>JALIRH010000002.1:72499205-73699205 GCA_023055505.1 Callipepla californica brunnescens | reverse complement strand
TCATTGGACAAGAAAATCATTGGCAATGCAATGGCAGAAGGCAACCTTAGCAAGTGATAAGGAAGAGGCTGAAGGGGAAGAAAAGAGCCTTATTCTAATGAAAATGAATGTCCTCTTTTCCCAGAACAACTTTCCAATGAGACTATATCCTACTTATTGGCTATCCCCCTTACAACGTTACAAAGAAATGTGTCTATAGCTGCCCCAGCAGCAACGCTTCAGGTCTTCAGTTGCATATATAACTTACGGACTATTTAGTATGTATGAAATAAAACAAAAAACAACCAGCAATGTACATTTTCTAAATGATCCGAGTTAAACACTTGTAAGAATCCATACCTATCTGAAAGAAGACTCCTGGGAGAATGTCTGAGGAAAAGCACATGCTTTGTGTGTTATAAAAGGTACAAAAATGAGCCAGACTTAAGGTTTGTTGTTGTACTAGTATTTGAAAATACCTAGCAGATGGTTTACTAGAACTTTCTGCAACAAATAAAAGATAGAGATTACTCTCACAAAACAAAATAGTACTCAGAAGAGTCATATATCATAAGTGCTGATGCATTGTTTTTCCTCTTCCAAATCAGTGGCATTGATCATCTATGATACCATCTCTTGAGACTTGTGCTGGATCACAGTTAAGTAAAAGTGGAGAAAAGGGAAGTAAGAGGCAGAATTGTTAACATCTACTAACAGAATGTTAGGACAAAACGAATAATCAGACCAAAATGTTCACTGTCTACCGAGTTCTGTTTCCCTCTTTACAAATGCTGAACGAAAATATTCGGAGTGAGTTATATTTCCCTTTTTTCATTCAGCAGCACTATACCTGACTCTCAGTTATTGAATATTGCAGTCCCAGCTCATAAACCTAATCAAACACATATTTCAGCTCTTCTCTCCTAATATAAACCAATGTTTATGACTCAACTCCTGCTTGCGCTTTGTAACCACCAGACTTTCTCTACTCCAACACATACAGGATACAATCACTCCACAACGTCAATGAGAGTTAGGTCATCAACTTTCATGGGATCAGGAATTGACCCATAATGTTTATAAAACAACAGAAAGGAATGTATTTATGGTTTTATTATTATCCCTACTAAGGAAATAATGAGAAAGGAAGGATTGTACATGGTCTAGTCTATATGCACATGTGTTACTTGTATTAATATCAATGGGATTTAAAAGTACATATGGAGAGGATAAGATATATCCCTATGTGTTCAGCCATATGCTTAAGGAAGCTCCCCAAATGCTTGTAAATACGATTATGCTTGCTAACGTACTACGTATTTATTTGAACAATGTTAAATCTCTAAGCCCTACTTTCCAGTCCATTAAAGCCTCAAATAATTGTTTATTTCCAGTTTAAAGTTACTCTCTTTTAGCCTTTAGAAGGCTGTCTGTAATCACATTTCCATGATATTTGGGGAATTAGAGAATTGATAATAACTCTCCCATTATCCAAAGGGGTATCTCTGGGAAGAGAAATACTCAAGATGAACCATATTTTAGTGAGGAATTCTTCCAGAAGATTTTGGGCTGGGCCCAAAACATGTTAACCGAAAGGTCTGGAATGCTACTTACACAACAAACATGTGTTCGCGCTGTAGACCTCAGACAACTACATTCCTTCTGGAGGCCAAAGTCACGTTCCTGGATACACTTGCTCCCATTTGCTTTTTGTTTTTGAAGTTTTGGAAACAGGACAAGGGTCTGACCCATCATGCACAAGAGAGTTATTCCAAATTTCCCATATAATGAAGACATCAGAATTCATCCCACAGTTTATGATTTGGTGCAAGCTGCTTTTAAATGAGATAGCTGAAGTATTTATGGAATATCCTATGCATTTAGTAAGTCATTATCCTATGCATTTAGTAAGTCATATCGATATAGCTGCAACTAATCATTTTATTTGGCTCATCTTTCTTCCTCTCAGTTACGCCTTGGTAAATGACTTTGTGAACACTCTGTCACAGTTTTATCAAGTGAAATATGATGGGGATGGTTCACTGGATTACTTCTTCAACTAATGTTGAAGTCACAAACATAAAGCAGTTTGCATGGAGGCAGTCAGGACATTGGTCTTTCTCTTGCTACATATGGCATGATGTGCACCATTTTACATTTTAATGCAGCACAGAATCAAAAGGCAACTTTATAGCCAGCTGCCAAAAATCACTTTTTTGCTTACATAGCACAACTCCTTTGGTGCTTACCTTTTTTATATTACCCAGAACAAAAGTGTATATTGTGGTATCGTCATTTCATTTCCTTGTTTTGACCACAAACAAGATTTGGGAACTCAACTTTTACTTAATCTTTAAAATCTCAAATTACAATAAAACCCCAGATCAGGTGTTTTTTTTTTTTCCTACTGAAATACTTCATACTTTGTAAAACAGAAGAACAAAACAGTCGTCATTTTTTTTAAACTACATCAATGAATGGTGAAGCCAGATCCGGTTTCCCAGCAAGGGATTATTAAAAGACAGAAATAGTCCAATGACCACAGGAAATCTTTAAGCACCAAAATGGGGACAAAAGCCTCCTGGGGAAAAAGACAATATTTCCTACATGGTCATTCATGTCTCCTTGTAATACAATACAGGGGTATTGTTTGTTTGTCTGCTTAAGTAGATGCACAGAATAAAATTAGAAACAACTCCTGACTATGAAAACACATCAGATGCTAGATGCAGGCATATACATGGCAGTACTGACATTAGAAGTGTGTTGTGATGGTTTTTTTTTTTTGTTGTTTTTTTTTTTTAGCTATAAACAGATAGACATTTGATCATTAATATCAACATAATTCTTTCTACATTATAGAAAAGGCCACCAACCCCCTCCAGCATGATCTGTGACTTCAGGTCATCTTGCATATTACTGTAGTCTTAATACTGGTCATACAGATAGTGAAAACAGTAGAAGAAATACTCTAAAATAGAACCAGTTTCTTGCTGTTCCCTTCCCCGAAGGAATTCAGTAAAGGAATGTAAACCCAAAGATTTATTTTTCTGCTCAGGTCATGCCTGGAGTAGACTTGTGTTACTAAACTCCCTATTCCGAAATCAAGAGCAACACAAAGTTAATAAGTCTGTATAGGTAAAAAAAATCCTGTAGCCCTTTGTAGATCGTGAAGTGAAGTTACAGCAGTAAGAGTTATCCTCACCACAAAGATGATTCAGAGCAGGGCGTTTGGCCCACAGCTTACCTCAACGTAGTCCCTGGCATGGCCCCAGTCTCTCTTAGCATCCAGATTGCCCAGGCTGAAAGAATCCATCTGTCCAAGGTGAATCTTTGCCACCGATCGGCTAATTTTTCGAGTAACAAAATTTGCTCCTGGAATAGAAATAAAAGGTAGCATCAGCACAGCCACAGTGCAGATAATTGGCTATGAGAAACACCTAGCAGCTTGGCTCATTTCATTCTCCTTCAGTATTCATTCATTCCTCTCATACCACCTAGTCCCATGCCATCATTTATTGTTTGAGCAGGCTAAGTAGCTTCCAATGCAAGTGTCACATTAGCTTCACTTTCACAGCAAACATCTTTCTTTGTGGGACTTCTAAGCATTCCTAATTTGCTGCCTCAGTGTTCAGTCCAGGCATGAAGCCAAAGAAAATCATCTGGAATGTCAGTACTTAAACTCAAAATGCAAAGGGTTACATAAAGAAGACAGCATCTTAGGCCACCCTTGGCTTTTTTGTTGTCATTTAATTTCTTCCATTTTATTTTTTAAAGGAATGCATACATCCAAATATATTAGTTTATCATTATTATTTTTTAAAGCATATTAAAAAACTGTGATGGCTAAACATACTCTATATTTCTAATTATTGGGGATTCTCCCTCATTTTCAATGACATTATATAACTGTGATTTCACCTTTTTCAACCGAAGGCGGTACATTATTTTTTATCAGACTTTGGTATTTTGTTCACTGTATTTCACTGGAAAAAACGTGTGCCCATTTATCCTCACAATTGAGTTGTTTTAAAAGTCTTGCTTTTAATTAAATTTGTCTCCCCAATTTTTAGATAATGACTATTGTTTTTCTAGAATGTGGTCATCAGTTTCCTCAAAAGAAGAGGAATTTGAATTTAGATGATTGGGCTAAACAAGCCCAATGGCATTTGAACACTAATGGGCCACAAAATTAAAATTACATGCCTTTTTAATAGCTAAAAAAATATGATTGAGTGGTGACAGATGATACCACATCCAAATGGAAAGCAGGAAAGTTAGTGAAAATGACTGCACTTGTAAAAAACTCCTAGCAAATTTTAAAAGCCCTAGGTAGTGCAGCTTGTACATTTAAGAAATGTATGGTAGTTTTTTTCATTATAGAACACTTGAAATGCATCTGAATGTTTTCTATTTTTCATCAAACAAATGTTAGGTTGCTGCAAAATTACAAAATAATGAGAATTGTGTGTTTTGGACCCCTATTTTTTGCACTAAAGTCTGGAGTATTACAGTTTCTTTTTGTATCATTTCACTCTATCAAACAAAAAAAGAGCGCGTCTATAAACATAATATTAAATGAAGCAGGTAAATAATTCAGAGCTCATCACAGGATTATGACAGAATTTTAATTTTCTGTCAATTGTCAAGATTCAATTTGATCATTGTTATCAGATATTTAGAATATATCATAATTTTATGCTTTTTTTTTTTTTGAAGAATTAAAATCACATAATTTCCACATTCCTTGAAAAAAGTGCCTATATAAAAAGGAATTTTACAGGACTCAGTGACTCATAAAAGCTCACTAATAAAAATATACTGTCTTTATTAAATCATCGTTTCTCAAAATACAGTCAAACTGGCAAGATAAAAGCCTAAGCCATTCTTCTCAGCAGGAGAAATAGAATTATCCCAAAGATAAACCAATGCAAACCACAGGACCAGCACTACAATTCTGCTATTTCAATTTCTGAAAGCAAAGTGTGTTTCTCCTGTTCCTGGTTGGACAGGCTTGCAACAGGAGTGGAATTCTGGTTGAGGGAATCTCTTAGTTTAGTCTGACTGGATTTTTTTTTAACTGTTTTTTAATTAGTAATAATATGTATGAAGACTAATTTAAAATAGATTCAATCTATAGCATAAACTTATTCAGGATAGCCCTGAAATTTCTTCGTCTTCTGTACACACATAATTTCAGTTATTGTTTTTACTGTGTGATTAACAATTGGAAGATACATAATTTTTTATGTGTATTCAGTCTTATGTTCCAGACTGCAACTGACTAACAAGCAAATCCAGCAGCTTTCAACGCTACATTCCCATTTGCAGTAAAAGCAGTGAGAGTTCTAATCATCATCTGCATTAAAACAAGTTTTACTGTCAACCTCCACAGGCAATGAACATCAGTTTCCATGTTTTATACTTTTTAAGTACAAAAAAAGAAGCGTAATAGGTAAGAGTGTGTGTGAGGACAATACAATCAACTTAACTTGAAATGTATGAAAGAAGGAATGATACTGCAGAGGGAAAAATATTCATGTGGCGCAACGCAGTAAGTATTTCTAACTGCTGTTTCCTCACAGTCATCGATAACTGGAGAGAAACTGTCTTTAAAGATCTATAACAAATATCAGAATCCACCTCCAAATGCAGAAACTAAAGAGTACCAGCGTGAAGAATGAAAACCTTTATTTACCACAAAGACTCTTGCAGAGGTTCTTGGAAATGCTTCAGCACTAAATTTGTGGAAGAAAATTATGCTACTGTTTGTTTCGAAAAATGTGATCAGAATTTTTCTTATGTAATCAAGGACTGATAGGGAAATGCCAAGAGCTTTTAAATGATGCCATTTGATTCACTTCAAACACGGTATCTTAAAATATCCTATTACAGTTCATGGTTGATCCCACGCCATTAAATGCACATCGTAACTAGATATTTAGCTGATGTCCACTGGAGTCATACAAAACAGTTAAGGCTGTGTCAGTATTTCTAACATAAAGCCCTCTCCCAAGTGTTTGCAATCAGGCTATAAAGTCTTTCATTGGAAGAAGTAAGGTCTCTATACTTGGGACTGATTCTATTGAAAGATCTACATGGATTTCTACAGATATTTTTATATAACTGAAGATAAACCTTTGCATTAACAACTTTCTTCCTTAGGAGTTATTGAAGATTTAATTTTAATGTTGAAACTATACAAATGTTTTCCTCCATAGAATGGAAAGTTAGTACCAGTAAGAGTACCAACAGTTCTATTGCTATGTCGAACACTTCATTCTTCAGGTTGACTTTCATCAGGTCTAGATGAAACACCAGCTACAAGGCCATTAGCTATCACAGTAATGCTACCACCATCACCATATTGTATGAAAACTAGGTAGGGAAAAGAGAGGTTAGAGTCCCAAATTTGTCTCCTGGCTTTGCACTGCTTCTTCGGTTCAGAGAGGCTTTAGAAAACACACCTCTCTGCTCACACCTAGTGGAATGAACGTGGCGTGATGAATCTCTATTAAATGAATGATGCATTTTGACTTACTCACTTATTCGTAGTATGTGAGGGTTTGGAGCTCACTATCCTACGCTGTCCTAGAGACCAAGAGTCATTCATACTCCTTCAGAAGGGCTAAGCACACTGCACTGACTGCCTTGCATAGCTATCCTAGTTATCCAGGCATTCAACACTTCCAAACCACTACGGGCCAAATTATGTGGCTTCATGTTACTACCAACAGTGCTGGAATTACTGCAGTGCCACACCAGAAGTCTGGCCAGACATGGCAAGGGTTTCTTTGGCGTGTCCTCACATTCCAGCAGTTCCTTGGTTGAGGACTGCCTTTCAAGAGTTTACATTTTAAAAAAAGCCCTTAAACCTGAGTTTTCATGATATTAACAGCTCTTTCAGCCCTGAGCATTAGTTCAGATTTGTTTTGAAAACCCAAGCCCTCCCTCTGAAATCATCAGCATTCCAACAGGAACCATAAGGTCTGATTTATAACTCTGTTTACCTTAGTCACCATTCTAAACAAGGAATCCTCATTAAGCAGACCTGATCTGTAAAACACACACCCTGTCAGTAAACAATTTTAGGAACAATATTGCAATAAGAAAAAATAGCAGAAGTACAAACCGATTGCGTGGGCTCTGCAGTCCAGGCCTGTTGCCTGCTTGGCCACCTGGCTCAGGGCAGCTCATCCCTCTGAGAAGGATGCTGCATATATATGGCAAAGACATGTTTTAGAAAACTGGAATAATGTGTAAAACCAATGCTTTAGGTTGTACACTCTCAATATACCTACAGTTTCAAAGTTGGATGCCCTGAGAGAAAAAAACAGCACACCTTGTTCTTTTCATCAGCACTGGGGTTTCACCCTTCCTATATTATCAGCAAACTGCTGTTCTTCTCAAGATTCGAGGGTTTATAAGAAGCAGCCAAAGGGATGAAGCAGTGTCAAGAGCTCCTGTTACAGTAACTGTTTATGTTTATTTGTTTTTCCATCAACCATCATTTTCCAATCTCTCAAAGCTACAGATGAAATTCAATACAGTGGTCCTAGAAAGACTGCTGTCCCTGTATAAAACTAGTTATATGTCACATAAGAAATGCCCATCTTAATTCACATCATAGATAACAGATAATCTAATATCATTCAACAGCAATGTTTATCAGCTAAGATGCAGTACTATCCTCCTGAGTTTCCATAACAACATTTTATTTGTTTTGCATAAAATACGACAAAAAGTTTTCAGTCTCTAAAGATGCTGGCACAAGAAAAAAGGGATTTTCCCTCACCACCCTCCCCCCCCTCCCTCTCGGTTCTACAGTTCTGGCATAGATTCTAGTGGAAGTCCAACATGTTCAAACACATTGTGTACCCGGTGCTTCTATTAACCCAGGGGAGCATATATCTTTTAGCATACATATTGTAAACAATATGTTTAATGAGATCATTAAAATATTTTGATTGCCTGAAAATCCACAATGCTCATAATTTCCATTCGATGAGAAGTTTTTCCATTTTTCTGTGGCAAGCTAAAATGAAATGATGAAGTAGCACCCAGGTTTTATAAGGAAAGAAATCCAGAGTCTTTGTGAACTCATACTGATGAATATCAGCACAAAAACTCCGAAGTCAGTGGAGTTATGTTAATGTAAGCCAGACAAAAAAATCTAGTTACAGATCTCTGAATTAAACTTCCAGTTTGAGGGATTTAAATGGAGTTTTCAACTGTATCTTAATTGAAACAACTGATAAAGTGGGTGCTTAGTACATATTAAAAACAAACAAGTGCATTTGAATTGTGAATCAACTCTCATTTTATAATAACAAGCTGTTCTTCTCATAATAAAAAGAAAATACATAAATCAGAAACATCCCTGTTTAGAGAAACATCAGTTCTAATGGTGTTTTTTTCTTTACAGACCTTCATACTATCCTACTCACTTCACACTTGAATATGGCTACATTTGGATGAGCGTGCCAAAAAGTCCAAATTCAGATTTCTGCAAAATGAAATATATGTGAAACAAAGGCAAAATGATTCATAAACAACTCATTGTAAAGTCATGCACTGCATGGGAACCATCTTCCTGACCCGAGTAATAAATCATTTTATTTCCTGAAACATGAGATACAGTGCTTTAATCCTTACATTTTAATCCCGTGTAGCATAGCTGGAACTACACTTCATCATAACTTCTCTATCTCCTTCTCTGTCCCTTAAAATTGTAGTAATATCTTATGATACTTGTTTTCTTCTATTTATAATACACATATAAAGATTATTTAATATCTTTTCAGTTCACATAATCCTAACTATTTTCCAATGGACATGTGGGATCTCTAAATAGGTAAGAAAAAGTTACTTATAACAGGCCTGCTTCTACAAGTTATTTTTTATCTATCCCCCTGGAAATAATCATGTAACAATAAAGTTCACAGATCGCAAATTGAAAGCAATTGCAAAATAACACTAGAGAAAATTGTTCTTCCTTACCAAGGAATTCCAATTCAGTATTACATTAAAATGCTTGATTTCAATTAAATGGTATCCAGTCAGTTAAAAAATTGATAACAAAGACACATACTTTAATAATATATTGATAGACATTCTTAACTTTCCAATGCCAGAAGGAAAGTATGCTAACACAGGAAAAAAAAGTCTGTCTGGCCCTATTTCCCATTTGCACTTCAATTTCAATTAGAATTCCCTTTGCAATGGCAAATGCACTTTTATTTGCTTTTAAAGTGCTTATGGGGGATCGAAGCAGATAGGTAAATGTGCAACAGCAGAGCAACAAAATAAAGGCATGGCGTACACCCTGCTCATCCAACCCAAGAGCACATTGAAGACATCTGGATTAATGAGGGCAACAGCAGTTCATGTGAACTTGGCACGAAGGCAACAGAAATGAACAGTTTTCATAACCGGAAGGGAAAGTGAGAGTGGGAGACACTTACTTTGTGAGGAATGACAAAGTACAGAAAATGGGAGGGAAAGCAGAAAGAAGACCTTCCTTTTTCCCAGGAGGCAGAAAGATAGCATGAAGCCTACCTGGAGGGACAACTAGCAGCACTGTAACAGGGAAGCATGGAAGGGAGGCAAGGGATGCACCAATGGCCATGAAAACCGGGAATCAGACACAGCGTTTGCCACTAGGTCTCACCACAGCAATCTACATTCCTCACTGATTTAGTGCAGCTAACCAGCCAGACTGGGATTTGTCAGCAGAGTTTTAACATCTCTCCACGACTGTTCTGCATACAAACATATACACATTTCCACGTCTGCACGGAACAAAGATGGGATGATTTCAGTGAATACACAGCAGCAGTTCTCTAACGTCACTGCAAAAAAAAACCAACCAACCAAACAAATCCCACATACATTTAATTAGCAGTCAGTCTGTTAGACTGATAGACTGACACTATTAAATTTCACATTAAAAATGACCTTATTCAGGATGAAATACACACACTGGATCTATCTCATGGTCTGGTTAAAAGGATATGGTGACAAACCTGCAATAATAGCTGGACACAGAACTGTTATTTTAGCATATTTCCTCTATATAATTTTTCTTAAATTAAAATATTTTCCCTTCAGGAACTGTACACTGAACAGGAAAAGGTGAGGCATCAAAGATTCTTATAAAGGAAAAACCAAACATTAATACTGAAAACAATATGTAAAAGTGTATTCCTGTTCCCAAGTTTATGCTCTTAATGGCACTTACATAAACAGAGCAGTGTTTCGCTTACAGAAAACTTAACCTTTTGCTCCAAGCCATTCCTTTTGATTTCTTAAACACAGTTCCTATACCCTATCTTTTAAAATAAAAGCGAAAGTATTTAGCCACTCTGATTTGTTCAACACTCAATTAAGATGTATTTTTTAAATTCTGCATCAAATATTTTTGATTTAAAGTGTCACAGAGTTAAGACAAGCTCTTGCATGCATGAGCTATGGGGTAACACGAATGTGCTTGCCCGTGAGCACAGTCTCTTTATATTGCTTAGGTGTATGTAAACAACTGGAGTTAAGCATGTGCTTGACTGATCTGGGGCTGCAATAGCAAGAAACAGTTGCAATCAAAATTAAAATCTAGCACTTGTACAAAGTAGAAATGTCTAAGGCAATGTGCACCAAAACTGATTTTAATTCAGCTTTTTAAATAACTAGCGAAGTTTGGACATCTGTGCCCCCAGCAACTAGTAGCACGTCAAGGAAAGTGCTGTTTGATGGCTCTAGCTGAGACATTCAGCCTTTACTCTAGCACTCCCTTGAGAACAAGCAGGCAAGGCTTTTAATCTTACCTGGTGACACATGACTGACTAATATAGTTTCTCAGACCTTCTGACCTTTGATGGACTAAGTCTGGTTGGTCCCTCAGTCTCTCCAGGTGGCTAGGACATTAGTTTGTGGTAGGTCACTGTATAATCGAGACTTCACGTGTCTTCTGTGTCTTCCTGTACATCCTCATTAGAGCCAATTTTTAAAGTGCAAACATTTGAGTGTAAAATGTGTAATTTCACGTAATTTCAACTGTCATGCACTTCTACTAAAGACAAAAGAGACTATAATAAGAGCTAGCCTTAAAACCAATCACAGTGGCATGTAACTTTGCTGAGTCAGTACTTCTGTATTTTCCCAGAGTGAGAAAAATAGGCAAGCTACAGCCAAATAACTCACATGAGACTCTGCCTCCTACTCAAACTAATAAGCAGTTCTGGACAGATTTGACACTCAAAATCAAGGTGTTCCTAAATTCATATACTTCCTTTTTAAGCGCCATTGCTCAACCTTTTTATTTTTTTTCTTAGTGCTTTCTTCTATATAGCTTCCTGACAGTGGTAGTCCACAAGGCACCCTGTAGGAAGCCCTTAGTACATTATTTAGTAAATGCATATCAATTATCATAAACTACCCATTGATCCAGGAGTCCTGGAATGGCCAAGGCAGGGCCCTGAAATGCCTGGACTGTATTTCTGGAGAGCTGGAAAGAGCTAGGGGCAAAGAGCTCACCTAGGGACCTAGCACTAGGGAGAGCTGGAGAGGAGGAGTAAGAGAAATCTCAGCTTCTGCAAATACAGGAAGCATAGTTTTTTTTTTATTACTTGAACAGGGCACGTAAAATTTGAGGCACTACCCTTACTTCCATCTTCTATGTTATGAGGAATTGGATTCTCAGCTGGGGTGCTGTGAGAAGTGCATTTCTCACATTGCTGACGATCCCAAGAATTCAATGTGTAAAACAACTGGTTGTCCGTAATTACCATTATGAGGATGAGTTGTTGCTTCAGCTAACAGATAACCCTTCAGTCTCAAAAGTGACCGATAAAGTTAAACAGAGGGCTCTGACATTAGAGTCCAAAAAACTCTTCAAGCTGTGATCTGCTGCATGCAGTCAAGCTGATGTACTACTAGCAATACCAGAAGGCCTCTTGGTGCTTTCAGCTCGCTCTAGCTGTGGCCCAGCTTGCCTCAGTTCCCTCAGCTCTGTTTCTACACAGGGACAAGTAGGGTGCTCAGAACAGAGCAGGACAACACTAGAAGTCATGATCTCGGATAAAACCAAAACAACAATCTTCAGATGTAGTATTTTAAAAACAAACCTCCTTGAAATGCACTTCAAAGTAGTTATGCAGAAAGAACACCCAGAACCTTAAGGGAAACCTGCAGACCTAACGGGGTGAGAGTGAAAAGGAAGTGCAGAGACAAGCTGACGAGATATCAGGAAGAGTGAATGCCAACAAAGACAGCAAGGCCCATCTGTTCCCGAAAAACTTGGACATGTTTGGCCAAGAGAGCCAATAAAAACATTATTTCACCTAGCTGTAGTTGCTGCCAGTTGCCTTAACGTGCCATAAAAAGTTACGTCCTTATTTCAGAGCAGGCCGCAATCGTTCTCGGGAGACCGTATGGAGTTAAGGGTGCTACGGCTTCCACGCCCAGCCCTGGCTGAAAAGGCAGCCAGGCAGGGCAGCAGCTCTCCCACAGGAGGTTGCATAAAAGCTGCCGGTTGCAAGCAAACCCCCTCTGGGACAAATGCCGGGAATGAAGCTAATTTTCATTTTGAAGTAAAAAGGCAGTGTGGTGAATAAACAGACACTGTGTTTTACTGAAAAAAAAATCCCTTGAACACAGGAAACCAGTAAAATCATAGCAGTTGTATAAAATGTACATGCATTTCAATGAACGTTTTATTTTTCTGACATTGTCACTGAAACTGAATCCCATTCTTGCATTCTTTCCAAGTGGGAATAATGTTTGTTTAGTGTAATTAATACTTAAATTAAATAAAGATAAATATGCAGCTACATATACATACAGCCCAGTTTTCTACTAAGATGAATTGCTGCAGTCTCAGTGAAGTCAGATTTTTTAAGTTTACAAAGAAGAATCCAAACTTACACATTCTACCATTAGTATCTCTGATTCCTACAATACTTTTGCATGAAACCGAAGCAAAGCAGAAATGAGCTGCACAAAACATTTGGAAAGCAATTAAAAGTCAAAAAAGAACATCTAAACAAAACATTCATTTTGCACAGCGCAACTTTTCACGTTCACTACTGTTTTAATATCAGTATTTTAAGAACACTTCTTCCTTTGTAGATTCTCAAAATTCATTGTTATCCTGTTTTTGTGATATTTCCCATTTAAGTTAGTTTAGACTTCCTCTAGGAACAGAAGAGGCAGTCAGATCACCTGCTGTTCTGAGATGCTTACAATACTTAAGCACAATGGGGTGAAACCAGGACAGAAAGTTAGCTCGATTCTGAATTTCCTGGCTTTGTATTTTTAGTGGGACCTTTCACATAATTTTAGTATCCACATAGGTAGCTGTGCATGCTCTCTGAAACACACACATGTACGTACACACGCTCTGTGCTTGTTCAGGAAGAAAGCTGTAAATTCTAGCACTGAAGTTAGGGCTCCATGTGCCAGTGCTGTTTCTGAATGCACAATGACACAGTTTCATTACATACCTCTAAATTAATGAGATGTTGTATTTCTTTCTCCAGTAAGATTGCTCCCTGTACAGAGGATGGACTTGCTCTGGAAACAGAAACTTGTGAGGAATGAGGCAGGAGTCCTAACAGAATCTGAAGCTCAGCAAAGGTAAAGAACTACAGAAAAAGAAATGATAAATTCATGGTTCAGTCTGATCACTGCTGCTATGGAAAAAATGATTTATATTTGAGTTTCTTCGGCAAATTCAGAAAAGGTACTCAGCAATTCACTAGGTTCTTATTTAATTACTGAACTAAATAATAATAAATAATTTACAAAGTTAAGTATCTTGATATCTGTGAAAGAATCAGAGAGAGGTGTCCTGAATTAATCAAAATGAGAGTGAAATCATTTTTGGTGCATAGGTTGAAGAGTGTGCCCCATGAATGGAACACAGAGTATATGTGTAGTCAGAGAAATCCTTTCTTGTGCTCTGCCTCCCAAATATTGAGCAGGCAAACATTCAGGCAAGCACGATTAATTTTGTGCAAGGAAGAAGGGACTTGGGGGTGGGTGGAGGGGAGGTTGCAAATAAGAACTCCATCAGATTACAAAGGCACAAGTGTGAATTAGATCTGTGGAGGCACCCTTCATTCACTCATTACACAATTTTTGAGCTAATCAAGTTTGCAGTGTTCTTTCTCTCCTCTCCGTAGTTTTCAGGATGTGTTCATGCTGACCTCATCGCTTATGTCTTCGGATGGTGAGGAAACCTAACTTCTGAGGCCAAAGCACAGCCTTCTTAAATTTCCAGCTGTGGTCTAGAACCCAGTTTCAAAACTATACAAAATGGAATTTCAGATGGCTCCCAAGCGTACACTGAGGAGCTGGTCTCCCAGAGGGCAGTTCAGAGGGCCCCAAGGAACAGGGATGGAAATCACTGAAATTTAACCCTGAACCCGACATGAACTCAGGGATTGGGACTGCATATTTTCCACTGTCCTGCCATCTGCTGCTTCACTGCACACGGTAATCTTTGGCAACCCCACTGAGAGCTGCCTGGGCTATGGCTCTGTTCAGACAGGGTGTAGAAAGAAAAGACACTGAGAATGTCATGGCTGGCTGACCAGACTACTGAGATCAGAGAGATTATGCCTCATTTGCTCACCGAGCCCTGCCAAAAGCAACACCATTTAACTGCAGGTACTCAAAACCCAACAGGCATGTTTAAAGGAATTCTAGGCTTAAAAAGGGGACCATTCATAATGTGCATTTGTTGGGATAATACAGCTACCACCTTTTGGCAATTATTCGCAAGAATTCTTTAAGAATGCAGTGTTGAGTACTTCAGGTGAAAGTGATATCTGATGGAAAGTACCATACCTGATTTACAGGACAGACAGACCTGGAAGATGACTCAGGCAGGAATAGACAAAGACAACTTAGCAGCCCAGCAAACAGAGAAACGGAGAGAAAATATAACTGTTATTTTAGTCTGTTTATCTCCAGGCTGTGAAATGCTGCACAGTGTGAGAGTTCGGTACTTAAACACATAACCCTCATATGTCATTTCACGACACGGGACCTCCCCTGAGCCACAGCAAAATCCACATTTGCTCCCCAGAGTACCTCCACGGGCTCTGAATGAAGCAGGCAAAGAATCAGCTCTCAGAAACTCTGACTTCCCCTGACCACATTCTTCTAAACACAGGCCTTAGCCCTCTCAGTGATTAAGTACCTACTGCTTATCCATAGAATTTACTGACTACTTTATAATGATGACGCAAAAGCGTCTCAGAACTGCTAAGGAATGTTTCTAAAAGTTTCTTAGGACTGCAGGAAAGCTACTGTAGGAATTACAATTACTACAGGAGGTGGAATCAAATAATGCTGACACCAACCATGTGTTATTAAGGTATCTTCCTCCGTCCCCTCTGCTCCTGCCAGCAGCACTAGAAATGGAGATGTAATTGTATATGTGTCTATAACAACAACCTGCCCTATCCAAGCACTGCCCTCCTTACTCAAATACTGATCTTGGAAACGAGGGTGCATTCTCTCCTATCTGCTTGGAAAAACAGTCAAAAGCACTTCAGTAAGACAAGCTCCTCTTGGGGCTGCAGAGCTATGGTTGGCAGATGTCATGGTTGACGAATGTTCTCCTGATTGCAAAGGGACACTACCAGATTGTCCTCTGACTTGGAATAGACAGCCACTGCCACCCTTCTCTTCTTCCCTGCTGCTCTACTGCCTCCACTCTGTCTGCCTCACAGGGAGATCGGAAAAGAAACAGAAAAAGCCACATAAGAGAGGAGGAACAGACATCACTTTCCCAGCTCCAGCTGTGTCGGAGCCAACAGACTGTTGTTTTGATGATTCCTGGACTCGTAAGTCTCATTTCATCCCTGCTTGACAGAAGTGCAAAGCCGAGGTGAGAAGGGCTTGCAGACTTACAGAGGGAACATCTGAAATCCTTAAGCTGTTCCCTCCTAGAAAGGGCCCTTCTCTCTCAGAGCCAGAATCAAAAGATCTCCACTTCAACCTTTTGTTAGTAGGCTCTGGAAGTCTCTAACCCTCATGGGTTGCAAGGGAGTTTTGCTAATGCTAAGCTTTGTAAGTAAAAGGCAAAGCAGAAGCCATTTGTTTAAACTGGTAAGGCAAGGAGCTCAAACTTGCTTTTTGCAGTATTTTTCTTTCAATATGAACATATACCTTGAAAAGAAAACACTCGAAGTAAAAAGTTTCCCATTAATATTCTCAGCTTAAACTGCTTCTTAGCTGCTCCTGTTCTCTTTCTTGACTCATAGTCTCAGTGACAATCAAGCAGTCAGGCAGAGCCACTTCATAAAACGTACTAAATGAAGCAACTTTTAATAATAACACAGGCTGGCAAGTAGCCATGTTAAAGAAGGAAAGACCTAGCAAGAATGTCCTGCAGCACAGAAGTCTCTGTTGTTCTCATTACTGTAAAGGAGGAAAATCTCTTTAATACTTTTGATTCAAATGATCGCTTGACAGAAATGACGGTCAAGACAAATGGCTGTACAACAAGGCAAATGGATTTCCTACCGCTACAATATCTTACTTGGCTCCCATGACACAATTTCTCTGTTATTCTCCTTTGCCATGGTAAAGTAAACTTGCAGGCTACCCAGAAAACAGATTAGTATAATCAGCCCTTTATAAATTATATCCCTTCACTCAAGGAAAGCAAATAACATTGCCTCCTCTACAATAACTGTTTCTAATACTTCATTTATTCTTCAAATTGTTTATAAAACACTTCAGCAGAGGTCAAGATGAGAGGGCAACAATAATTGTAGATTAAGGAGACTCTCTAAGTATTTTGCACCTGTGAGTAAACACTTGGGCAATTGTTATGATACAAGATGGATATACTAAAATAAAAATCAGTTCTATTTATGACTTTCTTGAACATGTGTTACTTCATCTGAGAGAGATTTCTCAGCTAATTTACATTCAAATTTAGCAGCTGTATTGCTGCTTTGAGTCGTATGCTTCAAGCAAATAACAACAGATTTAACCACGGTCTCTTACAGAAGAAACCTAAAAGCCCGGAACATCTCCTCTACAGAGAAAGGCTGGGTGACCTGGGTCTGTTTAGCCTTGAGAAAAGAAGACTGAGATCTTATTAATGTTTATAAATATCTTAAGTGTGGGAGACAAAGGGACATGGCCAACATCTTCTCAGTGGTCTGTGGGGACAGAACAAGGGGAAATGGCCATAAACTTGAGCATAGGAAATTCCACACCAACATATGAAAGAACTTCCTCATGGTGAGGGTGATGGAGCACTGGCACAGGCTGCCCAAGGAGGTTGCGGATGCTCCTTCTCTGGAGATATTCAAGACCATCCTGGATGCCTACCTGTGCAACCTGCTGTAGGGAGCTGCCTTGGCAGACAATTCTGTGAATCTGTGAACAGTGAGCAGATCTAGTGAAGACCTTCTCATGGAGTTTTCTCCCAAAGAAGCAACAGCTTTTCTCCTCAGCAACAGACTATTTCTGTTTTCTTAAAACAGCTTCAGCCATTCTGAACATAAATCCATGCAGTCTGGTAACCTCTCTCAAAAACTGTCAACACAGAATTAATTATTAGGAAGGAAATATACATACAAAATCAATGCTCTGTAGAGAAACTCTTTACAGGCATTCTCTTCCTGCTGTCAGAGATTTGCGTGTGCATGGCTTTTGATGAATTTTCACAAATTTCTTCCATGGCTTTTTGGATCTATGGAAACTTTTGACAGCTGCAAAATCCTGTCGCGACAAAATGTTCACAGCACATACACACCATAAAGCCAAATCCTGTTTTTTCTTCGAACCTGTAATTTGGCAAGATGAGGACGACCAGGGACTATCACACAAAATGATGAGAGAGCAATCATTTCCCGTCCACCTTCTCCCAGCCACTTCAAATCGCTCATAAGGCTCTCTTGTTTGTTCTTCCTATGCCAATACACAGTGGTGGCATTAACCCCAGCACTGTTTTGGAAGAGTGCAGTATAAGCTCTCTACAACACGATCCGAGCTGTTGAATGTCACAACTGTGCAGATTCCTAATGAAGCTGAACTGTTGATTATCAAATAACACCAATCAATGTCATCCACATCTTCTAAGTACATATGGATTAAATTATATTAAAACTTTAACCCTCGACTCATTTGATTGTAACACATCAGGAAAAAAACTGCTTTTTAGCCAAGTTTCTACACAGCCCAGAACAAGCTGCTAAAGAAACCGCTCACGTCCCCTAAAATCTCACCCACCAATGAAAAGAAAGAACACAATCCAAGTTACCGAAAAAGAGAAAACAATCAAATTGTGAGCTATTATACAGAAACAATAAACTTAAACACGACAAAAATATTTGCTGAGGGATTTAGAAGTAGCCAGCACTATAGGCATATCAGCTTACTAAGAACGAAGTTAAATTCTTAAGTTATTCTCAAGAGTTTCAATGGAATTCACTAAACAGTATTTTATTCATCACAAAGTATTCTCTTTACCCAGCTTATATGATGACAAGGTCATAAAAATGCAGGTTCAAGTTTCAGATTTTTATGCTGTCCCTCTTACCTCTTTTTTTTTTCCTTTAAATACCCACATTTCCCTGATCTTCTCATAGGCATGTTGTCACGTGGACTTAGATACAAACACAAGCTTTCTCCAAACTACTTCAACCCCACACCAAATCAGTATAGATTATTTTCACATTTTAATCCTAGTAAGATCTTTCCCCTTGAATCAATACGTTCCCTGATTCTACTCGTTAGTCAAACACTGCAGCACTGTACTATTGCACTGCATGTCAGCCAGGAGGTATGCTACAGCCCAATAAAGCAGCTTACCCAGGCACAGTGAAGCGCACAAGGTAGCTAAGTAGTGCCAAAGTATAAAAAGGCTGTTTGTTTCTTGTTTCCCTCAAATAGAACCAAAATAGAAAATCAATTTATTTTCTCTAAAATGGGAAATGAATCTGATCAGTCACGTGAAGCCTTTGCAGAATCTAATTCAGAGCCAAACAAAACAGAAAATACCAAATGTAATGCTTCTTATTTTACGATGTAAGTCCACGGTGTGGTGGATGGTGGTGGCACGGCAGTACAGGCTGTACCTTCCCACCAATATTCAATTCCATGTTGTTGCTGCGTGACAGACGGCAGCAGAAGGACAGTCTGACAGAGTGCTGTCTGACATGGAAGTGTGTATGAGGCAAAGATGCATCACTGAATTACTCCGTGCAGAAAAAATGGCACCCATTGACATCCATCAACCCTTGCTGAATTTGATGAAGACCAAACAGTGGATGTGAACACAATAAGGCAGTAGGCGGTGCTTTTCAGCAGTGGTGACAGCAATGTGAAAGATGGCCATGCAGATTTTCACAAGCACAGCATACAAGCTCTTGTTCATCACTGGTGAAAATGCAGAGCTAATGGTGGTGACTGTGCTGACGGAATATTGTTTTGTAGCTGAGAATTTGCTCCTTCAAATGGTGCTACTGTGCTTGTATCTCTTGTATTTTCCATGAAAATAAATAAGTCATTACTTTCAGAGTGCTCTATGTACTTCTGATTGATTACTGGATCAGGATAACTGTTAACAGAAAATGTGTGAGAGGAAGTTCCCTTCTCATATAATGAAATATATTCAGCTTAGCAGTCTTTCCCACAAACATTATTTTAGAGTAAAAGGAAAATGAGGCTAAGGGAACATTTCCAGGTAAGCACTGCATACATCATTATACAATTGACTTGTTCTGCTTTTAGAAGCACGGAATTATCATGTCCTCTCAAAAATATTTCTTAACATTATGTTTATGTCTTCTAAGAATTCCGTAAAGTGTCCAACCTTTCAATACACGTTCCCCAGTGATTTGAAAAAATCTGAATGTTCTCAATGTCATTAAAAAGCAGGTCTGAAAATTTGGCCAGTGTGACTGAGCTCTTATTCACTTACTGGTAATAGCCTTCGATTAATAACAATAGAATCAGCCTTAAGAGTCAGAGCCCATAAGCATCAAGATACCTCTGTAAGTGTCTTAAGGATTGAGGCTATAGAATTCTCTGTAGTAAAAGGCAAAAACATTCAAAAAGAACTTACTGTATCATGTGGCTGCATAAGCACTTCTTTCCGGATGGGTTACAGAATATTAAGAGGTATTTGTCTTAATCCACTTAAACTAGGGGATAACAAGAAGAAAAGAAGGAAAAAGGGAAAAGATGAAGGTGAAGGTGTCGTGCAAAGTAAGGGACGTGGCAGTTTAACAGATAAATGCTGAAGTTACAGGAGCCTGGTTCAAACACTGTCAAAAAAACAACTCTGGATTTTTAAGGGAAGTACATTTGGAAATGAAACTTTTATTTTAACCTGGATTGCTTCGGAGCAGCAGCAAGCTAAATAAAATGACACTTCATCAGATGACAAAAGCCTACTCTCATATGTGCCAAAAAAAAAAAAAAAAAAAAAAAGGGGTACACAGAAGTCTGGATAAATTAGCAGATAGTCATAAAAGCTTTCGGTTGAAACAAAAGTATATTACAGGAAAGCTCACACAAATGCTGGTTTTTTTAAATATATTCTGTTAAATATAAATCTGATCTAAAAATTTAATTCTGGCAAGTGATGCTAAATCTCATGTTTCAAAGCTGTTTCCATAATAATAATAGTATAGATAAGAAAAAAATTGAAATCCAAAGTCAGGAGATTGCAATGGAGGTGCCATTCACTGTGATCTCAGGTAATTCTACAGTAAATATATACAACAGCTGTGAAATAAAATGTCAGTTACTTAGAAAATCTACTTGCTAAATATATAAAATAAGTAAAGAAAGGCTCTGCAAATTCCTAAAAGTAATGCTGAATAGCTTTTTAGTATCCCTCCAAGCCTTATATTTTTTAGAGTTCTTATTCAGGTTCATAATTTTATAATTAAATTGAATTTGCATAGCCTACTTGAGCAATATTTCAGATTTTCTTATGAAATATTTTTTTCATAAATTGGTTAAATGGGGAAATTTTTCCCTCAATTCTTCTGATTGCAAAGGATGCCAAAAGATGTTGGGATAAAAACACACTAAATACTATGTCAAGACAGAAAAGTAAATCATAAAAAAGCTGCAGTTAATGACCAGTTTAGAATAATTTGGGGTATCTATCTCCACTTCAAGAACAAATAATAAATAAACAGTTATCCAAGCTAATGCTAGTGTCCTAATGTTTGCTCTTGATATTCTAGAGGAAAAGCATGCTTTAAAATGTGTTAATTTTTCTTTCATTCAGTACACAGACTTTTGTATTAAATAGCCTCTTAAGTTTGAGTGACCCCTCATACTTGACAATACATACAATTTCATTCTTCTTGTTACTTTATTTGTTCTGATTTTTCTGCACATTTTACTGAACATACTAATTATTTCATCAGATTTCCATGTACAGGCAACCGTTTGCACACATCATCCACATACTCACACACATACATAATTTTGGAAAGAATGAATGAACACTCCCTGACGACTCTGTGGGTTCCTCCATGAGTGCTGATGATGGTTATCACTGTCTACCAATGTGACGGATAACCAGATGATGTCACCCCACCAAACCCCCATGGAACCTGTAGAACCAAAGGGACAGTAGATGCCTCACTTACTTGCAAGTAGACCAGAGTTGTGCAATAACTGCTGCACACTAATGAACTCATACCCAGAATTGCATAATCCCATGATTTCAAAACAGAGAGCTTATTATTTAAGTACAGTTGAAGATCGTGGTGCCATTACGAGGCGCAAGTAAAAATTTAATAATGACCTGTTATTTGTTGGTTAGTATTCTGACACTATTTTGTCAATAGGTCTTGGATTCACCAGTACAACAAAAACTGCTGCCAGTTTCTTAGTAACACCAGCACAAGCAATCTCATACCTAAGCAGCAAAGTAACACTTGCCTATGGCTGTTATTAGATGAAATGAAGCTTTCAAGTTCACAGCCTGAGTTAATGTTATAACAGTACTGCTTTAAAAGCTTTGGTTAAATATTATATGGTTTCTGGGGAAAAGATATATGTATCTTGTCACTAAATTTGTTAACACTAAAAGAACTGTAATAATATGCAGTACATTTTTGCCTGCTTTGGCAGGGGGGTTGGACTCAATGATCTCTGGAGATCCTTTCTAACCCCTACAACTCTGTGATTTTTATGCAAAACTCCAAAAAATTTAAAGAAAAGTCTATATTATTTGATCTACATGCTCATTGTACTTGTTAAAGGAATCATTCACAGTAGCATCCTCACTTGAAGATGAACTGAAAAGGCTTTAAAGAAGTAGACTTGAGACTATGAGAACATTAAAACTGTTAGAAAACAGAAACTTGGAGCATGCTGTAAATAGAGAGCACGAGCAATGGCTGTGTCCTGGTTTCAACCTGAACAGTGTTAGCACTTCTGTGAGGATGCAAGAACTATAAGGGAGATCCATGGAGCCACCTTCTACCCCATATATATAACAAGTATTTGATTTTCACCAAGTCTAAGTGACTTTAGTTTCTGGCTTCTTTTGAAATTCATAACAGATGTATTCAGGATTGAAGCCTTAGTAGAGCAGGTTTAGGAAAAAAAAAAAACAACAAAAAAAAAAACAGCTGAAGAGATTAAACTACTTTTGATTAAGTAATAAAACCTGACCTTCCTTGGGCTGAGATGATTCACACTCTTAACTAAAAAAAAAAAAATGCACTGTAACTAAAAAGTTTTATAGCACTGTAACTAAAAAGTTTTATAGCCCAGGACACATAGTTGCACATCTTCCTGATACTCAGAAAAGGAGTACACTACTTAGATTTAGATCACA
Source organism: Callipepla californica brunnescens (assembly GCA_023055505.1). NCBI lineage: Eukaryota > Metazoa > Chordata > Aves > Galliformes > Odontophoridae > Callipepla > Callipepla californica. Next base: position 73,676,392 of record JALIRH010000002.1, on the reverse strand, counting down.
CAGAGGACAGAGGTTTTTATCCACAATACTTCAGTAACTACTCCAACAAAACACGACAGCAAATGCCACTCCCAGCACTAGTTCAGACTCCTCCCCAATCAAACATCAGAAGGCTTCTGTAATCTCCTGCCTTCCCAACTACACACCTCCTCAAAATCAATTTAAAAACTTGAGAAAAGGAAGTAATATTCCTGCTGTAAAACATGTCAGAATTAGCAATTTACTGGCCTGATCGTCAATGACAAATGTATGCAATAGTTTACATATACTTTATACAACTAAAGATGGCAGAGGAAAGGAGCATTTGCAAACTAGATATGGTCACTAGATTGTCTCTGCTCAAGATTTCATGTCATTTCAGAGGTCAGAGTTGGTATTTCATTAAATGAAAGAAAATCTTCAACACTCAGTTTAAGAAACTAACACTTGCATCTCTATGTGAGAAATATTAAGAATTGCACTGCAAGGTTTCTTAGATTTAGTAGTTTTAATATTTTGTAAACTGGGTGGGTACTCTGCCTTTTTTTTTTTTTTTTCTTTTTTCTTTTTTTGAGATTACACAAAAAAGTTAAATCAATCATGGGAAGCAGCAAAAAGTGTAATCTACTTTCTTCCCAACACAGAATAAGCCACAAGGGAGCACATGATTTAATGACAAGATGCATCTGATAAGATAATAATTTGCTCAAGGAGAGATTTGGGTTGCAAATGCAGCTGTTCCAAGAAGCTAAACCCACAGGCAAGAAATTACTTGGGTTTTGTTAGTGCTATATTCAGAACTATTTAGATAAACTGGTGATAGACCCCAGAAAAGTACATCAGATAAGGAATTATAGAACCAAGGGTACTCCAATACTGGAAAGGAAAAAAATAAATTAATTAAGAAATCAGAAAGATTTCCATAAACTATTGTTTCTAAAACAGAATTGAAAAGATTTCAATAATCAGACTGCTCAACACGGAATCTTCTTTTAACAGTGACTCACTTGTGAAAAATCACATGTATGAATATAACATAATCCAGTTTATACACATGAGTGTTTAGTTCCTATATGGGACAAGCTTCATGGCACTAACCTGGACTACTACATGGGCATCCAAAGACACACACATGCAGAAACGTTCACAGCTTTCAGCTCCTATATCAGAAGTCTGCCACTGCTTTCTAAACCTAAGCTCACAGAGCTTTGGCATGATTACACTGCCTTTACATAATGAATTTTTACCAGAATTCAAGATAAAGATGATCAGCAGCACAAAAATTAGACAGACTCATAAAAATCCCTGTGTATTATGATGTACACTATCTGTACTATCTAGATAGATAGAACCATGCTCAACATCAGAAGAATTAACTGAATTCACTTACTCTGTAAGGTCACCACTTTTTCAAATGAAAACACATACACCTAGCTAAAATAGCAGAGTTACTACCTGGCAGTTTTCTTTTATTACGGCCAATATCACTGCAAATCCATCTGTACACGTAGACTCTAATGCCCATATTTATCCCCACTGAAGTTTGACTGCATGTGTTGATAAGGGAACACCTGCATGGATCACTTAGCAGGATCGGTCTCACAGCAGGGAGAAAAAGCCAGTAAGAATGCATGTCTTCAGGACACTGCATGCTTTCTCTGTTGAAACATGCAAACTAAAAGGCATGAAATGATCTTGGCTGCTGCGCAGCACACAACTGTCTGAATAACTGCTTTTACATTGGCTATGGTACCTTGCCATCAAGTTTTCAATATGCTAGGCAGACGTTCCCTGATAATACTACCCAGCACGCATTCTTCTCCTCTAGCAAGAAAGCAAAAAGACACATGCAGACCTCTGCTATTCAGATGTGTTTGTGGGTTAGGAAGTTTTGGAGTAAATTAAAGATAACTCTGCATTGAAAATCATATAAGCTTGCATCTTTCACTGGCCTAAACTTACAGGAGAACCAGTGGAAGTCCTTTGTATTTTCAGTGGTGCGAGGTTGCCTAAGCCCCTCTTGCACAGAACATTTGTAAGGACACCAGCAATTAGTTTCCTCAAGGAAAAAAATGATAAACGGAAATCTGACAGATGTTGGCCACGTCTCTTTATAGGAGATGCAGAAAAGCAGCTGTTACTTCAGGGATTGTACGGATTTCTTGTGAAAGTCGGTAGCAGATGTCACCACCTGCTACTGCCCTCTCTGTTAAACAGAGGCAAAAAGGAGACTGAAAGCTTGTTAAAATAAAAAATAAAAATAGGGAAGAACAAAAAAAATTGAAGACACTCAAGCACACTCACAGCAAGTGGTGGAACCCCTTACCCTACTCCCTCCTGGCAAAACTGCAATGCAGTTGCACAATGAAAGCAAAGAACACTCCCCATTCTCTTCAAATCATTATTTCTTTTCATTTTAATCTTGCTACATGTACTTTGACAACCTTCAGCCTGCAATCTAACACCTAGCCATTTCCTTCCTGGCTGAAAGAGATCATGGAAATGAGCAGTTGTATCCTTTCCCTCTGGCTATACAGCAAGGGTCTGTTGACAACTGCTTTACCAGAGCTGGTATCAGACAAACAAAAAATTCCCTACACAATGAACTACACAATTATGTCATGCATGGAGGCAAAGGATTTAGTACTTACAGAAAAAAAAGTTACAGCAAAAAGAAAACAAAACTTCTGTTGCATTGTGTCAGGAAACATGCTGTACATGTTTGTACACCTTGGCAGATAACGATCAGATGAGGCAAGCAATGAAGTGGTTAACCAAATCAGAGAGTTATCTCACACATCCAAAGGCACATCTTGTAAACCTGAGAAAACTATACACAGAACTGAGGAGCAAAAAAGGTAAGGGCTTGTCTGGGAAGAAACAAATGACACTGTCAACAAGTAGCTAGCTTTCTTACTCATAAAAAATGGTATCAGTGAGATCCAGAGCCCAGCAAAAGAACAGGAATCTTTCCAATGGTATAAAGAAGACTTGGATCATGCCCCAGCTTTCCAGAAAACTAGACTTGCTAATTGCCTCACTCTTTCACTGTCAAAACTGACATCTCACTGAACTGAAATACCTTTTCAATATTGCTACAGGGCAGACATTTCCACACTGGTAATACTGGGAGCCATATTCAACCACCAATAGAAACTTGCTGGTCACAAGCTTCCCCATTCGGTATTCCACAGTGTTATTAAGGAAAAAAAACAACAAAACCAACAACAAAAACCCCAACCCCACAATACTATGCATCCAGCTTTCTATACAAGGTCACCCACTGGAGCCTGGAAGGTCACACCTTCAGAATTAGCCCTCTGAAATGCCATAAAAAAACCCCACGCTGTTACGGCAGCTCACAAGATCACTGTGGAGAGATCATTCAGATTTATCCTAACGTACAACTCTCTGCTTTATCTGTGAAGACTTTTTAGGTTTTGTCTTGTATGTGTGCTTTTGGGAACATATGCCATCCTGTGACTTACTAGCACTGTAAAGAGCATTTTGCTTTTCAGATAACGTCATGTTTAGACAATAAGCAAGCCTCAGAAATGGAAAAGCCCATTCTCCTTTGGCATCGCCACAAAACAGGAATCACTTGAGCTATATCTGGGGAAAGAGTGAAAAAATTAACAGAGAAATTGGCTTTAGTAAGGTGCATTGCACTGGTCTTTCCCCCAGTATAGGGAAATTATGCTTACCTTACATGACCATACCATCACTTGAAATACCATGCTCAGCCAGTATAAATGATCACAGCCCTGTTCACTTCAACACAACCATACTGACTTGTGTGAGCTGAAGAACATGTACTGGTCAAAAAAGTGACTATTTGTTATCATACCTACTGCCTCTCATTTCCTAAAGAAAAAAATAAAAAGGAAAATACTACATAGCCACTTGTTCTACTTCATATGAGATTTTAGATAATGTTCTCTGTTGTTATATATGCATGCATCTCTTGAGCAGGGACTCATTTATGCATTCTGATAATGCTATACTACTATTCCTCAAATTAAGATGAAAGGCTCAGATAGTGGGTTCAAGCAACCTGGAACTTATTGCTGCTTTTTTTTTTTTTTCCTGCAAAGCCACTGTGGCTGTCACAATGTGAAACGTCAGCCCACACAGTGAGCTTAAGTGTTCAAAATTGCAGTACAGCCTCACATCTTATGAACTACTCTTGTTACTGTATTTTTCTTATACAGTAAAAGAGCAAGATAAAAGTAAAAAATCAAACAAGCTTCTCAAAGCCACCACTTCTCTCAAGCTATTTCTAATTTCAAGAAATAAGAAACCTCTTATATTAGACTTTAGTACTTGCTATCCTTACGAACTCTGCAGACTTCTTGATTACTATGCAGTATACGTATTAACTACTAGAGCTCTTTTCCAAAATAAAATTGGGAAGGCTAAATAAATGAATCAATTCTGAAATAATGTATTGTTTCTTTTCAATTTTTCCTCATACTATCCCAAGGAGAAAACGGCTTCAACAAAAATATTTCCCTTATAACCCTGAAAGATAGAAAAAATATTTTCTAACTGTTCTATCTGAGGTTTTCCTTCAAATTTCCCACTGCCAGGTTTACACGTTGTACTTAAATTTGTATTCTTAATGATTTACATGTAATTCGAAAGGAAATCCACCAGTGAAGAATTATGTGGGTGCAGAGCAAAAAACATGATCTGAGGAAAAGGAGATACTTATTTGTGCATTTCCCCTGCAGTACCCAATGGCTCAAAGACGATGTGAGAAGAGTTCTGTTTATGTGTTTAGATTCATATGAGCTCATACAACCCTGCAAGAGAAACAATTAATTCTCTCTCTAAAACTGTGACAGTGACAATAAAAATCCTTCTTGGAGGGAAAAAAGAGAAATATTTAATTATCTTGCTAGGTAGAAGGTAATGCTTGAGTTTTCTTGAGCTAAAAAGCAAAAGAAGGAATGTATTCCCAGAAAAAAAATTATAGTCTTTCATACTTCCTCTCTGTCCCTTCCCATCTCTTTCATTTATCCCAGCTCATTAAGTTTACAGATCAAACTAATATAATTAAACCGTGAATTGATGAAGTAGAAGTTGCCTTCAAGTAAGTTTTGTATATTCAGTGTCCATATCAATTATGTTGCATATTTGCCAAAGAAACAAAAAACACTGCATCCTGTTAATCCTTGCCACTGCCTTGCAATGTAACACGCCTTACAGCTGCCTGCCTACAAGAAACACTAGCAATTGTCTCTTCACAGCATTTCCCTAAAAATTCATCAATTGTAGAGAGCTTACATAAATTTTCACAGGTACAATTGAACTTCAGGTGTGAGGAAAAAAAATACATACTGCCTGCCTGAAAAGTGCAACTCTACAGCTAAAGAAGCACTGCGACTACACCCCGCTGCTCTTCAGTGATTCCCAAGACATTAGAGTTTGGGTGGAACAGGTACAGTCAGCAGCAGCACCAATGGGAGCTGTATTTGAACATTTCAGTGAAACACCAGATTGGTGGACATCACGTTATGAAATAAGAGAACAAAATATACATCCCTCCAAAAGTAATGCCTCCCTTTTGTTTCCATGGAAACCACAACAGATACAAATAGCACAACAGCACTATTTGATATAGCAAATTCTCAGCTACAGAACACTGTTTTTCACCGCAGCCACCACCACTAGTTATTCATTTTCACCACATTACCATCTCTGTATAGGAATCAGCTGTCTCAATTACAGCCCCTTTGCCTCACAGAGCATCTTTATAGTCTTCAAAACCATTAGGAAAGTGATGAAAGCCAATTAAAAGAAACAACCTCAAAACTCTTTTACTTCTATTTTCTTCTCTGTAAAATTTTCAGAAATTCTAACATAAGAACAGTAAGCAAATGGCAGTGGGCTGTGGTTACTGTCACTTTCATTGCTTGTGCTCCTGCTAAGGATAATGGAGCCAACAAAAGCTACTTCTAAGACGAGATTCGTGTTCATGGCAGAAGGGGCTTAAATTTGACTCTTATCACATACACACAATAGGAAGAACAGCCTGAGACTCCAAAGCACAGACTTGGTTCTCCACAGGAACATTAAATTTGTTGAAATGAGACTCATTGGAAGCTCCATTTTAGCAGTATCAAAGCTGGAACAAACGTCAGAGGAATCAAAATATCAACAGGCAGTGAAGTTTTTATATTTCAGACTGGCAGAAGGCTGCAGAAAACAGCAGAAATCATAGATGTGTTCCTCTAACTTCCAATTCATGTAGCAGTTGTTTAGTATTGCTAGAAATCATAGAATGACAGAATCACTCAGGTTGGAAAAGACTTTCAAGAACATCAAGTCCAACATCAACCTAACCATACTACCCTAAGTAACAACTCACTGCTAAATCGTGTCCCTGAGCACCACATCCAAACGGATTTTAAACACATTCAGGGATGGTGACTCAACCACCTTCCTGGGGAGCCTATTCCAGTGCTTAACAACCCTTCCTGTAAGTAAGTTTTTCCTGATATCTAATCTAAATTTCACCTGGCGCAACTTGAGGTCATTTCCCCTTGTCCTGTCACCTGTCACCAGTGAGAAGAGACCAACCCCGCTCTCACTATGATCACCTTTCAGGTATTTGAAGAGGGCAATAACATTTCCTCTCAGCTTCTTACCCAGACTAAACAGCCCCAGCTCCTTCAGTATCACACCAGGCTAGTATTTGTCATTGTATTTTCCTTCATGCTTCATGTTGGTCAGGTGGTTTTAATTTCAACATTATAACACAAAGCAATTTGCACATCATCTTATATAGTGCACCAAGACTATATTGCAGTGAAATGTTTAAAGGAAAGCAAAGAATGAGGGCTTCTAAATGAAACAAGTTAGTGAACTCTTTTAATTTTGAACTTGTAGTGTCATCTGCTCTGGCATCAAGTACTATACCAACTTCTGCCACCAAGGACTTGATGCATCATATCCTGGAAACACTGCCTACTGAGTGTACTGTAAGGCTTTGCAGCCGTGACTCTCAAAGAAATCTCTATTTAAATCATACTGACATGGACTTTTTTCCCCTCTATTTTTTTTTAACCAGTTGTAATTATGGTCTATTTTATATTTGTAAGTATGAGTAAAATGATTATGTTTTGTACTAGGCTATAATTTACGTAACTGCATTCCTGTAAAATTTGGATTTATTTTTCATTTAGAAACAGACCACAATAAAAGGCTTCTGCACTGAGAATCCAGTTTTGTGTGTTAATTTGAAGTTTAATTTTAGAGTGTTTTCTATGTCACAGTATTTTAAGGGCAGAGGAAAGCTGTCACTGTATAAGAGACTTCTAATCAACTGCGGACTTTTGCTCAAACTAACTACCACTATTAATTGTTCCTAAAGAAGTGCAAGAGGAAAAAGGATGATTAAGTGGAACTTAAACTGCGTTGCTATTAAGGATTAAACAGAAAAGCATTTTAAAGCCATATGTTGAAAGCCATCGTGTCAGAAGGCATGGGTCATAATCCACAAGTTTCCAAAATATTCCAGGCTGTACTCATTAGTCTTAAGAAATTTAGAGGATCTATTATTTCTGCCTCTTAAATGGACATTTACATGCAAATAAAAATACTGAGTACAAGTCACACTTGAAATTGCATCTGTTATGCAGTTGTCCACATGAATGATTTGAAAACCTGACTTTTAATATGTTGTTTTAATATTATAGCCTGAACTTACTATCAGGAAGGAAAGAAAATGCAGAGATGCTATGATATTTTTGCAGTCTCTTGAGAGTACTAATACACAAAATCAGATACACCAAACTCCCTTCAGAGGTGAAGGGTTAAAAAATGGAATGTGATGCTTGAAAGTGAAGACTGCCATACTGCAGACTGCCATGATGGATACATTAAACGTGGTGCGCAGACTACCTCAAGTCAAACACCCTCACCATAGCATTTTGGCAATTTAAATGAAACTTCTGTATCGTTTTTCCTATCAGATATGCACAAATTTAGGAACAGTTTTATATGGATTTTCTAACCTCTCCTGGGACTTTCATGATTGAAGAGAATGCCATTCACAGCAAAAAGATTGTAGGCTTCTCTGAAGTTCACCACAATCCAGTAGGCATACAGTTTTGCTGCACCTAGAAAAATAATTAAAGATGTTATACACAACTGCTCCACTTGTGCACTGTTCAGACACATACACACATCTCTCTTGCATGCAGGGTGATGGCCACACTTCAACAACTCAATTAGAGTTCAGTTTATTCCCTAGATGTGTCGCATTTCATGTGGAAAAAATATCCAGGCCAATAAACAGCAGCTGAATGGGAAAATACTCCTTTTCTGCACAGCCCCAGGATCGAACAGGAAGGGTTAGGGCACTCTCTCACTTGTTTTCTTACGCACACTCAATCATAGCACTTTCTTTTACAATACAATTAACACAGCCAGAGCGTGTGAAATATGCCACTGTGGCGACCTCTGCTAATAAAAAAAATGACTTTAGAGAAATAAAAGCAAAAACCTGGTGCCTTAACACTTAAATTGATTTGAAACTTTATCACCAAAGTCCTCCATGCACATGGCTTAAATAAGTGATTCAAATTTAATGCGAGGTCATAAAGGAAGAAACGAGCTCTTGGGAGTTTTCATTTAGGCAACAAGTATGAAACCTTATCACTCCAGTGCTATCTTACAATCCTTTGTGAAGGAAGAGCCAACCTTCCCCCCTCTCCTCTCCGAAAGAGCTCTCTAATTCTGATCTGAATGAACACGGCCTTGTGAAGTGAGATGGTAATTTCCAACCCCCGGGCAATGGCAGCAAATACTTTTAATATAGTAATTCATAAAGGTATGCCTCTCAACATGTCTAGTCACTTTAGCTCTATCGTCATTCTAATCTCACACCCAAATGACTTCAGCCCTGAGACATGAGAAGGGAGAACAGACATACAGACACTACTGACACACACGCATCAGCAAGCCTTACCATAAGGCGATCTTGGGTAAAAAGGGGTGGTCTCCTTCTGCGGGATTTCTTGCACTTTTCCAAAAAGTTCACTGGTGGAGGCTTGGTAGAACTTCACAGAATTGATAAGGCCACAGGTCTTAATAGCATCTAGGAGCCGTAAAGTGCCAACTCCATCAACATCAGCAGTATACTCTGCTAGGTCAAAAGAAATCTTGGGAGAGAAGGAAATAAAGAAACACCAGTTTTACTAGGAGAGCTAGAACATGCAGTGATCGTGTACGCATGTATAATCAAGCAAAGTAATACATCGCTTGTACAAATCATCGAGACACTTCTGTACAGAGTTGATGCTCAGTTTACAAAAGTACTCCCAAAGGATTTCTAAGAATAAACAAGCAGTTCCACAAATAGCAGAATCAAAAGACTGGTGTTCCCTGATCTCCGTCTCTCTGGATTACTTTCCCATGTGAAGTACAGGGTAAGCCTACCCTATAGTTAGAGCATTATCAGGCAGCCTCTCATCTCCACAGCTGCCAATTTTCACAATATTCACTTGGGCTTAGTAACTTTGACACACTCGAGTTGGTTAAAAATGGCACAAATATATTTTAAAAACTACATAAGGTAACATGACACAAGAATAAACATTTATTTTAAAAATAAGCAACCTTAAATAACATTCAAAGTTTTGCTATTTAAACACACACTGAAGTGAAAAGGTGATTGGAAATATCTGTTCTCGAATGACATTTCCAACTGCACCAAAAGGGAATGGGCCATTACAGTGATCACCATCACTATAAGCAAAGGAAAAAATTCCTCTTGCTGCTCCTCTTGCTGATGACTGCTGTTCAGGAACAAGCTCTACAGTGACAGCAATGTTACAGCCTCTTTATACGACCCTGTCCAGAGCATAGCAAGACACTACCAAAAACACACAGTAACAAAACTACTTGTCGCTCCTTCTTTAGCCTTCTGTGACAGGTTAGTTATCAGTGCAGCAGAATGTAAATGACCCTCACTGATGAGCTGAGCTAGCCCAGGGAAAGTGATGGAAAACAACACTTGCCAGGCATGTTTTCAAGCTCCATGCAAATTCAGACAGATAACCCAGTATTCACTTCTCCTGTTAAGCTGCTTTCTCTCTTCTATAATCATTAGAGGTTTGGGGCTTATTTACAGAGCAGATGAAATCAAAAGAGATTAATTTTTATTTGCACTTACAGCTATTTTAATACAAGCATGAAATAATATGAATTGTATTGGCATACTCTAAAATAAAGATGTTTTCATGTAGTTCTGACCTGAAACAGCCAATGGTACATGCTAATGAACAGGTGATAGTCAATAGTCATAGAATCATAGAATCATTGGAGTTGGAAGGGGCCTCTGAAGGCCATCTGGTCCAACTCCCCTGCAATCAACAGGGACACCACAGCCACATCAGGCTGCCCAGGGCCTTATCCAGCCTCACCTTGAAAATGCACATAATGAACACAAATTAGCATATTCACCGTATGGCTAACAACTTCACATATTCACAGTGGCTTCCCACACCTCTAAGGAACAGCAAAAAAACCTGATTTCAGCAGTAATTTAACCATAGTAACATATTCTCCCTAACAGATAACCTGCTGAAACATCCCTCCAGAATGCAAACTTTGCTTACATCTTCCACCAACATGAGTAAACAGTACACATACATGTCAGGTGGTCATAAATGAGAGATCCCAGACTATAAAACCTCTTCGCTGAAGTGAACAAAGAGCCTGCAGTAGCACTATGAAGCACTGCTCTTGCAGGCTGCTCAGAGACCAGTTTCACAAGACATGCCTTTCCCTATTGCCTGAAGAATGACCTCAATCTTCACCTAGAAAAATCACTCCCTCGGGTGTGAGGTAATTCTGTCTCCATGTTGGCCCGGTCTGAGCGTTCTCGAACAGAAACCGACAGCTTTGTGTGGGTTTGGTGTTTTTGTAATGTCGACTATTGTTCACCAGGGACGGGACTCAGACCACTAAACTCACTTCATTTTGGAGCATAGGTTAGACTAAAATGGCATTCAAGAAAATGAAAAATGGCTTTACCCACTAAAAACTCCAGCTCCTAAAACACAGGACTGTTAAGACATTTTGTGCAGTGACAGTTCACACTGGAACTGGATTTTAATTCAACATTAAGACTGTAAAAACGTTTTATAAAACTAGTAATAAATGAAACAGGACAGAGTATGAAAAGTGCTAAGCTGCCCATTACCACATTCTTTCTTCTTCTGAACATGTTACTTTCTGCAACACTGGTTGGAAGACTGAAGTTAAGAAGTAATAATAATGAAGGGACCACATTAGGAGGGACACGCAAAAGACATGTGGCTTTGCTTGTACAACATACAAAAGCCCAGGGCTTGTGTAACAGAAGCCAACTATAGCACCAGATTTTATAAATGCTACTCAGAAATAATCTTTGCTTTGTGCACTTAGCTTGGTGGGATTACCTGAGAGAGTACAAACTTTCATGGAAATGATGGTTTGTAAGGGCAGGTGCACAAAGGTTACAATCAATTCACGGTTTCTGAAAAGTTATATATTTGCCCAGTGGAAAATATAGTTTAAGTGATTTTAAAAGAGTTTTCATACAGTTTAATTTATGACAACTATCTTAAGAGCCTGAATTAGGAAGCTAATCTCCCTGTACATCACTGAAGAGTGGAAAGACAGAGCAGAAAGTTTAAGGAGATGCTCTTGATTATGTTTTGGAAAAATACATATGCTAGTTTTTAACTTAGCTAAGACAGATGCTCCACCCTAGCCTCAAAAATCCTAAACTGCTTTTGTCAACTGCATAAAGGATGCAGTGGACTCAGTAACTTTTCTGAAGACAACAGCAGCAGTTGTAATGACCGGAGTAGTGAAAAGAAGTGCCTTTGCCTGGATGAAACTGAAAAACTGAAAGTTTTCTCATCAAAGAGTCTGAAAGGCATAAATCCAACACTCCTTTGTCCTCTTTGGACAGACTTTGTGACAAAGAGAAAGCAACATACCAAGAAAACTGAAACTGTCTACTTGGAAGGTTTGAGTGAACTTGGAACTCCCTTCCCACGGTGCTTTTGGAACTGCCACTGCCAACTTCTGGACACGCTGTGAATCTATACACCAAAGACGTGACTCCTTATTCCATTCAATAAGCAGTGATTGTACTATCATTAAACGCAGACAGAACAAAATGGAGATACTAAAATTCTTGGTCAAAAGTATTTCAGTTCCAAGTTTTCAGGCTCTGAATACCTTGCACCATTGGCTGAAAGAATATTAAAAAGGAATCAGGACTTTTATATGCTGTCTTCACTCCTGGACTAATCTCTAACTGTGGTTCAATTCAAATACATTCTTAGGCAAGCATTAAGTTCCCACAGCAAGGCTTACTCATAGGATAATAAAATTTTCTCGAGAAAAGCATAGGGTCATTAGTTACAACATTCCTGGAAACACAGAATGCAATATGAATACACTTAATACTACGTTCTATCTCTTCAATAACACAGCTCCAAGAATGACAGTGAGTTTTGTGAATTAGTCCCTATATTTTGAATTTAAGCTTCTTTTCCCCACTTCTTTCTTTCTAATTGTCAGATTCAATCACTACATGAGATCTGAATTCAATAGAGCAATGTTTTAAATATGATGTTTCCCAACTGATCGTTCAAAACCAAGCTTAGCAAGGTCTTTAACAAGATTTAAAAGCTTATTGAAAACTATCTAAATGAAAACATATGGGACTTGCCCTACCCAAGAACACATTCCTGTCATGTCTATGAGTACTATATACAAGCTGCAGATTTAATAACACTTGCTTCTGAGCAGTGCGTCATCAACAGCAGTGATATTCTGAAAATAAATATAAATTTTAAACGATCCAAAGGACGAACTGTAATCACACCACTCATTAGCCTTCTAGCAAAAAAACAAATAAATAAATAAAATGGTATGAACTAGCAGAATATTCTGCAATGCTCTTTCTTAATATCAGTAACAATTCGAAATTTCATCTCCTTCTTACAGTATCCTCAGTTTAAGAACATGGAATTTCTAGATGGATGGCATTATAAAATGAAAGCTTATGTGAAACCCCAGGAGGAAACAGAAGTGTAGATTACATATTACTCCTTCACTGTGAAAGCAAAGGTGGCTAACATAAGTATAATGTTAGATTAAGCATCTTTGTTCTCTTGAAAAAAATTAAAGTAATTTTCTTCAGATTTATCAGAGTAGAAGATGCGTTTCAGGTCTCTTTAAGCACTGACAAAGGTTTACACCTGAGAAACAAGACACAGAAAAGAAAAATTGCTCAGAAACGTTTCAAGCCTCACAAGTTTCACAGCAGTATTTCTGTATTTTTACAAATCAATTCTGTTTGCTTTGAATATTCAGTGTGCCTTCCATTGCCAACAAAAACCAGTGGGATCACTTATATCATCTCAGCAAACAAACTGCTCAAGCCCTAGGAACAGGCATTTAAAGCATAACATTCCGACTGCTAAATCTAATACAGAGTATGGGCCAAGCATTCCTGCAAAGTCCTAACACCACACACAAAAAAAGTCCTAGGGATTTCAGGAAATCCAAAGAATTTGGGTGGAGGTGGGAGGTGTCAAGGGGGATGGGGAAGAACCTACGCACCTACAAAAACATCAGGTAACCTTCTAGGAGAGCATGACGATTCCTCTCGCTGCCAATGGCTTAACTCATAATGAATGCTTAACACACTGCCTTCTCACCCAATAAAAGTAGCAGTCTAAAGGTACCAAAATCCCCCCCAAAAAACTATATGTTTCTTGTTATACAAAAAAAAATGTTCCATAGCTGTGTTGTTTACTGTTATTTTCTTGATATATCAAAGCCCTATTCAACTTCTTAAAATAGAAATAAACTGAAAAAATGATTGAAAACTTATTACTATCTGCTTTTGTTTTAGTAGAACTATCTTCTTTCTTATTTCCTTCCACGTTCTCTACTAATAAAGCAGATAAAATAATGTGATCTGCATAAAACTGGAGTAACCTGATTGTAAGCAGAGAATCACCAAGACAGTCTGAAGAAAAGAATTACCAATATATATTCATCTGTTCATATTCTCCAAGAAAACAGGGATTCTCATACCTTTTATTTTGTTTTGGTTTGAATTTTTGTTTGTTTGGACTAATATTTCGATCTGGCAATCTCTAATTATCAAATTATTGGTGAGACAGTGGAGTTACCAACACAACTGACAGAAGAGCAGCTTCTCTGCCAGTCTCTGTGCTGCAGTTCAGTTAGACTGCAGCTGTATCCCTCCAGACTGCAGACTGCATCATCAGAAAGACTTCAAGAAGGGGCTGGAAGTTTGACATCAGCGCGGCAGTATTTCATCTTCACCCCTAAGTGAGAAGACCCAATCCCAAAGCAAAAAATTAAGCTATTCACTGTTTAGCCATCTTAAAGGATCCTTCACAGTCTTCATATTCTATATGCTGTGAAACTACAACAGACCACTACTCAGAGGCCAGTTGAGTCTTCATCGAGTAACCCTGAAGACTTTTGCCTACACATAAAAAAAGAATAGTTAGAGTTTGAATGTAATTTCATTGTACCAAACACATTCATGTTTTTGCACCCTCAAAAAAGGAGGGGTGAAGAAGAGCCCTGTTCACTGATGGCTTCCCCACCAACCAATTTCCCCAGGCATGTAGAGATCAACTCAGCTTGAAAGCATGTGGGGAGAAAGGGATGGAAAGATGCAGAAGACTTACAGGTGCTTCTATGTCAGAAAAAGAATTACTCAGCATACAAGCAGCAAAACCATACGTCAGCTTTCCTTACAGCCCTGAGGAATCTGAAAGCTGCTATCATTTTCCAGCTCCACAAGCACTAAGGTTCATGCACAACTAAGTTATGCCACTGCTGCCCACACAAAATGCAGCAAGAGTACTGCTACAATGCCTGCAGTCCCCAGCTATCAAGACAACTACCTATAGTGCATCCTACCATAGGGGGCAACAATTTTCTCTGTGCAGCTGAAACACTCAAGGATTTTAGCAAGAGGTCCCTAATATGTTCCACAATGTACATTCATACTGCAACTTCCAAAGGCCTGGCTTGGGAAAGTTTTCCTTAGAGCTCTCCTCCTGATTAATTTCAAGTTCTCGATGCAAACTCCCTGAAATAATCATTTAAGAGAAATAGCATGGCATTATAGCAATGGTTTTATTTTTTTCCATCTTATGAGTAAAAACTTCTATTTGCTTGTTGGTGAGGGAAAAAAGAAAAAGATTCAACCCGAAGCAGAGAAAAGGCATGAGAAATACCACCTGATTAGCTGAAGTTTTATTCATTGAACTAGCTGGGGTTGATAGCTGGATTCATTATTCAGTTCCTATACTAAGTGGGTCCTCAGCACTCCCTGGCAAACTGCAGGTGCAGTTGTAAATCCAGCTCGTGAGGTCACCACATTCACCTTTGCATCTTTACCAGCAGATGCCTGACTGCTGAAGTCCAGTTGTTGATTACTTTTGAATTTCAGTGCTACAGTTGAAATCTCCCTTTGAGATTCACTAAAACAAAACAAAGTCTCCATTCTGTACAATCGTTTCGGTCACTGTCTATTGACTGAAGGATGAGTTTTGAAACAGATTTCTGAAAAGAGCTAACCTGTAAATTGCTTATTCTCTTTAAGAGAATTTAACAGTCTGAATTAAAGGGCAGTTGTACAGAGAGAGGTCAAAAGAAAATGGACATGAGTTGCAACAAAAAAATATATATAATTACATACCAGAAGAAAAAGATCACAGTATGAGCAGCTTAATATTAAATCAGGCTGTCCAAACAGGTTGTGGCATTTCTACCCTTGAAGATATGCAAAATTCAATCAAACATGGCCATGAACCATCTGCTGCAAGTTTGCCTTGCTTTTTCCAAAAAGTTGGTTTACGTGACACTCAAGAGATTACTTCTAAATGAAAGATGCCACAGTTTTAACAAAAGAGGGAGATGGCATTACATAGCGTGTTTCAGTATTCAGACAGACAGTACCATCCAATGAGCAGAAATTGCTGTGTGGTGTGTGAGGACGAGGCCTGATCTTGTACTCATATGTACTACGGAGAGTAGAGAAATGTTCACAGCCACTTCCAGAGGCACACAGTCTAACTTGTTGCTCATCATATCTCCTTCACCGAAGAGCTTCAGATACTGGAATGCTCAGATCAGATAGTTAAAAAAAAAAAAGTGGAGGAGGAGAAGGAGGAGGGATATCACAGAACACGAGATTTGGTATGGCCATAAACCTCTGTCACAAAAATGTAACCTCACCATTAGTTTTGCTTATCTTCTCATCCATTTGTTATTAATTTGATGGAACTGGGGAGTTGTCAGGGTTATGTGATGCAAGGAATTTATCTCGCAGAACAATCTCCAACCCACTGTTCAGTCTTTAGTTTCAAGTTACAGAGATTAGAAAAGAAGCTTTTAAAAAAGAAGCACTGATTCTTTCTTCCTTTTCATCGTGATTTTTTTTCAGGGATCATTTCAACAATATACCTGTTTACCCAAGTTTTTAAGCACAAGGAACACGTAGCAAAGTCAAGATGAGTTTGAATGCTTGAAATTTTGCAACTTCAATGGCTAGCGACACCATAATACCCTAAAAGCTTTCTCACATACTCAACTCCAGCTGTGCCAGAAGCCTTAAATGCTATTTAGTAGAAAGACAAAAAGCAGTAACTTGCAGAGTCACTAGAGAACATTCAAAGGGAGATGTAAAAAGATAGCCAATTCATTTTGCTTTATATGTACCATGGGAATAGCGAGCTACGGATAAAATGCGCACAGGGAATGGAGTCATTCTGGAAGAAACACTACAATTTTTTATTCCCTTTCATATGCAAAGAAATGAATAGAAAGCAAACAGGTTATTTTAAAATTCAAACATGACAAGTAGGTCATAGTATTACTATATATGTATTTTACTTTCCGTCTTTGCTTCCTTGATGTTTTCAGAACACGAGGAATGCTGTTCTGCACAGAAGTGCTAAAAATATCATTGCATGAGAAGAAAAAGTCCACAAAAAAGCCCCACAATTCCCCCCTCTTCACCAAGAAGCTAGAATTACTCCAACAATTTGCAAATTATATTGCCTGACTCTCCTGTATCTCCTGTCAATGCATAAGGCAGAAATCTCTGAACCCTGCCAGTTTTGCATTTCAACCTGTGCAAAATCTTTCCAGTAGTTATTGTTTATCACTTCAGAAAGCTGCTTACTAGACTGTAATTTCTCATGCCAAGAGACACGCTATTAGAAAGCTCAGAAGCCATTCAAACAGCTGTTTTTCAGGTACTCCCAAAGAATCAAAAACTTTCCCTCCCTCAATGAGAATAAATAAACTAAAAACTTAAAGTTTTTATTATTTTCATAATATTCTGGATACGATTTGGAGATAGACTAGATTTTTTTTCTTATAGGGCATTTAATCTGGAAATAAAATGTATTGAACAATACATAAAAAGCTCAGCATTTAAATCTCTGTAAAATCGCTCCTCACATTTTTCAAATTCAAGTAAATAAAAACTTAAAGCCTACAATAAAATTGAAAACGGTTTTAGAATATAATTTTGTATTTATTTCCTTCAATTCCCTACAGATTGCATACTGGCAATTGTCTGGGCAGTTGTATGAGTTACATTAGTCATGACTCGGGTTTTGGCTTTTTGTTCTGTACCTCCATAGTAATTGATGTAGCATAGCTATTGTGACAATAAAAAAAAAGAAACCACTGCCTGCTGGTTAAGCCATATCACGCAGTTTAGTGGAGCTGGGCACACTCTGAATGAAGTATAAACAGGGATCCAGCAGGCTCATCTTAGAAATATCCTTCCTGCAAACTTTAGCAAAAGCTTTACCTTTTACTCTGAGGAAATATCTATACTTTTCATTCTTACAATTAAATGCAATTTCTTCTGACAACAATAATTAATTGCTTTCTTCTCCGTTACATCTACCTTGTGTTTGACAGACCTTCCCTTCTTCGAAGAGATACTGCAGGAAACAGATGCAGCAGTTGAACATACACATGTTACAGATAATAGATCTAGAAACCCTATCAGATGGATTGTCCATTAATAGAGTGCCTGCTCCATCCTGGGCACAGCTATTGAGGGAACACTCTCTACCCTGAAGTACCAGACAGTGCTGGGAGCCTGGAGTACAATGCAGCAGAGACAAAAAGGCCTCAGCTCAGCAGGCTATGAGTGTGCCTCCATTCACGCACTCAGATTATTAAAATACTCAAGTCATCTTCACAAAGAGAAGTACTGTAAAAACACATCCTCAAAACAAATGATGAGTAATATCACTTCAGACTTACTCCTGCTCTACTCACTCACTCTCCATTAGACCAAATTATCCTTTTTTTTTTTTTTTTTTTTTTGCCATGGGTGCCAATTAATTACAGTTCTTCATCATATTACCCTTCCATGAACCTAGATGCACAACCTGGTTTGCCTCAAAGTAAAAAAGGACAACTACTGCTCTTTAGCTAGAATGTTACTGGCATACCTCAGACTTCTATACAAGTAATTTCTCAGGCTTTTATTCAATTTTAATGTGTGCGGAAAGAATTAAAATCTGATGGCTAATTAGATGACGTAAATTTGGATGGATTTGTACATACTGACAGAAGACGAGCTCTCAGAGTCTCTATCCGCAGTTTCTACTCCAGTACTCCAGCAGGAATGATGGAAAGTACATCAGCATACAACAGTACATCAAGAAATAAGTCATCAGGTTTTCTATTTTTTTCCCCTGCTTTCTTTTTGCAACTGGACAAATCAATGCCTTTTCTTTCAATGCATAAAGTCATCTGCAAAATTTTGTTTCAGAATCTTATCCCAAACTTTACTCAAAGAAAGAACAGCACTTGACATCTTAAAATCAATATTTTTTTCATAAAACCAACGTTCCTTTTTCTTTAATCATTCTTGAAAATAGATAGATAAATTGTAAAACTTTAAAAAAGTAAATGCAATAGTGTTGTTATGAAAATACCTGTTATGAAAAATGACCACTGACTCCTTTGCATTTATTTAAATTATAACCAATGAATGAAAAAATCACCCCACTTTGAAATGATTCAGCCAGTGAAATACATGAGCGCTAGCACCCTCACCTATAATGCAAGTACAGGCACTACATATGATTAATTTTAAACCAGAGTATTAATAGCACCCATGAATAGAGTAGTTGATGATGGTTTTGTTGGGAATGATGTAATAAACCTGTAGAAACAGTTTTCAGTAAACTCACTGTAGTAACATCTAATTTTAACTTTCCTTTTCAGGCAAGAATAGGATAGCAATAATTACATACCTCAGCATGGACTTTGATTAATTCTTCATCCTGTGTAGGAAGCTTTAGGAACGGAATGCACTACTGTCATCACTGTTAGTATTCAGAGTTTAAACTGTACTTAAGAAACCATGAGCCTTCCTAACTCTTCAGTTTGATCGTTTCAGGTAGAAAACTGCTGTTTTCTATGTGAAAGTGAGCCCTCTGTACTCAAAGATGATCCCCTCATAAAACGGTCTACTTGATCAACTCATCTGCTTCAGGATGTGGGTGGCTAGCTAGGAACTTATGGGATGAATGCGAAAAACACATGCATCTTGACAGGTATGTGGGGCTACTGGGGAGAAGGCTGGGGGCAGAGGGCTTAAAGGGACAAGGGCCACTGGTTAAGCTTTTAAAATTATTTTACCCTTTTCTGAACTATTAGGATGATTCTCTAAGGAGACAGATCACAATCTGACAGGTTTTCAGTTGGTATCCCTTTTGTCTTTCCTGTATTCTCTCATTTGACTCTGCATCTCTGCTGCAATTATAATAAAATAATGCACAAGCATTGATTTTAAGAGGCAGCTTTGCACAGTGATCATAAATCAAAGAAGAACATTCCAGTTGATTTGTGTAGTGTAACCCATAACACCAACATCAGCCTCGTTTTTCATCTGTCTCTTGGTTTCTGACACAGAGAAAATGAATAGGAATAATAGCTGCTTTTCATGCGAACACAGGAGCAAAACATTCAGGAAACAGCGATGTGGCAGTCAGCTAATTTCATAAATCAAAAAGCTTGGGAGTTTCCCCTCTTGCCCACATCAACAAACACTACGCTACTTTCATCCACCTCACTATGATCTGAGACAGCACTGAGATTTTTGTTTCTTGTGGTGCTAGAAATGAAAGAAGGCAGTACTCTTCTACATTAGAGAATGGTATTCAACGTGCCTGTAAACCCTTGCTTTAAGAACGACTTGCCTGGCATAGAAAAAGCTCCACGAGCTTTCAAAGTGAATTTCAGAGCCTCAAGATGAGGCGTGTTGGAAAGGCAATACGGACAATAATACTACGTTGCCAAAATGCAATGAACAAGTCATTGATTGGACACTGTCGGTGGGAACATCAAATTTCACAAATCAGGTAGTCTGTAAAACTGTGTACGGTTGCATTTTATTAAAGGAAAAAAAAAAAAGTACAGCTCAGGCAATTACCATGCCTCTATTGTATGCAAATGTTTTATTTCAATTAGCACTTTTCAATCATGCTTTTCTTTTCTAAATGACTCACAGATCTCTCAGTCAAGAAGTGGCAGGATCATAAGCACACGCCAACAGTCTGCTTTTATCTTGCTAGGAGATAAATGTGGAAGAAAATGTGTAAATCTACTGCAAGATTCTTTCAACCTGTCTTCCTTTTCAAACATGTTTCCTCTGAATGCCTGCAAGCCTCTATATTGCAGCCTTCTGTTTCCATGACCTTCCAAACAAGCAGTGTTTACAATAGTGTAACTGAAGCTAAAGAAATTGTGTTTCTAGATCCTGTCAGTGAAGAACAAAAAAGTCCAGTTCAATCCACAAGTTTTGTTCTACCATATTAAGCCCAAGAATAAACAAAGGAGTCATAATATAAACTTCCCAGCAAGTGTACATACAAAAGAGGGAATCCTTAGTACTTCAACACAGTGCTGAAATAACCCTGCTGCACAGGTCATTATGAGAGGTGATTGTCCATAAGGGAGATGCACTGAATAGCTGTGAAATACAACTGGATGAACAAACAATGCAAGTCAAGACCCAAGATTCCCCTCAGTACTTAGTTTTAGCTATTTTCCAGTGTGCTGACCCCAAAGTTGCCTTGGGGTTCTGAGCATCCTCACCTGGGATGCAAGAAGCTCTGTCAGAAACTATGAGAACAAGTGGAGAAACACACTGGTGCTGCCTGTTAGCCAGAGAAGTAGAGGAAATTGCAAAAGTGGCATTTGGGAGTTGGGAAATGTTAATTTTCAACCCAGCATGACTAGTATATACTAAAGAAGCTGCACTGAGAAGGTTGAGAAACGTAAATATGCAAAGTTGATGAAGATTTCTGTAATTGGTAAAAAATTAAAAAGTTTTGGCATAAGAACAAGACCTCAGCAAGTGTTTCACTTTCCAGTCCTATAGATTTTAACACCTCTCATGTTGTGAGAGTGTTCTCTCCACACACAAATTTAAGCTGATGTTAACTGCAGTTGCATCTGAAAATATGTAGTTTTAATACTGTTTAGGTTCTAGGCAGTAATCCCTTTCTCAGAAACTGAAGGATTTAAATGAAGTCATGGCAGCTAAGTGCACTATTCAGCCATATATCATGTCCTCAGAAGTACAAAGAGTACTCAAGGGTGAAAGGTTTTTGGGGTAATGTATGATTTCTGCATTAAATACAGAATCGCCATTATATAATTTTAGCTCCTTGCCAACTATTTTTTTTTTTTTTTTGGAAGGAGAAGGATGGAGAAATAAGGAGGTTGAATGAAACTAGTACAGTACTGTTTGTACCCTGGTGAGTATTAGGGAAATGATAAATGATCCCTAAGCACATAGACTGATTTATGCAATAAAAAATAGAGTGGGGTGGAGCTTCCTTGTGAAAATCTCATCCTTGGACAGCTACGAGGTATGAAATGCACCCAAGTGTCTCAAACCCCCTGGGGGTTGCAATTATCTCATGATAACCACACCCTTGAGAACTGTCTCTTTTTCTCCTCTGTTGGGTGAGGGGAAAAGGAAAGGGAAAGAGGTGTATTTCTGATAATGAAAAACAGAAGATTGATAGTTTATATTAGCGAACCCATTTATGCTCGAAGTGTTGAGTTTGCATTTTTTCCTAATTAGCAGCATGAGTAAAAAGAAGCCCCATCTCCCATCAGTAAGATAAAGGGAAAAGTAGAGATAAAGAAAATCCTTTAAAGCAAATACAGGCCAATAAAGCAAACCACACATTAGCTTAAATCAAGCTCTCAGTACTGCTCAGGAAATACAGCCACAGGGTTAATAAATGCAAGAAAATCCCAGTAAATCTCATTCAGCAAAGGTAGAAGCTTCAGATAAACTGTGCCATCCTTAAACCTGCAATACCATTTGAAAATCCTACCTGCATACAGCTACAGCCTTGTTTGTGGGTGTTTTTTTTCCCCAATGTGTAGTTATATAAGGTATCGTTAGAGAGCACTTAAGTTCTGTGCTGACTCTTCTGTGAAAGTCTTCCTAAAGGATTAACTGGATAATGCTAGGAAGTGTTATGTAAAAAAAAAAAAAAAGTGAGAAATAATCAGTCCTACATTTTTGAGCTACCCTAGCCACCATTTACAGACAGCACTCTGTTCCACATAGACAAACATAGCTAATTTATATACTGTTCAAAGTAATGATATCCACTTACTCATACATCTTCACTGTATGGAAATGCAGATGCTTATTTTTTTTTTTTTTTTCATGCAAGAAACTTGCCAAATTTGTGGAGAAAACAGCTATTATGCTTGTAAAGTATATACACCATTATGCATCAGCCTCATAATATATTTACATAGCTTTTTTTTTTAATCCCATAAATGACAAAATAACACATTTTCTTCCTCGGGTGAAAGAACACAAAGCTACTTGATTCACTTCACTGAACAGATATTAAAACTCTGCCAGAAGACTGTGCAATATCTTAAAACATCAACTCATAAACACCGCATACAGGTATGAGATCTAATTAGATACTATGCCAAAATTATACGGCAATCTGATCCCAGGAGTCTTGTTTTTCTCCAACACTACCCCAAGACATTAGTTCTCATCGACAGTTAACAACTGCTAACGCTGTTTTTGAAATTATATTTTCCTACAAAATTCTAAATGAAAACTCTATTCAGTTGACGTATTCTTAGGATATTCAGCATTTGAAGACCTACTATGCTCATAAAATTTCATGTAAAGATACTCAGCACACTGTGAACAAATATAGAGTGTTAGAATATCCCGAGTTGGAAGGGATCCACAAGGATCACCAACTCCAGTTCCTGGCTCCACACAGCATTTCCCAAAATTCAAATCCGATGTCTCAAAGTGTCCAAACGCTTCTTAAACTCCAGCATTTGGGACTGTGTCCACTGCCCTGGGCAGCCTATTGTATGTCCACCACCCTATGGTGCAGAAGCTGTCCCAAACCCTCAGCTGCTCCTCCTGTCACTGTCCCACAGAGCAGAGCTCAGTGCTGTCATCCCGCTCCCTGGGAGGATTTGCAGCTGCCATGAGGCCTCCTCTCAGCTCCTCTGCTCTGGGCTGAACCAACCCAGGAACCACAGCCACTCTTCACATATCTTGCCCTCCAGACCCTTCCCCATCTTCATAGCCCTTCTTTGGATGCTCTCTAACAGTTTTATGTCCATCATGTGGCACCCAAACCCACACCAGGTGCTGGAGGTGCAGTCACACAGTGCAGAGCACAGTGGGACACTGTATCTCAGAATTCTGCTCTAAACATTCTTCAGATTCACCAGAAGTGGCAAAACTGAGGAAATTTTAATAACACATGCAACAGTTGCTTTAGAGTGCATGTCCGAGACACTACCAACTTTAGTTTATATTAATCTTTTTAAACTTGAAATCGGCAAGTTCATCCTTGAAACCTCTCACAGCTGAAAATAATTGTATTGTGAATTCTCACCTAACATTAAATACATAAGAAAAATTGATGCCCAAGATAGTGAAAGAGGGGATAGCAAAAAGATTTTAGCTGTCACGTTATTTTGCTTACGTTTCCCTCTGCTATTCATCAGCCCGTGAATGAAGTCTTTCAGCGGAGCTGAACTATGACTTCACCATGTTTCTCCTATTGTTACAAGAGGGAATGGCTGCCCTGTCAAGAAGGGACTTAGCTTTTAATATGAAAAAGGTATTTCTAACACAATGAGTCTACAGTTCATCCATCATCTGTTCATAGCTCTGTCTGAAAGAGCAGAAAAAAAAAATGTCATGCACTCTGTGGTAAAGATGAACTAAAAATTTCACAGCTGGCAAGTCTGAGATTGTGTTTTCTTGGTAGAGAGTAGGGCCACATACAGAGGAAGTGATTGACTGCTCACCAGTTTTTTTGTTGTCAGTGGTACCTTTTTTTTTTCTTTGCACTTTATTGCTTTGGTCTTGAACTTATAGCACTCTGTGAATCCAGGAATTTGATTTTTATGACTTGATTTCTAAGGAATTGTGATTTTCGTTCTAAAGGACTACTTTCCTCCAAAAGTTTCAAAATATTCTTAAATTTAAAATTTATTGGGGTATTGGATTTACTAATGATGTTCCAGTATTTTATTTTTTTTTTCTTTCCAAAATCAGTTCTTAGTTTTTATGCAATAATCCCACTTATCCTACTTGTCTAAAAATTTACCTCACCTCCTTTTCTTTACATTTTTTATTTTTGGAAAAAAAGACTGCAGATCCATGCCTTTTGATAACGAGCTCAAGATCTGTTCAGCCTGTTGTCCAAATTCTAAGCCTTAAAGTTTAAATTCATACACAATCCCCTACTGAACAATAGAATGCAGGCTCAAATTCCTCAAACATTTATTGTGTTTTATTGTGCATCCGTATCAGCACAGCTTTACTGAAAGTCAAATAATTGATGTAAATATACATAACCTCAGCTTAACCAGATCTAATTTTAAACCTCAAGTGCTTACACAGATTCAGCAAAGACAGGAAGGTCTACGTGGATGCGGATGCAGGGATTCATCTTTGCTGAGCTTTCCATTGGATTGGGGCACAAACTTTAGACATTTCACCTTTTTATGAAGGAGAAACATGATCACCAAACACACGTTACCACTGCATATGCCGTGGTAATATCCTGTATAAATACAATAGCAATAAACAGACATTTAGGATGGTTCTGTACTTTTAAACTGCGGCTGCAACCTACCCTTCCAGACCCATCACTCTCCCTCACCCCCCCCCCCTCCCCATTAGAGAAATCAGTGAATCTGGATCCAAAGCCTGAAGCCATTAGGTCATGCTTTGGCAGACCTTGATGTTCACATAGCTTGTTGGGCACAGAACCAGCACCGTGCATTGACAGAACACTGCCAACAGCTTTTCAGAAACGCGGAGCTTCTCAGTAGTATGAATCCTACACGTTACATAAGTGTTAGTGAAAACACGCAAAGCCGTACACACAGCAGGAGTACTTTCTAGAATGTCTGTAACCTCCCAGTATCATTGCCTGCACTGAGAAATCATAATTGCATACTGATTAAGCAACTCCCTAACACCAGGCTAAGGAGAACTATCAGCTGCTCAGAATTGCAGCGTAAACTCTAGAGAGGTTGAAAATAGAACTATAACAAGAGTTTTATTAATAGGTGCTAAAGGAGCAAGCTACACAGGATTTCACCCATCCAAGCCTCACAAAACAGCCTTTGCTATTGCTTCATTCAAATCCTGAGAAGAAAAAAAGCATAACAGTGTATTGTTTCACACCAGTTCATCTTGGCAGCCTATTGCATTCTGGCTGTAGAAGTGTCTGCTTTCAAATTTTAAGCCCTCAAGGCAATTATCCTGCTCTCAGACTAAACCTACAGAGCATATTTCAAAAGAACTTATATCTAAACAGAGGGAATTTAACAGTGATCAATGTTCAGCGGGCCTCGATGGCAATAAACTATTTACGGCCTTAACCTTTTAAGTCTGCACAAGTGAAGTGCTCGAGAGCCCTGTGATGAATTAACTGAAGTGTTTGGTTGTGACTCAGGCAGGCGCTGGTTCAAATCATCTATCCAGCAACGCCGCCCGCCTTGCTGTCCATACAACAGCAGCCCAGTGCTGAAGCAATTGCCTTCTCATCAGCTTGAAGTTCCATTGTTCAGGCAGGCATACCTTCTGCTTGCTTTTCTATGTCCACCACCCTTCGTGGAGTCATTTGGGAAAAGAAATTTATCAAAAGCTGGACATAACGCTTTTTGTTACCAGCCTGACTGCCTTACAGAAGACTTAACATGCATCAAAGTGCATTTAGCACACACTGCTACAGTAGCTGATTTAGATCTACTGCCCTCATCATGCAAGACTGCCAAAAAAAAATTAAGAGGGGAAAAAAGATTCACATCTATTGCATTAGCATTGTCACCCACCACCCCACTGCTGAAATGCAGTAAGAGGAAACAATTCACTGCAGATGGCTGAATACATCTGTGGCATGGAAAGCTTGTCTCAGAAGAAGTTAGCTTTTATCAATTTCGAGCTAGATTTCTTTGTAATTAATTCTGCAATTATTAGAATAGGTTTTTAAAACTAGTGAGATCTCTATAGGCCTTCTACTTCTACAGTTTCAGAAGAATTTGACATTATTCTCAATGATTTCTATCAACGTGGCATGGAAATTAACTAATTAATCTTTCATTCGTCATTTCAGATGAAGCATGAGATGTGTTTGTCTCTACGTAGATCCACATGAAATCTGTAGGCTAAGACATCACATATATATATATAACAGTCAAGTCGATTCAGACTTTCAAAATACTCTAAAGAAAAACAGAGTAAATTTTGTTTTGATTTACCACATAAAAATTTTGGAGATAATTGCACTTCTAATTTCAAATGAGGGTATTCTCCCCCTGTCCCTCCATTTTTTGTTTATAATTTAAATACTGTAATACGTAGCATGCTAATGAAAGCTACTGGAAGATAAGCAACGGCAATAAATACTTAAAGTACTTCAGTAAAACAAAAAGAAACTACAGCTGGTCTTACAAGTGATAATCAAGAAGCACGTGTTTTCTAAGAATAAACTGTTACACTTACTGAAACAGGCTTATGACACCAAGTGACTACTGCCAGGCTTCAGTATTTAGTTTGAGACAAGGTGTGCATTTCACTATTACTCTAACTCAGGAAAAAGCTATTTTTTCAACAAAAAATAGATGTTTTTCAACAGGATGGGGTATGAACTCATGATACAAGGGGAGAAAAGCACACACAGCCCTTCAAAACAATGAAATGAGACAAACGAAAATATGTAAAAGGAGGGTGAAAGAATGAATCCATATACAGTTTTCCCAAGAATGCACAAATCATGTGTAAACACCACAGCCAGCCTCAGCAAAGTCCAATTTTAATTTTTATTTTCTCTATAGATATGATGCCTTGAACAAGACTTCCAACTAAAAAAGGAAGCATTTCTAAAACCTAATTCTGCTCCACTTTTAGCTCTTCCTAAAATGTATGGGGAATGTGTGGTAATTTCAAAGCTATGTCTTCATTAAAATTTGTTCTCATCCTATCAGAAAAGGAACACAGTCTCATGTAATCTTGTCAAATGTAGCAGTTTTAAAAAGTACTTTATTCCCATACGGGCATTTAGGCACATCTATTTAAGCCTGCAGGTGAGAAAACTGAAGCATCAGATATTTGAACTGATATCTCTATCTGAGGAAAATATGATTATTAAAACAGAAGAACCACATTTTATGATCTAAGCAATTGTGATTGAAAAAAAGTAATAATTATACACATACAACCACTACTATTTTCAAATTTC
This sequence comes from Callipepla californica brunnescens, assembly GCA_023055505.1. NCBI lineage: Eukaryota > Metazoa > Chordata > Aves > Galliformes > Odontophoridae > Callipepla > Callipepla californica. The sequence continues at coordinate 73,648,532 of JALIRH010000002.1, read as the reverse complement.
TTTCTTGTATAAAAAATTCTGCATAACAGAGGCCATATGACTTCACTCAGTGATTCTTACAGCAAGCTGTACAAATAGCTAGTAGTTATTTATATATCTTAGGCAAGCATCCAATCTTGATTTGAGGACTGCAAGTAATGGAGAATCTTTCACATCCTTTGGTAAGCCGCTCAAGTGGTAATTGTCCTCACTTCTAAAAATTTGCACCTCTTCTCTGGTTTGAATTTGTTTAACTTTAGTTTTCAGCACTGGATCTCTGCATAATTGCCTACTAGGTGAAGGACTCTGTAATACCAAACATCTTATTCCCTGTGTTAACAGGATCAAATAGCTCCTTCACGTTCACTTTAATGAGGTAATTCTAGTGGTCTCCTAGTGTCTTTGACTGGGAAGTCTGCCTTCCGGTCCTAAAAGAAATAATCTTAATCTTTCCTCTAAGTCATTTTCAATTGTCAACTGTCAACATACTCTGAAAATTAGAAGAGCTGTAGTGTGCTAGCATAATTAATTTACATAGGTAGTATTGACTCCTTGTTTTCTATATGGTAGACACCTATCCTTGCATCACCCTAACCACAATGCATATAGTTCAGTGTCTTCCTTGGCACAACATTGATGCTAAACTTCTCATGGTCCAAGTGCAGCTGCTAATCTGCTCAGTAGCTCTGATTCCTAGGGGTTCTCCGTAGCTGTGTTCCTACTGCAGTGCTCCAGTGCCCTTTCCTCTGAGTATACACTGTATCTTACCCCAGCACAGTCACCTTCATCAACCCAAGCTGACATGTTGTTAAAGGAGATATTAAACTAGTTTGATGAATCTTATTTTATTTGAAAACATAGAACATGCATATCTATTTGGGAACCATAGAAGAACTCCAAGATTTTAGCTACTAAGGAGCAAAACACCAGGTTTATGAACAATGAACCTGCTTAGAAACCTGATAATGCGAGCATAAAAGAAAGAAAACAGAGCATGTGAGAAGAAATTGGAAACGCCTCAATACGATGTTAGAATTCTGCCTCTTTTCTAAAAAGTAGCAGTTTTGATCACATCAAGAAATCACCAGACAGGTAACTTGAGATTCACCTTTAAGCATTTTTTTTAAGGGTCTCTGGTTGTGGGTTTGGGGCAGTAGGAAGGTCTGGGTCAAGAAACTACTAGTGTGGTTTCCATAAGAAACATCAGAGCTAACTAAAAGCACTATTTTCATGTGTTTTTTAAATTAAATGGAACACCAGGAAATTTCTTTGTCTTTTAAATATATTTACTAACTTGATCCATTTAAAAGACAGCTCTTACACTGTAACTGCACATTAAAAACAAGGCTTCACACTGGAACATAGAAAATCCCAGCAAATCGGTCTTGAATTCAGGACCCCAGCACATGCAGTGTGGCAGCAGTGACTGACACAGCTGCACGTGAGAAGCCCCATTTCAGATGGACATGGCCCCTCTCATGAAGCAGACCCTGTGCAAAAGTTGTAGGCACATTACTGTAAGCATTGGAGCTTTCCTTGCTGCCGTGTCACGCAAAAGCCGTGGGACACAACAAAACCCCCACAGTGCCTCTCAAAAAGGCAAACTGGACAGAAATAAGATTCACAGACAGCTACATCAGGCTAACCTCTCTTTTTGACTCTGCTGGCATCGACCAGTCACCCACTCACAAGCAGATGTGCTTTCTAACCTCTGGAGCTCGTTTGCCAGATTAACTGCAACAATGAGGACAGTTTATCTCTGCCAGCATCTTTATCAAATTAAAGACCTCACTAGGACTATTCTAAAATGAAAACAGGAAAAAAATCTACGTCAAGCAGTCAAGACATCCTCTGCTGCACTGATCTCCTGCTTCACATCATGAAAAAACACTATCTGTCAGCAGGAAGAAAAAGCAGAGGAACAGGATTGAAAAACCTGAAATTTATGAAATTTGTCACTGAGCTGTGTAAGACCTAAGTGTGCCCCAAATGCTTTTTAAGCAACTAAGGATTTTGCTACAGATCAGGTCACTGCTTCTGGATGTGATCTCATACGCAGTAAGGAAGACAGAGGAAATAGTTTTGTAATGAAGTGCTCTCATAGTGCAAAAAGCTAACAGTATTTTGAAAGCAAATGAAAGGTTTCCTCAAGTATAAAACACTTTCATCTGTACTGACGAGTTCATTCCTTCATTTGTCTTAGTTTTGTTACAACCACATCTCTGTCAGCATCACAGCATACACTTTTGATAAATGCCATTACAAAAGTTTAATGAACAACACTCCTCCCCACACACACACTTCCCGTAAAAAAAAAAAAAGGCACATGAGAGTATCAGAAGATGCACTCATTTTCTGAATTGGGTGGTAGAAACCCAAAACAATCCAAAGACAGCCATCTGTGTTTGCTGGGAAAGGAAAGTAAGTCATAAGCAACACTCTTTTGGCTCATTTTGTGACCAGGCATTGTAGGAGTGAAGTCATAAAATATTTGTTTTCTGCTTGTTGGCTTTATCTCTCTGGCATGAAGAAATCTGGAGAACACAAACGAAGTAAACTTTGGAATGCCTGCAATGCGGCCAAAAAACATTTAAGTTAATGTTTTATATCTATGACTATACATAGAGACCCATGATTCTCATTTACTGAATGCAAGAGCACAATACCTTTGGGTACGTAACAGAATAAGCCCCAGGGAGCACGTACAGATGCACAAAACCCATATTTGTATGTATACACGTGCAGTCTAGCTCTCAAATATTCACTTGTCATGTTCTGACAGCTGCACATGTGCAAAAATTAGTGTGAAACTGCTAACTGTTATTCTAAGGATTTTTAAATAGTGTTAACCATTATTTTTTCAAAATCTTTTCCCAAGTTAAACAATAAATTTGTTGATAAAGGTACTATTTTCAAGCCCTAATACACATTATAAAACCACCAAACCAATGAACAAATAACATCACCTAATGGAAAACTTTAATATGCTTATTCACAGGTCTTGCACATCTTTCTTCAAAAACAATTTTAATGAAGAGCAATTAACCTCTAACTTCTAGAGAGTTTTCCTCTGAAAGCAATCTCTTTTCACAAATGAACCAAAGGGGTAAAAAAAAAAGATTAAAGTTGACATACAAGTTTCCACAGGTTTTCTCAACATCTAACATCTGCTCTCAACATCCAACATCTGTTTTGGGCTTTAAATATAGATACATCTAAGAATACATAATGATTGTGTGTTCCAAAATAGCAGCAGGCAAGTTCCATTGGCTCAGGGAAAATTAGTGCATCTCTCAATGCTTTCAAGCACCTTTTTTTGGCACTGGAAGACAGGAAAAGCATGCTGTGTGATGAGTAGGTGTTTAATTGCTCCAGTGTTTTAACTCAACCTATATAAATACAACTTGTCGCATTGTTGTATGTAACATGAACAGTAATTTATGAAGAGTTTCCAGTGCTATATTAAGAAAGCACATTACGAATTAATAGGTAAGCTAGGCTATATGCTATCAAAAGAAAAAAAAGTCACTGGCTGCCTTCTGACAGGTGATAAAAGCCATAAACAACAGAATGATTCTTGCTAAAAACTGTGTCTGTTTTTCTAAAGCAATGCCCATTTGCTCAAAGCTCCCACCTCACCTCCCCCAGCAGCCAAGATCTGTGGCTCCACAGAAAATTATGCAGCACAGCACAAAGATGAAGGCAGACGTATGTTCAGTGATTGTCCCTTGAAATACCAAGTGAAGGTCAGCCTAGTCTCAGTCAAAATCCCATATCCCAAAGCCAGTCAAACAAGGAACACAAAGTACCTGAGGTTTCTATTTTACAGCACAAGTTTATGGACGTATCTTTTTGTTCTCTCAGCAGTTGCAGAGCCTCTTGGCTTTCCAACTGTTTATGCAAGTATCACTTTTGCTTGCTCGATGTAAAGACAAGCTGTTTTGGTTGACCTATACTAAGATCTTAAATACACAACTCTGAAGACTGTAAAATCTGTTTACACCTATTCCCACCACATGGTGGTAAGCCAATGACAGTCCCAGTGCTCCCTCCTATGTCAGGCAAACTATTAACAGCAATTCTCACAAAATGGCACCAATGCTAACCTGGAAATTCAAGGAAAATTAAGGAGGAAGAGGAGAGGGGAGAGTCTGGCAAGCTCCAGTAAAGACAGCTTGTCTGAACTGTGCACTTTTCTGAGGTGTTGCAGTGATGGCTGTGGCTCTGATTCCCCAGCAGCACTGACACTGAGAGAGAAAAGAGCCGAGTGACGGATGCCACCACACTGCGCGAGCAGCAGGAGGCCCGATCTAAAGTGCAGGGAAGCCAGGAGGAACCATTTGCTCCTGAGATGACCACGTGCTGGATCAGACCCAGGGACTGCATGAGCAAACAGCCTGTGCTATTGACACAAGGTACAGAAAGGAAACTGCATGTGTATAAAGTGGCTTTGTGAAGGGAATGCAAAAAGCCGGCGTCATGGGAATAATCACATAAGAAAGTTACTTCATGAAAAGTAAAAGAGGGAGCTTTATCTTAAAGCTCTCTGAAGATTTCTGACAGTAAAGTAACTGCTGTATTCTGAGCAGTAATCTACTCTGTTATTGTAACTACAGCATATGCTGCGGGACGCTTATTTTCTGTGCTTGGCTGTATTCTGCAATACGTTCTGCAACTGCACAGGGAAAAACAACTGCTTAACACTTATTTGAGGGCATGCATGAACTCTTAAGTTTGAAAAGCTGTTTTTTTTTATGGTTTCTAGAGCACAGGAAGGAAGTACCAAAAAACATTTCATATTATCTCTGAATTTCTATTAAAAAAAAATAAAAAATGTATTCATTGTATTCATTGCAGGGCTCTGCCTGGGCACGCAGCAGAGAGAATGACAACAGAGATCCAGAGGAGAATGCATGTCTGTCTCAACACTATTCCTGCTTTCGAACAGCTGAAGGTGGGTGGGCAGAGCTTGGAGAATTTGCCACCTGCATGAGCAGAGTCTGTAAAGTTAGCAATCTGGCCAAAGTACAGCGACGAGGAATGTCATAATCATGACCAAAATTAATTCTGCCTGGGCCAGGCACACACACGTGTAGCACTTTCCTATGGGCTATATATTGTACGTGGCTTCTAAGGGCTCCAAATGCCAGAGGAAATAAGCGCTTATCTGTCAAAGAGTCAGGAAAACAGAACAACAAAGGTGGAAGGGATTTAAAAAAAATTCTTTTGCTGTCCTACCCCCAACTGAGAAGAGCTTGGTGCTTCCTCTTATTCCCAGCTGTTTCTAGTGCATTTGGCTTTAATCAGGTGCAGGGCAGGAACTCAACATCCTGTTGCCTTGCTCTGATTAGGAGGAGTCAAATTCTACAAATTGGCAGATTTCTTCTTTTAGTGTTCCTTATTTGATGAATCATTTGTTTTAAAGTATTTGGAAAGGGCCATTACAGAGGCAGCAGACCCAGCTTGTTGCTATTTCCAAGTCTATTTATAACCACTGCTCTAAAAGGTTTCAGCAGAATGCAGTTTCTTCTCCTTTTGCACACAGAAAGAGCCATTTCATTACAGCACAGGCAGAAAAGTAATCTGACAAAAGGGACAAGGTGTCTATAACCAGCAAGATGCTAATAAATACAAAGAAATTTGCTTTAGAAGTAATGCCTTCAAATTTAATGATTTTCTCTTTTAATGTCAAGCCTAGTAATCTCAGACGAGACATTTCAGTGATTTAAGCTACTCCTACTATCAACTTTGCAAACCTCAGTTCAAACCTTAAAGCCTTGCCCTGTTTCATTTTACTCATTTCTTATGAAGATCATGCCGTCCCAACATAACTGGCTCTGCACAGCCTACTTTATTTAAGGTCTTTTCCAACCTGAGTGATTCTGTGATTCTGATTCCCACACAGCAGTAACAAACGTAATTCTTAACGCTGAACTTTCAACTTAGAAGATACCACAAGAGTCACTAAAAATACTGTATTTTTGTTTGAGGCAAGATAATTGCTTCTCTAATGAAAGTGCAGTCAAATTACACATAGAAAAGGTATACAGGAAATAAGTAATAAAACCATCTTCCATCACTAGAAATCAAGAAATACAGAGGAATATGTTTTACTTCTCCTTCTCACTTTTATTTTGCTCTCGTTTAACTTGAGAGAAGCAAGTCAAAGGAGGGATGACACTCCACCCTATTCATGTACAGGATATCCTCTTCCTTCTTTCTGCCTTCCATTCTTTCACTTTAAAAATATAAATATGCAAGGTGCTGACCAGGCCAGGAGTGTATGGGATTTAGAAATAAACTTCCAAAGTTGTTCTTATTAGTTATAGAGGAATCTCCTCACTGAGGACTCACACTGATTGAGTCTAGTAAGTCTAGTAACTACATATATTCTAGTTTGGATTGGATATTATTCAGTTTGGGTTTGGTAAAAAGGAAAAATTTGCTGGAAAGGTCCACTTTATATGTTACCCAAATTCACTGGAACATGATCCACAATACTGTACTTTGGTTTTAGTTTTTATCCCCACCCAGTTATATCGTAAATCATATCTAGATCATCATCTGCCACAGTCTAGCTCTTACATTCACTAACAGCAATTTTGTATAAGAAGTAAACAGGATTATATCCAGCCTTACAAGCAACCCTAGCTTGTAAGAGGCCAGTTCCTGCTAAGTGGATTTGCTGGGTGGCACTCAGAGGCCAACATCTGCCCACTTGGAAACCCACTGAAGAACACTGAGATTCAGGATTCCTAGCGGCAGTGCTCTTCTGATGAAAGCAGCTGCAACACAGACGCAGTTATGACCAGTGCAAAGACTGGAAAGCTCTCTAGCTCCCTCCCTGTTCTCCCAGCTGGTCCTTCATGGTTAGAAGGGCTTCAGGCATGCCATATCACAAAGAGAAAAGCAGTGTGCTGCAGCCTTTACTAAACAGAAGCTCAAACGACCTGCAGGAACAAATGAAGCACAGAAAAGTCTTCTTCCAGTGTTTTATCTACACCATGCTGCTAATTCTGTTTAGGGAAAATAGATTTAAGAGAAGCACTGAGGAACATAACAGGAATTACAATGTAGGAAAAAAAAAAAAAAAGGACAAAGGTAACATAACGTTTCCAACAACCCCTATTTTAATGAATCACTTATGTGAAGGAAGGTTCATTCCTAACACTGTCAAGTGGTCAATCACAAATGAAATCAAAAAGGCTACTTTATCAAACTCCACTGCAGGCCACCTGTATGTAAACACTAAGAAGTCAGTTTCAAAAAAAAAACAAAAAAAAAACCAGAGTAATGGTTTCAAAATAAAATATCAAAGTTCTTTTCCCTCTATTTCAGTGAAAATCACAGCAACTCTTTATTCAGTTCGAACACAGTGCTGGCCAGCAAGAGAACACCAGATTAATTTTACATACACTGGATTTGAGCTTACTTGTTCATGCTACAATTGTGTTAAGTAGGTATTTCATTTGAGCTAGTTTTCTCCTTCTCCACAAGTAATATTTCCTCCTCTCAAAACTTAAAATGTATGGATAAACAAGTGCCAAATTATATGCAAAAGCAGTCCCTGGAATTACTCTTGTCCTGTTGGGCTTATTAAAAACCAAGCTTAATTACATCCCCACTTTCACAACATGTCTCATGTGCTTCAGAAGATAGATTTCTGTCACTCTGAAGATCTTATTGCAGAAATAGAGAAAAAAATTACTTAATTTCAAGAGAGCAGGTTAAGGGAGACTTCAGGAGTTTGGGTTTAGGCTTTGAGAATGGGAGGGAAGCAGTAGTGGGCTTAGTGATTCCATGAAGGCAAAAACAAAACAGAAAACTTGGGAAGCCTTTGCTAACATGCACTTCTAACACAGCAATACAAGCTGCAATTAAGATGAAGTCTTAGTCCTACTATTTAAAGTTCTGAGTTTTCACTTACTTTCCTGACATGAAAGATGTATTGGAAGAGGTCTGGGTTTTGCTTGGTTCATTTGGGGTTTTTTTGTTTGTTGGTTTTAAATAAACACAACTGTTAAAGCAGGTATATACTTCTTAAAAAAAAATAAATAAATAATAGAAAATCTCCTTTAGCCTTAACATAATTATGTGTATCATTAAAATATTTACCAACATATATCAAAAGAAATAGAACCTGCAGTCAGTACAGTCTACTTGATAAACAGATACACAATTCCATAAATATGACATTTCTTATAAATTTGTTTAGCCAAACTGTAGTCACTGTGAACCAAGACAGTCAGCTGGCTGCACTTTTCCTTCCCAGATCATTAAGCCAAGACGACTCTGAAAGCATCTAAAACCAAAAGTACTGATTTTTAAAGGTCCAGTGAATGGGTGCAACTCCATACGTGTATTCCAGCAGGGCTCTTCTGTTTTCGTAAACTTTAAGCAACAACTACTCTCTGTTGTCCTCATCTAAATAAGAAGCTGACTTGTAATCTGATTTGCTGAAATAAAACACACTAAGTGCCAAGTGACACTCTTCCCAGCCGTAGAACAAATCTCTAAAAACTAAGTGTATGCTGTAAGCACTAGCAACCTTCGCTACATAAACTCAAATAACATTGAAGGATATGTATTTAGAAAGCACTCGTGAACGTTATCTTTAAATATGTGAGTACTTCCTGCAAAATCTTCATTTGCTAACAGCTATGTGCATATGGAAACATTGCATTGTTCACAAATCAATCTTACTTATTTATAAATACACACAATAAAGATCCAAGTAAATCCTCATTCTGTGCCTTAGTTTGCTCCATACTGAACCAACTAGAGTGAGTAAAGGACAGATTTAATAGTCTTTACTCATGCAAGCTAGAAAGTGGCCTGAGTTACCTCCTTATTTCTGTAACCAGAAAGCAAAAAAATAAAAGCATGTTAAATTAAATTTAAAAAGGCAAAATTTGTGGTATACAGTTTCAAAAATCTTAGCAGCTTTTTTGATTTGAGTGTTAAATGAATTTCAGAGAAACACGTGATGGAAGATAGGAGTTTCTCTTACAAGAATTCTAAAGAACGTTTAATTATTATTTATTTATTAAGGACCCCACATGACAGCGTTAAGAATTGAGAAAAGAAGTCTTCCCCTCCCTTCTTTTCTTCCTCTTCCACCAAAAGAAAGGGCGCCAGAAGTGTTAAGGTCATTAGCCACTTGGTTTTTGCCTCACACACATACAGTCATTAGTCAAACAGGATCTAATAAGATAGCTGTCTCAACATCTTTCTTCAGGGTGAAGAAAGGACAGAAGGGCACATGAATTTCCTTTGCTGCTAGCATCTTAATTAACTCCAGAACAAACACTCGCTCAAACTTGTTAAAGAAACAGCCTTGTTTCTGCAAACAGAGAATCTGTGCTACTTGCAAGCAAGAAAGGACCTCACACCCAAGCCAGTCACACCATGCACCCGGACAACAAAGGTCCCCTCCAAACAGAGTGTGCGGAGAGTAACTGTTCTAAAAACTGCATCACTAACACATGCCACATGCAAGTTGATTGGAAAACAACTCCAGTGAAGACTTTACTATACTGAGAGTATGTTAAATCACATTTCAAACCTCTGGTTTTCATGGAGACATATGTATTTTTGTCTCATTTTTCATTTTTCTAAGCACAGAAACACATCCTAACGAATCTAGGACAAAAAGGATAATCACCTCACAGAGGTTTCACCTCTGTGAGTCTGAGGCAACTTCATATGGGTCGGCTTGAGTAAAGGTGCCAATGTTCACTAACACAGACACGCTCCAAAGGATTAACTGAAGGTGAAAACCTTAAAAAACAAAAAACAAAAACCGAAAAACCCCAACAAATCAAAACAAAAAGCAATACAGCAAAGCAACAGAATCTACAAAATACCAGTAGCAGACTGGTGCGCTTAGGGAAAATGGCTAGATGGATACAACAAGTTTGCTGGCAAAGACCTGGGGGGAACACAAGATTCTTCAGCTCAAGGATCCAAACACCAATCTTCCTATAAAGCATGTAATTATAACTTGAAGGAAAAGAGGACAAGAAAGGTATCTGACCATTTATTAACAGTGTTTTCTAATGTGCAATCCTGTCTGATTCTTGAAAGAGTAACTGGAGAAACGGAGGGAGGAAACAGTGAAGAAAAGCTTCCAAAATCTGTGTGGTCAAATCAAATAGCCAGAAAACATCATTTGCTTTTAAGTTGCACGGTGTTATGATAAAAGCATGAGAGTAACTGACCCAACCTCTTGTTATAACGTTCAAGGTATTTAAAAGTAAAATTCAGCCTTGCAACTTCTGTAATGGCTTCTAAGTTTTTCATATTTCTTTTTTTCCCCTCACCTGTGATTAGTAAAATACTGTGTCAGCTATTAAACTGGATAAACCCTAACATTCCCTATCCAATTAATTTAATAATGCTCTGAAACCCATCGTCTGCAATATTAATGCCTTTTCTATAGCAATTAATGTGACACTGTTAGGAAAATCAAGCACAAGGAGTTCACAGAGAGGAAAAATTTTCTGTTCTTAAATCCAATAAAAAGCAATAAATAAACAAAAAGTAAACCTGGGCAAAAATGGACCTGCGCTGGAAGTCGCGTTTGAACTTTCAGGAGAAATGTATTACTGGCACCTTGCTATACATCACTATTCATATACAGAGAAGGAATCCAGGCCTGTAATTTTGTACATATTTACATATACTCAGACAAATTTTGATCTTACAAATCAAAAGAAGATAAATACACTGTCTTACTTGCATAAGGGATTTAGAAAACCATAAGGCTCAAATACAGTAACTGTCCACAGAGAGCTGAATGAATGAGCTCCACTGAGTTACTCTGTGGAATTCAGTTCTCCCACAGACTACCAAAAGGCACAACATACACTACTGAGCTTTCATTTATGCTTCATAATTCAAAAATATGAAATGCTTCCAAATTTAATTAGCCTCCCCTTTTTTTTTTTTTTTTCCTTCATTTCCAAAGACATCTCATATAACTACTCTGAACACAGAGTCGACTAAACAATGCAGCCTACCGGCACAGGACAAAAGGTCATTTGGAAGGGATGTGCCTTTAAGGACTTACAAAGGCTTCATCCTCACTCCTGTACTGAAAGAGGAAGCCTATCTCAGTAAAGGAAGGATGCCCACTTTAAATAAGGAAATGAGTTTGCAGGATGTACACATGCTGCTTTCTATTAATGATAAGCAAAATCTACAGAAAAGCAGTAGACTCCTTCAGCTTTGGCAGAAGTCATCTTCTTGTAGATTACCTGTAAAAGACTTTGAAATAAACAGACTGCAAATAAATGTCCTCTTCAGAAGCTGATTTATATATGAATAATGGGGATTAACAAATGCTGATTACTATACTCTACAAGAGGTATAATTACTAATGATCTTGCATATTGGCCAGAGATGACAGCAGTGGTTTTGGACAACAAAATGACAGCTTATAGGTCTTGACATTTTCTTGTTCAAGCTTAATTTCCTGTCTAAAGAACTTAAGGACTTCTAAGGATTCATAATTTTCTCTCTTTATGTTTAATAAACTGTCACAGAGGGATCACTATTTTCTATTAAAAAACTGTCACTTGTTTACAGATGTAATAAAAAAAAAATAATGATACTGCTATGCAGCAGGGAATGAGTATCTGACCACAACGTTTAAATAAAAAGGCAAAAACTGCTTTGCTATAACCCCATTTCACTCCGCTGTGATTACCTATATTATTTGACCTCCATGGCTCAAGACAGTGTGTATCATATGTAGTCACAGTCAAATTCCTTTAAGACTGAACAGGGCACAGAAGTAGCAATGTACAGAAATTTGCAAAAATGATGTAATTAGTTTAAAATATACTCACATAGATACAGACACTTGCATTCCTTAAATATACAAATGTGTATACATGTTCCAATTCAGATACAGAGGTAAAAGTCAAAAGGCATTCGCTGGCTAAAATGATCATGATGAATGCATACAATTGAGTTTCCCACTGACTTCTAATTTCAGGATTTAGTGTTTTGTTACATTATCATTATTATTACTTCATAAAACATTTTGGGTTTCGAAGTGGGAATTTTTCAACCCCAATTGAGTCTTTAAGAAAGCCACAAATTCTGGCTGGCTAAGAACAATAAACAGACATGGCATAATATTGGCTTACAAATGACTGAAAGAAGCAGCCACACCAGCCGACCACAGCTTGGACCATCACATCCAGCTGGGCCCCATTTTTGGTGGTGCTCACTTTCCTTTCTGTGAGGTACTCGGTTCAACCAAGCTCAAAGCAAAGTAAGTTCCTTCACAAATGCTGCATACTGGTTCCAAAATGAACATCAGCAGACCTAGTTAAAACAGAAATTCATCTCTGCATGATTGGACAAAACAAGGCTTACACTCCATGCACCACAAATATCAGCTTTTATTTTTGTTTTTGGTTGCCTTTGTTACGTTTTTACAGCAATATCCCCAGCCAGTCTTCTAACTAGAAACAAGCTTAACAAGGAAATTGTTGTGGCATGGAGGTAGGAACTACATACCAAACCAGCTGTAATCCTTATCTAACCTCTTCCACTGTGCTGCAGAAACAAGCAAAAGAAGCTCAGAGCTCAGACACAGAAGCACTCAATAGAGCTAACTTCTTCTCAGGTGCCGGAGCCTGACAGTTCTGAGCATGGCAACACTTTTCTTGGATCCCATATATGCTATCTGAAAATCTTTTGGTTTTAAAGAAATTATTGGAATAAAACTTCAAAACATCAATCTCTAAAAAGTAAAAGTCTCATTACACAAGAATTATTTGTTCAACTAGCCTTGGAGATGTCAGTGTTCCCATTATGTGCTGATGTGTTTAATGTTTATTATTCCATTGAAAAAAAACCTGCTGTTAACCTAAAACTTGGCATTAAAACATTCCTTAAAAAAATTCATTGAAATTCAGCGTGTATTATATTACATAAGTGCGTTGGGTTTTTTTTCTTTTTTTTGCTTATGCAATTCCAAAGTAATTTTCCTTAGAAGTGCCTCTAGGCAATTATGGGAGAAAAGGAAAGAGGGAAATTAAAACTGATCAAGCAATTTCTTTTCTAAGTATAACTTTATGTATATATTTTTTTCAGTCAAGCATTTGTAAGGATTATCAGCAAGCTGACTTTACACACATGCATGGCAACCAAATGAATATGGATAGACCACAACAGGTCCCAGGAGTTGTTACTGTCTATTGGGTCAGTAATATGCAAACTGAGAAGGATTTACAAGCTGGACTATAATGGCTCCTTTGGACCCATTACTTTCTGATGGGTAAATAATACATGTTTTCTAAACTACTACCATGCCAAAATATGTGTTTGCCCTCCAGGCTGTAAGGATCCAAATAAACCAACAGGATTTATCAGATAAATAATACATTTACAGAAGTAAAATACATGTTTAACTGAACAAATAATGCACTTAAATGCTGTCTGAAAGATGTACGGAGATGACTCTAAATATTGTAGATATTTGGCAGACTACTGAAAGTCAATAATCAAGGGAAAAAACTTAAGAGTAGGTAAAACTTGAATATGAAATAGTAAGTTAGTAGAGGTAATCGTTTTATATCCTCTTTTTGAACAGATTTTCAATCAGCTGCCTGAAATATCTGTGAAAATTCAAACCCTATATTCAGGCAATCAAAGAAGCAACTATTAAAACTGCGCATAAGAGGAGCAACTACAGACACTACAACCTTTTGGGGGGTTCTGAAGGCTGTCACATCTCTCAAATGCTCTGCACTTCATGAGACATCCTGTTATTAAGCCATTTTCCTGACTGCGTCCCAGGACAGTGCTCTCACATCACGTCTCTGTTATCTCTGGACTGTCTGATCTCCTCACACTTTCCTCTCAGCTTTGCTTGAAACATGAGAGCAATACAAGGAGGAAAGCACCGATCAAAAGCATTAAGAATTAACCTGATGATGCTGGGAAATGATGAACAGTGATCCCAATGCTTGGGGAGGGGAGATAACATAGAGATGGTGCAGACAGCACCAAGGAGGAAGGAACAACAAAAAAAAAATGAAGGGGAAAAAGCTGATGGCAAAGACAAAAGGCAAAAGAGGAAAGGAAAGATAAAAGGACCACATACATTTAAAAAAAAAAAAAATGAAGGGGAAGAAATGTCCCACACTTCAAAACTCTGAGATTCTGAAGAGCAATCTCTGTCTCTCCTAGAAGTTTCAGAAACAACGAAATGACGCTGAGCAGCAAGTACAACAACGAGTTCAAGTATAACACCAAAACCAACTTAAAGTACTCCAATATACCACTTCTACTTTGAACACACATTTTATAAGGATTGTTATAAACATGAGAGGTAACTTTGATTAATTTAAGCTGCAGGATATGATGATACAAGTGAAACAAGATGTAACACCTCTTGTTCTCATAAAGGGACAGACACATTCTAGTCATACCAATACTGGCAATCCCATTTAAAATTAATCAAGTTACACATAGTGGCTTTAGGACAGACAGGGTGAACTGATAAACAACTAAATTGAAGATGAACTGAAATAGCAGTAATAACCAAATGGAATGGACTGTAGCAAGAAAAGATGGTGTGTAAAGACTACATATTAAGAGCACAGGTGATCCAGTTTCACAGCTTCCACATCAAGAAGAGCTCTAATTTTAATCATCAGTAACCAGTTAAAAGAGAGGCTGCAGCAGCTGGCATGGAAGTTTGTTATTTTTGTCCTGCAGCCCAGGTAAACCTTTACAGTTGGGTGAAGATGGGATAGATACTGTAGTAAGCCAAATATTTAACAGGACCTACATTTAGTCACATCAGCGAAAGCATTCTTCTGTTTCCCTTAGACTGTTTGGAGAACACTTCCTAAGGGGAAGGTGGCAAAATTTTTATTGTTATAATTTTCAAAAAGGACCCCTCTCTGAATGAGGGATTTCTTTCAGGTCTGCAGGAACGACAAGGTGAACAGGACTATCCAAAGGGCATATTGCAACCCCTTGTTTCTGACAGTTAACAATAATTGTTAAAACAATAGGTCTGTAAAAATCATTATGTTTGCTCCATATACCAAAGAGATTCTACATTCAATCTTGACTTCCTCCAGCAACATACAAATCCCATCCCTGACACACTTGACAGACTACAACAAGAGCATTTTGTCTATTTATTTTTGTATTAAAAAAATTAACAGTTTCTTTGCACAGGAAGGCCAACGTTTTTGCAGCTAAAATCACTACTTCTTATATCAAATTGTAAATGGTGATGTACACTGAGGAGTGCACAAGGTTGCTGTTGTTTTTAATGCATTTTTCCTGCAGAAAGAAAGACTAGGTAGTTCTGTTTTGACAAGTTTCTAACGAAGAAATCTAATGGACATGTTCTAAGTTGTTTCAGTTCAACCTCCACCCCCTGCAATTAGCCAATAATAAAAATTAACAGAGCAAAATTAAAGGGTAAAATAAAGTTTCCTTTTCAAAGAAAAAATTATTAACCTTTTCTGGGCAGCGCTGGAAACAAGGTGTTAATCAAACACTAGGTATATTGATGCAAAATCCAGAGAAGCCTGCCATCATCTAGAGCCACCTCTATGCAGCATTCAGAATTACAGGTAATCAACCCTCTTAAACACTTATTCTGAGAGACCATCCTTGACAGTATTTATAGCATTATACCTTTGAAAGCTCACAAATGCTGCCACAAATGCAGGAATTTAGCCTCAGTTTGAAATTGAGAGGAACGGAACTACAAAAAATAGAATAAAATAAAATTCACTCCCAGACTTAGTTCTTCTCAATTATTAGTTCATACATCACGAAGAACTACATGGGAACTTACAGCCTGCCCTTTTCAAGGTTCACATTTACTTTAATAATAATTAGGCATAAACTTACTGCACCTATACCCTCAAAACAGTGAATAACAAATCCTCTGCTTAGAATCTACTAGTGAAGGAGGTAGTAAAGATGATTTCTTCTATCTAAATATCATACCTAAAACTTGGGTTCACTAAATTGCAATGCTGTTTTTTGGTTTTGGTTTTTTTTTCTTTCCTTTTTTTTTTTTTTTTAAGTGGCCATAGCTCAAGCAGTACCAGCCTGCTACCACACCATCTATTCCTCATGGCTGGCTCATGATCATGTACATACTCAAGATCCCCCTGATCAATGGGACTTCTTGTCATCCTTTAAGGTGCAGCTATTCAAAGCACATTTGCTTTCCTCGCACATTTCCCCTTCCTCTGAAATATCTGATGGCTCTATGCCAGTCTGAGGTCAAAGAAAGTAAAAAAAAATAAAAAATTATCTGCCTCTTTTTTACTCAACTTTGAAATTCATTAACACTTCGTTCCTCTGAACTTGTATGCTTCATGTTTACCACCTCCTGTCTTCAAGGTACGATTCTCATTTGCAAAATACTTTGAGAATCTGAAATAAAGACTGATATAACAATACACTGAAGGTAGCCTCCATTCTGCTGACATTTCATCCTGGACAACTGTTTCTCTTGGTTGTAAAAGAAGGGCCGTACGGTTTATAGGAATTAAATCCAGCACCTCAACAAGAAATATAAACACATACTAAACAAGTAGGGTTATCAACAACACTCATAAAGCCCTTTAAATCGATGATGAGTATAGCACAAAAGTTCTATGGCACAACTGTTTTCCAACACTTCTCAGACTGCTTCCTTTTAAAGGCTGTTTAATCTCATCTGCTACAGTAGTCATACCAAGTCAGTAGCTGAACAGGGAACATTGAGAGGTTATTTTCTATAAACACCATTAAAAAAAAATCTCTGGGCAAAATAATCTGCACTAAAGCAATACTTCAGGAAGACTCTAGGTAGCATTTTGTCAGCAAAAACAACATCTTTCAGGTAGGAAGTATTATGATAGATGCCAGGGTTCCTTTCTGGGGTAGAAGTCACATAGCGCTGTGCCCTCAGTGAAGCTCTAGTGGAGTATTTCCACTGTATCCACATAAATTCAACCTGTCTGGATTTAATTCATTGCGGATATCCTCAACCACTATTTATATATATATTTATATATTCTGGATAAAACTTATGAGGAAGATAATATCTTTTATATAAGTTGCCTGAATGAATCTAAAATGAATGTTTTAGAAGGTTCTTTGAGAGTCTTCTGGAGCCAAAATGTTAAAAGAATGTTATTTATCATATGCACAGGTGGATTAAAGAAGCAGTACTATAAAGTTTTCCATTCTTCCATGTTTCTTATTCATTTGCTGCATTCAAGGAAAGGAATGAAAACAAGGTCTGGCTACAGAACTCATTTGCACAAGTTCAAAGAATGATATATAACTCATTAACAGGATTTATCACAGTTCTGTTGAAGTGACCAAGGTAAACTGTTTCTAGACTTCACTTGATTCCAATGACAATGTTGGAATTCAAGAAAAGTTGAATGTTTAACACTCCCTCTTCCATTTCTATTCCTGTGAAAACCTTTCTGGTGACAAATACTCCTCATAGAGAAAGGCAGTCGCACAAAGTTGTTGCAGAATTGTTCAAGTAGGAACTGTGAACCCAAGAATAGTTTTGCCATCAGGATGCATGAAGAGAGCTCAGAAGACCACAGAACTGTAAGGTTCAAAATATTCATGATGGTACAGGGATAATCTTTTCTTGGGATGCCTGTGGTCTATAAAACAAAACATTACATTGTAGCCTGCCAAAAATCAGCATTTTATCAGTATACTTCACCCAGATGAAAGACATAAAAGCCAGACAAGCTCCACAGAGACACTAGAGCCAAACCTGGCTGCATCACTGCCCTGGTAGGATTTGTCCTGGAGGGATGGCATTCAATTCCAGGCACTTTCCTGTCTCAGTTATTAATTTCCAGAAAGCTTGAAAACTTTAACAACACATCTGCAAGCTAGAGGTCAATTCACAAGGTAAGAGACAGGATGGGGAGCGGAGCAGTGGGTGCCAGAATCACTAGGGAAGATCCTAAATGCTGTAGAGACCTGCTGAGAGAATGAAGAAGGTATTTTCAGCAAGCTATATGAACTTGACTTAGAAATGTTTCCTCTGTATTAAATTCTTGCTAATAGTGGAGGTGATTAATAAAAATCCAGTGCCCAATTCCACCCCACAAACCTTCTGGCACAGAACTGAAAAAAAAAAAACCAAAAAAAACCACAACCTTTGATATTCCTTTTTTTCAATCTATCCTAGACCCTCTTAAATACTGGGTGGTCTGTTACTCTACTTTGCCACCCCACAGCTGCTGCTGCACTGGATGGGGTCTGCTCTGCTAATCTCCTGCCTTCCCCAAACTGGACCTCTGTTTTATGGGTTTTCTGCACCCAGGAATAGCCCTGTGTTCTCAACCCATGATGCTGACCGTGGCTTCTTGACAGCACCAAGAAGCTGGTGGGAAGTTCACCAGTGTCATGTTTAGAACAGGCGTGGTATTAACCTTTCATCTGCTACTTGCCTGAAACCACATTAAATCCGTTCCTTTTCAGAGGGTTAGGTGCAGACTCACAGAAGCTAGATATTTAACCTGCGTTTGTTTTTAAGAAAGAAAGAAAACACTGAAGAACTAGTGAATTATTTTCCCCTCTAAACGTGCTCTGAATGTGCCCTTCTTAAGCTATTTCAAATCAGTCTACCTCTGAATCTGTTTTTATACTTACAGGGAAAAAATAGAATGGAAATAAATATAATTACAGGCAGACATCACACCCTGTGTATATAATAAGGACATGCTACTCTACATACGTACTGATTTATAGGGTCTGCTATACTAGCACTTGAAATAGACAGGCTGACACTTCCCAGAAAGATCAAATAGCAAGGAATAAGGATTTACCAGAAAGCAAAATCCCATACCAATGTTCCGAAATCCACATTTTAACCTTTGCATGATTTAAATATACACACGTACGCATATACTTAAGTGCACCAAAGAAAATACCTTTTAGAAATAAAGTAAAAACTTGGAGCTGCGCTCTAAAGCTTATAGGGAACTAACCCCAAACGTGAACAAGCCCCACAATACAATGCTGCTCTTGTCGTGAGCTCTGAACCAGCTCCACAGCACATAGTGTACGTATTGAAAAACAGCTGTTGGGTGACAGACTGCTCGCTGGGAAGTTAAAGTTGAGTGAAGTGGTTAACCCACATCCCTTCCCCACTGATAAAGTGCTTTGATAAGCAGGCCGTACTGGTGAAAGCTAGCAAAAGAGTCAGGCCTGAGCCTTTCAGGAATGAATGTAAGACTTGTTTGGTAGAAGCAACCTCAGTCTCTTGCACGGCATTCTCCAGTTGTTGTTTTTTACCCACCCGTCCTCAGTTACGTTTAGCGCACGCTTGTTCTTTATGTTTGCAGCAGAACTGATTCTTTGATATGTCAAAGTAATATCCTGTACATATGGGAAATCAAACCAGTAAACTTTACTAAAAGATCTCCCTCGCTGCAACATTTTATAGAAGTGTTTTCCACAGCTCAAAACGGTCCTAGTGGTGCAGCATTATAAAAGGCTTGTATCGGAAAAAGTAAGCCTGGTCTAACCACAAGTAAGAAACACATGGGCTATGCCTTTTTTTGTTTTTTCTTTTTTAATATACATTAACAAAAATAATTCAAGGAAAAAGATTGCTTTGGATTAATTTCTGAGCCTCAGCTAAGCACTTTTGGAAAAAAAAAAAAAACAACTTGTTAATTAAGTACAGATGTCACTTAAACATGTAAAAAAAGCCAATGCCTCTTTTCACGAATCTTCAATTTTAGAAATATGTCCTCAAGTTTTACTTCTTTAAAAATGCTGCTAAGACATTTTTTTTTCCTCAGCATGCCAAAGTTTTAAAAGTTTATACTCATACGAAATTTTGTGAGTTCCTATTTTCTCAATGCCATCAGGTAAAATTCCAACTCAGTTCAGTGGGACATAGGCTTATTTGCAACTCTGCCCAAAACAAAACAAACAAAATCAATTACTTGCATTTAAGTTTGCTGCACTGGAGGTATTCACAGACAGACAGTGAACATTCCTCTCCCACAACGAGCTGGTCTTGATGTCTCTATATTTCTGCCACTCTTTGAAAGTGGAAGAAAAATTAGCTAGAAATTGTTGCTTGACCCCAAGGGACCCATGCTATAGCCATAACTTAACATACAGTCACTAGCTTCACATCTACTTGTGTGTTAGATGTGGAATAAGACATATCTGTAGATAAAGAGAAGAACAGAATTTCCTCCAGATGCATGCTCCACAGATTTTAGCCTTATTTAACATTAGATTTCTGCAGCTAATATTTTCTGTTCTACATTAATAATACAAATGCAAATTGAGAAATAAATATTTCAAATTTTCCCAATGTTTTAATGGATATGCCAAAAATTTTTTGAGGAATTATTTTAAAAATATGCATTTTTATCAAATAAAATAATTTGTCTGTATATGGTGCACTAATTTTTCAGGAAAGCTAAGTGGAAGCATAAGTGAAGAATAGTAGCAATCCTCCCTATATTTTAATTACAAATATATTTTTCTTATGCTCAGAACAATTAGATGTTTTGTTTTATTCTGTTTTTACCAAGAAAAAGGAACAGTCAATCATTTCACTTTCTAAATTTCCTAACTACCTTCACAAAAAACACCATACAGCAAAAATATTTTAGTACTGAACTCATGAACCAGTGTGAGAGATCTGTCCAGGCCTTTGAAAACAAATAGATTAGGCATGCACATCTATCTTCACGGATTATACTTTATGAAAAGCGTGCCCCTGAGGACACATTTACTCTAGAACAAGTATAAGTTGAGGCTGTTGACCAATTAAAAAGTAGCACCCATGGAGAAGTAATTTGGATCAGCAATGCACTTGCATGGCATTAGCTTTTCTTATCAGACAACTTTGTCATGAAGTCTTGCCTGATCTATTTGCTACCAAACTGATTCAGCTCCTTCCTCAGAGCTGAAAGTGCTGGATGAAAAAAAAAAAATGAGTTAGCCAACATAAGTCTACTTTAACAGGCAATGCAAATACTTATTTCATTATTCTAAAATGTTCTCTATGCTTTGAACTGAAGGACTATAGATCATTCTTTAATTGCTGTGTCAGCATAGGAGATATAAAAATCAAGAGAAAATTGAACTCATTTTTTCTTCTCAGTGTAACTGTTACTAACACAAATGGAAACAGGATAGCAAAATATAAGTGGAATCTTAAATATTTATTCTCTCAGTATTTAACAGAGGCCAATCAACCAACCAAGCAAAATGTCAGCTCTCAGAGGTAACATACTTCTGAATAAATAAGTTATGATAGTTATCTTACCTTCTTATTGTGTTATAGAAGAAAGTAAGGCAGACTGTGAAGTGGGTTTTCCATGACACTACTGAAGTACACATCTTTCAGCTGCTTGTTCTGAAGTTACAAGACAAGTTTGCATTGACGACAACATTATGCTTGGGTGCAAAACCTCTTTCACCTTGCCATCAAGTCTCTCTACCACTTATCCCAGCCTTCCAACAACCAAGGTGAAAGACAAGCTACTTGCCTGCATTATTCTGACAAAAAAGGTTTTGTTGCTGCAGTGTTTATAAAACATGCATTAAAATCTAAATATGATGGAAGTATTTCATTCCTTTTTATCATAGCACTTTCATAACAGGAAGCTGCTGCAGCTTTACACATATTGAGGATACAGAAAGCATTCCTTTCAAGAACATTGTATAGAGACTGTGAAAAAGCCTTAAGAATCTACCCAGAAACACTACATTTTCCGCCAGAATTGCAGCAACTGTTGGGATGTCTGCAGGGATTTGTAGAATTAAAACATGAAGGAAAAAAAAAAACACATGCTCTTAATGAACACCAAATCTACCAGGTTACTTGTAAACGCAGCCTCAAAGATACAACTACCTCTAATGACAGTACAGTGAAATGTCCCATTTTTGCTTTGAAAAAATGACTTCATCTCCTCCTGATCTCACACAAAACGGTGCACACAATACAAAAGGAACAATAGAAAGCTCTTTCAGTCCAGAAAAGACACAAAATAAATGAAATACATAAGGTGTATATGCTTATTATCTGGTGAACTGCACACGTAACATAGAGGTAAGATCATATTATTGAACTATTCCTAACTTCACCATAGTATACTTTTTCTTAGTGTGTGCAATTTAAATCTCATTCTGTGCACTTAAACCTACACAAATTCACTCTATTTAATTTATTTAGAAAAAGAAAAAGAAGAGGACATTGACAGAATAAAGATCTCACCATTTCAAGCATGTTTGATTCATTTCAGTACTCTTGAGTAGACTCACTGTACAAACTTCTGCTATTTCTTCAGCCAATTAATGTTTAATCTTTTTGTTACAACCTTAACCCACCATGTAGAAGTAAGGGTATGTGCATACTGATCAAGTATAAAATCTCCACTATACCAGTATCTTCCAGTGGTATAATAGTACAGGCTGGAAGGGTCCTGTGATAGAGTCTGAAAGCAGTAACAACTGAGTACCATGTCAATGAAATTCTTGTCTACTTGAGTGTCTACAAGGATAGAGGAACAGTGTAACGGAGAAAAATCTTGTATTGCATCCTTACAAGAACCGGAGAAAGATACAGAAGGAGGAACACGCACTGATAAAACTTATAAGCAACACTAATTGCAGTGAAGCCGGGTCAGTTCCATGATATTCAGTATTGACCTTGCAGTCAATAGATATAGGCACCTTTGGCCCCCTGACGTGTGCCTGCCGGAAACTTTGCAGAAGCTTCAAAACCTTCAGGTCTAACAAACACTACATCCTATACACTGAACCCAAAATGAGCAGAAGACATGACCAAAGCAGCAATTTTAAGCCACTTCCCACTGGTATAATTGGGTGGCAAAAAAACAAAGGAAAAAATTCTTACATTTATTACTTGTCAGAAAAAGATTAAAGATAAAACAAAATAATTACCCTTTCATTTCAAATAAGGCTACATCCTGTCACAATTAATTTCAACTATCCAAGTACCTAGAACGCATATTCTCAACGAGACTCACTCATCTTTGGAAATACAGTTAAAACGTTTTTACAAATGTGGACACAAAGAGAAGAACTTCCCACTGAAACTGAGTATTAGTAGTATTAGTAACTAAAATTCAGAAACTGTTATGAAATCACACCACCTCCTATCATAACACCAGCATGCTCTCCTTCATATGAAGGCACAGGTTCACTGCCTCAAGACTGCCTTATAAAATCTACTGAAAGGTTTTGTTTTCAGCTCTTCTTTGGCAGAACATTAACCATTTATGAAGCCACTATTTTCCATATTTGCATTCTCCCTAAGACTGTGTGCTTTGTTTTGTTTTGAACTTCACTCAGATATACAATTCAGGATGCTTTCACAAAACTAATGCTAGGAAAGCAATTCCTTTTATAAAAATCTGCCTTTTTTTGGTCATTTTTGTTTTTTAAAAACTAAATTACAGCCGTTTCACAGAAGAGATACACTGTGTATGAGGTTTCAGTTAGGAATAGAAATTCTGACTATGTGGGATCACAAGTCAGAAATGTGGATCTGCTGAACCTATAGAAGTATGTTCGTGTGTTTCTGAGATCTACATACCAGATCTTCTATAACACTAGCACCTGCTTACTACTAGCAAGGTTTAAGTATTTAATTGGCCATAAAAATATAGCTCCCAAAAAGCTAACCAAATTCAGTACAAGCTCAAGAATCAGAGCTAAGATGGAGATTGACAGTATATTTCAATCAACACAGATGTTGAAGCCCACAACATGACGAAATTAAAGTAGGAAGATCTGGTAACAGTGTCATTTATCAGAATCAGACTGGTTTCTAGATACCCCTCCTTCAGCTGGAAGATGTCTGCCATCCCCTTCTTCTGGTTCTTATTTCAAACTATTTCAGTGACTGCCCTTGAAACATCCAAACTTTACATACAGATACCTATCGCATTCCAATGTGATTATCAAGGATCAGATGGAGATAAATAGAATATCGCACATCGCAGCATCTTAACATGCATACTCTTCCCTTAGTCCCTGCTGCAGATAACCTGACGACACAGGGGTCTTCCTCAGAACAAAGCAGAATTCCTGCTGTCTCCATGTCAAAGTCGCCACTTCCTTCCCATAGTCCACTAAAATCTACATCCAACCCTCCAAAAGCTGAATGCCACTCCTCTGCAGAATTCCAGCACCTCCATCATCTCCTGTGTTCCCACATTCCTCAGGTCCCAGGACAGAACAAGGAGGGGAGACATGGAAATTACTACTGCCCTGGACTGGAAGTCAGAAACACTGTAGGAATGCAGATACTGTAAGAGGCTGAGTTATGATTGCTAGGAAAGGAGCTGAGTCTGCTTTTGTCAACTTTTTGTTATGAGCCATCGCAATGTAAAGGTTCTCTTTCCTCTATATACAGGAGCTGATTTAAACTTCCCCAAGCAAGTGGAATTATAAAGAAAGCAGCACTATGGAAAAACATTTTCACAGAGCTTAAAAATAGTGAAAAAGATAAGAACTTTCCCACTACTAACACTTAATACTATTCAAGTAGTTTAAATGCCTGTAAAAGCTGGAATCCTGTACTTTCAAAAAAAAAGTATGAGTAATTATCTCAGTTAAGATAACAGAATTTCCTGCTGGAAAAATAAATGTGAGTGAGTCACAAACCTGAAGTTATCATTTTTAGACATGAAAAGAAAGTATTTGCTGCATAGAACAGCATTAGGCTACCACTTTACCATGACCTCTAGTTCCTGTGCAGGTTATGACTAAGTTTTGGTCACTGCAGGGAGATGCTTTTCCTGCAAACACTACCATGGATTGCCAGTGCTGTGTTCAAGGCACAAAAGACTTTTCACCTCCTTTCTGAGAGAAATCCCACTTTTTTTTTTTTTCTTCTTTCTTTTTTTTTTGGGGGGGGAGGGATGGGAGGGGAAACTAGGGGGAGATGTTAGTGGGGAATAATTCAGGCTCATATACCAGCCTTTCAGTTCTGATACATGCCTCAGTTGCTGGCAAAGCATACCACAGACAGTATGAACCGCTTGGATTTTGTTACATTTGGAAAATTCCAAGGATTAAAATGAAAGAAATTCAGAAGTAGCTTGAAAGTGTAACAAAACTGATATCCAAGACACGCCCCAGATTGCTGCCCTTATGCAATTGACATTGGCCAACGTCCATTAAAAAAAAAAAAAAGCAGCTCCTGGCTCCATACTTTAGAAATTGGTCTGTTCAATTTGAAATCTTAGATCACGCAGCCCAACCATCAACCCATCCTCACCATGGCCACTAACCATGTCTTCTCAGAGCTGCATCCACACAGTCCTTGAACATCTCCAGGGACAGTGACTCCACCACCTCCCTGTGCAGTCTGTGCCAGTGCATCACCACGATTTCTAAGAGATTTTTCCCGATACACAATCCGAACCTCCTTTTTCACAAACAACCTGTTATGAAACTGTACATCTACTGCAGGGCTAGTGAAGTGGTTATAAAATATGCTTCTAAAAGATAGGATGTAGAACAAAAGCAGTTTTTATGCACCATTTGCTCATGCAGTACCAGCTGGCAGCTATACTTACGATGCAACTTTTCAAGTCATGATTATTTTCAAATATGGAAGTTTTTTTTGTTTTTTGTAATATTAAACTAACATATCTTTCTAATTAAACACGGAGTAGTAAATAGATTACATTCCTTTGACAATTGCACATCTGCCTGCTTATTTTCTTTGCGTGTTAGAGAACTACTACCAAAACTGAAATTTACAAGACATGGGGATATTAACGCACAGAATTCCGTACTGTATCTCACAGGTTTTTTTTGACAGCCAAAGGAAGGACTTGTATTTAAAACAATATGGTGGATATCTTGCATCTCTGCAGCATGAAAAGAAAAAAATAAAAAATAAAATGACTTCCTGTAGTGATTCAAGTCATCATAAAAAGTCATCTACTGCATTCAATTTTGCATAATTTCTGAATAGTTTTGAAGATTATTTATTGTAAACGGCAGTATGTGTATTTAATAACCATTAATTCTGTATATATGACTATTATTTTCAAAACTGCCTTATGTTATAGTAAAGAAATCAGGCATTTTCACAGATAAAAATAACACAACTTGATAGCACGCTGCACAAAAGCATCATCCACTAGCATTTTCTGCCTTCCAAAGAT
Source organism: Callipepla californica brunnescens (assembly GCA_023055505.1). Taxonomy (NCBI): domain Eukaryota; kingdom Metazoa; phylum Chordata; class Aves; order Galliformes; family Odontophoridae; genus Callipepla; species Callipepla californica. Next base: position 73,622,352 of record JALIRH010000002.1, on the reverse strand, counting down.
CATACTAATGAGAACCAGGATCTTTATTGGAAAGTAAAAATTTGCTTCATGTGAGCATCCCTGGAGAACAGATTTTTGTAAGCTTCCACAGGAAACATAAACATGCTTAAAGACCATGAGTTTTACATGTGCAAACCCCCAAGGCAAGTTTGAAAGACAAAATGGGCATTTTCAGCTTTTCTCTTTCTGCTCCTCCAAGATGGAAAAGATCCAGAAAAGAGGAAAAGCATTTCTATATACACACAACTTGGGATATTTATGGTGATAGCCATACTCGTGGTTTTACCCAGTTGATTACAAACATAGCAGTCATACAATAAAACATTTACATAGGCATATGCCAAAAACATATCAAAACAAACAAGGAGATAAAGGATAGGTCACCAGTTGATGGAGAATCTTCCTCTTGGCGGGAGGCCAGAGACATATATTATTTTTTACATCACAAACAAATCAACCCAACTTGTAATACCAAGCAGATTTTCAGTTTTGAAAAGAGTTTGACAGAGTGATTTTGATATAAATATTATTTAAAAAAAAAAAGTTTTCGAAAGTTGTTTCAAGTCACACAGCATTTAAAAATAATCTTTTGGAAGGAAAGGTCCTAGCAAGCTTAAGCACTTCCACTCTGCTCTCAACACACTTTTGAACAAGGAATACAAAGAAAAGTGATGCTGCCAAATTAATTTCAATGAGATGGGCTCATTTCACTCGCATCTCTTCAGCTTCCCTGAAAACTGCAACGTAGCTTTCAAACACTGACTTGATAATTAACTAGATAATCCCTACCACAGGTTGGTCAAAGTGAAAAAAATAACAGATTTTTAGCATGAATTATTCATATGACAGTAATGCATTGAAAAAGAAAGCTCCTCTGAAGAGAACGTTTTTGATGCATCAATACTTTTACAGTTTCCTCAGAAAAATGCTGAAGTAAAGAGAATGCTACAGAGTCTGCAGCACTGACAGTAAGTGTAATTTCACAGAAAAATTCATTCAAAATTTAGTCACTGGAATTATCCTGAAGTGGCTGAAAATAGAAACTGAACACATGCATAAGAACAACACATTGCATTAGCAACACAAACTACTCTGCTCTCTTAAGGCAGTCATTATGTTTGCCAGTAGACCTAACGAGTGTCATATGGTCATCAGGAAGGCCACAGCTAGTGAGGAAGGACTCATTTTGATCATGAAGTGTCTTAATGCAATTATTAAATATTTCAATTTTGATTTAATCTTTTTATACCTCCTTCATTATTACAAAATTGTTGCAATTTGAGTTCTCTAAATGGGATAACACAGCCTTTTAAATGACTTCACCAGCTTCCTAAGGAGGAATAGAAAATCACTTGGGCTTCAGTAGTACCACAAAGTTAAAGTAGTAACTGATCTAGTTAATGCGTTTAATTTCAGACAAAATCTATTTTGAGTTTTGGAGGACAACTGCATGCTTGGTGAGAATTTGTACAAGCACAATACAGGTCATTATTTAAATAGATGGCATTTATTTGCTAGGATAACCAGCAGAAAGTCTTTTATGATTTATATATGTACAATAATTCTATTGCAAACACATAATTCCAGGTTTCACACTGTATAATCTAGACAGAAAAGGTGAATAAAACATGCTATTTACCGTCATCTTCTATGTATTATGAACTTGAAAATTCAACTATTACCTGACAACTGACAATTTCTTTCCCTTCTCAATCTGCTTCACTTTAAAGGGCAAGACTTTATGTACCATCAGCCTATGCAACTCTCCACCTATGGAGACATATGGGCTAACAGCAAATCCACACTGCACATGGTACCAGAGAAAGAAAACTAAAGACCCACTCCAGCCTAAACTTTGGAAGAAGATGAGCAACATGGGCAGCAGGAAAATTCAGCTCATGCACTGTGCCAAAAAGGACACAGAGCAACAAAACACCACTCTGGCATGTTGTCAAAAAAAAAAATCACAGCACTTAATGTAATAACCTATCATCTAATACATAATGTTGTCTTTATGTGTGCCTCTTTCACAAGCAATTTTTGTAGGTATTAAATACAAGAAGTCCATTTCTTAGCTTCACCATGCACAACAATTACCTTATTGTCACCCAGTCCACTGGGCATTGTGCATCTGATTTCATGTAACAATCTTGCTGCATGCTGTCATGTCTGGGTATAGAGACCGCGGTATTTGCACCGTTCAAAATCCTGCCTTCAGAATGACAGATTCCACCCCCCTCCCTTCCTCCTTCCTCTCCCTCAAGGGAAGGACATTTTAATTCAGTCACCTCCACAGTAGAGTGATGACATCAGGACCTCACGTTACATCCACTGCCTGAGCTGCAGGACTTGGCCAGTTGTTGAAGGTGCTGAAAGGTATCGCTGGTTCACTTCGATCCAGGTGTTTCAGAACTGATCTAGCACATTTACAAAGCCAGGCTTGGTGAAAAGCCAGTCACTTAAAATATTACATTAAAACATGTCTTTAGTCATCATTTCTAAAATGTTTTCCTCAAATTCTACTGGGAATAATTTGAAAGGTATGTTTTTTTGCTCAGAAGCAACAGGCTAATAGGTGATTTTTTTAACTCTTCAGATTGGTTTCTCTTCTGCTTAGCCTTAGTTCCTCCACTGTTTTTAAATGCTCCACAGTTAAACAGTTTAATAACAAGTTAGATCAGCCAAGGAAATTAAACAAAAAAAGGAAAACTTTTTTTTTTTTTAATAGGAAAATACATAGAAACACACAGAAATAGCTAACATTCCAGGATGTTAGTATGAAGCAGAATTAATTTTAACAATATCAATGAAAATACATTTTTTAAATCTAAGAGTAACAGAAAATAGGACTTTCAGGCACAATACTGGAAAACAAAAGCTTTTTGTAAGTTCATGATCCTGATTCACATGTGGCCAAAACACTGCTTTAAGAATAATAGTAGACTAGTATTACTAGACAAATACAGAAGGAAAATTCTGACCATATTTAATTTTCAAATTATGAGGAAGTCACTGATTTATATAAATATTCTTACATAATCCTTCAAAAGATTTATGAAAATCAGTGAAAAAGAACGTACCAAGCACTCAAAGTTTCTTCTCTTTATTTTGTCCTAAAGTCCCATGGACTGTAAAACGTGGAAATTACCTCTCTCTGTTAGGTAATCAGTCTGTTCCAAAGGGGTAAAGCCCGATCAGAAGATATGTGAAAAAATATAATTGTTCTTAAATATTGATTTCTAACAAAGACATTTGAGACTGAAATTCCAAGGTCCACAAACCTAGCTCCCTTTTTTCTTTTGCTTGTAAAAAACAAGTTATTTTTACCATATAAATTATGGTACTTAATCTATCCCACAACATGATAATTTGTTTTTCTACAAGCAAGAGGACGAAAAAGAAAAAAAAAGAGAAAACTATCTTTTCAGGCAAGTGACAACGACAAAAAAAATGAGGCTGACATAAGTCTAAGTATTTGAATTCATGCTTACTCTCAGTTACAACTGATGCGATCCTTTCTTTCAATAAGACATATGTTGTTGGTCAATCCACATTAATTTTACAAATTTTCTTCTCCTTTTAGAAATTGATGTATTTACTAGATTAGGGGTGAAGAGGTGAATTAACAGCTCTAAATTAAATATAATACAGAGTAAAACACTGTCACACCATATAGCGTGCCTGATCAATCTGGTGGCCTCCTATGATGGAGTGACAGCATTGTGGACAAAAGGGAGTGCAACTGATGGTATCTATCTGGACTTGTGCAGGGCCTTTGACATGGTCCCACACCACATCTTCATCTCTCTAAATTGGAGATGTGGATTTTAAAGTTGGACTTTAAGAATTGGTTGGACAGTCACAGACAGAGAGTTGCTGTCAACGGCTCTATGTTCAGATGAAAGCTGGTCATGAGTGGCGACCCTCAGGGCTCATCTTGGGACCAGTGCTCTTCAACATCTTTATCAATAACCCTGACAGAGGGATTGGGTGTACCGTTAGCACCTCCCAGGGGTCTTGGAATTGGTATTCTTCATCAGTTATGGGCTCAAGTGCACCCTCAGCATCTTTTGTCAATGACACCAAGCTGAGTGGGGCAGCTGACACATTAGAATTAAATGAAGCCATCCAGAAGGACTTCAACAAGCTTGAAAGGTGGGCCCATGTGAACCTAATGAGGTTCACCATAGCAAAGTGCTAGGTTTTGCTCTTGGGTTGGAGTAATCTCAGATACTTATATAGTCTGGGAGAAGAAATCCTTGAGAGTAGCCCTGCAGAGAAGAGCCTGGGGGTCCTGGTGGATGAAAAACTGAACGTGAGCCAGCAGTGTGCTCCCACAGCTTGGAAGGCCAATGGTACCCTGGGCTCCATCAGAAGAGGGGTGGGCCAGCAGGAACAAAGAAGTGACTGTCCCACTCTACTCTACCCGCATGAGGCCCCATCTGGAGCACTGCATTCATCCAGGTATGGGGCCCCCAAAACAAGAAAGATATGGAGCTGTTGTAGAGGCCCTGGGCAACCTGGTCTAGTACCAGATCTGGAGGTTGGTGGTCCTCCTGTGGCAGGGGGTCAGAACTTAATGAACTCTTGGATTCCTTCCAGCCCATGCCATTCTATGATATTATTCAGTGTTTACTGCTTGCAGTTATCACTATTTAAGTTCATGTCATGCTACTTAAATCAGAAAGACTACAGAGACTCCTCGAACTCCTATTCTGTTGTCTGTAATTTACAACTCCAGTTATTTTGTTATGCCACACAGTAGTCTTACTCTACGTTGTAGAGGTCTATGTGGCTGAATGCCTTTAGCTCTGAACTATGGCCACAAGATTTTGAAATGTAAAACTAACTAAAACCAGCAATTTCAACATCACTTTGGTATGGAAGCTTTATGTTTGTAGCCAACTCATGAAATCATGAAAATAACTGCTGTTCTTGTCCTCACACTGATATTTGCAAGAAGCAGAGATACTTCTTTAGACATTCTTTAAAAAACCTCTCTGCTGAAAAAATAATAAAGTTAAAAGTGCATATTAAAGGCATATTAAATAATGTCTGGGATCTTACCTTGGAGAAATTCACCAACTGAAAATTAATAGGAAATTTGTCACTGGGCACAACGGAACACATTTATTTATTTTCTTATATGCCTTACGGTGGTATTTGCAATCTTTTTTACTGATTCACAGAACACTTTTACACTCACTGACATTATTGAACAGCATTTCTAATACTTTTAATAAGTGTCATTTTATTTTTGTCAGTATATTAAAATAATAAATTTCTTCTCAACTTGTACATTCACCAAAACTGTTATGTCCTTTCCAAGTCAACTTTCTTGCCTAAAATATGTTGTTAAACCTAAGTATGCAGTTCTTATTGAAATAATTTGTGAAACGAATGTTAGAGGACACTTCCTAATTGTTTTTAGGGAAACCTTTCAGATCTGTTTTTCACATTTTGCCTCTAGGTATAAGTCAGTCTATTGTTTCCTACATTCATCAGAATCATGAAGTTTTATGTTTCCCAACATGAAGTCTAAATTGCTATTTCTTGTGATCAGCACATGCTTTTTTGCTCCAATTGCTTATCAGTAATGCATACATTCTGTGGAATCCTTTAGGTATATTTGCTAAAACAGTGAAATAATTCATTTTTTCAGATTCATAATATCACCTTGTATGTTTCTTCAGTGTATGATTTTCACACAAGCATGACAACTGAGTACTCTTTTGATTGTTAGAATATAAATCATGTAAGTATACACAACATACATATTTTACCCTTGCCATAGATCACAAAGAGCTAAGACATCCAGCTGCTACATTCCACTGCTTTATTTATAACAACTGTCTAAAATTTAGTTTAGATGGCCGCTTTTTCTGCTAGATTGTGTATTTCGCAGCAGATTATAATCAATAGTTTCCTTTATTGAATTTATTTCAGTGAAATCCAGAAGATTTCTCTACTAGTTGATACAACAGCAATTTATCAAGATCTTTACTCAGCCTGTGCTGAGCATGTAGATAAAAAAGCAAATGACTACAGCATAAACCATAAAGCACAGAATTCTACAAGATCAAGTCCTTTACAGTTCCCTGTATGCATCATCATCTCATTTCCAATCCATTCTATGCCACACCAGTCCAAGCAAAATAAAATCAGAGAAGGGTATGTACAACACTCAACAAATGCATGATTAGCTTAAGCACTGGCTGATTATATAGTGGTTTGTTCATCTGTCTACATCTTAGTAAGGAAGACCTACAAAAGAATATTCCTAAGGGTGAACATGATCAAGAATATGAATCATTCGGTACAGTTAATGCATATTTTCTGTAATCACCCTGAAAAGCATGTACTGTGAATTTTAAGAACAGGATGTATTAATAGCAGTGGGTTAGAAAACATGGATAATCACCAAAGGAACAATGAAATAAATCCCCCCGTTTAAACATTATGGTAGACTTCAAGTGATTTTTTTTTCCCCAAACATTGTAACATTAAGAACATTAAACCATAAAAGCCTTACTACTAATAGAAGTTACTTTGAAGGAGTCAAAGCTGTACAGTTTTGAATAACTGTAGTGAACTTGTGAAAGCTAATCCTTGGGAATAGCTTTTATATTTATCTTAAAAGGAGAATATCAACACGTACAACCAGCTAATGACCAGATATTATAGAAACTTAGCAACACAAATTCCATAACTAAAAAAGCTATCTAAATTTAGTTTGAAAACTTACAGAAACAGGATTTAATGGTTCACAGAATGACCATCCTAAAACTAAAGCATCCCAAAGACAATGCAAGACATATACTACGCTACAAGTGCTGAAAACAAACTACATAAGAGATATGGGAGACAATAGTAAAAACAGATTAAAAAGGAATCTGGTCACTCAAGTACACTGCATGAACCTGAGCTCCCCTGGGCCGGCCCTGCCTTCTTACCAGATGCTCAATCACTGCTTCAAGCCATGACTTAGCATTTCTACTACGAGGTTTGGGAAATTCCTAATACAATCACAGTCAATTCCTTACTAATTCAGGTACACATCTAGTCTGCTATCTCTTTCCAATTCATTGCTGATTCAATGACATATTACTTCATGTTGCAGATACAGCAATTAATTACAAACCCTGGATTAGGTCTATGGTATCAACATTACATAGTATTTGGCCCTGATATTTACAGATTCAGGTGAGACTGCATTTCCCATTTCTGTGTAAATGTCTCCACTCCCAGTACGGCAAATCAAGAAGTTTCTGGTTTGCCTTACCTATTCAGGTCTTTACCTTGGGTCACAGTTACCTGTATTCCTAGTGATAAATTTCAAGCTTCACCTTCTTTCTGCTTATAAGTTGAGAAACTGAAAAAAAACCTAAATTTCAGAAGAAATCTTCTACTGCACAGGGGTTTATTATCCACCCAGCTGTTCAGGCTGCCCATTGTCACTCCTCCTGCTCCAGCATTTGAGAATTTTATTTTTAAAATCTCTTTTATATGGTTATAACATTACAACATAGCCTAAAATTACTTGAATATAAGGCAACCGGAGTTTATGCTTCTGAATATCACTGAACTAAAGCTTCACAGCTTGTTCATTTTAACAGAAAACTAGATTCTCATTTTTATCCCTAGTGCTTTACAGGTTTCAAAGTACCCTGAATTATCCAGACAGTCCTTTCGCCTTATACCACTGGGTTACCTGAGGTTAAACTGAATGAAGCCAGAGTTTAATGCAAAGCTTTAGTGTCTTAATACATATGTTTTCATTTATGCAAAGCTTAGATGGACAAGAAGTTCCTAGAGTACTATAGTCAGACTTGCTATAGTATTGCAACATGCCAATGTCCAGGCAACCCTAAAAGGTACCTCAGACAGAGGTCACAGTAGGAAATCCCTGGCCATACGGAGGTCCTATGGTCTCAGTGCTCAGAAAAAATGACTAACCCAGCCCCTTAGACTTGGCATTCCTGCCATGCAGCAGTCTTCGATGCATCTCTCCAATCATTATATGCAAAATAACTAGTTATAACACAAGTACAGATGCATTAAAATAACACCTGTATCTCCTCAATCTCCTGGTGATCAGCAACTCTGGTCTACTTTTACTGTTAAAAGTGTGATATCATAGCTGGTTTCTTACAGAGACACGCTTGCACAAAGGAGGCAAATGTGCATTAAGCCAGTACCAAACCCCACTCCCTCAAAAAGAGAAAATATCTCCAAATATTCTATAACTGGAAGGAAGAGTTGCATAGCTTAATCTTCCCACTGTCAGACAGAAGTTTCAGAAGCACCATTTTAGTAAATGTTGCTAAAAAAACAGAATATTTTATGTGAGTATATTCTCACTTAAGTGTGAAAGAGAAAAAAAGCACATACATCTAAACATAAGAAGTAATTTACAGTGGAAAAACATACAGAAGAGAACTTTTTACTCCTGTTGTACAGTTTGTTTCAGAAACACATTAACAATGCAGGAAAAACTCTGTGCCATTTATAAAGCTAACTCTTGCAGGCATGTTCCAAGTCCAATAAAGAAGGTTATTGCTACAATGGCAGTCAGAAACATGCAAGTCAAAACACAATCTAGGAGGAACAAAGCACCCATACAACCCAAATTTCAGCAGCACTAAATAATATCCCACCTGTCATTATGTCAAACAGCTTGGCATGTTTCCATTACAAGACAAAAGTCACTTTTGTTTGTGTGTCAAAAGTGCTGTGAGCAAAAGGGAAAAAAGAGAAAAGCTTATGGGGAGTAGAGACAGTTCTCTGAGGTTAAAAAACCAATAAATTACAGCCATGCTTGCCACCTTTGTGGTTATGTTCAAAAAAAATGGTGTTTTTGTTAGCCAGATGTTACAAAGATAGTTAGAAAAAGATGCGTAATGAACAAATTTAGACATCATTGATGCAGAGAAGATAACACATGGAGGAACAGATCCCATAACTAAGAAATTATCTGCAAACTAAAGAATCACCTGCAATTTACAAATGGACTCTAAAGATAAATGTCTCCATGATAAAACCTCATGTCTTCCATTTCTCTAGGAATTTTTTTGCATCGATTCATACTTTTCTGTTTTTCCTGTAACAGGGAAAACAGAAGGAGGAGAAAGAGGGCAGACAACATGACTTCGTGTTAGCTATATATGTATATTTAAAGCCGTATTTAAAGCCATCTATTCCATTTATTATTATTATTTTTTTTAATAATGTTGAACATTGACAAACTGATTTAAAAGATTGCTTTCATTGCAATACAAAGTGAGATGCCTAACTAAGGAATCGAGCAATTTGTCACACTCATTTTAAAGTTCTTGCTCTAGTGCAGTCTATCAGTGATAATTACTTCATTCCAGAGCACATAGGCTGGTTTGGAGGACAAGAAAAACTAGATTTGGAAACTGTAAATGGAAAGATAACAATACTTTACCATTCTCATGATGGATGTCAAACAACTTTATAGCTCTGAAATATAAGCCACGTTGTGAGACAAGAAATATTTAGCAATGATGGTAAGAAAATAAAAGCAAACTGCTTTCCAAAGGTATTGCATTAGTTTACAACAGGGAAAAAACCTTCTTACCAGGTAATAGAATACTTTAAAAAAAAGCATTTGAAACTGCCTGAAATTTCTTCCGCAGAGGTTATCACCAGAGATCTTAGCGTACAACTTGTAAGCATCCCTACATTGTTCTTCTTTACCTCAAGAATCAAATGCCAGGTCAGTCTGAGGGGATGTTCAGCTTTAGCTGAGGCTGAAGCTGCTTCCCCAAGGAGCCAGCAGAAGGACCACTAGCTTCCTGTCCAAGAAGCGCTCCGCAAGACCAAGCAGAAAGGCCACCTGCACAGCTGCAGAGGTCCTGCATCACACTGCTGCAAAAAATGTGCATTGCAAAACAGGTTTTCTGAGTAGCACAGTTATATACGATGACCTTCACTTATTTTTGAAGCAGCTCTCTTAAAATATCCTTCATCTGGTTTATCAACCCTGTACGTTTATCATGGAAATGTAATCTACAATCCCTTCAAGATTTCAAGGCACTAAACACCTCTGTAACATGCTAACTGGCTTGACCAAATGCATAAACTTCTCACATCTCCTACATAACTACTTAGATCCACTTCCCTCACCAGAACACTACTCTTAGAATTTTAGACAACTCTTCCTACTGCTTCTTCCAGTCACATCTGGGTGGTTTTCAATGTAGGGATCAAGGTTAAGAGTATGGGATTCAGAGTATGGGATTCAGAGAAAGATGCAACCTTTCTATCTGTAGAAATAAAAAAAATACAAGAAAATAAATAGTTAAATGAGCTTTGAAATACTGATGATATTCAACAGAAAACTGCAAACTGAAAGGTAGAACAGTGCTTAGCATTATCTCAAGCTGCAGCTAAAAAGACAGAATCCTAAATCCTGGAAGACAGCCTAGCTCAGAAAAGTGTCAATTTGAGAAGAAAAAGTCCTCATATCTTGCAAAGTACCTAAGCAAAAGACTAGGCACATTCTTAAAAGCTGCTACACCTGGATGCTGGAGAGTAAAATACAATGTGAAATATACTATGCAATATTATGCAAGAAAATATAAGTACAACAATACTGCTAAGTAACCAACCAAACCCTGTAACCTTTTTAGCTGGATGTTTTCCCTAAAATATTTTCAGAACATTGGAGACCAAAAGAAAGCTTCTGGAAACAACTCAGCAACAAACACCTGATCTAACAATTTCATCTTGTGGAAGTCAACAAGACAGCTATATTCAGTGGGAGACAGGACAGCTGAGACATCTTCAGCTATCAAAAAAAAAAAAAAAAAAAAAAAGCTAAGAAGAGTTCTTCTTTACCTGAATGAATGCAAAAGCTGGGTTCAAAAACAAAAACAGGTTGCTATTATCACAAGTGCTTCACAGGAGCTAGATGTGTGCCTGCTTTTCTTAATTATTAAAACCAGTAGGCAATGAACTGATATTGCTAACCTAAATGAATGGAATTAGGAATGAATGAGATCATGAATTATCTTGTAAGGGAAGCATTTACTCCATTCAAAAATAAAATCACACAGACATGGAAGATCTCAGACTGATATCAAGAGCAACCCTATTCACGGCAGGGTAGTCTTTGTGGAATTAAACTCATCTAATGGGGATCTTAACCAGAAAGAAGTTTCTGCTCTCCTGGAATTTAGATTTCAAATCTGAAGCAACTCCTATGGAAAGACAATTATATTATACTTTTTTTATTACTATTTTGAACTTGCATGTGAATAGTTGCAAAGACTCTCACATAAGCAAATTCTTTTTAATTAGAAGAGTCACCAATCCAACAAGATCGATAATGTTTGGTCATCATATGAGCTTATACGTAAAAACAATAACATACAGAGATCCTGGTTAAGTCAGGAAACAACAGTCAGTAACAAATTAGTATAAAAAGTAGTTTAAACTTATTTTATGAAGTACATTGGTCTTAATGCTGATATTAACAAATATATTCAGCACATGTTAAAAAAAGTGAGAAAATTCCTGACCCTACAAAGGTGCACTGGGGGGGGGGGGACGGGAATCAGAGGTAAAAGGGAGAGGCTCAAAATGTAAGGTTTAAGGAATGACACTGGAACATATCCAAGATCAATCTCTATTCAATTTCTTAATTTTTGGGACAAGCAGCAGGTCCTTCACACTGCGTGGAGCAAGACCACTAAATGCCAAAAACAACAGGCATAACTCTTTCAAGACCATTCCATCAGGATTTTGTAAAAGAAAACAGATTCAAATATCTGAAAAAAAAAAAAAAAAAAAGTTGCTGAAGAGAGCAAAATTTTCACTTCACTCTTCTCTCATCAAGTTAAAACTACTTCCCCAACTTCACAGAGACCTTTCAGAAAAAAAAAGAAGGAAATGTGTCAAGTGAACAGGTACCTACCTCAGCTAGGTGAAAATTTGAGACTTTTTTTTTTTTTAAACATAAATTTCACATGAGCCTTCCCAAGATTTTTTGCCAGTTCCCTTCACGCACTTTTTGTTTCAGAGGCTCACTGACCCCTATACTGACAGCTAAGTTCTGATTTTACACCGCAATGCTTGTATTAGTCTGTCAGTGCACAGAGAACATTAATATAACTCCCACCTGCAGCCACTGATGTTAATTTATACACATGCCACCTGTGCGCTGGGTTCACAAGAACACCTCTGGATTCTCTGGGAGGCCTCTCTCCAAACATCTCCAGTTACATTCAGACTCCACAGTATCCCAGTGGGGCGGAACCACAGCTGGTTTTACAAACAGGTAAAGGCAGCAGTAGTCTAGAGTTGCATATTGCTGGGGAGCAGCAAAACAATCCCACGTGAGGGTACCCATGCCCGTATGCTACATAAATCAGAGGGGTGAAGAGCCAAGTTGGCTGCTACATCTCTGAGATCTTTTCCAGTCTGAGCAATTCTATGAAGGGAGAGCTCTGAATGAGGCAGCAGCCTTTCCAAGCTCTGGTAGGAGATGCAGGCATCTCCCACTTCTCCCACTCTCATTTGTTGTGACAGTATTTATTTCTGGCTGCAGCGCATAGAAATTTTGCACTGTCTCTGGAAGAACCATATACTGGTAAGTCCTCAAAAAAAAAAAAAAAAAAAAAAAAACAAAACAAAAAAAAAAAAAGAGAACAGGAGCCCAAAACATTAATGAATGTGTAAGCCATAACAGATACAGATGAGACTATGCTTACTTGATCTCACAATTTCTAGGAAGAGCTATATGTCATCAGGTCTGCTCATTAAAATACCAGCTCATGGCAAATAGATGCTCAAAACTCATCACAAAAATGTTCTTAATGAAAGTCTTTGAAGTTTTATTCAGTTATAGTTGTAACTTTTTCCCCATCTTATACCTATGATTTGCAAAGTTGCTCAGTTACTGTCAGTTTCATGGTACTCAAGTGCATGGACCTGTCCATGCTGAAACAACTGTTAAAGACTATCATACAGAGATGAGAATACGGAAGCAGCAAACAAATTTTAACCGCATATTTTAGTGGTGTAAATTTTCTACTCAATCCTATTGATTTTTTCCTTGAAAGTAAATTAAGAAAAAAAAAATTACTTATAGACCTTGAGGACAACAAGAAACCTACTTTCCTTAAAGAATCATCATATCTTGCCTATGACTGTCTAAACAAATACCTTACTTTCTTCCCCATCTCTTAGTCTAGATATGTTAACATTCCTTTTGGCAGTATTCTGAGGCCATACTCATATAGAATCATTGAATTCTATCTTACCATGTGCTTCCATAATCAAATTTATAACCAGAAAACATAAAACAACTTCAGCAAGCTAATGGAAGTCAGTTGAAAAGAATATGCTAGAAGTGACTATCACATGATTTTACTCATTTTTAGTTGTGATGCAAGATGTTTTATGAAGTTTAATTAGGACCAGAGCTGTGGCCACAGTTACTTTATTCATCACACAATGCAAGCTTACAAATTTATTTATTTTGCAGGGAATAGTAAAGAAAAATATATTACAACCAATTAAAATTTCATTCTTGTCATTTTTGTCAAAAAAAGCATTCAGCATCTATCTGTGAACACACAGTCCTCTTTAAAGATGCCACAATGTATGGTAAAAAAAAATGTATGGCATTTTAGCGATGGAGAACTGAATTAGACTATACACAGAACATCTGTTAAAACTTCAGCACTCTTTATAAAACATTAATTCCTCTTAACATTACAGTGAGTGGAACATCATCTCCGTTTGACAAAGCTTAGTGCTTTATCTATGGTAACCTACAGAAAAGCGTTACTAAAACATGTCAAAACCTGAAGACAATCAGTCTTCCCATTCAAATTTTAGTTCAAGGTCACAAATTGTTTTGAGTAAAAAAGTGGAAAGCATGAAAAAATGAGGAGACACGTTATTACCTTCTGAACAGCCTGCTCCTGAACTCCCATGATAAAAAGAGAGGATTCCTTCATTGAAAGAAAAATATAATTGCTATTCCTTAAAACTGCAGAGAAGACTTTTTAAGTACATGGTACACTAAGGGCTTAAATACAAAAAGACAAAATACAGCTATGGCTAAAACCACACAATTTTGAGTGGCTAGATTGGTGATACCATAAAAACAACTGCAAGGTTCATATAACATATAGCTAAATTCTAGCAGCCCCTGCAGGAGTACTTACAAAGCAGAACAGGTACATCCCCCTCTCCCCTCACATGAGCACTGGGTCACCAGAATACTGCTGGTTCTATTTTGTTATAAAAGCATCAACAAGAACACATGGTTCAAAGAGACAAGTCTAGCACAGCTGGTGGTTCCACCTGAGCGAGGCAGCAACGAAGAGGGTAACTGCTCACGTATGCTATGATAGAGAATGCATGTGTACATACATATGAAAAATACCCCTAAAATAAAGAAATATTTTAAACAGTATTGGCACTAAGATAGCTTTCTGTAAGAGAAAAATCTTTCTGCCTAAGTGAGCAGAACACCTTTTGCAAATGTGCTTCTGAATCCTCACTATAACGCTGTCCAAACACTCCCAAGAGAAACGTTTTTTCCAGCCTGCATCTGTTCTGCAGATGTGGCACTGCCGCCTTTCACCCATCCTTGAGGGAACAGCCTATGGATATCACAGTGTGAAATCGATCTTGTCCCACACGTTTTACTACCAGCTAAATATGCACTCCAACATACTCCTATCTCAGTGAGGCATAAACACCACCAGTGACTGGCTAGGACCATATAGAAGTTATAAAAACATTGTTTTTCTCTTCATCATGGCCTTTCCCCTTTCCCACACCTCCATCCCCTGCAAACAAAAGGAATGGAAAAGAAAGCCATTTCTAACATAAGTTACTGTTTAAAGAAAAAGCAAAAAAAAAGCTGGGGAATGCAAAACCAACTTGTACTGTGAACAGATAATATCAAGATGAATGCTGTATTTAACTATTTAGATGAGCACTAATTGCACATGTATGACTGGCTGAGAATGACAGTTGCTTCCAAGCAGCATCAAGAAACACGCTTTGTCATATGGGAAACAAACTCTTCTGCACATGTTAGGATGTAAGCCTCTTTACAATATCTTTGAACATATTCAACTCTTACCCCACACAGTAAATAGAGGGAAGTTTTAATGCAGTATTCCCTCTGGTGTGTTAATAGTAAAATCCTACTTGTTTAAGCACAACGGTTTTGGCTGATGCCTCGGTATCATTTTGTCCTGTTAAAAAGCTTATATGTTCTTGTTCTTCTGCCATGATCCCAAGTATCTGCCAGACACTCTCCTAGTTCTCTTGGCCATACTTTTTCATGAACTGACTCATCTGTACATCAAGGTAATGTTTTGTTTTTAAATCACAACTATAAATTTCCCACATCTCCCCTTTAAATATACACTGGTTTCTCTTCACTCTCTCTCCCTAAACACATGTAATTCGGCAGCAGAGGGAGGGAGTCTTAGGGAGCTATTTTAGTTGGCTGATCAGCTTTTTGTTTTGGTTTGGTTGTTTACTTTTCCCATGCATCTGTTGCAGTTGCACTTAGTGCCAAATACTTAGAGAAATTGTGGTGCGCATCATTAGTAGTACTACAGCCTTACTTCTAGAGGAAAAAATACACACCCTGACAATTTGTGCAATATCTGAAGACATAGAAATGATGATTTTTCCAGCAAAATGAAAAGGTATGTGCTCACCTACTCCTAGACAAGAGTCTGGAACAGACAAAACTGCTCTCTGAACAGTATGCAATGCTTCATTTTGATTTTAGCAGCCAGGAGAACATCTTTTGCCAATACAAAAAAGCTCAGGGGAGGAACTGCAGTCTTAGTACACTATTAATTAATTGCTACTCTCATTTACATCCTAAGGGATTCTAACAAGTCATTATATCTAATTAAAGAGGAAGGAAAACGCAAGTTTTTCATGAAGCTTTCACATTTGCTGATGAAAAGTTTGGATATAAATAAGTTCTGATGCTTTACAGTTTAGGATAACTGTAAAATATCTGCACTATAGTTAAAATAAAAAAAAGAGTGAGCACAGGGTGCATAAAGATTTTAATAATTACATCTTCAAGAAACGAAGCTGAGACAAAGCAGCTGCTGCTGCTTATTAAATATAGCTGTTCATCTGTATTAATTCCTTCGCAGTCTCCTTTCCACACCCTGTTTTGTAAGTCACTGGGCGCTCCACAAATTTGAAGCAGAAGACCTACAGAACCATACCTGAGTGTTTTAATTAAAAACTCAGCAGAAATACAGTCCTCCACAAAGAAAGCAAAGGGTGAACAGTGGCCCATCAGTACATTAACTATGAGAACCAATACCATGAAAAAATAAAAGACAACATATATTTCACTGGTAGGATGACATCAAGTTTCTCCATCACTTCAATTCTAAAAACTGATCTGGCTTTATAGCAGACATCCAGGAGTAGCTTTTCCAAGCCATGTTGTTTCTTGTACATCAGACTAATGGTTGGATATTGTCAGTTACTTTCCTTAAGATTCAGCTGAACATGTGACTCAGTGTAACCAGACAAATATGTGAAAAGTCATGCTGCTATCCATTGGTCAATGCAAAAAAGAAAAAAAATCACACATGTAGCAAGACTCATCCCTAAAAAGTCCCCTTTCCTTCTGCTAGCTATGCAGCAAATAAAGTATGCTAACATTCTGCTAGAGAACAGTAAATCACCAGGAAACCTGTGCCAACATCCATCAAGTGACAGCTGTCAGTCCATAACAATCACTTAGAGGTGATCAGACTTTATCCAAGAGATTCAGACCATTATTTTGATAATGGCCTCTAGTTATCTACAAGTAATAAAATGGGAAAATGCTTGCACATACTTCTACTAAATCCAACTCAGGAGGTGTTGCTGAAAGAATGCTCTGCCTACTACGTTCATAGAAAACACTTAAGTGTCACAGCCAGAAAAAAAATCTATAATTACTAATTTCCTTATTTGTGGCAACATAACCACCCTAGAAGCCCAGGAAAGAATAAAATTGTCATTGGAACACACCATGAAGAGGCAAGCCTGTGAACAAAGAATACCTACTGCAAAGGTAAATTGAGAAAACCAGGAGCTGTGACTTTGCAAAGTAGTTTTTAGCTCTCTTTCCAAAATGAACACAAAACAAATCACAAAAAACATTATGCCCAAAGTGGCACTACAGCTCTGCAGTCCTGTAATACTGCTCTCTATCATCCAATTTGTCTTTAGGTTTAGAAACAGTACAAGTTTTCTTCCTTAAAGCTCCAGGCAATACACTACTAAAGGACTAGCTGTTCTACTGCTTGTTTGAGCAATAACCATCTCATTACTAAATAAATCAGCACATTAAGTATAACAAGAATAACCCCAACACCAGAAGTATATCCAGGGGTATTTCTAGATCCAGTCTTTCAGCAACAACCTGCTTTTCCCAAAAAGTTAATAAAAATGAATGAATTCTTCTGTGGAAGCTTATGTTTCACCAGCTCTTACACAGGTTAGGAAAATGGAAAACTGAGTTCATCTCCCAGGTTGGCTGCTCCTCTTGTATGGTCTGTACATCTATTCTTGTGTTGCTTTGTTGAATCCAGTTGTGAAAATATGAAGCTACCCATTCCAGAGCTCATACTCTCCTGCATACTCTCACCATAAAGCACCAATAATTTTAGCTCCAACAGCAGGCAGAATGTTTTCCAAAAAACGTTAGGGTTAACTCCTAGATGGACTGGGAAAGAAGCTTTCCAACACAATTCTACCTTAGTGATTTTCAGAGCTCCAAATGGAAGGACAAGAAATTTTGGTGGCAATGACGCACTATGAAATTAAGATGAATATTATTCAAGAACCATTTGTTCTTCATGTACAGAAATGAGGAAGTGCTGACACACCTTCTATCCCTGCTATACCTCTCACATGCAGCAGTTACCTACTGAAAAATCAAGGGAGTATTACACTTCCCTCTGCAGATCAGAACCTTAGACTCCTGTCGCTTCCCTACGGTCAGTGATGAAGGAAGAGTTAAAACACCATACTTCCACTTCTAGCTTAGCGCTTTAACCATTAGAAGGTGCCCTACTGAATTCTCTCTTGCTCTTAAATATTTTTTAAATAGCCTTGATTATTTCACAACCACTATCTGCAAAACACTAATGCAACTACAAGAAATACTTAAGATTATCAAGTATTTTCAGGATATAGAAAGCAGGAAACAGCAACACATTATGTAATGCAATCAATATATTCTGCCATCATAAATATTTAGAAATTCCAGGACTAAAGAAGCCCTTCAGGCACAGTATCAGCATTCATCCCTTCAGGGTGCAGCATGCAGACTGCTTATCCATGGGGAGTTTTATTTCATTTTCATACTGCATTCCACATCTATGCCACCAAACAAATTGGTTCCTTTTGTATTGTACAGAAGAGAAAGTTCAGTAGTTGCTATCAACTTTAAGAGCATTTTGATGAAATTACCTAATACACCTACTGTTATTTAGATACAGAAAAGCAACAGGGTCACAAAAGGTCCAGAGTAATGCATTAATACACACATTTACTTAAAAATATTTTAATATGCATAAAATAGTTTTATTTCCACAATAAGGTGCCTTTCTATTTGAGTTTGTACATATAAAATCTTTGCTCCTTTAAAAAGAGGCAGAATAATTCAGAAAGTACTTTATTTCTTCTTTCAAGAAAAATATCTTAACACAGACTATATTACAATGATGTGTAATTTTTGTGAACACTGGAACAATCCTTCTCTTCTGAAAAGCCTCAGTCTTTCTAACTGGATATCACAACAAGCAAAGACGGAAAACATCTTTTCCAACTTATAAAACAAAACTGTCCAAGTAATAATTTTAAAACGTCCCTATCATCATTTATTCAGAATACTTCAGATTTTAAGTAACAGTTTATCTATAAAAAGACTGAATTAAATTGTGATAAAGTTACAGAAACTTCCCACTTCCTAACAGTTCAGTAGGCCAAAAAGACTAGAAGTGAAACACAGTACCACCTGATACCTGCAATATCAACATTATACCAAAGAAATGACCAATGAAGCTTTAGCTGTATTTTATCATATGAATCAAAAAATAAAAACAAGAACCAGCTGCTCTTTTTAAAGAGCATACTAGTTAGCACGTTACTCAAAGATGCAATGGAAGTAACAGCCCCCAGTGCAAAGCTCCTGTCTACTCAGAATTACAGATGTTTCTAGCTTAAACGGTTACACTTACATGTCTGTGTTCCTGATCCTGAGAGGAGTCACTACCATCTTGACTACCTGAATTAGGAATTACTATTTGTACACTGAACATTGCTAACGTTCACTGTCTAACAGAACTACTGATGTCTTGTTTTCTATTTGAGATACATATTTCAGTTCTCCTATTGGCAAAGTAGGAGGAGAAAAAGGGAGAAAACATTCTCTCCTCCGATCAAAAAATCAGGCAATGGCTATGAGCAGAAACACGTTAAGCGAAGTGCCAGTTCACCTACTGGATACATCAAATGCTACATGCACCTGCAACAAAAAATGGAAAAGTACTGCCACCTTGGTCAAACTCAACATAAAATATATATATTATATTTTTTTTAATATAAGTCATCCCACTTAGCTTGGAGCACACAACCATGTTGTGGCTGGAACGTGCTAATAATAGCATCTGACAAAGTAAACCTAGCTATCATATTGCAAAATTTGAGTTATTCCCACAGAACACAGTACTTAAAAAAGCGTTTATTTCTCCAGAATATATAAACATAACCTAGTCATAAGGATATGCAAATGTAAAATGATCTGTACAACACTTCCTACTACTAAATAACTGGAACACATTCTGGTGGGAAGGCATATGCAACCCTTCCTTGAATCTCCATGCCACAGAATCATAGAAAGTCCTGGGTTGAAAAGGACCTCAAAGATCAGCTAGTTTCAACCCCCCTGCTGTGGGCAGGGCTGCCACCCACTATACCAGGCTGTCCAGAGCCACATCCAACCTAAATATTCCTTTGTTTCATCGCTATTGACTACATGTTGCAGCTCTTTACTTTGAAGGAGACCAGCACTGGAAGTTCCGCTTTCTTCAATTCACATAAAACTCACAGGGTCCTTTCAAAATGTACACGGAATACCACAGCAGCATCTTGAAAGAAAGACAGTAACACAGAGGAATTATAGTCCTTGCTGCAATGAAACTTCAAGTCTACATTAGCAGCACAGTCCAAATGGACAATCAACATGCCCTCCTAACTTGCTGACGCAGTTAAGCTCTGCTACTTAATGTGGAAATAAAGCCATTTCTTTTAAGTGAGCTAGCTCAAGAAATAGCGACATCTTAATCACAGCTGTTAGAATAGGCCTCAAAAGTGCACATCTCTAGAGGAAAGATGTACAAAAGATAATTAAACATTTCTATTAGTAGGTAAGGCATTCTGGTTTAAAGTATTATTGCACATGAAGGCACTCCTGATGTGGTAGTAAAGGGGTTAAGAAACACTTTGCATCCACAGTCAGAGTCTGGCATCTTCTCTCAGTTGCTCAGGGAAGACCTTAAGTCACTGGTGAAACACAATGGCCATATGAAGGTAGTGAAGTAGCCTGAGGACAAGTAAGCTGTTTGCACCCAGAGCTTCTTTAGCTTTATGTGTACCATATAAAGAAAACAAAATACTATTCATGAACTACTTTTCCTCTTTTTTATTTATTTATTATTTATTTATATATTTGAGTGCGGAGCCAAAAGGGCAGGATAGTATTACAGCACACAGGCAGTTACAAATCACAGATGGACTGAAGCAACATTAAGTCAAGCACCAACATCAGTTCCATAGCACAAATTTCTGTATGCCTGGGACCTCCTTCTTCAGGGCAACACCCACAAAACACGCAGAAAAACAATTTCACAACTTTACATAACACATACAGTGTCAGTATCTTTATGTATTATCCACTGTGGCACCTACTCTGAAGTACTTAATGTACACCTACTTCACAGCCTTCCCTTCTAGCTCAAATCTACATAACTTATTTTTTGTTGCAGGAGACCACACTAGCAAACAGTTTTCTTTATTTAGGTTTGACAGAAATGCACAATATTATTTAAATAACAAGTTTCATTCTGAAATTAAGTTCTGAGAGTTGTCTGGAAGACATTTTTCTTCCAAGAACAGTACCATAGCTTAGGATCTGACTCCTATTAAGCACTGTACTTGGCAGTCATAACCTTCTGAACTGCTGTTGCAGGTACAGAGCTGTTGTGCAGTTCATAGTGTGGAAGGTGAGGCTCATTACTCCAGCACCTGGGATGAAACCCAGATATGCCATTAGTAAACTAGACGTTCTCAGTGTAGACTCAGTACAAAAAGGGGGACGTATCTCAGGATGAACACACTCACAGCATAACTGTCTTTATTGTTGAGTCATGCCAGCTTCAGCTTTCACACACTATGTGGTTGCGGAGTAATAATGAACTGTGGTCACAAATCAGTGTAACAGAGTCCGTGCCTGTAAAAAACACTAAATCACAAGATGTTGTGATCCTGTTTCCCTGCTCTTTTTTTCTTCCCCTCTTTTCTTGCATATAGGTTAGTATTTCTACCTGTATTATCTCCTTAGCACCTGCAAGCAACTCAAGACAGATGTCAAACGCTGAAGAAACCTAAGCTGTAGAAGACTCCACATACAGAAGTTCAAACAGAGATTTGGGTTCAAAGAGACCAACATGAAGCATTTATCTCAGGGAATCTCCATTTATCTTAAAAGTAACCTTGTTGGTGACAATTACTTAGCAATCAGTCATACCAAGGAAAAGCAGGATGCTAACAAGCAGTTGTGCAAGAAACCACCATTCAAAAAGTACTGTTCCTGCACTGAGCCTTACACCCTTCTTGCAAAGGCATTAATTTTATTTTTAGTTATACGAAGTGAGATTCATACACTTTCTTCTAGCCCTAAATGACATAACAGAACATTTTCCCAGAAAAAAGAGGCAACACAGTTTGAGAGAAGGGAGTATGTGGGAAAATCACTTCCTCTACCAAAGTGGAAACATGTGCCCGTGGTAGGCAAGGTGATTTTGTTTGCAAGATTCATTGTGGTATTATCATACTGTTGAAAGTGAAGACAAATAGGTGGCTTCCCCCCATTCCCTGTACGAATTCTACATTCCCCTTCTCACCTAAGTAAGAGCAGACATGCACAAAGTACACCCAGAAGCAACAGTAGGTTGCTACAGATCACTGAGCTTTTGGTATCTACTTCGTATTTTTGCATCTTATTACTGTTGTAGATAGCTGTATCCACTGGACCCCCTGGGAGAAGATTTGGCCTATTTTTCAAGAGCTTGAAGATTAGGAGGTGGGAACAGATGGTTCTAGTCAAAGTCTTTTAAATCAGTTCCAAAGTGTAACATTTTCACATACTCCCCATGCTTACCACCCATCTAACACAAAAAAGAAAAAAAGAAAAAAAGAAACAAAAACTTAAATCAAAAAGTGACAGAAGAGGAGGAAAAAAGATGAAAGACTAATCCATTCAGTCTGGCTTTTGTATTTTTAACTGGTTAAGTTTTAACAGTAATGCAACACCCAATCTACTACCTCATGCTATTATCACTACGTTCAGCTCATGACAAGACAAATACTTGAAATCTTCAGCATTATTAGTGCATCGAAAATATCTTTGATGGCATTCCAAGTAATTCATCTGTGCCACATAATGCAACCAAGTGCTACAGCAATGCAGCTGAACACACATGAAGTGTAGTATTTAAATAAAACAACTTAATAAACAGTTAACAGAGCACTTTCCTGCTCTCAGTGATTTCATGCATCTTTTGTATCACAGCTTCCCACACAGTGCTATAAAAAAAAAAAACCAACAGGGAAACAAAAGTCAAGATAAACTTTATCTAATTAATAATCTTAAAAACAACAGTGCATATAGTACACTCTCCAGATTTCCTTGCCCCTTCTCACTTTAAACACCATTTTGAACATAATTACAGTATGTTACTATGTTGAGAAACACAGTAACTAGAATCTTGCAGGATAGCTTTCATTTTAGAAACATCTTGCAAATCAAATACTGACAAAGCAATTATTTCCCAATTGCCATCTCATTTTCAACCACACTTTCTTAAGCAAGGGTTTTTAAAAGTAGTTCTAGATGTTACATGAGAGAATGCACAGACATGTTAACGCATGTACCAATATTTCAGTAAAGGAAATTAAGTGTGGACAGGCCACTGCAGACTGTCAGGATAAAATCTATGCCACCTAGATTTGCACTTACTGGTTACACTGACATACACATTTGCATGTATGCAAGTAATCAATTGTTTCATTTTTAAAAAGCACCATCTTGCATTTATTGCAAGCTTTTAACTATAATTTTCAAACAAGAAAACTAAATTCTCCATTTAACAGGTCTATTTTCTGACTGTATGGAAACCCAATCAGGCTGTACAGAATGCTTTACACAGGCTGAAAGCTAAGGAAAGCAGAAGAAAATTAGCACTGATTTATGTAGCTCATGAACGCACATGCTGTACCAACAGTAGCCCAATTAAGAGACAAAAATCACATTAGAAAGCTAAGTCTGAAGCGAGGTATCAAGCAATATATTAGAGGAAGTAGACAAAAGGTATTTCTACTTATCCACTGCTTACTTTAAAGCATGTCCTATCATCATGATACCACAGAACAGAAGAGATGCTATAAGCCAAACCAGAGCCCATTTGGAGCTTAAAAGACATGAAGAAATATCTTCTGTGCTAATAGACTTACATCATGGTCTATGCAACAGAGAGAAATTAACACACAAATAAACCTAAGCAAATTTCGAGTGTGAGCCATGTTTTCACACATGCATGTACACCTCGAAAATGTTTTTTTCAAACTTGGGTACAGTGACTGTAAGCCACTTCAAAAAGTTAGAAAATTATTTGTAAAGTTCTTATTCACAACAACATTTAATTACAATATGGAAAAAGTTCCTCTTCAAATATTAAATGCTCATCCTTCCACACCCCACAGAAGTGCTTGTCTACTTTAAAAAAAAATCCAACCATAAATTAAAACTTAAGATATGTTTAAATTAAGGTTCAATTGCTTGCATGCCTTAGAGTGTAATAATGTTTTCAATATATTGTCCGGGTGACCTTTGAAATCTTCAAATTATTTACACTCCATGGCATGAAAAAGCCACATGTTTTCCTTAGTTAACGCGTTAACATCTAACAGTAAATACGCATATGTAACATGCCATTAAGAAAGATACCCCTCCTATAAAAATGTTAACATGCTCTTACAGAAGCAAAGTCAGCTTTAATCTGTACTTGTTGACAGAACAGATAATATATTACAGACAACTCAGTTTGATTCAAGGGTCTCAATACATTAAACTTGCTTTCCCTTTCCATTCCCCCCCCTCACTTTTGTTTTAAAGCAAAGCATTCCTGGATTAAAAAGTATTTCAACTTCAATATGGAAACCACAGAATCAATGGCAAAATTACCCTTCGAATGAGGACAAGTTTTCATGTTAGATAGTGTTACATGTATTTTCAGCCATTAAATTGCAAAACTATTACTGTTCTTAGATTACTAAATCCACATTGACACTATCATAAATTATTTATATTGATAAGCTGCATGCCATTATTGTGAAATTTTGCCTTCAACATGACTTGATACTAATCATCAGATTTCCAATTATTTATTTTAAGTTGGAGCACTGAAGAGAAAGTTCAAGTCATTTGCTTTGATTTTTTTAGTATAAATAAAGAATACCTTAAACTAATATTTATAGGGGAATTCTAGTTCAGTACCCTAGTCACAAATCTAAGGCAACAGATTACAAGTTCTTACATAATTTAAACAAGATTAACAGTATGCTACTCAAAAAAAAAAAAACCAAAAAAAAAACCCTACCCAAAATTTTGGCCTTCATCTGATTCATATGGCATTCTTAAATCATACTCAGCAACCAGTGTTTGCAGTCTGACTTTCTAATGCATGTATCTCACCACAGAAATCTACATTATAAAAATATATTAACAATCTATAATGTAATTACCCCCAATAGGAATTTCCACCATTCAGTAACAATACTCTTAAAGTCTACAATTTATGAGAAAAAAAATAAAAATGCATAACACCTAGAAATACTGGCATTTTAACAAAGTCAAAGGATTAGGGAAAGAACAGAAGTAACAAAAACCCACAAATCTGAAATACTCCCAAGCACTGTATACCAAATCCCATCCATTGACTTCAGTGGCCTTTAGATCAGACCTCATAACAAGTCCATCAGTCTCATTTTCTTTCATTAGAATTATTGCAAACAGCTTCAGAAAAGTCTAGCACACCACAGAACCCTGAAAGGTTTTTTGTTGATTATTATTTTTTTTTTTACATAATTTCTTGCATAGTACATTTGAAAAGAATTCTCATTTATCAGCTATTTACATACCATATTGTTTCAATTAAGTTGTACCTTTTGAAATCAGCAGGAAGAATTACACACCATTTTATTTCAGATGAATCTGACGAGAACTGATACTATAATTAATGTTTATACATGGAAGAGATTATACCGTAGAAAGATCATTATTATAAATAATTAGCAGCTTACATTATTCTCTACAGTGCAATTTTTAGCCTTCCCACCTCCCCCTCCATTGGAATTGGCATTTTAGATAACATGGTTTGAATAAACTGATTCTTTTACTAGTTCCCTGCACTCAGGTGTACTGAATGTATGCAGTGTTTTCAGGAGTTTTTCCTTAGAGCTTTGCAATTAAATTTTACTGCCAAGCTAACTAAATACATAGGTTGCATACATATGCCTCGTAATTAAAATATATTGTTTCTAGAGGATATTCTTTGCCACAATGCAGTTTTAGAGACAAGTCAAAGGAAGAAAGTATTACAGCAACACAGAATTAGAAAAGCTCTGCAGAACTCATTTATTACATGCATACTATACATACAGTAAAAGCTTACAAAAAAAATCAAGAATATTAAGCATATTAAAATCTTAAAAGCAGGGCTTCAAACTCTTAGCCTCCTTTAATTTGTTTTTATATTCTTGTTTGATGCTGTGTTCTTTGTTCTGATGCTATGCCAGTGAAATTGCATCATCACAAAGCAACATTATGCAAGAATGTCTGGCTAAAATTAAAGTGTTATTTCTTAGCATCACAGTTATAGGAAAAGTGCAGCTTAGGCATCCACAATGCAATTATTCAAACCAATATATTCAATAAATGCATAATGAAAAAAATAAGGCAATGCAAAGCAAGCACAGATAGCTGCATAGGAAGAAAAGCCAGACTGCCCCGCCTCTTGCTCTAACTGCACTCTTTGGAGTCTGAGTCTACTGGCAAAGATGGTCAACACAGCTACATTTCAGAAAGAAAAGAGTCAAAGAAAAGCCTAATATAAGTTGAAGAGTTCCGTAGAAAATGGATAGAGCTGAATTAACATACGTGCATTTCTGAGCTATTTACTATTACATAAGAAATACCTAAGCCCTCAGTGAAACTGTCTGGACAAACAGTGAAGATTTTCTCCAGACACAAATGTAGGAAACACAGCCCTTCATTTCAGAGGAGAACAGATCCATTACCTGAATAACTTTTCTTCTGCCTGCCTACAGCCGCATCAATAAAATTTAATTTCAGCAACAGTATTTAAATCAATTCCTGATTTGGATGGCATATATAAAAACACCAAACAGACACAAAGTAATTTATTTGTTTAGCTAGAAATAAGCAGATAAAGAGCAGTATTCTGTACTTATTCCTTCAAGGTCTTTGCTATGAACAAAAGTTCACACAATAGTAACAGATCCTGAACATCTCAGGATTTCAATTTATATTGTGCACAATATTTTTTCAACAATGTTGAACAATGTCTACTCTTTAGCATCCGTAATTTATTGAAACTCATGAAGCAAGGAAAGATCTACTTATATTTCTAGAACTCAAACTGTTTCACCTTCAATGTCCAAAAGAAAAAAAAAAAAAAAGTCATGTCCACAGACTGTTGTAACAGTGAAGTAAATCTCTCCTAATATAAATGTTGTTCTGTCATTACTGACCACACTGAATTTCTTAATCATAGGCTCTATGATCCTAAGCATGTACATCTCAGTACAACATTTAAAAACACTGTGTGCTTTAACTTTTCTATGCAGTTTTATGTTCTAAAAAAGCAAAAACAAAAACATTTTCACTGCAGAAAATACTTCATTTCTCATTTTACACACCCACAAAACGTCCCAAGCAGCATTAAGACGCACAGTACATTTCTTCCACAGATGAAGGAAGTCGAGAGGATGAATACACGTTTTTAAAACTGCATAAACCACAAAGTCAAGCTTACAAAGGACAACCGTAGAGTTACTCAGCAAGACTAGAAACATGCACGCACACATACACCCCAGCAGTACTAATGATCCTACAGGGGAAAAAAATACCTGCTTTGTTATGCAAATAAGCCCTTTCTAAAACTGAGAAAATTAAATGATGTCATTCAAGCCAATATCCTTACCTCAATGGAAAAGAGGCAAGAGACACCCTTCTCCCCCTTCATATGCACGCATTTAAATGATGTTTTGCTGAAGTAGGACTCTGCAGCACTTAGTTCCAAGAAGTATTGCAGAAAGAACATTGGAGCTGCTTTGTTTTAAGAAGTTAATGTTTGTTCTGCCAACCTAACTTATCTGAATAATCAATGCAACGCGTGCATTGTTGTGTATTCAGGAATTTCATAGAATTTTATTTATAATGCTTCAAACAGTAACTTAATAAACGGTTTCTAAATATATAAAAACATGTTTTTTCTTCCAGGAATGTATTAACGTGCAGTCACAGAAGCACACAGACAGTTTTGAGTCACGACATACCAAATCAATTTGCATTGAATAACTGCATTAATGTTATAACTCATCTAACAAAACACATGCACTTTGTCAATTCAGCAGGAACACTAACACAATTCAAATAACAGATACTGCATGCAATCAAAATTCTCTTAAAATAACACTTTCACTTTGAAGAAAAAAATTAAATAAAAAGATATAGACCTGCTCATACAGCTGCATGAACAGCAATTTAATGACAATGAAAAAACTCCAGAAACCAGAGCTGTTCTATGTGCACTCTCCATAGTTTTGTGAGCAATAGTGAAAATCACCCATGCTCCTGTAAACCCATATTACCCTCTGATCTCAGTAGGCATGCAACAGTTAGCTTCAGTTGAAACATTTCAAAGAAAACCAAATACTTTTCTTCGAACTGGTAAGAAATAAATTATGCTGTAGTTTGGCTTCCTTAGTACTCTGCTCAAAGGAGTGAGTGCATCTCTAAAACACTGTTTGAGAAAAAGAAACACATGAGAAATAAGTTACCAATAGAAACCTGCCAGACAGCAAGTTGTTACTAGAGCTTTCAGGAAATTAGGTTGTAACATGGTTACATTTCTTACAGAAAGTAAAATCCTAATGAGGTGCATCAGAAAAATAAATGGTGAAATTAGTGCTTATCCAGGATGGTAGAAAATAAGTTTTATGACTAAAACAGGACTAGGAATATTTAACTTTTCCAACGGATACATAATTTCTGAACTTCAATAATCATAGTATAACATTCATCTCTCAGGTTTCTCTTTCTATTCTGTTGCAGTATTCTAAAATTTCAGGTGTTGAACAACCACTGACACCAGAACCAAAGCCTACAATACAGACAAAATGCTACCTTTACCTTGGGAAGGCCCTACTACAAAATGTTAGATGCAGATGAGTATACAAAAGCCTCTTTAATGCCTAGATTATGTATTTTGCAGCCACTAAATGCAAGTCCATCACTGGACAACCATTATTAATCTAACACTTCTAGAGACAGATCTGCATTTTGGCACATTTTAACTGCAAATCTAATTTTGGGGATCAGGGCATTACAGAGTGCAGCTCTTTCTACAAAAAAAAAAAAAAAAAAGCTGATATTTGAGCAAATCTTACCAAAGAATGCTTGCCTGACTGAGGACTGACATTTCCTTTCCCTAACTTGCTTAACTAAAAAATAGGCATTCTGGCCAATTCCTGCAGTACCCCAAGGCAGCTGTATATTACTTTCAGTTGCAATTCGTGAATACTTTCTTTTTCTTTTTGCCTCTTTATTTTGACATGCATATTATGTTAGCTGATTTCAATCATGTTGCATGAGTGGATGACATACCTTAAAAGATTAAGTTTTGCCACCTGGGACTACTCCAGAAATTCAGTGCTTTCTAGCATCTCATACCCTTCTTCATCCTCTGCACATTTGCATTATAAATAGTAGCTTTCTTTCCTATTTTATGACTAACTACAAGTTGTTCAAGGCTGCAGCTGATACAAGTCAGCTTGAAGCGTCGCTCCTCTTTCATTGCTGTTACTCAGTAGAGCTGCTCCATTGTATATGACACTCTGCTGCCATCTATTTGACGGAAAAAAATACAACAGCACAAATGCCACAAGGGTCCACCTTCCCTTTCCACCAGCTTTCTCTTTTCCCCTGCATCAGCTGTTAGAAGGAAAATTATCAAGGACCTTTCGATCAATTCTCCCTGCTCATCTTTAGATTGCAAAGCTATTTCTCTAATCACTTTTGCACTTAAAAATTGCTACAGATGAGGCAGAGTTGAGCTTATTAAATAAAATTTTCTTCAGTAAGAACTCTTCTCTACAGGGAACCCAGTTCAATAACCTTCTTGCATTTATAACTTCAAACCAGATTCCAATTCTGAGGTTCGTTGTAAAACATGTTTTTTAATTTAATTATGTAACAAAAATGCTAATTGAGAACTTAATTTCAACAACTATCTAACAGACCACAGCACTGAATGAACACAGGTCCTGCTGCAACCTTTCACTACACCAGATTTAAAATTCAGAATAAAGACAGGAAGTAAAATTATGGAGCCTTAAAGCAGAAACCACACACAAAGCATGAGATGAAAGAGGTGGTACTTTATCCATCATCAGGGTCACTAAGATAAACACCACTTCATTCATCACTGCATTCAGCCTACTTTGCATGCAACTGCACAGCACAGAAACAACAGCTTAAAAAGTACTCCTTACCCAAAAGTTATTATGCAAGAGACACCCACAAAGAAAAAAAATATAACCTTTAGTTACTTAGTTACCAAACCATATAAAAAAGTTCTGTTTCAGAGCTCAGTCTGGTCCTCTCAGCATTTGATTAAATACTGAAATAATTCCCCCTACCCCACCCCCCTGAACACAACACGGTTGCTTTCCTGATAAACATATGTATGTTTTACTGGTAGTAATGTACTTACCTTGGAAATGTTCCTTAAGAAAAGCAAAGGGAAAGACAAATAATGGAAAAATCTAGCAAGTTACTATGGACATTATAAACAAAGGTCTCTAGAAATGCCTAGAAAGCATATAAACTCGTGTTCCTTCTCATAGAAGAAAAGAAATAATTCCCTACCTCAGAGGACGGGCAGGGAGAAATTTGCTGTTGAGGGAGTGGGACAGTTAAGGAGAAAATGGGAGAGGTAGAACAGAACAGCACAGAGGCAATGCTCACATAACTGCTGCTGCATGCAACCATTTGTGGAGTAAACACATACCCATAAACATAATGGCTTAATTTTCTCACTGGTATTGACATAAACTGCACTTGGTCTGGGGAGCAATTTGTTAATGCTTAGATTTGTTAATAACTAATATATCCTAGTAACACTGCTATTTCATTGTTCTTTGTATGTATTCACAGCCATAATACAGCTATTTAGCTATTAAAGTTAACCTGTTTAACAAAATTAATAGCTGCACTAAGTTAGAAAACATTTTGGTTTAGAGTGTAGTCTGACAGTAACAGGCCACAATTACAAAGAGTGGTAAAGTACCATAAATATTTAGCGAGTCAAATGAACAAACATACAAACTGGCAATTGCTAGCTATTACTGGAATTGCCTTTCTTCCTAATTCATTTGAACAGGTAACATTACAAAACAAAACAATTCAAGAGTATAACTGCCTAAAATCTGATTAAAATAAGTTAGATTGTTTGGGGCTTGTAAGCTACATACAGAACAGCACCACATGCAAGCATTACAAAGAAGCACTCTGGAAGCTTATTCTGCCCTCTGGTGCACTACAACTTCATCCCACAAGGACAAAGCATTTTGGACAGAACACAAGAAAGCACCCAAGTAATTCCAGCAACCTGACGTTTGTAGCTATAGGGTGCACTGAGCTACATTAAGACTGTTCAGCACTTTATAGGATCATATTCTGGGCATGACAAGAGGTAGTCAGGTACTCAAGCACACCACAGCACATGGTTCTTGAGGCCTGTACAATGATCCTCTGCTAAGCAGAGGTATTCTGGAGCAGAAGGCCCTATAACAGTAGTTGATTATAGCACAAATCAGCTTTGGAACCTCACTTTTAGGCCAACAGGATGAACCTATACGTGCTAAATTAGAAGAAATTGTATATCATCTTGAGACTGTAGAATATCCTATAAAGCATAACTTTATAAATCTTCAACACCATAAAATTAAGGTACTTCAGGCTTATATTTGCCTACGAATGAGTACAAAAGTATGCCACCACTATTCTTTTCAACTAGCCAGACTAGATCCTGTTACACTGAAATTTCCTTTTTCATAAAATGCAAAAAAGAAATCCTTAGTTTTCCAAGCAGCCATTAGCTTTTGTGACATTCACAGCACAACCAATACAACTGCATAACAATGTAACCTGAGCAATAAGGACCCCAAGGTACAGTACATAAAACACTCATTATACAAGCTGTAATGCACAATATAAGTTTTGTTACTAATGTAATACTGGGGAAAAAATTGCCCTCAATTCAATGAAATACCTATTTCACACAGGTGAAACAGCATCAAATAAATTTTGACAGGAATAACCATTGCAGGACTGGAACCAATCTGCTTAAATTTACAGATCACATGGAAGCACATAAGTACCACTGTTAGGATTACTGATTGCTATTTACGTATGACAAAGATCTACCCTACAAACTAGTTGGGATCATTTCTATTTAACATGTACTATAATACTAAAGCACAACCCCAGCTACCAAATAAGTAATATCAACAATTACTAGAAGTTAGTTCACTACATCTGCTGAGATGGTTAGAAGTTAAACCAAACCAAGTTTAAGGATTCCCAAAATCAGGGTTGTGGCAGAGCTGTTCTATGTGGAAGGAACATCCCCCAGCCTGGCTCCAGACCTTCAAAGTATCAAGCAGAACTCTATCAAAAGGCTTTAGTTCTCAGTTTTGACTAATTTCTGGATTAAGGTATTTAAGTTCATGCCTTGGCCTTCCTCAAAGCTAAGTACTCACTTGACACATACAGTGGAAGTAGCTTCCTTCATGAGACCACCTCAGGGCAATCATCCTATCCTAACTTTCCTCAAATTATTTTTAACCATACTAGCTACACAAATAGAAAGTGGATGATGAAAGTGGGCTGCTCCTATATATCACTGACAAAACCTACAGGAGAGACCCAGCAATACTTCAAAATACTTGACACACCCGTGTCCCAAACAGGAGGATACTAGACTCCAGGCGGTGTCCCAAACATAGTTTTCCTCATAAAGTATTACCACCTCCCAGCAGTTGTCCTAAAGCACCAGTACAGCTGCAGGAAAATGCAACCCACAAAAATGCTGAGAAATGTGAAGCCCTGTCTCCCATAAGGTTTTTTACTCCTTAGGCGAGGAACAGCCCAGGGATGCAAACAGGCTTTTGTATGTAGTAGCAAATAAAGAATTTTTCCAGCTAACCAGAAGAAATCTCACTTTCATAGGATCTGATCCTCACAGGGGACTTCCACTGCCTCCCATTTCACCACAGAAATATCCGTTGTAGGAACAACAAAACAGGGTACAAGCAACATAGGAGGTTTCAGGAGTGCATGGATGATGTGAAAGGTAACCAAATGGACAAAAAAAAAAATCTGATTTCTAGAGACAAGGAAAAAGCAGTCAGAGCAGCCTACATTGCAGTGCCCATGAGACTGTAATGTTCAGGATACTGAAAGGCAGAACACGACAAAAAAACAGGACGAAAATCATAGACTTCAAGAGAAAGAATGGACTTGGACTGTTCAGGGATCTGCTTGGTAGAGTACCACTGGAATCAGACCCTGAGAGAACAGAGGTCCACAAGAGCTGGCTGATACTCAATCTCCTCTGTTCTCAAAGACAATTCATCCTAAAAAGCATGAGGTCAAGAAAGATAGCAAAAGGCCCACGTGATAAATAATGAGATCGTAACTAAAGCATAAAAAAGAAAACATACAAGTGTTGAAAGCAAGGACTGTTCACCTCTGTCTTTACTGGTAAAGAGGATATTAAGGAATCACAGGCCCTGAGATACATGGGAAGGTCTAGAGAACAAGGCTTACCTGTGGTAGAGGAAGATAAGGACATTATTTAAACAAACTGGGTACACACACAAGTTCTTGGGACCTGACAACTTGGAAACGATTTTCAAACATACGAAAGACAAGAAAGTGATCAAAAGTCAGAATTATGAAGATGAAATCATGCCAAGTCTCATAGCTATGAGATAATTAGGTCTGTGGATGATGGAAGATTGGGCTAGATAAGTGAACAGTAAGGTGAAATTCTGCAGACACTAATACATGCAAGGAATAAATAGAAAGCAAACTAATGAAAAAGTTGCACACATTTTGTCAGGTAAATACAGCAAATACTGACTTTCTAAACATAGTTACATGCAGGTAAGATCTTACCTTTCAACATCACATAGAAATCAACTCATCCTTGTGTATCATAAACCACTTGCTACGAAATTTCTGGCAACAAATGCCAACAGTAAAAAGGCAAAATATAGCATGTTAATCCCTCAGACTCCACACAATTTAAAGAAATGAACTGAATAGTTGTGGCTATCTGCACTACGGCTCAATTGGACTATACTAATTAATATACATCTACTACAATAACAATAGTCAAAGCAGGAGCTGATTTTCCAAGTTCTGTAGTAAGCTGCTCAGTATGGCAAGTTTCAAGCACCGGGAGTGAAACCTTTTTCTAACATTCTAATGCCTTTTTTGCTTCAGGTTTGTCTTATTTACAAACTTCACCCATGTAATATAACTCAAAAAATCTTACAGTAGCATGGACAAGGATTTCTTCCTTCTACTGACTCTCAGGAAAAAAAGTTCACATTTATCTATGGCTGCAACTACTGAAACTGTGCAAAGAGGGACATTTAAACAAAACAGCATTTCAATAACTGACTTTTAAGGCATTTGACTGAGAGGGGTACAAGTAGAGTTTTGCTAAGAAATTAGGTTTAGTCATCTGCAGACTACCTATACACAGTATTATTATTTAGAACCAATGTACTGACAATTACTCACATTAAACTTATATGAAAACAAGCTATGATCAGCACAGTGTATCCCCAAAGAACTGAGAGCCAGAGCAGAAAGACATACAAAGACCAGATAGAGAACATAGGGCTAAAGAAGCTATGAAGTGAATGTGCCTCTGTTTTCCAAATGCCCAATACACAAGTTACAGTATGGGTAGGCTAATCCCTATTTCTCCTCAAAACAGACAGGAACGCACGCTGGATAATTTGTTCCTACTGATGATATCATTCTGTTAAGTTTACTGTTTTTAATGACTAAGTTTCAGCCTTCTCTCACTTTCTCCCATGCAGAAGATTAGAACAGCCTCCCAGTGACCTATTTCATGAGTCATAATTTTCACTATTTATGATTCAGAGAAAAAAAAAAAGTCTTCTGACAGTATTTCCCAGACTACTGTGGGTTCATTCCAAGAACCAATTTCATCTTCATTGGTTTCCTACAGGAAACCAGACCAACTTCCTATTATTTTGTTTTCCTTCATTTCAGCATGGCTCACATAAAACTAACTGGAAGCGAGAGCGATTTAGAAAAACTTTATTCTACATAAACACATGCCAACATAAACACCACCAAAAAATACTGAAGACGTCACTTGTTCAAAGTGACCAGAATGTGAAGTAAGCTAAGATTAGAAGACTTTTTTTCTTCCTTCTCCAAACATGATGCACACAAGCAGAAGCAGTGCATTTACATCAGCAAAGTATAATGGCAAGAAGTGTTAAGTTCTCTGGGAAAGACCTTCATTTCTAATAAGCAGACAAGTTCTAACCCTTCTCTTCTAACACTGGGAATTGTTCAAATGGTAAATACTGTCGTACTGTCTAGAAACGTGTAGGTGTAGTACTTAGGGACGTGGTTGAGTGGGCATGGTGGTGATGGGTTGACAGTTGAACTTGACAATCTTAGAGGTCTTTTCCAACTGAACCGATTCGATGATTTTTAAGTCCTATCAATACCCTAGTGAAATCCACGAGTCACTTTAATCAGGCAAGGGATACTCTGGTTATTTTCCAGTTGCGACAACAGAAGTATACTTGGAGATATTAAGAAACACAATAAGCACCTCCAAAAGAAGCTCCCTACCAGACTTCCCCTAGATGCCGTAGGACTACTTAGCATTGCTTAAGCATTGATCTGCTCATTCAGGCTAGCTGCTGAAGAAGCCATTCCCACGTCTCCTCACTGTGCTCTATGGCATTTCAGGTCTCCGAAAGCTAAGAGTCAGCACCAGCTCTGCATAGGCTCACTGCATTAACTTTACTCAATACTTAAGAAACAACCTTCCCCAGAGCCTATGACAGTATTATCTAAGAATCTACTGCAGTTTCACCATCACCATCATCCCTTTACTACCTCTCGGTGCTGTGGATTTGAGCTGCTGACAAACGTAAAAAGTACATGGTGATACTTAGCATGGTTCTAGACACAGTCCCTAGGGGACTGGAACCAAATCCATGAAGACTGTTAACAAGTGAAATGGTTTAAGAGGTGAAGCACTGAAACACCCAAACTTGGCCTGCAAATACCTGGAATTATTTATTGCTTTAACTCTACAAAGCAGCAGCAGCTAAACTGCCTTCTGGACCAGAACAGTCCTTGGAATCATAGCTACAGCACACTACAGGAACAAGACTGATCTAAAAAACCTAACCAGACTCATGCATAGCACGGAACAAACTGGCTAACTCAATCATGCTAGCAATTGAAAAGATTATTCCTATTTCATCTTTATATTCTCCTGTCTGCCTTATCAGTAGCTAGAGTCTTTCACTACGATTTCCTCATGGGATTGTGGACTGATGCAAGCAACATATTGCTTTTTGTAGGAAGGCCAATCTACAAAAACCAAAGCCAAACTGGTTTTCATTAAGCTTAAATGCTTCCTCAGTTCTAACCTCAAGAGAAGCTAGAGAATATTACTGCTGAGAAATACTTTCATATTGCACACATTAAGGAAAGGGCATAGGGCTAACAATTTGCTACTTGGCCCATCAGTTTGTCTTTGTAATCATGGCAGGGAGTATGAATGAGGTTTTGGCAAGTAAACAAATTTCACCTGTCAGTGAACTGAGCTGAACACAAAACAATATAGCTTAACGTATATATAATGCAAATTAAAGTGATCTGTTCTATCGACAATGCTCCAATACGACACCGCAATTTTTTGCCAAGGTAAAGTCTTTTCAGTTTCAGTAACTCGAATTTCCAACCAAAAAGAAAGTAGTAAAACTAAGTTGTAGCAATGCTGTTTCCTCTATTTACCGTCAGTCAAAAATACCACCTGCATGAAAATTCAAATATGTGAGACCTTTCTGTAAATGACAAATAATATGAATTTTAATGCAAACGTGGTCCTAATCATTGTCCAATCCAACAATAGTGTATAATTTCTCCACAGGGTTTATCTGCAGTATGCTGCACAGAAAAAAATTTGCAAATAGCAGAAAAAAGTTATTTCTAAACCTAGAGATCTCATTGATAATCAGAATTTAACCTCACCAATTCCAATATTTGGTTACAAAGTCAGTATCTAAACTCATGCAATAATTCTGCACCACAGCAAGCACAATTATCTAGAATTTACCCAAAGGCAGCACTTATTAAAATAATTATATATGTGGCAAGTTACAATAACCAAATCAGTATGTCATCACCACTGCGCATTCATTATTCTTAGCTCACCTTGACATGGCTCTGAGCTCCCAGGTTGTATATCTCATTGGGCTTGACTTCATTAATGATCTTCACCAGGCAGGTGCTGTCCGTGAGGTCACCATAGTGCAGCTTCATGTCTTCAGAGTTTAAGAACACATAGTTACTATATTTTAATCCCAATACAGCATTCTTTGCACAGACTCTATCCCAGGCATTAAGTTTAAATGAATGGTAATAGGAAAAAAGGGAGAACACTAGCTAAGACAGACATTGCTTGTTTTTAACTCTTTAGATACATTATTAACTCCCTACAAAAAACAAAAAAATTAGTTACTTTTGAATAATGAGATTCACCTAGCAACATTTACAGCAATTTTTCAACAGTTTACACTTCATTAACCCAAGTTATATAAACTTGACCAATGTCACGTACTGAATTTCAGCCATATGCCAAACAAAAGAGCATCGTTTTAGTTTGGGCTTCCAATCTTTCTATTGCAGGCCTTTTTAAAAACTTAAGCACCCATATAAAATTTTATTGCACAGCTAGCAAAGAAAAGGTTAAAAGTACCTAGGCCTCCTATAAGATGAGTTTTTAGGCAACATTACAGTACAGCTGCGTGCATTTGTTACAACTAAAGTCACTGAAAAGTCAATTTCAGTGAAAACTGTAACTAACAATAAAACATGTTTCATGATATTACACAAATCTCAAACACAGAAATATCAGTCACGCATGTTATTCCCCCTTTCCTGATTTAACTGTTTCTAATTTGCATGTAAAAAGGTAGGCAAGAACAAGAGTCCAGTTTCCATCAAAATAATACAGCAGACTGCAATGGCTTACTGACTTCTCACAGGTTTCAGACTCTAACCTGTTATGTCCATATCAAAAAGGGAAATTCACGCTAATAAAACACACTTTATCTTATTTTTAGGAATGAAAATAATATTTTTTAATAGATGTGATAACTATTGATGAAATAGCTGTTTAGATGCCATATTTACACTGATTTTCACTTACTGCTTTTGTCCTTTATATGTTAATGTTTAGACTGCTCTACCTTCAAAATAAAACCTTATATTGACACAATTTAGCTGTCTTCTCATTTGACAATGATGACTCTTCTTTGGGGGATAACATTATCCACAGATTTTGTCTTTCTTTCAATCTCCAAACTAAAATGTCAAGTTTATTACAAGAAAATACAATTTTCAGAATACTGTTCAAATGCCAAGTTGTTTCTATAAGCTGGCATTTTTTCTTTTAAAAAGAGAAGGTTGCAGGCAACACATGACACAGATCCTTACACAGTTCTCAAGTGTGCAGCTTTGCTCATTTCTGCTGTTTAACAGGTGCTTAAAGCTCTCCAAGTTGATAAAATACTGTGATCTACTGGCTACAGTCATATTTCTAAAACCTGCTTTTATGTCCCTATTGCTTGAAAATGGAAGTTCTAAAGGGAGAACTCACACTAAACTGAAGCTGTGGCTAACAGATAAGGGAAACGTAATGTGCCCTTTTAAAAAAGAGATAACCTTGACTAAACTTAATAGATGGCAAGCAGGTTAAGACCATTTACGGGCATGCGTCAATTATCCACAATGTGGTCTGCCTTCAGTCACAAATTCTGCATAGGCTGTGACAGAACAATACCATATTTCCACTTGCAAGGAATGCATCTGAATGAAATTTGATACATGAAACAATCGACCACCACATGAACAAGATTCCTAACAGTTGCAGGACAAGAATGATTGGATATTGTTGCTAAACTAAAACCCCCAAACTGTCAGTGTCCAACCCACCTTAAAAACTGCTACATCTTTTCTTGCAACACTAACAGAGGGAACTGGCAAGCACCACTTAACCATTCTCTATGATGGTGGTTGCTACTTCTTTCTAGAGAAGCCTGCGGGTTGGCAGAGCACGGAAAAACTGAAATGCACTGCCCTTTCTGCACCAGAACACATTTCAACTAGGCCACAGGGCTAGTGTTATTCTTCTTACTTCATCTGGGAGTTAACTGAATCTCCTTGACTGCTAGGCCAGCCTTTAGAAGAAAACATTTTAGAGACTATGCTTTTACAAGAGGAGGCCCTGTAAAGCAGTTTTCCAGAAGACCTATGTCTGAAAAGTACTACTACTTCTTTCCCAGGCTAAGAACAACAGAGGAAGTAGTACCATAGTCAAGCTCCCCTCTCCTATGCCAAAGACATCCAGTTCAGCTTTTATCCCCAAGACTGAGACTGGTCTTTGAGCTTCATTACTTAAGGAAAATGAGGGCTGCCAGTCAGGTCAAGTTGAGCAACAGAGACACTCTCCCATAATTAATGAACACTTAAGAGCTCTCACTACAGCATCCATCTTGGTTTCCCATCATCTGTAAAGTTTCTTGTTTCAGTGTCTTCTTAGATGGGGAACAGTGCATGAGGCACTGTTTTCATTTTCAGATCCTTGAAAAAGGTCTTTCAGCAGTAACATACTAAGTGGAAAGACCTACTGGAAATTGGGTTTATTTGGTGCAAATATTTATAAACAGGTTAAAAGTCAACACCTTTGAGTAAGCATTAGTTGATATTAAAGTTCTCCATCCTAAAAGTCTCTTCAGCAAGTAGCAGCTGAAGGACTTGAGGTTACTCATTCTTGTTTTTCTTCTGGGGGATTAATAGATTCACTGACACTAGATCACCAACACCCTGCAATGTGTAATCAGTTCATGGGAAGAACACAGGGTAAAAAGAAATTTAGCCTGTTCACACCAATCACTATTGCTTCTTTGCTTCCTCTAGTACTGCCTGGAAACTCATTGTTTCAAACCAGTTGCCATGGAGTAGCCTTTCCTGAGATTCCAAATCCAATTCTTCCTCCTTCAATTCATATGGCTACATTCCTCAGTAGAAGGAAAATGAGATAAGTGAGTGAAATATTTAAGGTCTGCTTTCTTTTGCTCTTTTCCAATCCTCAAGTGCTTGTATACATAACTGTGATATATGTTATTTTCTCAACTTGCTTTTCATACTCATATCTTGTCCTCAAAATATATGGACTCCTTTTCAAACTTTTTTGCCTGCTTTTACATTGTAAGTCAAATTTAAAACACGGGACACAGTTCTTACATTGTTCTTGTTGGAACCATAGGGTTGAGTATTCTTCAAGAAGGCAACTTTAAATAGCAATGTACAGTAAGTACAAACTAGTCACAGAAAATACAATGACATTGTATAAAACTATGTATTTTAAAAGATAAGGAAATTAAGTGAAATCTAAAAGCTGCATTACATGCTACAGGTCAGTAAAGTTAGGCTCTGCTTCATTATGGTGGGAAACACTTCAGAAGACAACATTTCCTGACAACATGGAAATATATAGAGGTAACACCTTAAACAAAAGCTTTCTTCAATGCTGTTTCAGTCTGCACAACTTTAAAAACACACAATGTAAAGAACTACATGCTCATTCAAACATTCAGTCCTCTAAACATCTGCTGAAGTGGAACCAGCCAACACTACTACTTCCCATTAAATGAAGAGTTAACAACTCTTTTTCAGACTATGTTTTACTTATAGCATCATATAGGCTGTCCCCATACTTTCACCTCCATCAGGCACTAAGAAGCCAACGAGGAAAAAGAACGTAGAATGTCACCACTGACAGTGCAGATCACACTACGTTCAGAGGGCCAGTCAATTTGTAATTGCTATGACTTAAGAACTATGTCAGTGTTTATGAATAATAGAAAGTGCCTTCCTGTGCCCTCCACTTTCCCCTGTTGTTACAAAGATTATCTATGCTTTTCCCCACTTTGATCACAGAAAAATCATTGATTTTCTGTGAGACAACAGCTAACAAAAAAGGAAAGTTTAGCTATTAAGTTTTGGAATAGAATTTTTTTTAAATAACTAATCTTAAATCAGATAAAAATAACTATTAGCTGATACAATTCAAGTCAGAGGAAACTGAGATCCCCCTCCTGCTTGCAAACCTTCTCCACCAAACAAGGAGACTCAAAAAGCATGAAATATAAAAACAAGGTCTTACTTCCTTCAATGTGAGCCTGCGAGTTCTTATAGAGATGTTCAATCCGGCCTGTGTTAAAAGAACTAGATCGACGAACAATTCCATGCACCTGCAGATTAAGCATTGAAAAATACATAAGGAAATAGTAAACCAGATAGAAAGGAGTAAAATTAAAATACTTTAAAGCAACTACAAAGGCACTGATGTTGAAGACAAAGGAGAACCACTCTCTTCTCAGATACATGCACCTACTCCTATAGGTATCTCCATTCCATTTTAAAATTATTTAATTTATTTAACTGAATTATTCAAATTCTAACTAAATACTTTGTGATGTGCTCTGATGTTGTCAATTTAGCAGCCTCGAGTGTTTTCACCTTCTCCCTTGTTGACAACCCTGTCAGCCCAGGCATCACACACAGTGCAGAAAACACTAAATTGACCTAGATCATCATACATCCTAGTGAGTGAAACCTGCCAACATTAGTGGAGTTGGAGAACCAATAAATGGATGTCAAGATGATCGCTGCTACTAAGTTACAGAGAAGCTTTTCTGATGCCAAAGGTGATAGGCATGGAAGAAGTAGCAGCAGGAGTCAGCACCAGGGAAAGGAAAGAGGTGGGCAGAAGAAAGAACAGCAGTAGCGAGGCCTGAAGATGCTTTACAAAACAGCTGTTATTCACTTTCTGGTGTCCTGGAAGAACAGACTGAACAGTGAGTCCTATTTTTTGCACCTTGTGAGTCAGTGTTCTCAGATGGGTTACAAGACACACAGGCAAGTCTAAGACTGAAACACAGGTTGGGAATTTCCTTCAACCAGCCACAATAAATAAGTTGGTGAAAAAGCAGCAGCTCTGACTAATGTTAAAAGAAAGGCCTGTTTGTGTTTAATACATTAGAGAAATTGTTCTAACACAGATTCTGTTTCCTCCTGATGTAAGATAGCCCCGTGCCTGCTGCCAAAATTCATCCTAGCCTAGGTTACCAGCTGCAGGAACTGTGCACAAGTGAAATCAAGCTACAGCATCTGACTGCCCTCCCTTTCTCACTGTACTTTATTTCTGAAAGTGATTGCTTAGAATCTGATGCGTCCAACACCTCATTAAGCTGAGCCACCATCTCACTCTCATTCACACTAGCTTAAGTTGTGAGAAAATGACAGAAGATTATAGGTTTTTGTCTTGCTACACAGACAGCATAAGCTATAGTTATTTACACAGCAAACTTTATTTTCACACAGCACACATTTTATTCCATCTTATGTCTGGAACTTAACACAACCTCAGAACAAGACCAGATTTATGAACAACATTTTGTGGTAACACCTGTAACTGCTGCTGAAGAGCTTCATCCATACAACTTGCACAAACCTTCCTTGCATAAAATCTCTATCACCCAGCTACACAGCAGGTTTACAATATGCCTCCATTCTAGCATCCGAATGTTGAGCTTCCCATAAGTGAGCAAATAACCTGCATTTTGAAGATCAACAGGGAAATTAGATATATCCACAAAAAAGAAAAATTGTTCCCTAAACAATCAACATATAAATGCAAGTTTAAAGGAATGCAGTTAAAATCCCTTTCAAAGTACATAATGTGTGGATAGTTTCTAGGAGCATACAAGTCTGTAGAGAAACACTTTCAAAAAAAATGGCAGCTCCATAATAATATCACTTTTGCAAAAGATGTTAGTATTATGGCTACTTAAATGAACAGCTGTCCTGATGAGGAAGATAAGACTTGAGAATAATTTTATTCTTTAAAACTGCAAAGGAATCTAACAAGTACCACAACTGTCCCAGCAAAATTAGACATTTTGGCCTAAAGTCCCAATGAAAGACATCTGATCTCTGAATTATATGACTTTAATCATCTTGAAATTGAAGTCCACACAAACAAATTGACCAAGGAGTCAAGCCCTGTCAGCTCAAAGATGAGAGATCATGCTTTCATGAGTTCCTTGTCATCTGAATGGCTGTGATACCAACATTTTACCAACGAGTCACGTTATCTGCCATCACCACAACTTCAAAATATTTCCAGAAACAAAGCCAGACAGCCTCATGTATCCAGTAATGAGAAGAAAAAAAAAGCCAGATTCCCAGGTTTTTCAGGTGGTTTTGTTTTCTTTATAAAGTCTTTCACTCCTTTCTCTGGTACACACACAAAAAAAAAGAAAGCACGCCAAATGTTTAAACCACAGATAACAATATTACTGTAAAAAATGATGAAAGATGCCTTTGTGTGCATGGGACAGGTGAAAAACTTTGTGACAAGCTAAAACATGTGCAAACTGGTTAATCCAGTTAAGAGTGAATGATCTGTGTTTTTCTTAATTCAGCTTGATCTTCAGGTAGATTGCAATTAAAATAACATTAAGACAAATGACCTTGTTATCACTTTCACCCTAGTGCTCATTTACTCAGGAACAGAGGTCCCTAGCTAAGAACACAGTAAAGAACTCCAAATAAATGGGCATTTGAGGAACAGAAAGAACCCTGCACAATCTTCCTGAAATAGAAAGGGCCCATGCATTTCACACAGGATCCGTAATATTTCATTTTAGCTGCAGTTAGCAGTTCCCAATTCACTGTGGATTAGGAAAACATATGCTTTTACCTGTGAGAAAGCAGAAGCAACCAAATAACTCTCATCAAATGGAATGGAGAAATAATAAAATTCATTAGTTCACAACACTGAAAAACCACACCAGTAAGCAGGTCAATCAACAGCACAGTAGAAAGAATGCAGTGAGAAAAAAAGACTAACCATGTGCAAAAGCATGCAGTGTGCAAACCTGCTGAGAAGAGACTTTATCAAGCTATAAAACAATGTTCCAGCAGAAGTAATAAGCTAGTATTACAGAATGAGAATTAGTTTCTACTGAGCCAGGAAACGCACTGCGGAGAGACTTATTTGATCATTCATTTCCTTTTTCTTCCAATATCACACCTGGAAGCATCTTTTAAGACTAATATGGGGAACCATCAGATAAATTCCACAATAATGTGATTGTTATATATAATTGGTGGTCCACATAAAAAAAATTGGTGCTTTTGCCAAAGTTATGCAGCAGAAAGAGATCTGTCTTCACTTATGTTAGAAAGAGAAATAAAACTATATAATAAGTAAAAACAATCCAAGGGAAGCAGGTGAAAAGTAACACAACAGAAAGACTGAGGGGCTTTTTTTTGTTTGTTTAAAAGCATGGGAAGGAAAACACAAGGTTTCATTGAAGTACAACTGCTGAAGAGGGCCATTACCAACAAGAGGGAAAAAAAAACAACAATAAAAGATCCTCATTCTTTTCTGTGGTACA
This sequence comes from Callipepla californica brunnescens, assembly GCA_023055505.1. Lineage (NCBI taxonomy): Eukaryota > Metazoa > Chordata > Aves > Galliformes > Odontophoridae > Callipepla > Callipepla californica. Next base: position 73,577,853 of record JALIRH010000002.1, on the reverse strand, counting down.
TTGCATCATAAATTATTCCCTAATTCCTTACAGTTTTGGCTTGCACAGGTTGCTGCTTATCTGAGCTGGCAGGAAGCATGCTAAGCAGATACACCCCAAGGAGAAGAGGGAATCCACCAGTGGACATTCGATGATAAATAGTACAATAAGCTGGCACGATTACAGGCCATGTTGCACATTCCTCTCTGGAGTTTTGATTTGTTATCTAAGGTCGAGTGGAAAACACACAGAGAAGGACAGAAGCAAAGGAAGCTAGAGCTGCAGCATCCAAGTGATTCCATCAGCCTGCAGTCAGTCACTGAGTCACTCACCTCATAGCCTTTTTCCAGCAGGAACTCAGCCAAGTACGATCCATCCTGGGAAGAGTAAGATATAGGAAAATGTTAGAAACACAGTGAATGGGCCTGGGAGATTTGGACTGGTTATGGTCCCAAAAAAGGAAGAAAAAAATCTTGCAATTAGTTGACTGGATAGCAGGCATATGCTTTGACTTCTCCAGATTTATGCACTGACCTAAAATACTATGGATGCTTTTTAGTTAATTTTAGACTAAGACACAGCATATTTTAAGATAACTTGCTTACAAATGCTGGTTCAGAACTTCTGTCTCTATAATGGAACTTGGGAAGAAATTCAAAAGTGTCTGGGGACATCTTTCCAAAATATCTCAACCACAGTTATTGAATTTGAACTATTTTGGAGATAGGGAAGGAAAAACATTCTAAAAAAACTGGTGCAAGCTTAGCAGATTAACAGGACCGATAGGCTTCTGTTAGCACCGTGTCTCACTTGCATCTCTGCTGCACTCATTCCTTTCACAAGCAATTTAACGGCAGTAATAATTCCGTTTGTTGGTTGAATTTTTTCAAAAAAAAACAAAAAAACAAACAAAAAAAAAAAAAAAACAAAAAAAACCAAAACCCAGCACACTCTATATTTATGCTACAGAATACAGGCCATACTTGCAGTTTGTATATCACTGAGGATTGAGAAAGTTCCCCTCTTCCTCCTTTTAAATCCTTGTCAAGCTCAAATTATTGAACTACCAAATACTTCAAAACATACACTAGCGTGTGTTTTCCTGAAATAAAATGATTTTCCTAACATCACCATTGCCAGGATCACCAAATACAGTAAGTCATTATCCTTATAAACTTCAAGTAACACTGCAAGTCCAACTAAGCTCACCCAACTGGAATGAGTGCTAACCAACATAGTGAATAATAATGCAGGAGCATTCCAGAGTCAATTGACTTACTTCACGAATACCACAAGAACATGGAACGACACCTTGGCTCAAATGCTTAAGCTATATTACGTGCATTTGCTTCGACATGATCCTGGTCAGAGTCACCTAAGTATGAAACCGAACATCACTTCAGCCCCCTGTTTTAAGCCACATTTCCAGAGAACCTCCTCTCACACCTTAGATTAAACCAACCTCTCACATCTCAAGACAGCCTAATGGGAATAACAGTGAAATAAGAAATCTGAGGTGCACCAGGAGGCCCTAAAGCAGCATAACGGCCAGTGAAGAGTACTCGCCAGACTGATGGCAAAATCACACCTAAATTTATGCACAGTAGTATGGTACTATCATGTGTTTAAATTTCCAATATAAAAAAAAAAACTAATGTCATCACAGTGCAAATGTTTTGTCATCTTTATAGTCTAGGAGAGCCTGACATCATTAGTCAGCTTACACATATTTTGCCTATTATGTGTACAACATGCATGCGCTTACCACTTTTCAGTGCCCAAAACCATAACAGTCAGACAACAGAACGTGACAAACCATGTTTGCCATGGAACCAGGGAAACAGTATGTGCTTCTGTACATCACACATAGCAAAATCCCACTGAAGGGAGAAACTAACAGTATGTAATATAAACACTGGAGAAATATGGGAGCAGAGGCAGAAGTTTTTAACAGTTGTCTCTCTCAATAGTAATTCCCTTAGGATTTAGCAGAGGTGGATCAGAAAACGCCACAAAACCCCTTGGTTACATATGCAAGTAAATAAAACAAAAAAACATAACAAGTAGGAAACCTTGAGCAGAAAGGAGATGAAAAAAGACAGGCTGTGACTACTTAAGAAGTTGACGTGAAACAGACTTGACTAGGATTGAACCCTGTCAATAAGGTCCTGTTCTTCTCACCCAGGCTGTTGCTCAAACTTTCCAAACACACTGGAACATTTTGAACTAGCAGTGGCATTTGCTTCCTCTCTGCTTCCTTTCCAGGTCTATCAAGTGACAGGGCAGGGCTTCACAATGAGTGGGAAACAGGCAGCAAGTGTGAAAGCTACTGGTTTCTGGCTCTAGCACAGCACAGCTGATTTACTGCCAGCTAATAGCACACAATGCAGATTCAAGTTGTCCTGCACCATGATACTGTATCACATCTTCCATGTTTACCTTCCTTTTATTTTCGTTATAGCAGATGTCAGTGAGAATGGCAATCAGAACTGCAACTGAAGTGTTCAAGAGTTCGCAGCCTGTAAGGATAGCACGGTTTTAATCTTTTCCTAGTAGTATCAACAAACAAAGAATATTACACAATCTCCATGAAGGGGTTTAAAACTATATTATGAATATAAATTCTATTATTGAAGCTACTGATTTCCACTTACTGCAAACAGAGCTTCCAGTGTTCAGGAATTACTATACCAGGAAAGGAATATTTATGGAACTAGGTATTTAGCAAGAAAGTCCAATTTTTGTCAGTTGTGTTTTTTCCTCCAAGTCACATGCTGCCAACCACATCCATTCCATTATGTTTCTAAGTAGGAATGGGACTGCATTAAGTGCATGTCTTGGTTTGATCCACAAAGTCTGTGGGTTGGCACGTGCATAGGCAGAGTCTTCCCATTTGTAAGTGATGCTTACAGTCATTTTGATGTTATTTCCATGAGTGCTTTACCTTAAAGCTACTGGCCCTAATCATGTTTTTCCATAATACTGAGGAAAAAAATAAATATCCAGAAAAACTTACCATCTTATCTTCACATAGTGAATGATGTCACTTGAGTTTCAATCTGGGGTTCCTTATTGCATCAGGAGCTCAACAGCACAGCCATCACTGGGTGCACTATTATATGAGCTATGCAAAACAGTGCACCTTCATCAACCAGACTCAGTACCAGCCTTGGTGGTTGTAATCAAATGCAATCAGCAAGGCAGTAGCAAAGCCACAGCCCAACCTGATCACTGAGATAGCTCTAGGCAATCTACTCCCCAAAGTCAACCACAAAAGCAAGGGAAGAAGTCATACTCCAAACAAATTGGAGTGCCTGGTCACTTGATACCTCCACTGTGCAATACACTGTTTTACTTTAGGAGCACTCTCAAGTGATTTCAGAGCACACATTTGCTAATGCAAAGTACCCAACTATTACTGCTGATTTTAGATCAACAAAACCTCATAAGACTGAAGTTCATCCCTTTCTGGCTAAATCACCCATTTTAGTGAAAGAAAATAGGCTATCAGCTGCTGCTAAGCAGTATCATAATGAGAACTGACTCCACACAGATATTCTAAACCATCTTGAACAGGCAACGTATTTTAACAGCACTGCCTCAGTTGAAATCGTTCCTCATCAGTACACTGACATATCATACTTGAAGAATCGCTTCACCATCTTCAGCCAAAGTAGTTTGAAAGCAAATGCAAAGAATGATACTTAGTTGTCTTCCAATACACAGCAGCAAGCTTCCAACTACAGCTGTCTTACATCTGTAAAATTCCCAGACAAAAGAAAATAGTCATTTAAACTAGAGAGAGAACCGTAGGATGCAATATTTTATTCTTAATACAGTAGTTACTGTCAAGAATTTCAATAAAACTTGATGTGCTGTCAAAGAAAACCTTTTCCAACAGAGCAAAGAAATTGAGACATAAAAGAGCTAGAGACTTGCCACAAACATCTAGAATAAAAGTATAATGTTTAACTTGATCTATCAGCAAAGAACAGGGTCATTAATACAGGAAAAAATGTATACAGAAAACTGGAAAACAGCGGAATTAAATAGCCTGTTTGACAATCCAACTCCCCTTTATTTTATGCTGTTCTGGGAAATTCCATTTACAACAATAGGCAATTATCAGATTTATATTAGCATAAAGTAAGGTTATAGGAGCAATCCCAAATGCAAGGCATCATCCTTCTCTTCCTTTGAGATGACCAGTTCTGATGTCTTCCCACATTGCTACTGGACACGAGAACTAAATTACATATCCTGCCTGAACATTAGTAACCTAGGGAAGAGGGATCCTCCTTTCCTACAGCTCCTTTCTGTAGAAGAAAGAGGAAGAGAAGAAAGTACCACCTGGATGAACCAACAAGAGAAGAAAGACTAAGAATAAACTGAATAGAATTCTTACTGCTATTCCTCTAATTCTTGGGGGAAATAATTGAATTTCTTTTTTTCCTTGAGAAAGGAAATTATCAAAAACCCAATAGAAACTATGCAAGCGTATTATAACTACAACATGAAGAAAAGTGTCACAGAAGAGCATAGAAGAAGACTATAAAGTTTGCAAACATCTCCAGAGCAGTGTGATCAAAGTGACACCTCCCACAGACATACAATTTTAAGATAAAGCCATGCAAAACATAGAAATCTCACTGCAAGATCCCTACAGAAACCATTCACCAACAGTCCAGCTCTACTTTTCTGACATACAGCCCCATCTGCCAAGCCTAACTCCAACTCACAAGAGGCACAACCATGCAAAAAGCATCACCTCACTGGGTAACACAGAAAGAGAGGGACCACTGTGCCTTGCTCTTGTACCTTCCCATCTGCAAATACACCAACAATAAAGCCTGAGAACATTAAAACAACTGCAGTCAGATGCAGTATTTGAGGGAGGTTTGGGGTTTCTGAGGGAGATATTTTCAAGGTGGATACATAGGATGAATATCCACCCTTTATTCATATGGTTCTGCTCCATAGTTTTATGCAGCTCCTACACATAACAGATATAGTTTTTAGACATCATTTTTCTTTGGAAAAAAAGTACCATAATTTTACACATAAACAAATGACCAAAGTTGGTTATATTTATAAATACCAAAACTGAGAAAGCTAATCCAATAGCCTCAGGAATAACAGCATAAAGGTGAGTTTACGGTATTTCAAAATATAGATGGATTAAATTACCATCATTTATAACAGTCTTACTCTGAACTACAAGCTGTAGCTCTGTTCTGAAGTCAAATTTGGATAGGTTCAATTAGTTTATTTGAGGGAAGAAGCAGAGAGTGAAGAGGTGCATGTTCATTAACAAGGCATGTCTTTAATTTCTTCAATAAAGGGATCTACAACCAATCCACCATTGGAATTTCCCTTTATCCTGGTTTAAAGGGTTAACATGTACTTCTGCTGAAGTATGGAGAAGTGATTCCGCTAGTTCCCCTTCACAATAAATAGTTGCTTCATCAAACTCGAAAACCTTTGCACCTTTTGACTTAAGTTGGACTGTGGTGGCAATTTCTCTGGAGCAGGAATTATACACCACTCTAAAGCAACACCTGAACGATTTTAATAACGATCATAACTATTCTTTTTTATTTTTTATAGTATGACATTAGTCTTCTTCCAAAAAAAGAAATCTGAGAGTGTAGTACCGTGTGCTGTTATTTCTGCTGAAAAACGCATACTTCTAATCACTTTCAATGATTTATGGAGGAAACAGGTATTTTGTGTAGCTACTATAAACAGAACACTGCTGTACTTTGTCTCAAGTCTTCAAGGCAGTATTTGAGGCAAAGCATTAAAGTGCGCGTAAAAAAAAAGCTCCATACTGAAAAAAAGAATTATGAACTCTGAAGTTCTTAACTGATTTATTAAAGCTGCCAGCCTACAAATGCAGTAGTTATTTCCCTACTCAGATTTGTATTCTGGCCAAAGAATAGGAAAACAAGTGTCCTTTTGTTCTTGCAGTCTAAAGGAAAAGTAAAAAGGTAAAACGTTAAACACGTTTTAAAACACTCCTCATAATTGAAGTTCATTTTGTGGTGCATGAAATGCAGTATAAAAATAAACCTAAGTATGAGAAAGTTATCATTAGCAACAACAGAACTGTTTTAATTACATTACTCTGTCCTTCTCCACTTAAGTCATTTAAAAGAGAAGTAGCTTGGAAAAGTGAATCACCATGTTATTTCCGCCTCTGAGCTCCTGCCTTCACACAACTATTCCACTGCTAAACTATTAGGTTATATTAAGAACTGTAACTGCAGTTACATTTAACAGCAGAAAGTTTTTCTTTCTTCCTCTGCAGTTATCTTGACACAAAACAATGCAACTCACATCATCAATATTTATAAGCTATTCTACCATGAATATGAGCACAGACATTGCCTAAATGATAGGCCTGCTCAGTTCTAAAGCCAGGATGAACAGAGCAAGTTTGTGTAATTAGAATTGCTCTTCACCGTCAGGAGAGGCAGTTGGTTATGAGTTTTGGCTTAAATTAAGCTCACAATAGAAAGGCATGGAAGTGTAATGCTGCTTCTTTAAATGTTGATACTTTAAATAAAATCAGATTATACTGTATCAAATAGCTTGCAGCTGGCATACAAAAGCCAGTGTAAAATGAATTACACCAAACCAATTACACAACACTTTTTTTTTTTTTTTTTTTTTTTATGATTAGGGGTCACAGGTTCTTGCAATGTCTTATTTCTAAATACTCTCATCACAAATTTCCCAGTGAGGACAGCTCTGTGCTTGACAACTTTATTCATCTAAAAAATAAAAATAAAATCAAGCCCCTAAACTCTCAGCCACTCAGGTACTCAAAAATAACTACTAGCTTTCAAGTAGTCCAAAGAATCATTTTTTTTTTCCCTTAATAAAGAAGAAAAGTATCAGTAAAAAGGCTTTTACAGAAGCTTTTCCTGAAAGCATGTAAGAAGCCATATTACATCTTTCTTCAGATACAAATGTGCAGTATACTAAAAAATAAACAAGTTATGAGCTCTAAATTTGAGAGAAATATAGCTACATTTTTCTCTTTCACTAACAAAGCCTCAGGGAGCAGAAGAATGTGGCAAACAACTCCAAAAATATAGAAATGCAAATAATTTGGACAATAATCCACGGGAAAATAAAAACCTCTACTTTGTGTTTGTAATGGGGAAACCTGCAACAGCTTTAACAGCCACAAGATGATTATTTTGTCCATTCTCATTTCCTCGCACTTTCAAGTAACTATGGGTATCAGATGGTCTTTTACCAGTCCAAAACAGTAGCAGCATTTCCAAGTAGCAGGAGACACGAGCTTTCTGGCCATGCCCATCCTCTAGCACTCAGACTAATCCATCAGCCCATTGCATGACTAACAGCTGCAGCTGACTCAGGGAAGCCTCCCAATCTGCAACAAATGCAATCTGTAAACCAAGACATAACACTACTCACTGGAAAGCCAAACAAGCAGACCTGTTCTCTTCGGGCAGAGCAAATAAAACAATAAACCCAGAACTAGGATGGGCATGTTCTCAGAAGAACAGCTTAGACCTCCCATCTCAGACAAAAAGGCAAGATTTGTTGCTGTAACAAAAACGTAAGCCGTAAAATCTTGAAAGTTTTGGAAGAAATACAGTGCCTGTTATGTTTGAAGTGGATGAGTAATTTTGTCAAATGACAAAAAGAGGAAAAGATGAAATCTTCAGTCATGTTCCTAATATGGCATCTTTAGCAACCTTTAAATAAATACTAACACAAAAGCAGCTAACATCACTATTATCACAACTGGAGAGGCCACCTGAACCTATGAGAATAGCTCAACAGAACACCAAAACAATCCTAACTCATTTCTAGACAGCACTGCTCAGTCTTCTCCATAGACTAATACAGTGCTTTCACCACATAATCATCCTCCTGTGCTCATAATCCAGTAAACCAACACCACCTAAGCTTACATTACTTTTAGCCAAAGACATTTCTTTTTCTTTTTATTCCCTACACAATTTTTTTTTTTCAGAAAAAACAAAATAAATTTCACACTTGTTTTGTTTGAGACCAAAACTTAAATGAGGTGTAGATGAACATACATGGGGGATTTCACATTCACTGTGCTGTACTTAACAGCTTTAAATACAAACGTAGCAATTAAACCTCAAAGATGATTTACTTAATAAGAGGAAAGCACATTCCAATTGCAATTGAGAAGCAATGCACATTAAGCTAACTTTCCTTCACTGTTTGCACAAATTTGGAAATGCAGTCTGGAATGCTCAACTGGGATTTCTGAGCCTTAACAGCTTTCAGTCTTGCAATACTTGCTTGGATTGAGTGAAAGCATTCACCCTGCTCAGGGCACCAAATGTGAAAAGCAGTATAGTCACAGATGGTATCAGCACAGCAATAATGTACTCTGAAAGTCACAGGAGCATCCACTCTGTTTCCTGGACATCTGAAGTTCTAGGACAAAACACCTTATGCTACAAGTGATCAGCCTTTCTCCAGCATTGCCTCTTCCAATCACTATGCAAGCCCCATTATTAATAGGCTGGTCTTCACTCGAGTACAGCTACATTTTCAAGAATTTGTTTATGCAATTGCCATCTCATCATTTCAACAGTCTAAAATTTTCAAATCTTGAGTGATAAAGGACTTTAAAACGTGATTCCCAACTCTACACACATTTTGGAGCACCCTACAGACAGACTTTTCTTTCTAGAAATCAAGAAGGGATACAGGATGAATTTTAAATCCTTACACTTACCAAGTCAACAGCTCAAAAAAGAGTAAACTTCAATACACTCACAACAGGGATAGTATTTTAAATAACTCTCTTTACAGGTTTAATACTGTCAGTTTCTCTCCACACAATAGTAGAGTTCTTACAAAGTTGCTCCTTCATGTCCCCTCTACACATATGCTAAAATTCACCCAAAACAGAGATGTGTTAAATACACACGTTGTCCTGAAAGTAATGCCTTCTATTTATTTCCATGGAAACTACAACAGATTCAAAGAGCACACTGACACTACTTGAATAAATTCTCTGCTATGAAACACTATTTTTCAATGTAGTCACCACCTCTACCTATGTGTTTTCACTAGCAATGAACAAGAGTCTACGTGCTGCTTCACTGGTAATTGTACAGCTCTTGTAAAAACTTCTTTTACATCACCATCACCACTGCTGAAATGCACTACCCAACACCTCACTGTGCTCCCATCCACTGATCTCTATAAATATTCATCAAGCATCAATGAACACCATTTTTCTTCCACATGGAAGAATCCAATGACACACCTTCGCATCATACACACTTCCATGTCAGACACCATTCTCTCATACTGCCCCTGTGCTGTCATCTTTCACACAACAAAAAATGTAACAGAACATTGGTGCAAAGGTTCAACCTCTACTGCCGTACCAGCAACATCTCCCTCTGACATCATGGGCCAATACCATAAAATAGGAGGTATTACTTTTGAAACAACCCTTGTATTTTGAGCCTTACATTCACAGAGCTATGCTTTAGCTGAATGACAAAAACACACGAAGAAATGATAGGAATCTTAAACTGACTTGCTACTCCTGGGCCTTCCAAAAGACTGTCCTCACAAAACCTTGCAGAATTATTAGTCAAGTCAGAGGAACACAGTCTACAAATACTTGAAGAGAATGTTTTTAAACACTTATTTCAAAGACAACACTGAACAGAAATCCACGTTCCGCCAACCACTTTTACTACACACAAAAGCAGCTTCATTTTGTCATATTTTTGAGCAAAAGGCTAAATATGATTCATAAGGGTATTTTTTGATGTTTTATTTTTTCATATAGATTAGGATTTTTTCCCCCCACAATATATGACCTATCATAAATAAAATACTTGCCTACAGTAAATCTTACTCTATTGTGTTAGTTACCACTGAATGGAACTACTAATTCAGGCAGTGCAACCTTCCTCTGTAATCAACAACAGCTCAAAGTGAATATGCCTAACTATATAGTAAAAAAGCAATTGTGAAAGCATTTACTAAAAATTTATTGAAACTGGATTAGATCTGATACTTCTATTCCACAAGGCTACGTGTATTAACTTCAATCAAGTGCTCAGATTCCACATGAACCAAGCTTCCTAGTGGCAAGAAGCCAAGCAGGATAAGAATTATCTAGGTGATAGACTGCAAAGGGATGCAGTGTTTTTTCAGAGAAGGTTGGCGAAGGTCATCCTTATATTTACAGATACTGTACAATGCTTGTGTACCCAGCTTCACAGTTTCCCCTTGTCAACTGAGAAAGGGGAAAAAAAACACAGTTCCATTAACTGCCAAGGTTCTTGTCTAAGGGGAACTAGAAAAGGAAAGGGAGCAATCATGTTTGTTTATCCTATCTGTCAGGAACAGGATTTGAAATAGGCAACTACTACAGCATAGCCAACAAAACACCTATTCCTTCAATTCATAAAATATGGAGTCACCTACAGTGCAAGCTAACAAATCACCCCTTGTATCAGGCATCAAACACTTATCGAAAATTCTTCTAGCTAGCTAGTCCACAGTTACTTCACAAACAGCTTACTTATCACAGCTAGGGCAAAGCTGTAATCAAAGTAAAGTCATCATATAATCTAAGGATTTCCAGGTCTGTTTTATTACAATGAATCATGCAACTTTGCATAGATGTCTAAAAAACAGAAGAACTATTTGAAACTTTTACAAAGAAGCCTTTAAGAAGCATCAAAACAAACTACTTTAAAGAGCTTGTCACAAACGTTTCTTCAACTTCTTTCATTTACTGCTCCACTAAAACTTGAAACTAGTTAAACTTAACTGACTTTACAAGCGGTGGTGAGACTGAGTACATAGGACACATTTTAGTCATTTTTGTCTGCATTCACAGTAATTTCCTCTAATCTCGAGGTTTCTTAGCAGTTCATTTGAATCACTTTGTGCCCTAGAAACTACAGGAAATACTACAGAATCCTCCCAGCCTAACTTTGCAAGCTGTTCTGTTACATTGACTCCTAGCTGAGTTAACAACAGTATACCAAAGCAAACACCACTGTTTCACAATGTTACCAATTTATAGTTTAGAAAAATTCTTAAGTTTAATAGCCAGGTTATGTGAGGATATACTTTAACTGAACAAAAAGCTTGCAAAAAGTTGAATATGAAGAGAATGGTATCTGATTTTATTACAGGCTTTTTTTTTTTTTTTTTTAAATTAAACTTAATTTTCACATTTGGAAGAAGAGATCTCTACTAGTTTTGATAAATATCAAATGTGTCCTATCAAAGAAGGACCTCCCTTACCAAAATGTGAGAAATTGAAGATTCCTCCTAGAAAGCGCTGATGATGTGACTTCACATCAGCAGGCATTTTGGAAGAAGTTACATGATTTATCACAACTCTGAAAGAAGCCTACAACAAACTGCTTTAAAATAATGGTAAAATCAGTCTCTGAAACCTAAAGCATCACAGATAACTCCATTTTCTGCCCCCTTTCAGGGGCCAGTCACTGCCTTATTCATTCATTCTTGCACTCAGAGTTGTGATCAGTACTACAGTCATCTCTGTGTATTGCTTTCTTCAAAGTTACTGGGAGAAGACTAGCAAATGCTCATTGCTCTCCTGCTGACATGTAAGAAAAGTAAAACTGCAACAACTTTGACAAAAACAGGAATATCTTCACATAGGTAATATCCAGTATTCCAACAATTATTGACACATTTTCATTTTGTTCTACTATTCTCTATTGAAAAATATTTTGTCTGTGGTACTAGATATTTGTACTTAATGCATTTCATAGCATACTAGGATGCCAAGCTGTATTTTTCTCATTATTCTCATGCATACATACAGTATATTAAAGAGACCTGTACCTAGACAGTGAAAAGCATTTAATGTTATTTAGTAAGAATATTTTAATAGTGTATTTACACCAAAACCAGTAGCAAGCCTTAGCAATAGTTTCTCATATGGTATCAGGAATCACCTGCACACAAACATTTCACACACAGTATCAAACACTTCTAACTTATTCTCCATTTAGTTTTCATTCATGGACACAGAATGAAGTAGAAGCACTCCTCTCTGGAGCAGCCCATATCCTCAACAGGTCAATTGTTTTGTACTTCATTAATGCAGAACCCCAGTCATTTCATACTACTATACTGACTCACTCTTTCAAAGCTAGTGATCTGTAAGCACTCCTAGTACGTTTAACCATCCGGACAATAGTCGGAGAAACAGTTGCTACACCAAAATTCAACGGTCATAAATGACCTTTTGTAGAATGTGACCAGGAATGAAGAAGGAGCAAAGGACTAGGAGTCACAGGTGTCCCCATGAGAAAAATGAGCATCTCATGCACCCCACTTCACTATGCTCTCTACTTCCAAGTATTCATGCCCTCCAAAATATGTCCTTAAGATGCCAGCAGCAAGGTTAATAACTTCTTTGCAGTACTTCATTTTGCTAATATTTAGTCTTGAGGGAAATATCCTACAATGCAACTGGCTAGAAGAGCAGTGGAAGACATTAAAAGTAATCCTCCTTTCCCCTTTCTAATGTACAGCATGGCTGAGTAAAACAGATTACTCTTGCTGATGTCTTGCAGTTAAAGTTAAAATTACAGTCTTTTCAACAGTTTTTAAGTCACTCTTTAGAAAAAAACTAAAGCTCTGAAGATGTTGTCATAACAAGGGGTAAAGACTTAATTATATTGACCATTTTCATATCAAACATGTAAAGAGCAGTCCTATGTACCCTGACTTTTGCCTCTGGCACCACTTCATTTCCATTAACATTTTATTGCGCCCCTCCAAGTGTAAAACAAATGATCATGCATGAGTTTGCTATAGTATTTGCAAGTATTTCATAATCAGTGTATGCAAGCAGTCCAGAAAGCATAGCAGGAATGAAAAGTTACTGACACTTATACACAAGTGCACGTCTCAGAAGAAATGGGCAACAATACCCTGCTAAGGAAGGGACAGAATTAATTTATTTTTTTTTTTTAGCTGAAATTCAGAGGAAAAAGCTTCACAGGAAAATGGAAAGCCTATGAAGGTAGAACACCACTCAACAGTCTCAATGGGACATAAGACTGTTAACCTAACTGACCCTTGACAGAGTTTTATGCAAGGACTTTTAATTAATTCACAGTTTTGATTATTTTACTGACAATAGTAATACTTCATAGATAGAGCATGAAAAGACAGAGAGACCTATGGGTGACCTAGTAAGAGAGCAGTACTAAATCAACTGAAAGGTTCTGAAAGAAACCTTCAGCTTCCCTGTCAGCAATCATTGAGTACGTTGTAGAACAGTTGGCAAGATGTTCAACAGCATCTCATCGCTTCTTTCTCTGGCTTTCTCTTCATAAAAATTACTTCCTTCTGATATCACCAGATGCACAATAACTAGGCTAAAAAAAATTAAACTTGTTCTCTAATGCAATCCTCCCAACATCTTTTTCCCATCTGGAGTTCAAGCCTAAGCAGGAATATTGCAACATTTCTGTAGGCTCTTAAGAAATGATGAAAAGAAGTTTCTTTTTAACTCAAAAAATCCAATTTATTCTTTGCTTGTGAGAAAAATTGTCAATACACATGAACTGGGAATAATTTATCAAAATTCACCAACTTATTTATATAATTTTACTACTACGTATGCCACTAAACAGTACATTTACAGCCAGCAAAAGATCTTTAAATGAGTTTCAGAAGTCCTATAGATGCTAAATTGGAATGCCTTATTCTTAGATTTTTTTCTAATTTCCTCAAGCTTCAGAGAATCTTTTCACAAAAAGTTGTGTAATATACTACAGGAAAATAAAGTTTTATACTAAAACTACTCCTTTTTTTTTCCTGTATATTTCCTACAATGTTCTTCATGAATACTACTACTAAAAAAAAAAAACCCACACCCTAAATTGCCATCAAATTTCTAGAAACCCAGAGCCATGGAATTTCTCTACGCAGGTCTCAGAAAAAGAACTAAACAGACCGGTCACTTCCACCATTCTAGGAAGCAGTCCCAGGTGCTTTAACTCAGTTATGCCTCTAAAAGCTGCTATGTGATGAAAGACATAAAATAACTCTAGAAGCCTTTGGGATTATGAAATTCTAGAACTAAATCCATGTTTTTTACTGATCTGTGAGCTATAGATGCACAAATTTAACTGTTATTAAAAATTTGAGTAAAATAACTATAGTAAACACCTTTGTAATGCTTAGGGCAGCTAGAGTATCTTCATACTCTAGATGCTTGAAGCAGGTGGTTTGTGCACATTCAAAGAGTAAACCATTCATTTCAATGATCTAACTAAATGCAAGTATTTTAACCTTACACAAATGACAGCAGCTAAAGTGTTAGTCGCAGTATTCCAGAATGCTACAAATAAGAGAACTGTTCAAACCCTTTACGTTCATGAAAAGCAAACACTGAGAAAAAACTAGCAGATGGGAAAAAACATTTTTCAGATCAAACACCAATTTTTCAAAGCTCTACAGCAATATAAGCTAATATCCAGTACATTACTTCATACTTCCCCAGAAACATTTCAGTCTGGGATAATTAAGCTGTGTCCATTGATTTCTTGCTCAAAGTGAATGAATTCCCTCATACTACAGAGGAAGTCTTAAGAAGGCAAACCAAAAACCAAGATCAAAACTCTGCCACAGCAAGTTCACATTCCAAGCAGAAAAAATTATTTCAGATAAAGTAATCTAATCTTCCCTTCTTATTTCAAAGGTAAAGGCAACACTAGCATCGTTCCATCGATCAGTACCATCTTAGGCTCAATCATTTATACTGATGTAGGTGTCCACCCCCAAAATAATCTAGAATTAAAGTCCCAACATAACTTGCACCTTGCAGCTGAATGGTAGAGTACAGCCTTGGATACTGTATCTCAAAGATCCAGAGATGGAATTGCACAGCTTAACAGAACTCCAATGAAGGCTGCAAATATCTTCCCACAAGGCTTTCATCAACTCATCTGAAGTGGTAAGTCAATTGTAAAACATGAACCGACTTGACAAGAGACTGTCTCGCATACCATGGAAAGTAATATGGAATTTAGAACCAGCATCAGTTCACAGACTCCTAGAACACTTCCCAGGTAACGCACTGCATTAAATGGAGGTGTTCTTCATTTACAAGATGCACATAAAGGCCACATCACACCATTCTGAAACAAGAAGAAATTGGTTCAAGATCCCATCTTAAGTCATCCCATATACTGTTTCATACTTCTACCTTTATGCTCAGGACTAATGTAATCAGACAGCTATATCTTCTTTCAGCTCACATGAAAAACATGAGGGTTTAAAATTTTATTACTTTTATTTTACTCCACATGTAGTAGAACAGGGGCTGGAAAAGGCATCATTCCACTGTGAGAAACAGCAGGTCTTCACTGATGTGTCCCCAGACCAGAAACTATTTGGCTATAACTTGATGTAACACCTTCAGATTTGGTACAACAAAACACTTTCAATCACCATTTGAGATCACAGAAAACCAAAGTGCAAGTCAAAGTTTAACTATAAATTAATACTCACTTTAACAAAAAAAAAATTTAAAAACTGTGACATCAGCTAAGCTACTCTTTCGTAGACATCTTTCACCTGCAAATACAAAATACACAACAGATGTTGGAGAAAATCTATTTTTCCCTCCTTCCCCACAGCTTGAAATATCACTTTTGCACAGGAAAACAAATACTGTCACTGCTGGAAGGTGATTACACTGTTATCCCTTTTGAACACATTTGGTTCTGCTGACATGTATATAAATATCAAGAAATCAAAATGCATATAACAGAACATGTCAAAGCTTTGATGCTGCTCTGCTCCAATTACATTATGACACAGGAAAAGTGGAGGAGCTAAGAACCTCTAACCTGGCGCACGAGATTTTCACTAGTTTGGCAATCAATCAAGGAGATCAGAATACTGGACCAGTTCCAAAGTGAACTGAACTTCCACATTTTGTAGCTGACAGTAATTAAATGTTGGATGGATGTCCTGTGGTAGAAAACAGACAAGGAGCCCACAGCCCTTCTGGACGTTCCCTCCGTGGTTAAGGATGCCTCTAATTTCCTCAATTCCAATAGAAGACTGAGCAACATTTAGATGTACCTGAATCCAGTCTGACAGCAGAGACAGGTCCCTGCTTTTTTTTTTTTTTTTTTAATTAAGAAAGTCCTATGCAATACTGCTGTTTTTTCAATTAGCATATCACCTCCGGGACAATCCATCTTTAATAAGAATTAAGTGTTAATAGAGTAAGTGCCATACCAAATGCTGCCTTTAACCTAAACAGAGCAAAATAATTTTCAATTCTAGTAAACAAGCAGTTTCACGTAGGTATCATTCTACATTAAAAACAAAGCTTCTGGATTTTGTAATCAGATTTGCATCAGTACTTTTTTCAGTCTCTAGAAGACAATAAGCAACAGCAGGATTTAATCATTCTCTTTCTAGAAGAAAAAGCTGGGGGGACCAAACATTGCTCAGGTTACTGTCACTGGTACTCGATAGAAGTAGGTGTTTGCAAATGCTCCTCCAAGTCTTAAATTCAGAGACTTTAAGATTTAAAGACAACAAATTCCAAAGGAAATAAGCTATTTTAAAGACAAAGGTTCAGTTTCTAAGCCAATACTGTGTTCCTATTCTTTCCAAGCCCTTAGATTATTTTGCATCTCCTGGACAGATGATGAAACCAGTCTCTAACTTCCAAGCTGAGGACTATAACATAGGCCATCTTGAATGTTTTTAATTTCCACTTTCCAATGTGTGGTTCAATGCAAGTTCACACAGTGCAGAACAGCACATTAGTCCAAAATAAAAAATAAATGTTTTCCTCCAACTGCAGAGAAACCAGAAGTATTTGAAAATTGCTAGTTTTCCCTAGGAAAGGGTTACAACAGTTCCTATCAGGTTACTATGGTCAACCTGTTTATCCAAAATGAGAAAGATCATTACTAAATGGTAAAGACTGCCTTGTAGGAAATGAAGAGGGATTCCCATTTCTTCTCTCATTCCAGCTTTTCCTATAGCTTCCTTTCTAGTTTCATGACTTTAATTATTGGCTTTTTTCAATGAACGTTTTTCTCGCTTTTGTTTTTCAGCAAGCAAGAGGTTGGAAAAATATTCCTTTCTACATACATACTTGCAACAATATGTACTTAATCTTCATAACTTATATTAGCCATGTGCTACCAGAATTGTTTAAGAGATTCACTAAAAAAAAAAAAAAAAAGCTAAGAGTAAACTAAAATCCAAATTGAGTCGATGTCAGTTTGAGAATGAAGTCGCTTCCTATCACCACTCCTGGTTTTCAGTTTAAGACAATTACAAAAAAAATGGAACAGAACACCCACACTCAAAAAGGTAAGAAGTTATTTCACTGGTTATGGCAGATTTCAGGCATTCATTAACAAGGCAGAAAGGTACAATTAAGCAATTGCCTGTGCATGAGACAATTTTCTACTTTCTCTTAGAAATTGATAAGAAAAACGTAATTTTCTTATAATCCAGAACACAAGTATAAGGCTGTGGTTACCAAAAAAATGCTGAAGTGATCTAAAAATAGCTTTGCCAGAAGACTTCAAGAATTTCCTACTTAAATTCCAGGAGTCAGGGTACAAACTAGGCATTTATAAACATTGCAGCCATTCTTGTCCTGAAACTTAAGCTTTCTGATTCAGAAGAGCAGTTGAATAGTGCATAACACACGTCCTTATAAACTGTGTTCACATATTTCAACCCCCCCCAAAAACTAATAGCACTATTAAAAATGAATGTGCTTAAAGCGTGACAATAAAAGCATGTTTTCACTTTCCATTAAAGCACATTGAATAAGGTGTAAATATTTACAGAAGGCATTGAATGAGATGAATATCACAAAAATTTCAGACTATTTATTTTCGGGAGTATTATTTTCTGTCTACCTCAATTGCAGTTTAGGAAGGGGTTGCATCTAACTGCAGTTCCAAAACATGCAGGCTGCAACATGGGAAATGTTTGCATATTACCCAGAAAGATGCTGAGGGGAAACCACACCATTAAAACCACCACCACAGCACTACTACCTTTTACTTGCAAATATTAGTGGTCTGCAGCATAATGCTCTGGTGTACTCAAATTAGGGATCTTGAAAACCGATTTGTTCCACCAGAAACAGAAAGACTGGTCCACTTTAAAACAAAGAGAAGTCTCTCTACTGGTATCAAAGGTCCAAATCTGTCCCAAATGAAAAATCCTCAAGTAATGATTAAGGACTATAAGTCGAAACAATACTTTCATGCCATAAATGTTTTCATCCAACCTCATGATGAATTTCAAGTAGTTTGACTAGCAGCACACTGTTCAAGGCTTGTACAGAGGCCATAGTGGCTACTAGCCAAAAGGGAAAAAAAATGGGAGGGAGGGAAGGAGAAGAAAGATTCTTTAGTTTAAATTACAAGTAATAATGCAATATTAGAACTTACTGTTACATATCCTAATATGAACAAATGGTGATTTGAGGCTTCGTTGGATGTTTAACTATTTAAGTACTGCCAAGCAACTTTCAGCTAAAGAGACTTCATATTGGAGGGGTGGGGAAAGGGAGACCTTTCTGTCATAATCAGATTCAAATATGAAACCATTTACCTCTCAAATGTTTCAGCTGAAGCTTTTCAGCAACTTTGTAAAGTTATGTTAACTTTGCAAAGTCATGTTAAGAGACCACTCCTCTTTACTTCCATTGTAGTCTATATTTTGTTCTTGCCTGAGCAAGTAAGAGAAGACCCTCTCATCTGTGGAACAAAACTGATTACACATGGGCAAGTCCAGGACATGTCTGTCCTTGTCTCCATTTTGCGTGAGCATCTAGAATAGCCCCAGCCTTCAACCACATCACCAATCCCTCCGTTACAAACTTGAGTTGGATAGAATTAGCCACGTCAGAGGTAGAAGAGCTGTGGTTTAGTCTAGACACATCATTTCCCCTTTCCTTTAATATGGTGCTGCTTCCAAAGATCCTTCAGTATGCTGGACAGAGGAGGTTCAAGTGCACAGGGTTGTGAAAGGAAAAAATTGCTAGAAGCTGTGTTACAGTTTGGTGTTCACCTGATCTTTCCTTCCTCACAGGTCTTATTTATGCTTGGAAAGGTAGAATTAAGTACCCTGAATCCACCTCCTACAACTACAGAACTGCTACTTTAGATCACTGTTAACTAGTTCTTTACAAAGGGCAGATGTGCATATATGCTTAAACCTCCACCTCAGTGGTTCCAGTTCTAGAAAACTATTCCCAGCTTCAAGTTCCAACAAAGCCCACCAGTGTTTTTGAACATTCAAGCATCACAGGTGCCAAAGTAATTTTTAGTCTGCAACTGGCTGAGGCACCATAAACATTCTTTAAACACGGACATTGTGCTGGACATGGACAAAATCTTAATGAACAGAGGAAAGACTCTTGTAATACTCTGCTAGAATCTGCTGTTAAGAATAACAATTAATTTCCAAGATGCATGTACTTCAACTGTCTGCCAGCAAGGCTCTACAGGGCTACATAAGATCCATCTTTTACCATGCAGCCCTCCCTGCATTTTTCAACTCTGCAGAGTTCAAAAGCTTTATTTCCAGGTGCAAAATTAAAAGTAGTGGGTGAACTCAAGTTCTGACTACTTCAGGAAGACTTCTATTTAAAAATAACCCTCACTGCTGCTGGAGGAACTCCAGATATGCACTGCATGTGCATTTAGTACCAGAAGTGAAAACAGTTAGTAAGCACTTGTTTCTGAATCTACCTCTAACATGTCACAACACTGTATTTTTATCGAATCACATCCACCACTGATTGTTGGCACAACAGCAGAGCACATTAAGCATACAAAATCCCTCACTGCTGTTCCTCTCTTCTTCTCAAGTTTGATTCAAAGTTCTTAGCCTTTAGTATGGTAGTCAATAAGATGTAATCACTTGATTAAACTGTCTTCCATTGCTACACAGGAAGAAAGTATTAGTTTCATTTCCCATCAGCTACAAAGACTAAATAGTCAACTACAAATCAAAACAGCTCCAGATTTTGCAGGTACTTGTATTATGTCAGTATCTTTCAGCCAGATTTGTTCTGGCCTGTATTCCTAGTCCCAAGACGACCAGGAGTTTGTGAGAGTCAGGTCATCATGTACTTACTCGTGCCCTGACAGGAGGTGATCATATCTTAAACAGTAGATATAAGGAAACTGAGGACTTCCAGTGTAAAGCTGTGTTTTCATGTGATATATAAGATCTGCATCTTAGTATGAAAACATTCAGCTTTTCCTGAATGGTCCTTCGTAAAGGACCATATTCCATACTCAACAGGGAATCTCACCCCCACCATCCACTTCCATGCAAGCAGTATTAGCCTCCTTTATGCATCCTAGCTCTAGAACATTATTTTGTTTTAAGATTCTTTCTGGCACTCAAGCTAGAATGAAAAAAAATAAATAAAACTGCCTGCAGTTTGACTCAGTAAAATCTTGCTCTGATCTGCAGGTGCAGGCAGTAAGATCTTGCTCTGAGAACTTCCCATTCTTATTTCAAAACTGCATGACACTTAAGTATAACTTTTTGGTTGCAGGCACTTGGGAAAAATTAGGATACCAAGTATGTTTCCTTCTGTAGCTGTATGGTCATTTTCATTTGAAATTCTTTGGAAATAGCTCACATTTCAACATCATAAAAATACCAGTACTTCATTTTTTTCCCTCTTTACAAACAGTAAGCCTACTCCTACTCACCAATTCCAAGAAATCTAACTACAATACAAGCCTGGTGTAACAGCAGATTCAAAGAGTACACTTAGGAACACCTTGCTGTCTCCACACTAGTGTGAAACAATGATTAGTGATACGTTGAACTGAGAATTCCTTGAAATTTGATAGTGGGTTGCAGCACTACACAGAACAAGCGTTTTTACATCAGTGCTAAACATCAGGGTAATACCTAGACACGGTGTGAAACGAAACAAAAACGTTGGAAACGCTTAAGGCACTATATTGCTGAGCCACCTTGTGGCACATTTCTTGCATTACAACACTACACACATTCGACAATACTGTGATTTGCTGGGTCTGTTCAATTCAGGCGAAAAAAAAAAAAGCATATAGAAAGCACAAAAGCAGCATGCTCACAAAGCAATACTCCCTTCGTAACGGTAACATGGATTTTTCAAGTTAAACTATGTAAGACCATCCAACTGCTAGCATCAATTGAATAGCTTAAACACCAGATAATTTCAGCCAATAGCTCTCCATAAAGTAATCCACCAAGCAAGTTCTTAAAAAAGAAGTTCAGGCTATGCATAAAAGTTGTGGTCTGTATCACCTGAGAAAATATTTTCCAAAATACTCTCCTCAAAAAGAGGCATTCTTACATTTTATGAAGATTAGAATATTTTCACATGTAACGATTATCACATAGAGATCAGTTTCAGACAATGTATGATATAAGGTTTGCTGTGAAATTGTTGGCTTAACAGAAAGCAAAGCAAGTGATGAAATAACAAAACATAGCATCGCTACTACATAAAAGCACTAAGCACAAGTGGTATATTTATGAAACACACACATGAACTCTCTAGAGTCTGCACACATGGGGCATCTCACAAATAAAGGCATTCAGATCCTTGCATATGACTGTATGCTACACATTTATCATAGATTTCTTCTGCTGCTATATAACATGAAGAATAAGAAGATACCACCATGCCAACTACAAACTACCCTGGACACTACAAAATGATTTCCAAACATCAAAACACAGGAAAACCCACCAGCCGTACAAGATGAGATCCTGAAAGGACAACACACAGCCTCTGGACAAATTATGTGGACCATTTTCAAATGGTACCTGCAAGCCACTTGCTTTACCCTCGTGTTTAAGAGTGAATCTAAATAACTACATCACAAATGCTTCCAAGCCAGCAATGAATGTTAAGTAAACATTGCATAACGTATCGATATCGAGATTCATACATGTCTTGCCCCTGAAATCATAAAATATTAATACTGAAAGAAGACATACAAAATATTAGTGCAAAATATTAGTTAGGACATTAGGATATCAGTCACTATTTTCAAACCAACCCTATCTTTCATTTAACTGTTGAAGTAATGGTATGGATTGCATGGAATTATGTCCATCAAAAGGAGTAAGGAACATTCAGTAACAATGCAGAACAACTTTGACATGCTGGTAGACTGCCCCCAAGCTAAAACTATTTGGAAGATAGGCTTTGAGTATCATACCAGGATTCAATCCAAATATACTCATTCATTTACATAACCATTACCAAAAAAATGAGGCAAAGTTTAACTGGCTTCTTGCAAAACATACCAACACTTCTCACAACCAAAACACAGGCAGGCACTGTGAAGGCTGCTTCCAGGCAACACAAGAAATTTGGCTTGAAATCTATAATTCAGGTCATATATATTGTCACTCTGGAAGGGGTCTCGACATACAGTAATCAGGCAGCACAAAAACTCCCATTAACTTCACAGGCAGATGGGATGCAAATCAGCTGTTTCAAAACAGCCTCTAATCTAGTTTTAAAGAATATTCAGCTCTCTTCAGTAAAAGGAAATGCATCTCTCCTGTCTAGACATCCAATTTAAAAAGTGCACAACACTTTTTCAATTACAGATTAACATGTGCCAGAAACTTATCTAACATTTTTGAAACTCAAAAGTAGTTTTATTCACGAAACCAAGCCTGCAGATACAAACTACTATTTTTTCCCCTCAATTCCTTCTATATGGTAAATGTAATGACTTGTTTCACATAAAAATGCCACAAAATTCCATACTTTAGTCATGCTTCTCGTGGTTATAAAAATATTTACCCATTGTTAAGGATTTTGTACACGTTGCTAGAATTACTTGGATTCCATAATTGAGATTTTCCTAGAACCTGTTTGATGGAAAGTTACAATTTTATGAAGAGCATCTCAACCTTAAGCTCTCTGCAGAACTACACGCATACAAAACCAGTCCTTCATAACAACACTCTGCTGTCAGTAGCATGGATTTCTGCAAGGCTCACATGCTAGCACCAAAATGCATTCGCACACGGGTTGCAAAATATGAACATGCAGCACTGAAGTCTTCAGAAAAAAACACAAATTGCAAAGGAACTAACTGTAGACTAGCAATTCTTCTGTCTGTATTCTCTTCACTATGACTTCACTACAGATATGAAAAAGAACATGCAACACGTGGCTGACAACTAAAAGGTATCAGGCATCAAGGAACATTTTAGATTTTTTTAAGCTGTTTTTTTTTCCAGAAAGGAACAGAAGAGGAAATCTATAGTCTTAAGCCATCCTGAACTAGACATTCTCACAGCAATGAAGATCTTTTTGGTAATGACACTCACTAAGAAACTAAACAGTCTAATCAAGACAGTGATCAAATCACTGAACTCAGATGAGAGGGGGAAGCTCAGAATACACACGTTATTTTTATTTTTTAAGTACAGAAGTAATGGTGCAATATATCAGCACCATTTCTTCACACTCATACATCAGGAAAGTAATATTAAAAAGAGCCCAAGTAACATGCTTGATTTCCTCAGTCAGCTGGAGGATAATCTGCTGTGGTAAATCATGGCATGAGCATAGGTCAATCTTAAAAATCCAGCATTAAAGTTTTTATTACTACACAGTTATTTTTTATTTTAATGTAGCTGCTGAATTGATACAATGTTAAGAAAAAATCCACAAACGTTCCCAATTTCTACTTTTCAAGTGTAATTTGAGAGAAGCCAGCTAAGGCTGGCAATACATATTTACTTTCAACTGAAGTGTTTTAACACTGAAAAGTAATCTTATTCTACAGTAAAGAACACAAATCTAGAAACAAGTTTTCCCTTTGGCAGACCAAAGACAATTTGGCAAAGGAACACTGGTAGAGTCCCAAGTCAGTGCATTTGAGAACAGTTCACTAAGTACATTTATTACAATTGATCATAAAAACATTTTGCCAAAAATCTGATAAGGACAGCTCAAATTAAAGACAAGCTGTTTTATACAAGTGGTAGGATACTTTTCAGTCAAGTGAAATCTGCCCCCAAGGGACCTGTCAAACCTGTAATTATTTTTAAAGTGTCTTAGCTGTTTCTAAAATTACATATGGCATTTAAACTAATCATTTTATTAAGACCATGCTTGGGTTCTACATTATGTAGTGTCTGATACACTGCTAGAGCACTAAAACAGTATGTTTACCAGATAAATATCTTCAAGACATAACAGCTAACTTGCTAACAGCTCACAGACCATTAAAAATGACAGTTTAGAAGTGCTTTTGTAGTAAGAATGAAAGATAACACTTCAAGACTAACAGTCTGATCTGGGCCTTATTGGTAGGGTTGCATAATATCTAGGGGATTCCTAGCTCCTACAAACACAGGGGAAAAAAAAATCAGCTAGAGCAAGGGAAAAAGACTTATAGTCATCACTTCCCTCAATACAGAATGCATGGGAGAATAATTCCTTATTTTCTAGACCTTTTACTCATATTCACATATCAAATATTACTTAAAAACTGTTTTTTTTTTTCCCCCCCCCCGGAATACCTCAGAAATTAACCGTGTTCACATCTAATAAAACAAAAGGTTCAGCAAATTTGGTTATAAATGATGTTCAGCCTCTTCCCATAATTAAAAGAAGCTGTAAAAGGTAACAATACTGAGCAATCATATTTATTGGCAGAGATAACTGCATACAATATGGGCTTGTCTTAACCCAAGTTATCAACAGCTTCCAGCCTTGATAAAGTCATTTGGTTTAATAATTTACTGTATTCTGTCAGAAAAATTGAGATGTTTTCAACATAGTAAAAGTGATCTCCTGCTTCCGTGAAAAAGTACCACTTGTCACAGACCCTCTCTAATACTGGGATTCTTGATATAGAAGTAGCTCCACTCAAGCTAGTTAGGAGTCTTCCAAGAATCAGTTTTTACAAGGAAAGTTCTGACTAATGTTTCATGGGAACATGCCAGAGAGAACTTTCACCAGGAAAAATACTGTGAGGGTTTTAATTAGTATTTGAGGTTTAGATTTGGGGTCCCCCCTGCGTTAAGTACTTGAATTAGGATGTCTTTGAGAGCACCTACCAAGTCTGATCAGGATAATCATGTCTACCAAATCAAAACAGTCTTCAGATCTGGAAATGTAGCAGGAGACAACCCAAGTCACAGATTATCAGCTGTTCTGGAACAAGTTTCACAGCTTCTATAACACAGTTGGAATCACGGAAGCAAACGAATACAAATTTACCACCTGTAACTGCTCAGGTAAGTACACAGTCAGTGGATGATAAAATTATTTCCTTCTCTTACAATATACCATACCAATAGCCTTAGTTCACACAACTAACCCTAGTTTACTCCAAAATAAAAACAGCTTTGAAAAAATTTGCCCTTAAAAAAAAAAAAAACCCTAAGTTTCAACACTGTACTATCCACTGTAGTCGTAACAGTACATGAGTATATGGCTTTTATAGACAGCCACTATCACAACAGTTACTTGTCTAATCAGAACAACTAGTACAAGAAAATAACTTGAATCATTATGTGAAAGTTTAAAAAAAAAGTTTTCTTCATACAAAAATATTGAAAGAAAATATATGATAGAAGCCTTCATCCTGCAAAGCTTGCTCACAGAACAGAACTTACAGGGTTTGTGTTGTGCAAAGAAGTTCTCATACTGCAGGAATAGTCAAAGCAGTAACATATTATATGAAGTCTTGAACTCCAGGGTCCAATACAATCAGATTTGAATACATGAGTCACTTTTCAAATATCACCTACAACAATTCATTAAGATCCTGTCCAATCTCTACCTACGTAAGAATTTGCCTTTTATAATACTAGATTAAATATTTTTTTTTCACCTACAAGTTGTCTGTTATCTTGCCCCACTGTATTTACAGAGAATAACAATACTTATTGATCAGACATCAGTAACTAGCATGGCAGGACACGCACTCCCAAGCAAAACAGGAAAAGTTAACAGTTAATGGCAAGAAAATGAACACAGACAATTCATCAGATGCTTGCAGACTAGCCTGCAGGAGTCTAAGCTATATTCGTGACTTGTTTTAAGATAAGGTTTGAACCTAAAAGTTAAAGAATTTCTCCATGAAAACCTGCCTATATTTTCTCATTCTGTGGACATATTTTGCCTGTAACCATACTAGCACATATTTAAGTACTATCAATTTACAACAGAAAAAATCAGCCTGCACAGAACCTCATATTCTATGAAAACACTGTCAAAAATAGACCCATTGAGATATACTTTGCAAGTACTTATAATTTACTCAAATGACATACATTCTACTATTTCATTACTATTTTATATTTCACCTTGCTAAAACTATGTAAGCATCTTACAGAAGCAATTAAAATATATATAACTTCAAATCCTCCCTTAAAATTTAAGATTAACAACTGCGAGATAGTTAAAGGAAGGATTGAGGCCAATCCCAGAACATCGGAGAAGGTTCTCTATTGTGCAAAGCAAGAAAATGCTCTGCAGGAAACAGTGATTATTTTCCTCCTGTCACAAGATGTCTCTATAGCATGGGTGCTTACACAACAATATTTTTCTCCATACTTATCAATATTCTTCTGTCCTGTTTTAGTGATCTTAGTAAGGGAAAAACAACTCTTTCAAGAGCAGAAAGGTCTAAGTTTGCTTAAAGGGTATAGCGTTCCTTGCCAAAAACAGAAATTTCACAGAAATAATTAGTTAAGAAGAAATGTGTACATTTCTAAGCCTTGAACTTAGAGACAGTCAAACTTGATACCTTAATGAGCTGGGTGGTTGTTTTTTTTGGAATGCTTTTTGGCACTGATAACAATCCTAGAACATGGCACAAATCTTCCCATAAAATGTTGACCTGGTTTGACCAAAAAATGCAAGGTTGAAGAAAACTACAACAATTTTCAGTTCATTTTGTTAACCAATATGAAACTCAAGAGCTTCTCCCCTAATACAGTGAAGTTCTTCACATTTTAGTAGCCCTGCTACTATTTCTGAAGGTTTCATACCACCATTAAACTGACCTTTGTACTTCGGCTGTTGAATATCCTCAGATCACCTCATAACCTAACTTCAGTAGCTTAGGCAAGGACTTGGATAAGTTATTTCCTTAAATCAAAGTATTCTTCTAACAGATCTTTAGAAAAGTGTGTATAGCTTTTTTTTTTTTTAATCTATTCTCACTGCATACTTAATTATGGCGAATTTACTGACTACAGATGAAGTGTTACACAACCCTCCAAACCTACAGCCTTCCTCCTGCACAAAACCAAACAGGTGGCACTAATTGTTTCCAAGTACGCAGCAAAAGGAAACAAGGTGCATTGATAACGAGACTCCCAATAGGAGTATCAGACACCTGCTACTAAAAATTTACCTTGAGTTGCAGATAAGCTTATGCTAAGCATAAGCACTCTGTGACATTTTCTACTTTGTTTTGTTTGCCTTCCAGCAAGGGTGAAGCTTGAATAATCAATTTCCCTGATTTTGCACTGTCTGCAAGACATACTATTCCCATCATTACACTGTAAGAAGTGGACAGCTCAAAAGAAAATACAGTTATGTTAGTGTAGATTAACTGCCCTGTAGAGTGGAGGGTAAAACCAAACATTTTGCTGCCTTAGTTCTCCTCAAAAGTGGGTACTCTTCCTAATAAAACATTTCTCTGAAAATTAACAAGCATGCTACACTTCACTTCTTACCCACAGTAGCCTTTTTTTTTTAATATTCACATAATTTACATAAACATGTCTATTTGTTTCTAGACAACAAAAACCTTAGATTGGTTTCATAATAGCAGATTAAAATTTACAAAAATTAAAGGAGTGATAGCTACATATCTGGAAGATAGTAGTAGGTCTGTGAACTCACAGAAGCTGCTGGCTAGATACCTGGGGCAGCTTGACTGCACTCCTTCTCAACAGCAGCATCTTCAGCCAGCACACTTAGAATACATTCTTCACCTGCATTTGACTTAAATTCAATAGCAAGCTCTTTAAGAGTTGAGTGTGACTCTGAATAGAAAAACCCGGAAGAAAAATGAGCTTTCCAATCTATAAAACACAAAGAAAGAGACCAGCAGTAGCTTTTCCTGGCAAAAAGATTTCACTCTGAACAAAGGACCTGGAAAGAGCCACCACTACTACAGACAATCAAGCCCTCTGCCCACGCTTAAAAATACCAGTGATCACCTGATAGGCAGTACCTTTCCTTTCTGTTTTCAGCTGGAGCCCGGCTTCTGAGCTCCTGACCACCTTCACTCTCTTCCCCAGGAGAATGAAAATTGTTGGAAGTAAAAGGATTTCCAATTATTGTTTCTTACATTTAATAGAGTCCATGCTGTCATTGGTCACAGGAAAATATAATCATGGAGTAAAGAAGCAGAGAACTACTAATTCATAACACTGTGTATAACTGCATACAGGCTTTGAATAGGCCTTGATAATTGACTCATTTTCTAAAGGAGTAAGGAGTACAGAAAAAAGAAATCCTAGATGCTTGACAAAAGTCAGCAGCCTTTACTGCATGATTGAAACCAAGGTTCCATCAAAGTTTAAGAAAGTTTCTCATTTCCTAAAGCGCCTACCATTCCAATAAGGAGAAAATAAGGTATAGGCAGAACAAGATCTTAACACATCACGATTCGTTAGAAAGCACATTGATAAACAAAGCCACTTTTGTTCAACACTACGAACCCCAGTTCACTACAACTATAAATTGCTTTCACATGGAGAAGCTTTCAAGGAAACAAAAACATTTAGATCACTCATGAACAATATCAGTTCTAAGGAATTTTAGCACATTACTCAAAATAAAAAAATAAACAGTGCACAGTGAGGTACATAATACCCAATAGAGGAAAAATTATATCAACCTAGCATTAATGTTACCTTATGAGAAAGTTTTCAAACAAAGGAAGACTTCAACGCTTTCAGAAAAGCTTCAGATTGTCTTTAGAAAAGGCATACTTCTGCCCACTCATGAATTTATGTTTTAATGATTACTGTGTAATAAGCATAACACTGTTGCAAACATACTTTACATTTCTGATGGTTATTATTCTATATCACAGATAATTTCGTTAAACTTCACCACTTCAAAAACCCCACAATGAGCCACTCATTTGACATATGCATCCTCAGAGTCAAAAAGGTCCCATCTGATTACATAATTGCAAAAAGATTTACATATACTTCTCCAGTTCCACATTTCCCAGGTCTGCTAGCATTGATCATTTTCTTAATTACCCGCCATAGTTAATAGTCTGAAAAGGAACTGTAGAGAAAATAACCCTTGAACTAGAAAATAAAAATCTACCATCTACAAATGTCAAAACAGCACTGCACCAGTTTCCCACAGTGGCCCTACTGTAGCACGTACAGTGGAATTTGGCATTTTCTCTAGAGCAAGTCAATAACAGGAACTCAATCATAAATGCCCTGGTTTCCGGCTAGTACAGTGCTCACAGCTGCACTGCCTAATGAGGCCGGGACACACAGCTTTAAATAACAGCTGGCTGAGAAGCCCAGAGAAGGTCAGAAGTTTGTTTTTAGTTAAAACAGAATTATTTGTTAGAGAGTAAACATTCTCTTGGCATTGACTTACTGAAGATGCAGCTCTTCCACTAATTCTCCTCAAAGAAAGAACAATACATATTAGAGTAAATCACTATGGACATATTTAACTCATGCTGAAGATGGCTAGCCTTTTAAGTTAGAAACTGAAAACAGTTTTCCGTTGAGCTAAAGACATTTCTACTTTAAGAAAGGAAACCTCTGAAAAGGCAGTAAGAAGATTCTTCTTACAGCCTTTTACCTCTCAGCTACATTTTGACATGTTTCATCAGACTCCTTTAAAAACAATCAGTTGATGAAGTCCTATAACATTCATAGAAATGCTCATGTTTTAGTTTAGCAGGGAGTTTTCAATCTTAATGTGAGAATCCCAACTTAGAGTAAAGGCCTCTTCTGTGGTTAAACAGCCTTATTCACATTCAACATACTACTGTCACTTGATTCAACATTATAAAATCAACAAGCAGTTTCGGAACACGACCAAAACTGATGAGACATCGGTATGAACAGCTCATTTCATTTATGGTAGACATGCCTCAGCAGTTCAGAGCTCTCAGGCATTTGTGTGGCTAAAATCGACACTGTTGAACACAGAAAACTTTTGATTTGCATCAGTTTGATTAGACTATGCATGCACTGAAACATTCACATAGTTAACAACTATCACAGAAAAGAGTCCAAGCCCCAGTCTCCATCTGTGCACAGGAATGGTGAAACAACCAGTAGCCGTCACATATGCCAAATCTAACCTAGTAAAGTTCCAGACTTCTGCAGCAGACACTTGTCACAGTGTGCTGAAGCACAGCGTTGTATTAATACTCCAACACCACTGTGCACTAAGCCCTGTGGGAAAGGAATACCAGAAGATGATTTTCAAGAATGGAAGATCTTTCAAATAATTCCCCAAAACAGGCCTGTTTCTCTGACCAGGACTCTTCAGGTGCCCACAAGAAAAGTACGCCAGAAGCTACGGTTTTTCCACAGAAAATGAAGGAGAGAGGAAAGGGCATGCACCAAAATGCATTTAATGCATTAATCCATTAATGCCTTCCTCTTTGCTGAGACAAAGAGAAGAATAAAGGAACAGGTCATCTCAACTGGACTCAGAGTCTACTTTATTGAGAAAGAAGTTCTCTCTGTTTTTTTCCAATTCTTCTGACCACCTGCACCTTGAAGTACTCAACTTCTGGAGACAAAACAAATGGCAACTGCACTACCTTTCTACTCACTCTCTCCATTCATTACATTGCTTATGCTTCTAACTAAAAAGTTCCTGCTCAGCTCATCACCCACCCATCAGTGCCAAGTCCAGCAGTCCCACTACCCTCCACAAACCAAGTGCTTTTATTGCTTCACACCCTGATCTGCACCACTTTTTCCTCTCTCACAAATGAATAGGGTGGGCAATAGTTACAGAACTGAATCTGCCTCAAACACCCCATGAGATGCAGCAGCCTGCTAAATATGACACGTAGACTCTGTGTTTAGAACAGTTTGGTTGTTTTGTTTTTATTTACATACAAGTGACTTTGAAGAATAGCATTCCTAAGTACCTGTTGACTAAGTATACTTCATTTTTCAAGTCACTTCCAGATTAAAGTACGTGAAAGCCAAAGAATTTGCTATGTTCCATGCTGACAATAAGCAAGAGTAATTGATTTTGTATTCTTCAGGTTGAAAAATATTGAGAAGATCCACAGCAACAGTAGCGCACATTTGATAAACTTGGGAGAAATCCAACATTTCCAGGACATTTTCATTCAAAACTGGAAAGGTCACTTCTAAGAATCCCAACACACATAAGATGACTCACTGTATTACAGCACAAAGACCATGTCTGGCATAACACATTAACACACAGCAGAAGGTTATCATTGTAGCACATGTGGTATTTACAGAGCCTGTGTACTTCAACTGTGACAAACAATGTCTTTCTTTTTAATTTAGAAATAGCAGTAATTGTTTTTAGTATTAAAAACAAAATGTCACAAGCTGCTATTCAAAACTCAAGTTCTACGAAAACAGACTATCCCAAACAACTGATTGGAAGATTGCTGCTCCATTTTAAACTATGGTCAAAATAGAGCATTAAATAATATCAGGCAAATGTGGCATATCAAGAACAAGGCGTTGCCAATTTCATCATCAACATCCACAGCTATACTGACATCTCATGCTTTGATACTGTAGATAATAGCAGCAAAATAGACATTTAAACTGAATGAAAGGACCATCTCCAGTGCTGTTTAGCAACAGACAACAAATTTACCAGGCCTACCATATAAAGCACTTCAAAAGGATGAATTAAGAGAATTAGATTACTTCTGGGTAAGCATTGTAGATGGAAGGCTTGAATTTGAAGACAAATTGCTATAAAAAAAAAAGAAAAGCACTAGAATAATAAAATGGCTACTACAGCTCTGCTTATCTGTATTTTTGTTCCCTCCTCGCTCCCTAAAGATCTGGGTGTGAAGGGCTGGAAACATCCTCTCCTATGAGCCCTCATGTCTGTCAGAGAACTCCTACACTAGTAGGTAACAAGACACGGATACAAGCAATGATGCATTCCTCATTTTCTAAAAGTACTCTATGACAGCTCCCAAGATGGGTGAAATTCTGAACGAGCTATAGCAACAGCTAAAGGCACCTTGCTTCTAGTGTATTAAGAATATTCAAAACACACACGAAGAAACTTAACTGAAGTTTAAAAACCCCAGTTTCAACATTTTCAGGCTACACTTTCAACACAAAAGAACTGCCCTTTGCTCTCCTTCCGCATCCCATGCAAGAAAGCATGTGATTACAAGGCAATTCAGTGAAAACTTTTTCTTCCCCTTGCTTTAGAGATCAGTTTGTGATTTGATTACTCTCTACCAGACTCAAACCACGCATGCAGCTGAATCCAGATGTCTGGGCAAGGGCTGCCTTTCGTTCCCACAAAGACTTAAACAATTTCACAAGCACCACAGAAAAAGGCTATGCCTGCTTTTATCCTTCCACAAGCAGACACCTGACCTAAGGCAAAACAAACAAGAGACTGCCAGTAGGCAGATAGCAGCTAGGCTGCTAGGACTAAAGAAAGAACTTTTAGCCTGCAAAACCATACAGGAAAGGTGGAAAGGTTTCCCTCACAACTCCTTCCCTACCCAGGCTGCCTTCTTGCTGCTTACTAAAATCTCAGTCTAAGGACGCTCCCAATTCATCTCCATTTCACACTTTCAAAGCTTTATCCAGTCTCCCAGGGCCACTTCCTTCATAGGCTTATTCCCCATCTCTCCTTCCAAACCCTTCATACATCCCTGACATCATTCACTTTCCTAAACTCTTGTTCCAGTTTCACTGCTCAGCCCCAAGTCAGCTGTACTTCCCCTCATTACAGTTATCCCATCCTCTCTCCCTAATTGCTCCTGCTCCATTTGGTCCAGTGCCAAGCTTCCTGCCCAGCCTCTAGCTGAGCTGAATGCTCAGCAAGGCTTCACCTCAGCAGACAACCCCTGCCACAGTTTTACATCAAAGCTTCCAGCCTCCACTTCTCTTCTGCTATGTAATTATAACGCTTTCCCACTTCTAATAGTCCTTAGACCACAGCATTATTCTGTCTCCTGACCCAAACTGCCCAGAACACCAAAATCAGAAACGCAGTACTCTCAGATTTTATTCCGTCTTCCCAGTCTCATCCTAGTTTGCTGAGGAAGATAAATTCCGACAAGTGTTAGATACAACAGTCTGGAAAATAACTTCACAGAACCACAGGGATAGCAAGTCTGACAGAGAGCTGTAAGGACTGGAACAAAGCCAACACAGAGGAAAGCCTTCTCAGAATTCAGACAGGTGTCATCATGAAATCTGTTTGACTCCAAGGAGAGACACCTTCAAGAAATTTTACTGATACAGCCCAATAATGGACAAAAGCCCTTGTCCCAAAAATGACACCGGGAGCATGTTCCAAACCACTGAGTTTACTTCAAGGTCATTTTCCCAAGAAAAGACAGAGATGATCCTGCAAACCACTGAGCCTAACTCAAAGCATTAAGACTGTGCAATCTTGTAAAATCCCCTCCCTCTTCATCACAGAAATGAAGGAAAGCAACTGCTTACCTTCAGAAGGCCCAAAGTACACAGGGATCTCCAGCAAAATACCCTCGTCTTTACTGCCAACCCTTAAATGAGGTGTGAGAAGGGGTGGATTCTGGCTCCACTCCTTCCAGTCACCCAGGTGAACTGCTTGCACCTGAGCTCCCCTGGGTCAGCCCTGCCTTCCTGCCAGGTGCTCAATCACTGCTTCAAGCCCTGATTTAGCATTTACACAACAAGGATCAACGCTAGAAGCCTGGCAAGAGGAAAAAGGCAAAACCATTTTCAACAGGACATTACTGCAATCCTAGGAAATAATGCTATCAATCAAACATGCCTATTGCAGCAGTAGCAGATATTAATGCTCTATATAACCAACGATGTCTGTTCAAAGAACCTGCATTAAGTCACACGCATCTTTCTTGCCTGAAGGACTGACTGAGCCATGAGCAATTCAAGCATGACAGATGGTAAAAAACACATCACACACACAGTAGCTTTAAAAATATTACTGTTAGCAAATATCACATTTTCCAGCAGTTCCCTCCAGATTTCCCATATTAAAGAACTACTTTATTTTGTTTTCCATATCTGTAATTGTCATGCCAGTTACCCATAAATCCATACCCATAAACCTGAACTTCTCTCACCGACACTTGAACAGAAAACCAGTTCAACTCATAAAAAAAAAAAAAATCTGGAAGTATATATGCTACGGTTGCAAAACCTGCATACTTAGAAGTGAAAATGGACATTCAAAAACAAGGATTTCATCCTCCTCCCATTAAAGCTGATCTTAATTCCCCTTTTTTTCCTCCCTAAGTTCTCTTTGTCAAGGACGGCATAGCTAAAATCTTCATAAAATTTATTTTCCCACAGGAACCAAAGCGGCCATACTTATTGTAAAGAAAACAATACAACCACAAAGACAATGGTATTGTTCATCAATGTTCAAAATTCTTAAAAAAAAAAAAAAAATATATATATATATATATATAGGTTGCTACTAAGCCAAAGCAATAGATTATTTTGTACAAGTGATTCTGACAGAAACTTTCCTGGTGATCAAAAACCAGCAGCACAGGAGGTGGGCAGCTCATTGTCACATAAAGCTCAAAACAGAGGACAACAAATGCAAAAGGAGATCTAAGGCAGAGAACTTTAGCATACTGGAAATACAATTTTGTGCTTCTTACACACGTCCTTTCACCTACACTGAAAAATTTCAGTGCCATCCTGCAAGCACAGTTATACATTCAGAAAGCATGTTGGGAAACACATTTATCAGAATACTGCCTTCAGCCAGAGTAAGGAGATGTTTTCTTACAAGTCCATTCCCAAATCAAGGAAGGGATAAAGCAAAGAAAATCACTCTGAACAAGCAATTTCTTTCAAAGTATAACAGATACAGAAACACATCAATATTTGTGTACATTTTTTTTTTATATTGTCTTCTCTTATTGACTAGGAGAGTCTAGTTTCCTTGGTTTTACTGGATTAAGTATATGAAATAAAGTACTAAGTAAGGAAGTTATTAGCTACTTGATTTTCTCTCTTTGAGAAAGAAGAACTCTATGTCAGTCTTTCCTTTATGGGAAATGTGGATCTCCCAAGCCAAGGCAGCCGGTTAGCCTTGCTCCAGTGACTGCAGTCTGTTTCCTCCCTCTAGGTGGAGAGCTTTACTGTGTCACTTAGAGCACAGCCCCATACACTGCAACTGGGATCAAGGGCAGAGCATATTAGTATAAGTAACCTGTCAGAATATTATTTCTCTTCACTTATCCACATTGGCCCATAAAAAAAAATAATCAGAACACAGGAATGGAGGTAACACCATCGTGGAATAAAATTCTTCAAAAGCAAAACAGCCTTCTATGAGCTTTCTACATCATGAACCTCCTGATCCAGGCAGAGAACAGGAAAGTGGTTTGTTTATTCAAAAGCACTGCTTTCAGATTTTGAACTTGGACTTCCATTACTTCCCTGAACTTTTTGCTCTCCTCCTACCTCAGCAGCTATTTAACTTCTTGCTACAGTTTCTTTACCTACCATGTGACAAAATTCCCATGCCCATTCTAAACTTCAGTGCATTTGACTGCAGTTTTAAAGAGCATATTGCTGACTTAGTCCTCTTCGAATTCTGCTCCCCAAGAGATCTGGACTCCAACAAGTTTCTCTTGCAGATGTACAGAAAAGCAGCACTTCATGTAGCACCCTCTGCATATATAAAATCTCATCACTTAACAAAAGCAAAAATATTACTCGAACTTCCAATTTTTAAATTTTTTTATTTTTATCTTGTCATGAAATAATCACAGGAAATAGTTGAAAGGAGGAAGCCTAAAGAAAAGTCAGAGCTAAAGTACTGAGAATGATAACCAATCAATGAATCAAGTCAGGATTTGTTTAAATAATCATTGATACCTTCAAAAAATTTGTTATCTTTCACCTTTAGCCACTACTTCAGGAAAAGCAAATTCATTCATGCCTTTCACCCCACATTATCTAGGCAGGGAAATTTAACTGAAATGCAAGCTTTCTTAGAGAAAAAAAAAAGCAGTTTGTGAACTGCATACATGAACTAAAAGGTAGCGAAATCAGAAAATTCACCTTTACAATTCTTCCTCTTTCTCTAGTGCTGTTCCCACCTCCTCTCAAATATTTTCCATTGAATTAATCAGCCTTTTCCATGTAATTAATGAACTAAGTGTGGATAAATGTATTAACAAAGGTGACAGTATGCCAGAGCTTAATTCTGAAAGTCTGGTCTGTATGCTAATTAAGCAACTTCTTACAAAGATCTCTTAAAATCCTAATAACTTCCAGCTAAATGTGGTTCAAGTACTTTATTACCTAAACTATTTAAAGGTGCTACTATACACCCATGCACGCTACAGTATCCAAATTCAAAATCCATAGCAAAACATTTATAAATAAACCTCACACCTATTCTTCAGATGTCAATAAGTTAAGGTAAAGACTGGAGAAAAAAAGGTAAAGACTGGAGAAAAAAAGGAAGCGTATCAGTACCACACTGCTTCTTGATAGACACGTTTAAACAGCAGCCTCAAAGACTGGAGCTGAACAAGGGTTTGTTTGCTTTGTAGATGCCAGCTGTCACAAAGTTGCTCACTTCAGTTTCTCTAGATGTCAAGATAACTATGTTTCAGTGACTACCGCATTAATCAGCTTTACCTGAAAGAGGCAGTGCACCAACTACCAGCTACGTTAAATTCAGGCTCAATGATAACTGTCAAAGAAAACAGTTTCTTAGCTCAATTTATAGACTGCATTTCACCAAGCTGTCTGAGGAGTGACTATAGCCACCTGAATTACTCCAGATTCAAGCCATATACACAGTCAGTTCTTTGTTCTCCCAACACCACTACATAAACCAGAAACAAGTGGGAGCAATAGAAAAACCTTGCAACAGGAACTCTGGTTTTGCATTCAGCCATCCATTTTGTTAAAAGCATATGACACTGTCAGTATATACACGCAGCAACAGCTGAGAAAAGTCTTTACTACTGTTCGTATACTCAGGCTTCCTTGTGGTGTATGAAACAGAAGCACACAGTCTTTTCCTCATAGATACGCTGTTCCATCAGGACTGGTGATAACGCAGCTAACTCCAAGATCTCCTGCCAGCTGAGTACCAATGGCAGAACAGAAAAACTGGAAAGAAATAAAGATTTTTTCCAAGGATTTGACATTGGAAGCCTTAGATCAAGTGAGACTGCCCACTATCACAAACAAGCCAACTTCCTTTCTGCTTCTCCCAGACAGAAAGCTGTATTTCAAGAATTAAAAGGAACAAATTCTTTTCACATATGGATTTTTATGACTAAAAACCTCAAAAGGAAAGAAGTCAAAAGGTCTCCCTACAAAAATTAAGCCTGGAATTAATGTGATTCATTTGAAAACTTACCAAGTGTTGTCTTCTAAGAGTTATTACACATGAACACCTGTAAGAAGCCAACTATTTATAGTACCAATGAAACTGTCATACAAAAACAAAGAAGTGCTACTTGTGGTACTATGATTCAGGTTGTGTCAGCAGTTTGATTTTCACGACTTTAACACCCAGCTGTAAAAACTGCCTTCAGTAGAACCAAGCATATTACACCCATACCCATGGGGAGCAACGTTTCTGTTTCCACTGGGTGAAAAGCAAGAGTCAATTGCATTTTAATACATAATTTCTGAATAATAAGATCCAAAATTTGCAAGTCCCTTTTGGATGCAGCCATTGCCAAACAGGACTACACCTTAAAAAGACAGTTTGATAAATACTGCAAGACAGATACTTGGTGGAGAGTGAGAAATTGAGAAATAAGTAGTTTTCTATTTGGCAGGCACTCTTCAAGAATTAGAGGCATACCAAAGAAACAGTTCCAGTACATAGTTCGCAGGTGTAGGTCTTTATAATTTGTCCAGTATGTGCTTAAACAGAGAAGTAACAGATACAGTTTTGAATATATAACATTTGAGGTTCTTCAAGCAAGGAAATACATAAACACTACACACTGAGTGGTCAGTCCTGTGCAAAGTTAAAAGCACCACTCCAAAAATGGCACCAGCATATCTTTTTCACACCGGCATGAAGAAACTGAGCACTATCTCATCAAATGTCAGGTATAGACAGCTGAAGAGATCCTGCAATAAAAAGTATTTTTTAAATAAAAGTTATAGAGAAACTTGCAGTGGAATACAATTGTACTCCAAAAGAACATTTTCCTAAGGTATTCTGATGCATTGAGCATACTGCATGGATTCAGGATTTTATTCTACTTCATAGCTAAGTTTAATTATAAGAAACATTGAACACTAGCAACTTTGCGTGAGGAAAGTCAGTAATGTCTTAGATAAATTCAATAATACGTAACAATTTAATTAAATGCTAAAATTTAACCCAGTGATTTCCTACCTCCATCTCACTGTACTTAAATACATAGGAGATCTATGTTTTTTCCACATAATGTCAAAGACAGTACAGTCTTACTGTAACAGTAGGAACAATAGTAGAGTAGCTTTTCCTCCTGCCTTTTTGTATATTTTTTCCCATATTAAAATGAAGGTTCCTCTCAAAGATGTGAAACTAGAAAGAAATAAGGCAATACACCTGACACACTCTATAGATTTACAAACCTCTCCCTCATCCACCCTTCCCTCAGGATTCCAGATATAAATTAGGTTAATCTCAACGATTTGGTTTGATAATTAACCAATACTACTCCTATAAGCTCAAATACTTTTAGTAAGATCAATGTAAAAAAATCTATCAAAACCATTGTCAGTGACACACAAGAACTAGTCAGGATCAAACAAGTGATTTTTTTTTTTTTTTTTTGCTCAGCATATGGAATCACTCCAAAGATTTTAGATCTTTATTAAGAAGATGGGCTTGCACCTCCTACAAAAGGAATGCCCCTTTACTTGATTTTTGGCCACTCTTTCCTTACCATCCATGGCTATGAACTGATCCTATTCTGACCTTCAGCATATAGGTCATACAAATATTGGCATCTACTGTAATTCTGTAATTACTGGAACATCTTATGAGGGGAACATGGACAACCATACATTGAAAAGTCAGTCTCAGCAAGCCAGTAAAGTTGTCTAGACCCTCCAGAAAGTTTTTAAAGGAAAATAATGACATTTTTGGCTACAACCATGGTTTAAGATTAAGATGAGAGCATATACACAAGAGAGAGCAACTTGAGACCCATCATTAAGGCCAGGTAAGGTGGAAATAAAACCTTAACAGTTGCTCAAACAGAAAGACCGGAGAGTCAGGGATGGAGAGAAGTCAGTAGTGGCAATGTAGCTGCAGTGACATGCTGAGCATTCAAAAAGCAGTCAGTCACTTGGGAACACCATTTCCCTCTACACTGACTCCAAAGTACCAGTCTCACAGGAACAGTATCTGTAAAAACACCCTGTGTTCCGCATTCTATGTTTTCTTTTTGTGTATATACACATACACACTGCATAACAAGCACTTTTTGCTACAATAAAAAGAAAACCAGTAATTAAACTTACCCTTGCTCATTCTATTTAGTGTTTCAAATAAAATAAATGCTGCTTAGGCAAATGAAAGCATAAATTAGCACCACCAGGCAGTCACCCTAAGCACCTTTCAGAGTCAGTCAAGCAGACATCCATACAGCCAACACAACTTACAGCACAACTCTTATTCTATGGTAGGCACACGCATCTGATCAAATCAGCCTGCACTCTGAACTTAATGGGCTAGATGCTTCTCATTCACCAAAGCAGCTGCCTAGACGACTAGCTTAGACGTAGACATAGTTGAACAAGGATGTTCCTACTGAAAGTGACAGAATTCATCAACCAGTAACACAAGCTAGTACAAAGGAAATGAAACAGCTTCAATTAAAGTTCAACATCCCATTTCTTAATGCACTCAAACTGTTTCCAACAGAAACTCAGCCTACTGAGCAAGTGTCAAAAGCAAGCTGCATGTCCAACTCTGCAAGTGCCAATTACAACCTTAAACGATGAGGAAACTATCTGAAATTCAAATTAACTCCCCTATTTTACTATTTAGGCACTTTCACATTAAAGAAAAGTACTTATACACCAACAATATTTTCTTGTTTCTTAAAATTTTTCTTTTTATTACAATCAAAAATACAGCATTACTGCTCAAAGGATTTCAGTACTGTAGTGGTTCTGGATGTTTTTCATTTGTGTTACGCTTCTTTTTAATTACAACAACAAATAGATGCAAGATACTGGGAGATAAGAACGGTCAGAACGCACATAAAACAAAGCTGACTTGCACTGCAAGTGTAATTAGCAATCAGCATTTCCCCATCTGACTACATTAGCTCCAAATTTAAGACAAGTATGATTTCTCACACTTTAAAGAGAAACAGAATAGCATAATGACATGAAATGCTGCCTATGATTCATAAATTAATAAAGTCAAAGCATAACGTTTCTACAATGGTGGTTTTTTTTTAATGCCATGACTGAACAATGATCCAGCATAGCTGCAGAAGTATGCAAGTACAAGGAAATTATTAACAAATGCAGCAAACATTTCAGAGATGGTCTGTACTGAGATTTTTATTTCATTCTTCAATAAGGAGAAACTTGCAAATTAGTAAAGAAAAACTTATTTTAATCTTAAATTTCAAAATATAGAGAAAGAACAGTACTCAGTGTACCTTCGACTAGGAAAGGAAGGATGCAATATTTAGTATTCAGGTGTGAAGACTTCTGTATCCTCTTTAATCTGTACATGCTACCAGATTTCAATGGCATTTTAATTTCAGCAACAGCGTGCTAAGTTTTGGCACAAATATGTTGACAGACTACTACTGTATAATCTTGGGAAAAAGAATTACACCAACTTGAAAACCACAATTATTTAAGCTCCATAAAATCCAGAAAGCTTTGCCAGCGTTTTCAGCATTTGCAAAACAAACCTTCACCACTTTAATGTTTATGCTTTTGGAGATAGAGAAGGCAAGGACATTGGAGACAGTAGCTGTTCTTTCTAAAAAAGAAATAGAAACTGCCAGCATCACTGATGAAATCAGACAGTGCTATAGCACCTAAAGAAGCCCCAAGAGATGTTTAGAAAAAAAGCGAGAGACAGTAACAGCATATTACAGTATGTACGCCTGCAGCTTGACAAGTAACAGTCTAGAGGGATGTACCCCAAGTTCCAAACCACCACCAACCAAAGCCTGCAATAGGAGCTATGATAGCAGCTGGAATGGACTGCAGCGTATCATAATGTAGCATGACAGTCAGCAACAAGACATATACAGGAGCAGTAAAATACTCCCTGCCTGATTTCAGTCCTTCTAGACATATATTGTTCCATTCACCTTGGAAAAGGTTTATTCACACTCATGAAATGGTAAATGGTCAAGTTACTTCTGCTATGGGCTCATATGTTATTAAGTTGGAATAAGAACCTCCTACTGTTTTCACATTGCTAACTTTTTTTTACTAGGTGCTCTGCTTTGTGTGTACTTCTGTTGCTTTGGTTTTGCTGTGTTTTAAGGGTTCTAGCTCAGCACATTGGCATACTACCTCAACATGCTTATAAATACATAAGAAAAGGCACAGCAGACCTGAGTATATCTCTCAACCACATGCTTTTGACTCTACCCTAGAAGGTGGAACTTCACAGATTGAGCGTATTACATACGTCACATGCAAAAGAACATGTCCTCAGAACTTGAAATGCAAGAAAAAAGCCAAGAGGCACATCTTTAATAGCTATGCAGGTATCAGATATGCAGAGATACAGTATCTTCTCATGACAACAAAAGCACTTGACTAGATCTTCAACACAGCAGTCTTTCCCTGTTGCACATGTGATTTCACTACAGGCTGTATGAATTCTCCTACGAGAGAAATTTCCAAGCAGCAATAAACGTGTCAGACAACAGCTAAAACCAGAAAACTCACAGAAAGTGTCTGCATCTTACTACACTTTATAGCCTGATTTTTTCTCAGAGCAAGTACATTTTCTTCCAGTTATTTCAAATGCGTTCAAACATAGTAATTGCAGTGCAAGCTGCTTTAGGAAACTCTTTCCAAACCCAAAGATCTACAACATCCCACACCCAAGGCAAGTACCTTTTTGCAGCTGGTCTGTCAGCTTTTACTAAGCATCAATATAAAGGCATTGTGATGAATCAGTTTTTAACAGACTGATTTGACCACACGATACTAGCTGTACTTTTATTCAATGCAATCAGTTTGGCTCCTGGTAGGGTGTCAAAAGCTATTCAGTGGAACCTGTCACTGAACCAGCTCCAGCTAGATCATAAAGTCAATGGATACATCCTGAGAAAATTTGCTAACTGTCAGATGACATGCGAGTTGCAAAGTAAAACTCATTTCCTACAGGACAAAAAATGCTTGAAAAAGAAACGTATATGTCTGACTGACATGCACTGACTATTTGTGAATAAACAAAAAGGGCTGAACATCTACATTCCACATGAGGAAATGTAATTGCTTAATGACACATTTAAAAGGAATAAGTAACAAAACAGCTTACCATCAAGTCACCAGGCTTTAAAAACCTCACTATTGATTTAGATTGAGAAAAATTGTGCTCACCCTAGTAACAAAGAACTGCAGAAGTTTTCTAATAACAGATAAAAAGCAAAAATGAGAGAATTGTACCCTTTCACCTCACTATTCTATTCCTTTGCTAAGTCAAGTATTTGGATGGAACTGCATCCCCCAATTTTCTACACAAGTAGAACCCACAGGAATTCCTTAACTGAAGTTCTGAAAAAAAAGAAAAATAACCACAACCCATCAGTGAATTCATATTAAAGTAGGTTGCTAAAAAGCAACCAAAGTAGCAAGAAGAGGTTTAGACAACAGAGCATAAATCCTTGAGAGAGAAAATTAGATACCTGCCATAACACTGACTTGCTTTCATGTCATTATTCATCTACTGATACAAGGGAACTATACTTCCCCCCAGTAAGTTGCTACACTACAGGAAG
Organism: Callipepla californica brunnescens; assembly: GCA_023055505.1. Classification (NCBI taxonomy): domain Eukaryota; kingdom Metazoa; phylum Chordata; class Aves; order Galliformes; family Odontophoridae; genus Callipepla; species Callipepla californica. The sequence goes on along the minus strand of JALIRH010000002.1, from coordinate 73,534,624 downwards.
AGCTGCAGAGCTGACAAGTTTTTAAGAACAGATGCTCAACCAGGACTCAAGCCTACACTCAAAAGCCTGAAGAAGCTGGGATGAAGTTGTTAGAAATTGTCCAGCGAGAAAGTAGTTCTGGACTCACCACTGTAACACCATATCAAAGAACAAATAAAAGCATATGTAAGTGCAATGCAGTGCCATCTAGCATTCCTCAGAGAAATAAGATGTGGCCAACAAGAAGCAATGCTGGGATGAATACTATTATCACAATTACAGTGAAAAAAAACACACTAGCATGGCTTCCTTGAATTATAGGAATCAAAATGGTAACTTTATGTGTTCTACGCATAAATCATCACAGCAGGTTTAAGTACTCCATTGTCCTTGTCATCCTGCATAGTTATTTTTAAGAAACTGACTCCCTTATGTAGAGAACTCAATGGCCAACTGGATGTGGAAGAGGAAATCAGAGGAGCAATAAGACCAAAGTTTAGTGGGAGAACATAAAATCACAGGAAGGTAGAAGAGTGCTCTCTTCGGTTTGGATTGGCTGTAGGTACATAGAGAAAAGAATGTCTTAATGCCACAGCGTAGCGCTATTCAGAAATATGGTATCTGTTTCCATATCATAGTCAGATTTTTTTCCATAGCCACCAGTCTTCATTTAAAAAATAAAATCAACAACAAAACTAAGAAAGTTATTCATAACATCAGAAACTTTCACAAGAAACACTGCTGGCAGAAGTCAGCTTTCCAAACACAGACTGGGTACTCATGCTCTATCTTTTATATACTAGAGCACTGTTCATATGTACTAAACTCTAGATTTCCTTGTATGTATTTTATCTACTTTCACATCGCATACACATCACTGTATACAGTGATGCTTAATCCACTTACTGTTCACAACATTTCTCAGTCCACAACCTGTGCACATCCTGTTCAAACACAAGGAATCAGATTGTGCTGATCCTTGAGTCAACACCTAGGAGCTGCACTGCTTTACTAGAACTTCCCTCTTCAGTAATAAGCCCCAGAAGAAAGTACATTGGCAGCCATAAACACTGAGCAAAGATACACAAGGATGGAGGAAAAAAAGTTAACAAATACACCAAGATAGATATGAGCAAACCCTATACCAGCCATACCTTGAGTCATGTGTTCCAGCACACCTGTACTCAAACATCCTATTAACTGCACTATTCAGCACTGCAGATAATGGTATACAGCTGGACTCCTCAGAGCAGGCACAGACCAGGATGAACTACAGCAGGTTGCTCAGGGCCATTTCCAGTTTGGTTCTGAGTACCTCTGTGAATAACCCTCCACAACCTCCCTCTCCCATTTAAAAGTACACACACAGGCCTCTCTTCAGTTTCCAATTACATTCCTTAAATTTCAGTTTGAGCCCAAATTAGTGTTCCTCCATTTCTGCAATGTCCAAGAAAAATAAAGATGTTCAACATATCTGAGACCCTCACTCAAAATGTTTGGCTACTCAGAGACAGATACTGAAATGGAGAGCACCTAGTTTCAACTAAGATACATTTGCCTCAGTGAAAATGCAGCACTGCATACATGAAGCCCTACCTGTAGCCAATGCAGTTGCAGTGAAATGTAGTCTATTTCTGTGCAAAAAAGCAATCCTTCAGCTGACAAAGAACTGTCTTCTCTCTGAAGAGCATCCTATAACATCTCTTCATTTCCCTTCCAGGTATATACACACTTTCAAAAGGCAGAGTCTTACTTGATCAAAATACTTAAAACATTTTATAAGTTGTTTAACACTTTCCTTTATAACTCCTCTCCAAGAAACAATGTCACTTGACCCACTGCAAATGAAAGAGTTTCACATTCACTCTTCTAATGAATAAATGAAGCAATGATTCATGTTCATATCACTGATAGTTTGCTCCACAGAGTCCGTTGGTTCATTCTCAACAGTCAGATTTTAAAACTTACCTCAATTCACAACAGTAAAACAGTGATCCTCTTCCCTCTCAGTACATAACTTCTGGAAGACTAATTGAACTACTAACACCTGCAGGGTATGCAGTACATATGTATATGGGTTTGGTGTGCGTGCTGATTGAACTCTCAGTACTAGAAGGACACAGGTAGAACATATCGCCTCTCTATGTTAAGACAATATTCTTGCACTACTGCATGCATGCTCATCTTTCAGTTATATTTACACTTATGATCACAATCTCATGAAGTTTCAGCTGAAATCCACGTTTTGACAAATGTCAGCAGCTGTACAAAAGAGCCCTCACAAGACAGACACAGCTAATTTGTCTATAATTAACAAAAGCCTCCGGTCATGTGTTAACACATGAGTTCTTGTGTATTGCTTCATTTAAAACTTAGCTTTGAAAGTTAAACAATTTTCCTGTTGGTCTACAAACATCCTTGCAAATAAAGCAGCACAGTGACAGAAGAGAGATACTACTCAAGGCTCATAATCCAGTGACTGAGGGGAAAAATGAAAAAGCAATATGTAACGCAGTACTTGGACTCAGCCAGACTATGTCTTAATATTTTCCCAACAAATTAAACATCCACTCATTCAAGCATCAGTGTACAGAAAGACCATCAGACTGTGCGGTGCAATGAAACCCTTCAGAATCAAATGCATCTTTAGAAGATACTTAGTCACAGAGCTCCTAGAAAACAAAGCTGTCAAAAAGCACGGCTTCAGCAGCACTACAGCTTCCCCTAATAAGAAAATGCAGGAGGTAAAGGTCTGTATATTTAGTACTAAGTATGTTTGTTAGACTGGTATTTGATTAAATATATATATATTTTAAAGAGCAATCCTTCCAATTACTAAAGTCTGAGATGTCCAAAAAGATTTTAGGTACATTACAGTTTGTTAAGAATAATTCTAATACACATGGCATAGCAGGTGTTTAATATATATACCTATTATTTTTTACCTTAAATGAAGAAAAAAGTGCTCAGAAGTACCTTACCAGCATACCAATATCTGTGTGACACTTCACAAGCTTTATCCACCCAAACACTGTAGTTGCCTCAAACTAGAAGCCACTTTATCAAAGCAGCAAAGTGTGGTTTACCTCATTACTGCAGTGTGAGAAAGGAGATAAGGAAATCTCAGCACTGCTACGGGACTGTACAATGCCACTGGTTACAGTGGTCTGTTATCACTAGTACAAGTGACAGAATGGCAACGATTTCACCTTAGCCCCATTAGGAGATTCAGAATTGGCAGAAATTCATTTATATATCACATAGGAACTAAAATTTAGCCCTTGCCAACAGAATGCCTTTTGCATCCTGACCATATCGAATTCAATAGCATTTATGGCTTCATCCATATTGTATCTACTTTCTGCTAACTGACCAAAGGTCACCATCAGTTTAGCACTTAACACATTCACCCTCACAGACACCTGTACTCCTGACAGCTTGCATCTAGAAGACAAACAAGCCACACGAAGTGCCTTTGCTAACTCATGTAGTTAAGCAGGAACTATGTGAGCTTCTACTCAATATACAGAAGAAAACATGTGGGTAGCATAACCACTTCTAGCATCCTCCAGTCTTACAAGCCCCATTAGAGGTCTATAAACTGTAAGATACAGCTGTGTCATATTTCCATGGCATACCTTAGCTACAAGGTGCAGCACTGGACAACTGGACAACAAGCCAGAATTGTTAGAATTGTCAGTCCTACCACAGCTCAACTGTTTCTCCACCAAAGCAGGATAAAATCCCATCTTTTGTCGGTGGAAAAGATCAGCAGTTGAGACATTCACATCTACACAGAAGTTCTGAGAAGCACAAGGTGTCTGATAGTAATACTACAATCAGTTATGCCTGAGGTAGCATCATCTCAACTTGGGAAACACTACTATAGTTCAAGCAGCACCTTGCTCAGCCTTAGAGTCTTCTAAACCTAAAAGCATCACTCTACAGTTGCTTAAAGCAGCCCTGCTAGCTTAATTGTGTCCCCACTTGCTTTTCTTCCAGGCTCTATGGGGCAGTACTTCTGCTAATGTTCTCACAGTACACGGGTCATCCTCAAAGTGGGTTCCTTACACAACTCAACTGTACCAATCCACTGTAGCAGAAGGGCCACAGCTTGAAGAAAATTAGTTTACTGTCCAGTGCTGTTCTATGCTTTCCTCATCCAAAAGGATCTAAGCCTTTATTTCCTCTCTTGCAAGAGTACCAATTCCAAAACAGTGAAACAGACCAACTCGATTTAGCCAAATAATTTAACTATCCATAAAAGATGAAGCCTGAGCTCATTTCCACTTCGTAAAACGCACAAACACATTTGTATATTTTATGCTAGACAATTAAGCTTAAAAACAGACGACAAAGGGATTCTCACGGAAGGCGGATGTGCAAGCATGCCCTCTCACATAAGGAAGGAACATAATCCACTTGTCCCATTTCTGGGTGAGGCTTCTTCAAATAAAGCTCATTATATACAAAAATAAAGAAAGAATAAAATGGGAGGGCAAAGAACAAATATTTCAGCAACTTCCTCTTAAATTTTATTTAAGAATAGAAGACATAAGGATTCATAGTGGTAAAGCCCAGTAATAAAACACTGTATGTGAGGACTTGGAGGCTACCCTCCACACGAAAGCTTCATCCTAAGCCAAGAGTTTGTCTCACTTAAGGCAGCGATCTTCACTGACTAAATTTTAAGTATCCTAGGTGTTCACAAGCTCTGATTTCATGTTTGAACACCAAGTAATATGCCTGACAAAGATTAAATTAAGATGGAAGAACTTCATTGAAAATAGAATCATAGAATCATTAAGGTTGGAAGAGACATCTAATATCATCTAGTCCAACTACTAACTCATTCCCTCCATTCTCACTGACCACGTCTCTCAGTGCCACATCTACAGATTTCTTAACACCTCCATGGATCGTGACTCCACCACCTCCCTGGGCGGCCTGTGCCTCACCACTCTTTCTGAGGACAAATTCTTCCTAATAACCAAACTGAACCTCCCCTAAAAGGGAGCGGGGAAAGGTATCACACAGAGCACTACACTGTGAAAATCCGAACATTGTAGGTAGAGGCCTCTAACTTACTATCTTTGATGAAAAGCAGCATATTTCTGTCAATAGATTAGAAGACACTTCATATCAAGTAGTCCTGCAAAAAGCACTGGCTTCTTGTGCTTTTGCTAAAGAAAAATGAACAAAAAACAAAAAACGCTAGCATAAACAGATCATTTTCTCCTCTTCTCAGATACTGTTACACCTCCTTGTCAGTCAGCTGCTCGGGTCAGTAATCCACTAGAAGAGATGACACTGAGAAGTGTTTTAAGAACACCTGAGAACTGATGGAGAGCCGAAATAAACTCAGCAGGTGAACGCTGAATGCACAGTCCACATTCTATCTACTAACAGATGAGAAATGCTACAACACTGCATTGCCTCAGCTTACTCCCTCACAAAAATCAAGTGGCTCTTCACTGTAGAGAAAAGGAGCACCATGCTTGTTTTCACCTGTACTTTTCCCCTGCGCTCACTGCCTTCCGAACAGTACATAGTACCACTTCACAAATGGGTTGGCAAGCATTCCAGGAAGAGCCACAGCTGAAGAAAAAGTTCTTCCATGAACAAAGCTGCCAGTAGGTGCCAGACACAAAGGAAAAAAAAAAAGTTCCACTAATTCTAAGACAATTATTAATGCATACCATCCAACATATCCTACTTAACAGGTTTTACCCTCACAAACAATACACCCTATGAGCAGATGGCACTCAGCATGTTCAAAGAGATAACTCATGTGCAAGCAGAGTGGTTTTTCCAGGCAGCTTGTACACTGCAAAGTAAGGCGTTGCTCAAATGCCATCAAACAAGTCCACAACTTCATCTAGCACAACTTGCCAGCAAAGACAATGCAGACTTCTATGCGGACAAGCTGACCAACTGTCCATCCAAGCTGCCTGGTGGCAGCGTAGTGGGGAAAGCTACAAACTCTGTACATCAAAACACCTGCAGGTCTCCCTGAGTTAAGACTCACCACTGGCACATCATTTCTCCCCAGAGAAGCTGCTGCTGAGAGGGAAACATTTCACCTCTCATGTGGCCTTTTCCTGGCAACTTCTGCTGAAAGCATGAGGACTGAAAGCATCATTATCACTACTGCTAACACAAGTAAAACATAGAAACTGTGATGAACCCTCTGTGAGAGTAACAGGCTGCCCAGAGAGGTTGTGGATATCTAGGGATATTCAAGACCTGTCTGGTCACTTTCCTGTACAGCCCTGTAAGGAGACTGCTTTAGTAGGGCAGCGGACTGGATGATCTCCAGAGTTCCTTTCCAACCCCTAGAGTTCTGTGTAACCCACATGGATGCAAAACACGTGGCTACAGATGGCTACGTCACCCATTCAGGCCTGGGCTGAAGGCACACACGTACCATAAGAGTGACTGCCTGTGTGCCAATGGAACAGGTGACAACCCTGCCGAGGGGACGCCCTGCCACAGGGCAGCAGCGGTGCTCCAAATCTTCAGGTGGAAGAGCTCCAACACCGCCCTGCGCGTTCTCATCCACAGACGCATCACCTTCTCTCCTGAAGGTCACTTCGCACCTCGCTTCAACAGAGACCAAACCGACGTCTCCACAACTCCAGAAGAAGATCCCCACGAAGGCAGGCAGGAGAGCTCCGCAGGCTGCTCGAGGCACCCGCGGAAAGCATCGCTACCCGCAGAGCGCGGGCAGGAGCCGGCGCCAGGCGAGCCCCGCACGCACGTCACCCGGCGGCGCCCGCTCCCGGGGGGCGCCCGGCAGCGCCCGGACAGCAACAGGAAGTGCGGGCGCCACGCACCGCAGCATCTCCGGGAAAGAGAGGGGGGAGCGCACGGGGAGCACCTCAAGGCCGCTTCCCACCCCCAATCCCGCAAGCGCCGCCGGGAGCCCATAGGGCTCGGCCCCCAGCGGCTCGCTGCCTACCTGCCCGGTGATGCCGGTGATGAGGGCCACCTTCTTGTCGCCCATCTCCCCGCCGCTGTCCTCGTCTCCCGCGGCCGCCGCTCCGGCACACGCTCCCGCCGCTGGCTGCGCCACCGTGCCGGCGGGGAAGGCGGTGGCCCAGGTGCAGAGGTAGCTCGGGGCGGAGGCGCGACCGCCGCCGCCCGAGGGCAGGGCCAGGGCGCCGGGGGCGGGCACCGAGGGGAGGACGGCTGCCGCCCCGAGCGCGGCTCGCACATGGGTTGCCGGCACCCGGAGGCTACCTCCGCCGCGGGGGCATCGCCCCGCCCGCCGCTCCGGGCGCAGCCGTCCCGCCCCGAGGTGAGCGCAGGTGCAGCCCCAGAGTCGTCGCCTCCCGCCCGGCCCCCGCCCGTGCGCGCGCTAACGGGGGGATCCGCGGGCGCGCGCGCTCCGTTTTTTTCCCACCCCTCCCCTCGCCTCTCCCCGCCCGGCTCCGCTCTGCAGCCAATCGGGAGCCCCGGCGCTTCCTTGAACGGATAGGAGACGCCGGCGCGCCGGGGCCGAAGGCGACAGCGGCGATTGGTCGGGAGCGAGCGCGGGGGCGTGGCTTGCGCTCCGGTCGGAGCGTCCGACTTCCTGACCGCGTGTCGCGAGGGGGCGGTGCCACGTGAGAACGAACAGAGCGCCGCCGCCCCCGTGCGCCGGCGAAACAGCGCCCCCTGCGGCGCGGAGGAGCTGGAGGCCGCATGCGGTTCTGAACTCGGCGCTGCGTTTCCCGCCCGCTTCGCTCCTACACAGCGCGGCTTGACTGAACGGGTCCTCCTGATGAAATACTGAACAAGTGCCCTCTGTTACTGACGCGTTAAGTTCCTATATCTAAAAACTAATAAACCAGATAAGAAAGAGGCCTGGCTGTGTTTGCTTGATCAGTAAGTTTGATGGTGATACGAAGCTGGGCTGTGCTGCTATTCAGTGAGACCTGGACAGGCTGGAGAGCTGGGCAGGAAGGATCCACATGAGGTTTAACAAGAGCAAGTGTAGAGTCTTGCACCTAGGGAGGAATAACTGTGTGCACCGGTACAGGTTGGAGGATGAGCTGCTGGAGAGGAGCACTGAGGAGGGGGACATGGGTGTCCTGGTGGATGATGGGATGGCCATGAGCCAGCAGTGTGCCCTGGTGGCCAAGAAGGCCAAGGGCATCCTGGGGTGCATTAAGAAGAGCGTGGCCAGCAGGTCGAGGGAGGTGATCCTCCCCCTCTACTCTCCCCTAGTGAGGCCTCACCTGGTACTCCTGGTACTCCTGTGTCCAGTTCTGGGCTCCTCGGTACAGAAAAGACAGGGATCTCCTGGAAAGAGTCCAGTGGAGTGCTACAAAGATGATAAAATACATGGAATACCTCCCTGGGTCTGTTCAGCCTTGAAAAAAGAAGACTCAGAGGGCGTCTGATCCACATCTGTAAATATCAACGGAGCAGGAGGCAAAGGGACGCGGCCAGAGTCCCTGCACAGTGATAGGACGATGGGAAATGGCCACAAACTGATGCATAGGAAGTTCTGCACAAATGTGTGTGGAACTTCTTCACAGTGCAGTGACGGAGCACTGGCACAGGCTGCACAGAGAGGTGGTGGAGTCTCCTTCTCTGGAGACATTCGAGACCCACCTGGATGCCTACCTGTGCAACCTGGGCTAGGGAGCTGCTTGGGCAGGGGAGATTGAATTCAATGATCTCTAGAGGTCCCTTCCAACCCCTACAATTCTGTAATCCTGTGTTTCTGTATAGATCCCCAAAGTCTGTCAAGTTTCCTTATTATGTGACTGCATTGTAGGACCTCCACACATCCAAACAGTTGGGTGCATGTGTGTTTTTATCATTTCAGTCTTGTATTATAGCTCATTACAGGGCATGAGCAGAGCAGAAATTACTCAGTGTCCTTGAAATCCCATAATATATTAATCAGAATATGAGCAAGAGTTTGGGGATATCATGCCTTTCAGCTTGAATCATACTCTGAAATCCTTAAGGCTTTTTTGTACACTATCTCCACGCACTCCTAGTTTAAATCTTATTGTTACAGTCTCAGCTGCAAGATTTCATCCCACTGTATCATTACAGAATCTTGCTTCCAAAGCCTTTTGGGGTGAAGCAAGAGCTAAGCATTTAAAATTATTTTTCAGATATAATGTAGAATTATAGAATATCCTGAGTTGGAAGGAACCCACAAGGATTGAGTCCAACTCCTGGTTCCACACAGGGCTACACAAATATCAGAGATAAAGCATACCACGTTTATTGCAGCTCTGCCATTCTTGGAATTGAGAATGACATTTTTAGGAACTCAACAGTAACGCCATTACTATAGCAGGAGGGCTTTCCATTGGAAACCCTTCACTTCAGCCTTCTGATGCATTATCTGCTGTTCTTACATGCATGTGTCTGATAAGGAGAGTTTGCTGCTGACATCTTTGTGTAAAAGCAGAAAGCACAGTGGGAGCTCACTGCCTCAAGTGATGTTCAGACAGGATCAGACTTAAGTATGTACTTCTATGCTTCATGTTTTGTTATTCTCCTGTCTACCAGTATAGCTGATAGAATCCCGGTGACAGACATGAAAACCAACTTCTTGTAGCACACTTCTGCCTGGTTAATTACCAAGATTTCCCTGGAACATTTATCCAAATAAACCAAGAACAGTTCACTTGCCAGAAAATGTCTTTGTAATACCTCATGTGAAGTAACACAGCATCGATCTACTGGCTTGGGGAACAGTGGCTGGCAAGACACAGATCCTGGAGGAACAGAATTTGAGGGTGTTTGTTGATGCTTAGCTGAATACAAGCCAGCAATGTGCCCTGGTGGCCAAGAAGGCCCATGGCATCCTGGCTTGTATCAGAAATAGTGTTGCCAGCAGAAGCAAGGAGGTGATTGTCCAGTTTACTCAGCCCTGGTGAAGACAAACCTCAAATACTGTGTTCACTTTTGGGCTCCTCACTACAGGAAAGACACTGAGTCTGTGGAGCATGTCCAAAGAAGGCGAAGCTGATGAGAGGTCTATCGCACAAGTGTTACTGGGACTGGCTGAGGTAACTGGGATTATTTAGCCTGGAAAAGAGGAGGCTCAGGGAAGACCTTATCGCTCTCTGCAGCTGCCTGAAAGGAAGTTGTACTACAGTGGCAGTCTTCTTCTCTTCTCCCAGTTAACTACAAATAGTACAAATTATGCCCTCTTAGCTTTAAAATGACTTTGTATACATAAAAAGACACAAAATTCCGAGAGCTATAGAACTCCTTATGCTAGGAGTAAGGCACAAAACATGTTTTTATTCAACAGTTTAGGATTTGACATTTGAGAAAATCATGAGCAAGTTTTCTTTCTTTACTTCTTTAAATAGGTAATTCCCTCTCCTCCTAGATCAGTGATTTGTAAAGCAGTGCAGGAGCTACATTCAAAAACGTCCTTTTTATGGCAAGAAAAGTTCAACATTTTTAGATTTGTTGGCAGTCTGTTAAATGTACTCCAAAGCAAAGCTGGTCTTCTTTCTGTGTGATGCTCAGCAAATCAATGAGATGTGCTGACAATGCAGGGCATGAAGCTGGGCTAGATCAGGAGCTCCCATCACTCAGCTTTCATGTGCATTTAAGAGGCTTTTTTTGGTCACTCTCCAAACAGAACTTTGTCTACCCTTGTTTGTCCAAGAACCCACAAGAGCTGTTTTTCAAATGTGGCATTTTTTCTCCAGAGCACTCCAGCAAAGGAGGGAGCCTGCTCACACCTTTCATAACTCAGATGATTAATCAATTACATTGGTTGAAAGATTACCTTCACCCATGGCTGTATTCTTAGGTGACAAGTGCCCTGGCCTCTTTCCTTGCTCAGAGCAATTTGCCCTCCTTTCTACCCAGTATCTGTACTCCTCACAGAGTGAGGAGATTCAGAATGAAAGACGCCAATCTGTGTTACTTTTGTAAGGAGAGCATCTCAGTCGGACTGTGCCGAGATCACTTTTGCAGGGTTTATTCTGGTATTTTTAGTCAATACTAATACTAGAAAAAGGCAGATGAAGCCAGACAGGATGTAGCCTAGTTCAGGTTCCAGCTGACTGAAGCAAAAAAATTCTTGAACCTGTTTAAATTTCTGTTCCATTTATAAGTCTGGCACTGGTAGTTACAGATACTGTTAGCCAGCTACCATAATCCTTCTAAATCTGCCCCTGGCATGCACTGGAGCACATTCCAGGTTAAATGCACAAAGACTGTTCTGTCACCAAAGTCTTCCAAGGTACATTTACAGACCAGACTGAAGGCTCGATTGTGGCACAGGTACTAGATTTTACCTAAGTTGCTCTGGTGTTGACAGCAGTTTATGACAGATTGCAACATTTTTCAGGACAGGCTGAAAACTGGACTACCCCAGGGATCTGGGGGTTAATACGTACTCTGGGCACTAGCCTGCACTCATGCCTTTCTTGCTTCCTCCAGCACCTGTACTATTACGTGTACTACCTAACTCAAAGCTATGTCTGCCGACACTATAATCACTTTTTCATGCATCTGCGTAGACCTGATTCTGGCTGCTAAAATTGGCAAAGCCCTCGCTGAAGAGGAGACAGCAGATAGACATACACACGCACCCTCAGCCCCCTTGAATCCCTGTAAGAAGAGAAGCTTCACCCAGTAAAAGTTTTAAGATGAGTGAGTAAACTGACAAGACCTGAAGCAACAAAAATGAATAGCATATGCCATAGCCTGTATTGTAGTAATGTGAACACTGCCACCCCAGGAACTGGTGAGAAAGAGGTACAGAACAGAAATAGTGAAATTTGCTTTTTGGTGTTCGATAAAAATACATATATCATATGGAAAGATGGATGAAGAGTACTGCTGATTGATGCCAAGCTAGCCAAACTAGGAAATAATGGAAATGAGCAAAAAGAAAACAGGGAGGGAAAATTCAAGAGAAAATAAATCTCACTGAGAATAAGGAAGAAAGGAATAATAGGAGGAAAAGGCTGAAGTATATTAGATTGTAAAAAACTACCATATTAAGCGCTAAGGGAAAGGGAAAAGGAAGGAGAACATACACAAACTGAAATTTTGTTATGCTTGAATACCATATAAATTGCAATCCTGAGTACCTCAGTGTTTGTATGGGGATTTGGCTACATTGCTGACTGGGATTTGAAAGGGTAGTTACTTGAGGTTTAAGAATCTCATATGAACCCATTGTTAATAGTTCCAGAGATGATGAAGTAATCTTGCTTTACCTCGAGAAGCAGAAATTGCTGATTTAAAGCAGTCTTTTTTCTCACTGTGGAAAAATATCTTCCATAGTACTATTTCATTAATAGGGTCGTTTATAATGGACATACTTTCTCTTCTTTACTTAGGTATATTTTGCTGTGATGAAAGTTGACCTGTTATCAGCATATCCTGCTCTGTACAGAAATTAGAAATTGCCAGTGGACCAAGTGTGATTCTCATCCTCTGTATCACTTTGTAATGGGAAAAACTGGTGATGCCTCTTTCTGAGGCTCTTCTGAATTGACCCACTTCAGGCAGTTTAAGTAACTTCTACATCTGTGAACTCTGTCACAGCAAGAGCTCTGGCTCTTTGTGTACCTTCAACTTCAGTTGCTTGCCTTCTGCTACCAATGACAGTGAAGTCCATAATGACATTGAGATGTTGTTCATATCCCATTGGGGCTGGCTCAGGGAGACATCCAAGAGCTTTTTTCTTCTTGAGGAGTTTTTAGCTCAAACTGGCAGGCAATTGAGGGAGCTGTAGGAGGCCGAGAAGAAAGTGATACATTAAGGGTTTATTTCTCTTTTTCTACCTTGCTATTTTAATTTAATAGCGGAAAAACAATAGTGTGCTTCACAAATCTGGGGAGATCTGGAAAGGAGTGAGAAAGGTGAGATTGTAGAGAGTCCAGGGGAGATCCAGCAGGTGTAGGTGTTAGAGAGTAGCAAGACACAGGGGAAAGGGGGGCAGATATCTTTTGAAGTAAAAATAAATGAAAAGTGGGAAGTTAAGGGAAGTCAGTTTCCATGTTTATATTTGAACTGTTGGCTTGAATATTTGAGGGCACATGTAGTGACCCATGTTCTCAGTGCTTTGAAATAGCAATGGCAGGTGGAGCAGAATCATGAGGACTTGGGATGTCTTTTTTGTCTGTGAGCCTTGGAGTCAGTTCTTGGAGATAAGGCCTTATGGGGAGTAAATTTGAACAAACCAGGGTTTACACATGCTGTAGATCTCTGTTAAGGCTATTTCAAACAACTTCTACTCAGTGGTAAGAATGAGGACATCATAGACTGTTTCTCTGGAAAGCCATTGAAACACAGTTAAAGGGATTGTCTTCTTTCTCCTGGCCTTAGACAAATATAGACCAATATACACACAAATCCCTGCATAAATCTTGTCCAAAAGACTTCTAATCAGGAAAGAAAACAACAATGTTGTATTTCTCACACTATAAAGAAGACTTCCTTGGGAAAAGAATAATGCAGCCATAGAGTGGTGTGGTGTCTGTTAAGAAAATTCACATAAAGCAAGCATTAGCTATTCAAAGAATTAACTGTAACAAGGCAGTGAGTGAGTGTGCCTCGTCACTGAACTCAGAGCCACAACAGGAGCAGAGTAAGAGGAACATTGTAAAAAACCTTGCAGGGAAATTAAAAAATCACTCCACTGTCTCCTAGTCTGGATTATTCTCTTAGAATATTGTTCAAAATGTCAGTGGTTGCTTTTACAAGCTGTCTCTGCAGTCACAGAACAAATCAGTAGCAGAGCATAAGAGAAACTCAAGATCTGGACCAGAGGGGACTCTTAACATTGCTGAAACTAAGTTTTTTGTAACAACACATGTATTTGGCTAGATATACGCTATTCACACTCTTTATATATTCCTTTACATTTATTTGTGGTGAAGTGGTAAGGTAAGAATTAATGCTGTTATTTTTAACATGCATATTTCACGCAAGTAAAAGCACTCTCACAGGCTTGTGTGCCTGGGATAAGGAATTTTGTGACTAGTTGTGACCAAAACCAGAAGAACGATACATAAAATTAGTTATTACCCCTATTACAATGCATTAACTGTTTGCTAGGTGCTGACAGAGTCAGACCCCTGCAGCCTTTCTTTTGGTTTGCCACAGAGGAGTGCTGGATTCAAACCAACAAACAGAGGCACAGAGTGGGACTGGCCAAAGAGAATCTCGGGTGTCAGTGATGGGGAAATGACAGAATTCACATTTCCTTCATTTGGAAAGAGGCAACACTGCAGTAAAAGCAACAGGATTTCAGGAGGGCAGATTTAAGTTATCCAGAGAGTCATTAGGTAAGATTTCCTGGAAGACTGATCCAAGGTAAAAAGGGAAATTGAAAGAAATCACATAACTTTAAAGAAATGGTATTAAAGATGCAAGTGTGAAGTTTCCAGATGCAGAAGATAGGCAGGAATTAGAGTAAGCAATCAGATTGGTTAGGTCATTTTGATCCTGTACGTTAGAGGAAATTATGCAGGAAGTAGGAAGTATAGTGGGGTACTGAAGACAGATTTTCAACAGCACACGAATACAGCATCAGAAAGGCCAAGGCAGAAAATGCTATTCCTAGAAACCTTAGCTACTGAAATCATTATAACAATGCATCAATAATAGGAATAGCAGGGTTAGTGAACTTGCAAACAGAAGGGGAAGCCTACTAGCAGATGACATTGGAAGATAATATACATAATGTTGTGGGCTTTTCTTAATCAGTATTCTCTAAAAAGTAGCTCCTACAATTAGAATCAATAGCAAAGGAAATAATCTGTCCCTCAGACAGAGATAGGTTAGAGAGCACTTGGATTGGCTTTGCATTTCCAAATTTGTTGAGTCCAAAGAACTAACTTTCATCCTGGAATACTTCAGTAACTGTGTGATCTACTCCTGTAGCCATTGTTGATGGTCTTACAGAATGTATGATTTTTGGGTGAGGTACTCAAAAGCAGATAAAAGCAAATATGACATACCTTGAAAAAGAGGTCAAAGTATTATTCACCGCCAGTTTAACTCAGTTGTTTGGAGTTACAGAGGAATAGTCAGAAGTCACTTCTGGTGATAATTTTTAAGGTTACAAAGGAAAGACAAAAGCACACCTGGATTTCTGAATAAATCTACAGATTTGTTAAGATCTAATTTAATTTCTTTATTTGGCTTTTGAACAGACCTGTGGACTGAAGGAAAACCAGCAATTGCTGTATGTTATATTCTCACACTAGATGTAAACTCTTGTTTGCTTTTGAGTACCACACCTATAATCCATATGTTCTCAGTGCTGTTGACAATGACTCTTTGAAACAGCAAACCAAGGAAAGCAGTTCTGAACAAGTCTAATATCAAAGGTGTGAAAAATCAGCTGAAAAATCATACTGAGACGTCAGATAACATTAATTCACTGTCAGAATGGAAGGACAAATATGGTCAAGCTTCCAGAGTCCATAGTACATCTGATGTATGTAAGATGGTGTTTTCTGAACTATTTAAAAAATGGAACTGAGATCTCCATGAAGCTGAGGGAGAGTGCAGATAAGTCAGTTTAGAAATCAAAAGGCTGCCAGAGTTGATCTTGGTAAAATAAATAAATGGTCTGCAAAGAAGGGAATAAAATGAAATGAACAGAAACAAATGTGAAATACTGCAGTTGCAAAATACACTGCAGTTGCAGGGACAAGAAGTTCAAAAGAAGAGGATAGGGATCATTTTTCTTAAAAGGAGTTTAAAGCTTCTAATGTAAATATCAACAGCACATTGTTGTTCAAATGGGTAAGCACAATATAGATACGTGTATACGATCTGTGAACACATTGGGTATTCCTGACTCTTTCTTCAGTGTTACGATCTCAATAGGGGCCCCATGCTGGTGCTAGTTATCAAGAGAGTGGCAGAGAGCCATAAAAATTGTCAGAAATCTACAAAACATGATATGGAAGGAAAGGCAGGAAAAAGTGTGATCTTCTGGCATAAGAAAGGACGATATCGTCCAGGAATGAAGAACCAAGACACAATGCTGCAGCAGGAATGACCTGCTATAGCTGAGCTTACCCTAGACAGCTGACATCATTCTAGATGCTTCAGGATTGCTTCCAGATTTGCAATATTTTGAAACAAGTGGGATCTTGACCACGATATTTCAAGTACCTGGCAAACTCTCATAAATAGCACTAGATATTCCTATTGCAGTCAGAGGCTTATTCTGCTCTTAGAGGAGTCTTTTTAATTTTGGGGAAAGGGGTTAAGCATAAGTAGCAGAGCTGTAATCAGAGAATAGGGAGCAGAGTCCCAATGATTGCTCTTGCCTCACCCATTTTGCCACTTCCGTGTTGCTTGAGACTCCATTGCTTTTGTTTGATCAATAAGTTTGACAGCTAGACAAACACGACGATCTCAATTTCGGAAATAAGTTAGGGTGAGGCAGAGAGCAGAGGGTGACAGCCAAGCTGGCAAGGTGGTGGCCTCACTGACAAGGCCTGTGACACTATGGTACCTAATAATGAAGAGCAGAGTAGGTCTTGTGATGGCAACCAGGATTGGCCAAGTCCAGATCACTGGAGAAGTCTGTACTGAGGAGGCAGGACTGAGATCAAGCTGAGATGTCAAGTTCACAATTCAGAGCCAGTGTCAATGAGACACAGTCAGGTATAGGCATACCTGCAGTGTAGCTTGGGGAGAGTGTCAAAAGTGAATGCCTTAGCTTGAACAGAGCTCCTAAGCAGAAGACCAGGCCCCTGCTTCACACAGCTTTTTCTCACCCATATCTTTCCTCAGCAGAGATCCAAGTTTCTGCAGTGTTGCCAAATCCAAGCTAGCCCACCCCCTGTGGAGGGCAGATAAAAGGAGATGTTATTCATTTGCCACAGGACCAAAAGAGCAGACTCCTGAGCAGTTTCCCAAAATTACAGACCCGTAGTGTATTTTAAAGGACAGCCATGTGCTGATGTAAGAAAGGTCACTGATAAACCACAGTCTTAGGAAAAAAAACCTAAGTATATACTTTCACCTTCAGCTACTGTTTTTAACCAGCTCATAATCTTAAGGCTATGGCCATAAGAAATGAGGTTGTGCTTGTTTTTTGTTTTGTAAAGCAGATGAGGAACAAGATTTCCAATTCTCTCATTTCTGGCACATTTTCTTTGTTGTATGGCTACTCCCATAAACTCTGTGAATGCAACTGAAATTGTACCACCTTTCATTGCAGTCCTCATTAGGCTGCTCACCAGAAATGGACCACCAGAGAATCTGATCTAAAATGTTCAATATTTTAATTACAGTCTCTACATGACTACCGAAACAAACATTTTTTTGTAGTTAGCTGCTAGGAAAGATGTTTGGCAACACTTGAGCCATCGTGTTAAAGTGTTTGACCATAGCCTTGGTGACACAATTGGCCCATGTGTGTGTGAGGAAGTGACAGCATCAGCTAAGACTGTCATACCACTGACACTACCAGCAAGTCTGACAGTTTTGGAGATTATAATTACTTGATCATCTTTGTCAAATTCTTTCACTGACTCATGGGTTATAGACTATGAGGTAGTGTCTCTGCTTTCTGGATCAACTTGTCCATTGGGGTGGCTAAGCCAGATGGTTAGCAGAGGAATCTGCTTAATTCTGATTGTTAATCTCTTTGAATTGCACCCTGTTCACAGTCCACCCTGTTTTCCGTTCCTTTAAGAATGTCTCTGAAGAGCTGTCTCTTCTGAGCAAGCAAGCAATCAACAGTGGTCAGTTCGTACAAAAAGTCCCTATGACTTGGGTAGAAGGGTATGCTTTTACAATCACACCCTGCCTTTCAAATTAGGACATTAAATGCACTGAGTGAATGAAGGAAAGATATTTAATCAGACTTGCAGAAAGTTCCTGTCACCACTCTTGGGTGAGTACTATGTAGGCCATTGGGAGAACAAGAATTGAGGGACAAAAAGAACAAAAAGTAAACATATACAGGAGAAAATGGATTAACCAAGGTAGGCTTTCTGTCTCACACATTCTGAGATCTCACCCAAAATGGTACACTTTTTTTTTTTTCCTCTGTAATGGCAACTGAATTTAAACACATACTTGTATCAGGCCATGTACTGACTCTGTGCAGAATCCAGCAGGGACTCCCAGGTCAAAGTTTCCAGAGTGGCCTCAAGCTACTTGGGATAAAGTTTGCCTTTTTCCATTCCCAACATCACCTCTGCTTTGAATACCTGGGGATGTTTCTGGTTGCCTGCTGGCAAAAAGGCACTGGAAAGAAATTTGTTAAATTAGCACTTCTTGCTGCCAGAATACTTTTTGACTGCAAGGTGGAAATGTGAGAAACCTCCCACTCTGCACACGGGGCTAGCGTATTCAGCTGCTATGCTTCACTGGAAAAAACCTGCTGTAATTTTAAACAGAAACCACAGAGGTCTGACAAAGCCCATAGGAGACTCCTGGAACTTTTAACCAAATTGTTATTGTATTTCTAAGCTGTTGGACTTTCACTGTTAGCCTGCGTTATTCTTCAAATAAAGTCTCAATCTTGATATCCAATGAAACTTCCCACTGACTCAGATGGGATGGCCAGAAGTGTAATGCGAATAGAATAGGTTCTCTACAAAAAGGGATATGTAGATATAGTTGCGGGTCTCCATTCTTCCAAGCAGGATTTTGCACCCGCTTTATAACCTGTTGTTTCGTCTGGCAAATTTCTGGCAGGTGCAAACTTCAGCCAGGAAAAGCATAACCTCATTTGAAAACCAGAAATTACATTTCTGTTTATAAGTAACTAGGTTATCTGTATTGCCTTTTTCATGATAGGAGAGCATGGTTGGTATCTTCCTTTAGATTCATTCTCTAGGTGTATCAGTCTTCTACACAACTGACATGATCAGGCTTGCCCCAGGCTGTAGAACCTGCCCAGGCTTAAGAAAGAATTGTAGCCCTGGACTCAGCACCATACCCCCTGCAGCAAACACCATGATCCATTTTTAACCCATTCTGAGCTCTCATGGAGCTTTGAAGCAGACTGACTCTCAAGTTCATTGGAGAAATAATTAACAAAAATTGTGGTAACCAAAACACTGCTTGGCACGCTGAATAAAAAGAAATAAATAATATAGATACATAATTTCACCAACAAAAGCTTCATTGTAGTCATTTAAACAGTGTGCCTGTGAACCCTGATGTTGGAAGCAAACTACTTCAGTCAGTGGAAAGACTTTCATTAAGCTAAATGGCTTTGTATCAAGGTTTTACTGGATGGAGCTCTAAAAAATTTCCTCCAGAAGTTCTGGAGACTATTTTAGTCTACTCAAGTCACAAGGAAGGAAACTAGAAAACAATAGCTGTCCAGATCAGCAGAAGATGCATAAATGCAGGCAAATGAAATACAGTATGAGTTAAAAATATGTTGGTATAAAGCTGAACTATGATCAGTACACTTAACTGCAGCTTTTAGACTGCTCTCCTGTGGCTGTTTAGCTGCACTGATTCATAGCACTCTGCATGGTTTGCAGTATTTACTAAGACCTAGGTGAGGAATTAGTAAAACAACAAATTATACTTAGATTTCTAAAAAAATTTAAAGTACAAGGTACAAAATATAAGCCATCTCACTTCTGTTAAAAGTGGAGTATTTATTTTTTAAGCTTTTTTAAGAGCAGTCAATTAGTGTACCAAAAAAGATGTTGGTTGTATTTTGAATTTAGATGTCAGCAGTTATAATCTATTTTTAGTTAACTAATTGACCCTATGCTCAAATTAATGTAATAAAAACATTCAAATCAACATGAACAATATGCCTGAGTAATTCATTCTTTTACTCTGCTGGTTTTGAATCTCATTTTAACACTAGCCACATCTTTTTCAGCTAGAATAGCAGTGATTTATATCGCTGCGTTAATTATGTGAGCCTTTAAACTGTGGTTTGGAAAACATTACATATCTGAGGTATTTTTGCAAATTAGGGGATTAACAACAAGACCTTTTTTTTTTTCAAGTTTTTTATTTCTTAAGTGGAAACCTTGAAAGGGGTGTGTGCTTGAGAGGGAAAGCTGAAGCAGGCCTGTGTGTTTGTGTGCAGTGCCTCCTCTTCATCTACCCCTGCTCTTCATAAGATACTGACCACACTGTGAGTCCTGTCAACTGTGTAATGGTTACAGCTATTTATTTTCAGGATTGCATCCCCCAGCTAAAACCTATTTCTCAGATACTAAAGCAGAACGGATGTATTAACTAACATATGCATTCAGTCACATAAACAAAACCAGTAGTTTTCTGCGTCTTGATCATTCAAACAAAGATTGCTTGCTTTACTGGAAGCCAAAGCACAAAGTGTGTTTTAGTCAAATAAAAATTATTGAGCTCAACAGGGCAAGTGAGTAAAATTTAACAGCCTGTGACTTACAAGTTACACTATGGGATCTAGTTCCTTTTGGCCTAAAATGCTACAGGTCTAAATTGAATGTAAGCCCTGCATATTTTTTTTTAATTAGAATGTTGGTGAGGCTGGAGGGGACTATCTAACTTCAGCCATGCGTAGGTGTGGATGGACGAATAGCTGTATTTTCGTTGGGTCAAAGACTGCCCTTCTGCATTGTATTTGGCTTCACTTTTAAAGTGGCTGAATATCCAGTCCAAATACAAGTTGGCACAGATTTAATTTCCACTTCCTATCCTTCCTTGTGCTGAAACAAATAAAAACTGGGATTGAACTTGCAGGACTCCTGGCTTCACAGGCAGGATCTGCAAGGCCACTCATTAACCAAAGAACACAGTATTTAAGGAGCACGCAAGATGCATCCAAAAATTCTTTGAGATATTATTTTGACTCAATACCTCCAGTCAAGAAAGCTAATAATTGTTTTCAAGTAACTGTTGCCAGACAGTTCTGCAGTTCTTTAATTGCTTATATGCTGACTCAGGAGTGAGACCTGAGAGGCGTTTCAGAGATCCCCACGGAGAAGAACATCAGAATAGATCAAAGCAAATATTGGAATACAGACTGTATTAGTTTCAAGTGTGTCTTCCAAGTCCAACTGACACAGCAGAAATACTGGCAATAATGATATATGTTCTTTAAGTAGTCATCGGAACTCAGCATCCTACCTTGATCTGGTAAGTCCTTGAAATCTCATTTCCAGTTCCTTCGCCCTAAGACTGAAGAGCACTTACTATGTTGCAGTCATTAAGTGTGTCTATTTTGCCCAAAAGGCAAAACTTGATCAGTGAAAAGTCTGCTCATAAGTTAATGAGATACCTTATTCATGAAACATTTCATTAATGACTGATCCACCTATTTAGTAATAAACAAGTGAAGAAAATGTTTGAAGACTTATCAGCTCAAGCTGATACATGTCCTCTACTGAATACTCTGTTCTGAAAACTTCTTTGCTATAACTGCTATTGTATCATATGAAGGGGTTTTAAACTACATCTAATGCTTCCTTCGGTGTGGATTCCTTTGTAAAATCAGTGCATAACCTACCTGGAATTATCAGGAATTCCTTCAGGATGAAGTCCTGTGATTCAACAGAATATCTACCATTTACTCTACCTTTTTTTCCAAGTGGAAACAGGGAATAATTGGAAAACTTATCAGAGTGATAAGGCAGCTGCAAATCTTAGCATGGAGAGAATGCTAGAACTTTCAGTGCTCTGTGTAATATTTAAAGGGAATAGAAGAAAAGAGCTGGAAGCTATAGCATAGCCAAGCTACAATTTTGGAAGCTTAGAAATTTCTACCACTGGGGAATGTGTTTCCGCCCTGGCTGCAATATGCCAATCAGTTAATTATCTGCATGCAAAGATGAATTCAGGCCAGTCTGTTATCTCCTTTACCACTACCACTGGGTAGCAGTAAGTAGGTAATATCCTTTCATTTCCTGATTTTCGTCTCCAGACCATATTCCCTCCCTCCTTGCATTGATACCTTCTTCCATGCAAGCAACCAGCACTCCCCTGCGCCTACACTCTTCCTTCCATGTCATGAATGAGGCACCTACCTGAGTTGGAACATCAATATCTTCAGTTCTCCTGGTAAGTAACCACAAATCCTTGTTCTCTGTGGGAAAATCCAACTTGTGATACTGCTTGGGTTGGGCATTTACTGTTCATTAAATCCATCTTTCACCCTCAGGACTGATCAGTCATTCCAGCCATGACTATCTTGCCTGTTAGTAGACAAGAGGATCTGTGGTTGTTTCTGTGCTGTGGTCTCCACTGCTGCTCTACCACTGGTGAAAGGCAATTTTGTCCTAACATCTAACCTTAATGCTCCTTGCTATTTAAATGCTTCCTGCACTTATCTACGTAGATAGAGGGAAGAGATTATTGCCTTCTTCATTGCAACAGCCTGTTCCATCTTCAGACTTTAATTATGTTTTCCCTGTTTTAGAAAGAGTAACATCAATTCTTTCCAACGTTTCTTACAGATTTTCTAGACCTGGCTATCTTCATTGAAGATAATTCACGAAACTGCAACTCATGCATACCACACTGTAGTGACATTTCCAAAATCAAATTCTCATCAGTCTTTCCTAATGCCAAGCAGAGCAAAGGATCACGCTGTGTATATTACAAATTGTACCTGTACTTCTGGAACACAGCTGCATGTCATCCTCCCTTACAACACCGTGACATATTGTTTCTCACACAGTATATTGTCAGCATGTTCTCTTCAGCCCTTTCTACAGAAATGCCCCTTGTAAGTTGTTCTTTGTCCTGCATTTTTTTCTGATAAGTTCTGCCTGAATGTCATATCTTGCACTTACCTAGCTAAATATCATCCTTTTTTTTTTTCCAGACCATCACTGCAAGTTGTTGAAGTTGCTTTGAATTTTTAACCTCCCCAGTAATGATCATCCCCTGCCCCACACTTTGCTTTCACTTGAACACATACTTTTTAGTGTTGCAGATTTGTTAGGATTGTGTGACACAATGGAAAGCACAGCAATAATAGCAGAGTAGCAAGGTCCTAGGCTGCAGCAAGTGAGGATATGCTCAAATGCAACAGCTCCAGGCACAGAAATAAAGCAAAGGAAGACTCATCTCTAATTTCAAGAAAGTGCCAAGAATGACATCTTCAAATCTAACTAATAATACATTAAATATATAAATGAATAATGCTTCAGCTTCAGTAGCTGTTTGATCAAACTGTTGTGGAGTCTCAGAGGATCCCTGAGGTTTGTGGGTACTGATCTACAAGAGATGGTGCATCTGTAATTTGCAATATGGGTAAATAATGTGCAACTAATTATTTCATTTTTAAGAGAGCTCAGAGGATAAGCTGGAGACCTGACTTTCAAGATTACAACTATCTGAGAGTGAAAAAGAAGTGAATATAAAAGACCTAAACTCTGTTAAAAATCGAAACTCCGTGTAGTTAGTCATTAATAGACTGGGAACCATAGCTTTCAGAAGAAATATGTATCAGCTTCTACGTGTGTTATGAAATAGCTCTTGATATATGTGAAGGAATATATTTTATTCTTAATTTAAAAAACACACGTTCAGCATAATCCTTTCCGTTCACCCTTGTGGATAGTACTGAGATAAACTATTCTGTTTAAATCAGAATTTCATTCCAAAACAATGTATCAAACTCAAAAGCTCAGTAAGTAGATCTTTTCCCCCCCCCTCAAAATATGGCTTGCCTTTTAAGAACCACTTTGTGGGAATATCAGCCCTTAGTATTTTCCACTTTTTATCCACATCCAGTTTGAAAAACATTAAAGCGATGTAGCAAACCAAAATATTAATATTGCAGATGCAAACATTACATGTGGATTTTCTTTTCAAGGAGTCAAAAAAACAAGCTGCACTGGAAAAATTAAAAAAAAAAAAAGAAAGAAAGAAAGAAAAAAAGAAAAGATTGTTAAGTGGGAAGAACTGAGATGCTATGGGGATCAGTGTAACACAAGACCCTAACCTAGACAGAGAGATTTTGTATAAGCATCTTCTGAACAGTGTAAGTGAATTAGTAGCACATGATAGATTTTCTAGACTAAAATAGCTCCTAGGGAGGCTATAGTTGTCTCAGAATCCAAAAATGACTTTTGGAAATGGAAATAACTTAGAGACTTTTAAAAAGTCTTATTTAAAACATTAATAGACTTAAACCCAAACAAATGCTTAAGGAAAGAGGGACAAGAAAAAGTACCAAACCTATTTTCTTTTTGGAAAAGCATTCTATCCTACATGCTGAGATATTTTTACACTGTTTTATCTGGAAGGCTTACTATGGAGCATATAATGTCAGGTGATTCACAGCAAAGACCTAAATCCTTTTATAAAGGATACAGGTTGATTTTTGTTCCACTAATTCTCTTCCTACCAGCCCTCAGTATGCTAGAATTGCAGCAGGAGATGGACATAGAATACACAGCCTCTTTGGGAATCCCAACACTGTTGAATGACTGTGGAAATGCTGCTTCTTTGAAGGGCCTGAGAGGTTAGGTTTTAAAAAGCAGCTGGATTGTCTATACTAGTTGAAGGCTCCCAGAAAAAGAAGATAAGCCTTTGAGGACTCCTATTGTTTACTGTACAAAACTAGTACCGTAAGTCACTGCTGATAGAACTTCTCACTTCAGGTCTCTGTTTTTCCAAATTTCATATTCCTTTATTTTTGTATCTTACGAGCAAATTGAAATGTTATGCACTAGATCTTGTTATTTCAAGATTGATGCTAGGGCAGCATTTAAGTTGAAACTGAAATTGCATTGTAGCCAGAACTGCTCTCATGGCAGGAAAAAATTATTTTCTTATCCTTTGGTGTAACAGTTGTATCCCTCCCTATACAGAGATGCTGAATTGCTGTGAGATGTTGCTCACAGATGTTAAAAAAGTTCTTTTCTTCTTCCAAGGGCACACAGCATTTTGTTGTTTAGCTTCAAGGGATGCACAACACATGATTACTTGTGTAGATCACTCTGCATGGGGATGGGTGTTGTGGAAATTCAGCTACCATGAAAGAGAGGAGGTGGGCTGGCAGAATTGTGGGAGAGTCTTGCTTTCTCTCAGCAGTGTAAATTACCATTTTATATTTTGCTTCAGTTCTTATTGTTTGTTGCACGAGTATTATGAGTATTCTTCTTTGTACTGTTGAGTAACCTCCAAGAAAAAAACAAACAAACAAAAACCCTAAGTTAAACCAGAGCCATTGAAACATCTGGTTATGTACAGTTCCTTAAGATGATATTTAAAGTGTTTTGGTTTTTTTGTTTTTTGCTTTTTTTGTTGTTTGGTTGTTTTTTGTTTTAATTAATATTTTCAGGTTTTGTTTGCTGCTGTAATAATTTGCTCTCACTTTCTATATCTGATCTGGGAGGAAATAGAGCTAGGACACATTTAGTGACACACTGCTTTGCATCATAGGGTACTAACTAAATTCCACCTTGTGGAATCACAGCAGAATGGATTCAATTGCTACACGATCCCACCACAGTTCATAGGTACCTAACCATGGACACCACAAGCATAAAGGTATTCCAAACTAAAGGCACACTAGAAAACCTTGTTGCTAAGTGTTTTCTTGGCCAAGCAAAGAATGAGCTAAGGACAGTGGCACTGAAGATTACTCATCCTCACTTTCCCACTGTAGCACAGAATTAACTCTCCTTTCATTATTTCTTTCCTGCCTTCCTTTTGTTACCCCATTTCAATTGCAGGTGAGTTTCCAAAAAATACACCCAAGTCTTAAAAACAATCCTATGATATTTACATTCAATGCTCCCATTTCTCTTTGCCCACAAATTTCTCTCTGTAAATACAGGTGTTTTCATGTTTTTTGTTTTTGTTTTTGTCTGCAACCATTCTGATTTCTTGACAAATTAAAGTACCTTTGCCAGAGTGAACAGTAGTTTCCCAGTCACCCATGAGAGGGGTGAGTACTGAAGTTGGATTTGCAAAAACCTGACAAATGATAATTTCCCTTATCTCCCAAACAAGTCGTGGTGCCAAAAGCAATACTTCTGAAAGAGAGCTCACTCTGGTATGTGATATAAAGGACAATATCTTAACAAGTAGCAAAACATAGATAAGATTAATTTACTCATTTCTTGGGAATTGCCATTTCACAGAAAAAAATAATCTTCGTGTTGTTTTGAATGCTCTGATATAAAGTCAATACTCCCACCTGCTGGTCTCTTCTAAGAAAGTTTTCTGTTTTGTTTTTTCTGTCATGTTCTCCTTTTTCTGTCATGTTCATTTATTTTCTCTTTTCCCTTCCCCCCCCCTTTTTTTTTTCCTCTTTCTTCCTTTCTTCCTTTCTCTCTCTCTCTCTCTCTCTCTTTCTTTCTCTTTTCAGATTAAAGTTCCTATTTTCCATCAAAAGTTCCTCAAGCTTGCACAGGTAGAAAGAACTGCATTGGCAAAAATATAGTTTCTGAAAATGCACATCCTCAGAATATGTTTGTTCTTTTCTGACATCAGTGAAATAGTTTACAGGTGACTTCCCATTGCGAGTGGAGCAGCTTATGCCTAGTCATTCTGATAAAACAAGTAACAACAAAGAAGTGGAAATATATTCAAAATAACATAAATCATCCTTTGGCGCATTTTTTTTTTTAATCATTCTCCTAATTTGAAATTTTCACTTGCCATTCCTTGTGAGTAAAGAAAACAATATAATTTGGGAAATACATTTATTTTTCATTTAGAGACAGTCAGAATCTCCCATTCTTCTTCATGCATGGTTCCACTGTATCACATTTATTCATAAGGAACATTGGAAAATTTGAGTAACACTCCCTGCGTGAAGAAGGCTGGCAGAACATCCAATCTTATTTATTTGACCCCTTGGTTGACCCCAGTGATTTTGTTTTCCCTTGCAAATAGACACCTCTCATGTAAATTTGGGCTATAAAGAATGTAAAGCCCCACAGGAATTAATTGCTTCCATTACCTCAGAGTCAAATGCTATGAATACATGCGTGTTCATGATGCTGCTAGTTGTCCAAGCTGCAGACAATGAGTAATTCTTATTAAGAAGCTCAGCTCAGCACAAATCCATTTTGCCAACTAATATATGCAGGATATCTCCCACACTCCTCCTTGTGTACTGCTCTTAATGTTTTGCATAGAGTAATTTTTCTGTGTTTGGCTTTTCTTCACATTTGGTCTGAAAGCCAGTAAAAATACTGAGATATTCTTTACATAAGGGAAACACAGTATTTTACCTCAGAACACTAACTATTTTCACTCTTTTATTTGCCTCTTTCTGTAATACTTATAAAATTATAGATTATTTTTAGAAATGCGTGATGAGAAACAGAAACAAGATTTTAGAAATGCCTTCTAATCATTTATTTATAATTTAGCAGTAACTACTATAAATGGCTGCCTATTATTATTCGTGTTACATTAGTGCCTACGGCTTCCAACCAGGAAGCACAAGGGGATGAAATGACTTGCCCAGATTCGCACTTGCCCAGATTCGGGTCTGCTGTGTTTCTACGCATCTCCCCATCTCCTTCACCTCACAGCTACCTTCAGGGCTTGCTTGGACTCTGCTAGAATTTCAAAGATCTCTATTTTGACAAGGTTACTTCATCTGCATTTTGTTGTTTGTAGGCTATTCCAATGTCCTTTGAAATGATGTGATACATATTTTCTACCATTCGATTTCCTGTTGAACAGTCCTGTTACATACTGACTTGTTGGATGGACCAGGCAGACTTCTCTGCTTTGTTAGAGACACTCTAACAAAATCCCTAGTTTGTCTTATATAGGCCTGACTAAATACTGTGTGTGGAATGTGATGCCCTTGTTCACACTTGCAGCCATAGGAGAGGAAAACAAGCACATCTGGCAAGAGGTGCTCAGCAGTTTGTAGGCTCCAGTGCTTTTTCTCTAACTGCTAAGTGCTTGTGTCACAATCAGATGGAGTTACCCTCTAGTTCTCACTTCTACACAAGAAGAAATATCAGCCCACCATGTTGTGGAATTATAGCTTCTTCCCATTGAAATGTTAGATGCAAGAATGATGTGAATTTTTCTTTAATGTACCTGCTACTTTTAATAACCATTTGGATGCCAATCAAATTATCCAATTTTAACTCCAAAAGAACCACCAAACTAGGTGAGCTTTAAAATACCAGTGAAATGAAAGTGTTCAACCTTGTCAACAAGGAAACTGTTCCTTAACTCTGTTGGTGTCTACAACTTTGTTGGTACGTATGGATTACTCTGTATCCCACCTGGGGCAGTGGTTTCAGTCTGATGAGCACATTCCAAGAGTGAGGAAGGTTGTAGAAAAAACATACAGTTTGTAAAGTGCTCCAGCACAAAAAGTATCTTAAAGGCAAAATATTTTACTTTATTGGATAGTCCTCCAGCTGAATTAAAAAAATACTGGTAAGTATTGTTTATATGTGTAAGATTTATCATGGTAAGACTGATTTCAAACTTACATTTATTGTGCAAGCAAATAAAGAGAAATCAGTCATGCTGTCAATCCAAATTCATTTCCTAGAACTTTATTTGAACCTGACAGCCCCCTAAAAATACTCATTTCTTAGCCAAATATTTCCTTTATGCCAATTTGAGTCTCAACATCCTCACTTAGTTTTTGGCATTGTGAAAAACTCCAAGATTCCGAGACCATGTCCTGTGGTAATTCAATTGAAAGAGAACCCATGGCATTTTTCAAAAGAAAGATCCTTGCCCGGCAACAGTCCTGCATTCAAGGAAACATGATAAAATCCTTAGCATGTACCATGGCTGTAATATTGGCCTTCCTACTCTTCTTCTGTACAACAAGCTTTTAGTTAAGGACTTTGAAAAGGAAATATATTTTGAGATGTGTATATTGCACCGCAAGCCTTTCTTTGTGAAACCACAAGGTTTTTTTGCATTTAACTGCCAAAAGACAGAAAAAAAGTTCTGTGGTTCAAGGAAATCCAGTCTTTACAGTACAAGTATGCACAGTTATGGGTCACAAACAACTTTAACTTACTCTTTCATCGATTTTTTTGAATAATTGATGCACTACTATACTTGTGGTTCTAGATGAAATACAGCCATTTCTAAAGGCAAACTTTTCATACCCTTGGTTTCAGTGAATCTAAATTACTGTATTCTTACTTAGAGGTTTTAGGCATACCTGCAGAGATAGCAAGTCTGTTGTCACTGAAATGCTAAAACAATCTAGTGGAAAAGAAACCCAAATGTTTGCAAATAGTCATTTTTAAAAGTCTGTTCAGTTCTAAAAAGAGTGTTTCTGATTGTGCATATTCTTTTGAAGGTGTTACATAAAGCAGACTAGAGACAGTGAAATGTTGTAATTGACAATTGAATTTGTAATTGACAAATGAAATTGGTTAGTCTTAAATCTGACAAGGAAGTCCATCAGATTTCAGTAAACAAACATGATAGGCATTATTTCTAGACAGGATATGTTGAGTTTTATATATGCAGGCAACTGCAGAGGCTCATTCGTCAAATCAGCCGAGGTGTAAAAGGCTTTAATGACCTTCTAAATCTCTTTCTCCAGTTGTCATGGTGGAATGTCTTCCAAGGTCAGTCTCCCAAACAAGCAGGCTCACTTATATTGTAAACAACCATATATCAGACTGAATGATAATCACCAGCAGACTCTGAAGCAGAGCTATATTTATCACAACACTTTCTTGTTGAGGTAATACAGGTCAGATGTGCTTGCTCATGAACATATTAGACTTGAGTTTTCCTGAGTCTCTGCATCTTTCACAGTGGTCATGTTTTCCCATTGTATTTGCTGTCTGGACAGGATGTTCTACCAGAGGAAGTGTTCCTTGTGGAAAGACGTCAATTAGTTACCCAACCAATCCTCATCACTGCTAACTACCTGGCAGGCACATGGTTGATTTATGTATTTAGATATGAGCTTATATTGCTTTTATTGTTCTGTCTCATAAAGCAGTGAGGTTTAAAAGTTGCTGACTAAAGGAGAAAATAATGCAAATTTCCCTTTGCACAATGAATCATCACGTATTTATTTTATATATAATTTTGAATGTAAGAAACATTTAAAAGGGCAGGGCTGGTCAGCAAGGTTAATTAATTGCTTTTTTGGCAGACAGCTTTGTTTGAGAAGGCTGGGATGCTGTAATCATCTGAGACTTCCAAGGTTTTGATGAGGAAACAGGTCATAAAAAAAAAAGCCAACAAAAAACCTCAGGATTTTTAATAAAGCAACTGATAAATAAGAGGGGAGATGAGGCAGAATCTTCTTAGAAAGCTAGTGCAATTACCAGTAATCAGAAATATGATATATTAAAACACATACATGTTTTGGGTTAGCTTCCTCAGAATAATCTATTTTAATGCGTATGAGAGCAAATGTTAGAATATCACAGGCAGCTTTTAAAAGACCTCTTGGTCCCTGGGCAGAGTTCTGGCAAGCAAGGGGAAGCTCTGCTTGATCACACAGCATGTGTTATGAACTGCATTTGATTTTATGGCTTTCCAAAAAGCTGTCCAAGAAGGAGGGTTTTTTTCTCCTCCTTTTGCAAAGGGGTCTCAGCCATCTTAGTGTATGTTTTTCCTCACCCAGTTGACCCAGGCCAGGAAGATTATTTGCCAAGAGGGTAAGCAGCTCCCAGAGGCAGTGACTAGAGTGCAGAGCTAGCTGGTCCAATTTGGAATAGTTGGGCTTTTGCTCACCTCTTTCATCTAGGATCCTTTTATTTATTTTTATTTTTTTTTCCTGTTTAAAATTCTCTTCCACGCTTCTTTGTTTTTTATTATTATTGCAGCAACTGGATTTGCCCCTCTCCTATGGTACTGGCAATGTACAAAAGCTTCTTCTAGGAAGGCAACTTCACTGACACTTCTCAAGCATTTGAGAAAATAAGCAAGTGAAAACATGATATGCAGGCAATGCTGTCTAAAATGTCACACCTACTGCAACTGCTCCAAGATGCCAGATCCTTTCTGAGATAAGCAAGACCCATAAAACCCAAGCATTAGCCATATGCTCCTGGCAAAATCCACTCATGCTGACCATGAAAAAATGAGATTTTACTTGTTATGAACAACTTGGTACCAGCTTAAAAAGAAACTACTGAAATGCTGGATGACTCTGATGGCAGCATTTGCTGTATGAAATCTCTCTTACCACACCTCAGGAACACCAGTGGATTCTTATTCTCCGAGCACCCAGAAATATTTTTGAGGATAATCCTTTGATACAGTTTCTGTCACTCAGTTTTTGTTTTGTTATTTTAAATCAGAGTATACTTGAGAGTTTATGAGAATAACTTCATGTAGGTGGAAATTAGGAAAATAACATACAATTGTTTGTCACTTGGCTTTACATCCCATGTTTCAGTTGAAATTTTACCAACTTGTAGGCTTATTAGAGAACCCCAAATTAAACAAAAGAGTTTTATGGTAAACTGTGAAGGCTACCCTTACTATGGGCAGTGAAGAGCATGCAACTTTGAACAGCCTCTGGAGACATGGCAGTTCCCACAATGCAGTATGTCTACTGGATATTTATAATACCTCAGTGCTGATCTTCTGAGGCAACTTCTGATAAAGTACTGGTGTTTACATGGTTCTGGCTTAAACATTGGAACCAAAGGGAACTTCTTCCCACACAACTACACTGAAAAAAAAAAAAAAAAAGTACCAGAAAGGGTGGAACATAGCTGTTGTTCTTTGCCACAAAATGTCAGCTTCATCACCACACACCGTCAAATCACTTCATTACAGTTCTGTGGTGTGGGAGTGTTGTTTGTCATTTTGTCATTGTTTCATTGCAAAGCATTTTCCCTCAAGCCCTATTTTCACCATATGTGGTTTCTGCAAATTCTGAACTATTCAACATAGGATTTAGTATTCATATCAAGATTGAAATGAAACTAAGTGATACTATTTGTTTTGCACTGTTGCATCCCGAACACTCTCGGATGTCTCATGTAATAATAGGAACTGCTTAAAGGCAATACAGTTTACTTCCCAAAGATTTATAATGTTTCCAGTGCTTTAAAATTATTTATTTCAATGTTTTCAGTTTTCTCTCTTTTTTTTTTTTTGTTAAAGTATGCTTGGCTTTGGTCTTTGAGAATAGTGACTTTCGGGTAGCTAGCCAGACAACATAATAAGCACCAGTTTTAGGAGGTCAAGTTACTTGGAGGACACACAGATTCACTACTCATCACCCTCTCTGGTACACTTAAAGAGCACAATCTAAATAAAAAACCTGTGTAAATCTGGTTTCCTTAGACTCCTAACAGATTTAAGTATATCATATTTATATGATATGATCTGTTTAAGTACAAAGACCATACTTGACAACACAATGGAATCTCATCGTCAGAATGGGAGGAATCCTCTTGCTGTTAAAGTCAATTTAAAGAATTCCCACTGGTGTTGGTGGAGCAAATTTATATCACCATGCACTCTTTAGAGTCACCTGAAACAGCTCACTCATGCTATTGGGAATGACACCATTTATGGGAATAGTCCAAAGACTCCTACGCAAAATGTCATGGCTTAGGAATGAAAGTCCAATAAATTGAGCTCAACTAGGGAGCTGGGTCCAGGACTTCGGGCACACAATAAAGCCAGTCCTGGATTAAAAAAAATATGAAAAATAATTTTAATAAATGGATCCTGCTTCAGCTAGGTGTGCAGACTGCATAAATCTGTGGGCTGTGTCCTCTGGATACCTGCATTTTTTACCCCTTACAGTACAGGCACGGGAAGTCAAGTCTAGTCTTATGTAGTAGTATTGCATCTTGATATCAGATTCTACACATTTTTTAAAATACGCAGGAAGACAACAATTTCCTAATGGCTTATTTTGAAAAGACAGACAGATCTGTCACCCACTTCCTGACAAGCTAAGTTTTGCTCAGGAACTATTTATTGAATTGACAATTCTCTACAACTATAATTTCTCACAGCAAAAAAAAAAAAAATATAGCACACATACTCTTCTCTGTCCACATTTCTCAAACAAAACCACAGGCACATAAATCCTGCTCCCTGAAGGCTGGATAACAGCTACTGGACTCTGGGCTCCTTTGAGAGCCCAGCATAATGCCGTGCAACACATGCATGCTCATATATGCATACACACATATAAAACATGAAAACTCCTCAATTTCCATTGAATGTTTTCACTTCCTATTTTGCCTTTCTGTATGGTTGCATTTTCTACACTTGCTTTTTTACCTGCTCTATAGTAGAAAGGGTAGACAAACCACATAGTGCAGTGACAAGTGATGCCAAGAGTAGTGAAAAGTAAAGTTACATTTCAGTATATAGGACTGATGTCTCACATCTTAGGTAGCTTCCCAAAAATAGCTCAGTGGGCTATGAACCATTACAAGATAATGGAAAAAAAATTACACAGCAACTTGTAATGCCAGCAAAACTGAAAGCATGTCATCAGTGTATACTTAGTAGTTATTTATAAAATCCGGGAATTTCCACTTTCCTTGTTTCATAACATATTTGTCTTTCTGAATACCTCAGGACTGAATGTTGAGTGCGGCAACTTGCTGAAGAGTATTTACTGAAAGAAAGCTCGATCCCAGCCTGCCACTGCTCACAGGTGACTGCAAACTTGGCACATGACATGGCACCATGAGAAGCGTACCTGAGAGCTCTGAAACAGGCTGTGATCCCCTCATCCACAGATGCATAGGTCCTTTTCAACTTCCCTTTCAGTTCCAGCCTGCTGGTAGATGAAGCAAAAATTACTCTGATGAACGGTCAATTGAAATTTCCCCCAGTCGTCGGTCAGTATATTTAAAGAATTACTGCAGTAATTATATTTTATGAGTATGAGTCATTTTTCTGTTTTTAAAAAAGTACTTCACTTTACCCATCTCTTTTAGTACATTTCCATTTGGTGTGGTTTGGCTGCATGGAGAAATGCGGCAGCTGGTTACTTGAAAATATTTAACAAAGCGCCAGATTCCTCGGCTCTGGCATACCTGTGGACCACATATATGGACATAATTGCAAACATCTGTCCACCCACCCATGTAACAGCTAAGAAGAGTCATTTGAGAAAAAGAAGGCTCAAATAGTCAGCTTTGAGGGTGAGGAACTGCAGAACTGCCTGTTTGCATGTTTATTTATTCATAATATATTACCAGCTAATGGCCTTCAGAGACGGAGTTCCCTGTAATTTTCACAGGAGAGCCATGGCAATGCAATATATTGTAGTACCACAGCATATACTCCGTAAGCCGAACAGTGACAGGTTACAACAAAAGTATAAACATTTAAAGAGCCTTATTAACAGCTAAGGACTTTTTATGGCACATAAGAAATGAAGACAAGATAAGAAAAAAACCCTTGGGTTTGCATCAAAAAAACATATCTCAAAGATATGTCCAGAATCATAGTATCCATAACCCTGAGCACAAAACTATAAATATTAGGAAGAATTTATTCTCAGAAAGACTGGTAGGGCATTGGAGCAGGCAGCCCAGGGAGGTGGTGGAGTCACCATCCTTGGAGATATTCAAGGGACATGTAGATGTGGCACATGAGAAACATGGTTAGTGGGCATGGTGGAGAAGAGTTGATAGTTGCACTTGTTAGAAAAGACCTCTACAATCATCCTTCATGACTTTATGGTTCTACGTACCATGGAGCTACATGCATGAAGAAAAAATGCAGCTAAAACTTTCTCAAATGATTCAACAACTTTAACAGTCAAAACTGAGACTCCAAACTCCAAACTGCCCCGTCCCTGTGCAGAGGATGACGCACCACTGATGAGCCCTGGCTAGTCCTGGACTGATTTGAACTTTTATTCAAATTCATCCTCACCCAGGCATCTTGAAAGCAGTGGGTGCCATCAAATTCAGCCATGGCAAGAGCCAGCCCAGCATATTTTCTATCCTCTGAAACTTTATGTTTATCAGCCTTATCAAAATTCCCTTTAGAAAACAAACTTTTCCCATTTGCTTGAATTATTAGAAGGACTGGAGTTAAGCCCTTTGATCTTCAGGATTCTCAGAATCTAGATCCACAGTAACATTTGATATATTATACTCTGAGCACTTGTACTCACTGGCTGTCAAACTGAAATGACCACTTTCCTCTAACCCCACCTTCTCCCCTCCACCAGCTATTCACACAGGGGAACGGTGAATTGTTGGGCTCTGAGGGGCCTCCAGAACTGGTAGTGTCACTCCTATCACTCCTTGAGCTATGTGAATGGAATATTTGAAAGTAAGAGGTATGCTCAAACACAACCAGGGAAGAGACAGCATTACCTCCTTCATGCTCTCAGCTCCTGGTTCTGTAAACAAGATGCGGAATGGGTAACTTTGTACAGCCTCAAGTCTGCTCTAAACCTCATCTGGATTGTGTTAGTGTACAAGGGGAGCCCAAGGCACTTTCTGTCACTGGAGCAAAAGTCCTCCTTGCTCAGTTAATTTTATATATCTTCCATATAAATTTTGTACAAATCACAAAGATGTTGCTCATGTTTATTTCTTTTGGTGGAAGACTTTCCCTTTACAGAGAACTGCCCTATGGACTTGACAGACAAGAGCTCACACTGGTGCTTCTGAGACAGCTGCCCCAGGACTTCTGCCCCCTCCAAGGAGACAGTGGAGTGGAACATGCCAGTCACATCATAGCAAGGGCATCCAAGCCCTTTCACAGTGACACTTCATCCAAATGCAAATATTTTAAAGTTAAAACTGAATGCTCAGTTTACTGCATATGCAACTAATCCACAATGAATTAGTGAGCTAAATACTTTTTTTTTTCCTGCCCATTTATTTTCTTGATGTTAGATTTCAGGTTCTTGCAAAAGAAAAGGGACATCTGTCTGAAGAAATTTAGCCTAGCGAAAAGAGGTTGAGCACATGGCTTCCCCTGCTATGTCTCAAGGCTCTGTGAAAAGCCATACAGGTGAAAAAAGATCAGTACATACAGCATTACAAGAAGCAGAACGTACATTCAGAGCTCGAACAACAGTTAAATTGAAGATGAGGTACAGTGTTTGCTCAGACATAATTTCTGATTGGTGAAGATCTGAACACTTCGAATGGACTTCATTTGATGTCGGATGTACCTCACAGTGATTTAAAATTGACATTATACTGTGTTACTATTACTCACTGTACAGCTCCACAGACGCGTAATATATAAAATCTGCACCATGTTAAAAAGCAAGTTGAAAATCAGCTCTGAGCATTTATTTTGCGGCACAACTTCCAGCTTTCTTCCCAAAGCCAAAATGCTGTCTCCCATCATAAATGCTACACATAAATACTGTATAATGGGAACAAGGTGTCAGCTGGAGGCTTACAGGCTCTACTTAGCCCTTGATATTTTTTTTTTCCTATTCCTTGACATACAGCACTGCAGCTTTGCTATCTTTAGTCTGCCTGAAATGTTATTTTCCAAACAGATGCAGTGAGACCTAGATCTATATCAGACAAGGCATAAGATCTGAGGAAGGGCACGAAAGCCAAGCACAGTTTGCTTCCAATCTGATAGCCTGTTTCTTTGTATAACTGAGCTTCCAGAGCTGTCGTTTCACTTTGCATAGATTGGCAAGACAAACTTCACCATCTCACTCATGGAGATGGGTTGCAAGAACTCCAGTACAAAAATACTTGTATATATATATATACACAATATATATATATATACTAAATAGATAATGATACCTCTAACAAGGATCACACCTCGAGAATAGCCTGAAGATATTATTTTACTCCCTTAGTGTTGCTGCAGTTATCTCAGGTGCTTGCAATTAATGAAGCAATGAAATCACAGTCCAACAATATGATGTCAACCATGGTTTAATTGTTAGTAACCACTTCATTAATAGGTAGGGAGCAAAGAATTAACTGTAAATTTAGACAGCCAGCTGTTGTCTGAAGGTTTGTGCCAGTTCTCCTAACGTGTTGCCCTCTGGAAACTAACCAATGAAGTCACAGCATAAGAAAAGATCCAAGTACAAAAAAGTGTGTATATAGCTAGTAGCTCTCAGTGGTATCACTGCAGAAGCAGTATTAGGAAGGCAGCTCACCACACAGAGCAGCAAAATCCAAATGGCTACTGAAAAGTCACCAAAGGCTTTGAGTAATGTCAACACAAGACATGGATGTTGTAATACTATAATGGAATGGAAAGTACCACAATCAGAACAGAGTAGCAAAGTCCTTGGCTACAGCAAATGAGAACAAGCCCAAAAGCAGCATACACAGAAATGAAGGAAGGGAACAGCTTACCCCTTAGAAAGCCTCAGATAAGCACAAATTCCCCCCAACAAGAGGTACCCTCATTTCCCCCCGCCGTGACTTAGCATTTACACTTCAGATGCTATTTCCAGAATTAGAGGGGACAGAGCTAGCCTATCTTTCACCTAACGAGGTTGCTAGACAAATACACAACATTGCATGGAAAAACCACTATTAGCTAGTTCCTTCTGACTACAGGTGTGCAGCTTGTGAACTGAAAAAAGATCAGAAGTTGCCTCATGCTGAACCTGTTTATTGCACAGTGCATCCCTGTGCACTCAGGGTTTGTTAGGATGAAGCCAACCAGTTCAAGTTCCCCTCGAGAGATAGGTAGCCAAGGTGGACAGGACTAAGATCATCACAGTCAGAGAGAGAAGCATCAGGCCACAGGAGGGTGTGGGTGTTTTTCCTGGTGAGCTGTCTCTCTGTATGATGGGGATTTGGGCTGAAATTTGGCTGTATGGTGAAAGAGGTCCCATAGATGCCTTGGGAGAAAGACCACTACGGAGTGGGGACAAACTGGTTCCTCTGGAGTGTGACTTGTTCCTTGGCTGTCTTAGAGGAGCTCTCTGAAAGAATTTCCAATGAATTATGTTAGGTCAGCCTGGGTTTATTGTTTGTACTTTGGGTCTGATACACTTATTTGAGTAAAAGCTAAATGCTTTTCTCCAAGTTTTCGCTCCCTTTATTCCACGCTTGAACTTATTCATCTGTTACTGCTGTCATTTGTCACTTACTGGGATATTTAGTCACTCAGGAAGTAAGGTATATAAAGGACCAAGGTAACAAATCTCACTAAATTGTGAAAACAAACTGATTCTTCACTGTTGTAGTGCAGAAGAGTAGCTTTGCTGGCTTCAATGTTGTTAATTTTTTTGGATATGCATCGGGACTGAGAAGCCTCCAGGTGACTGAGTCCAGTCCTTCACTACGATATCATATATTCTCTTTTGCCATCTCTCCAGCTTATTAAAGCACTATGAAGCATTTGGGCTCTGTGGCCTCTAGAGAGCAGAGCCACACCATGCCACCACTAGCTGGAGCCCTGGGAGAAACAAAGCAGCATTTTGCTTTGCAATGCAGTCCAGCTTTTCCATCTTTCTTTTGATGTGACTGCAAGCTTTCATTTCTCATACTGGCTCACTCAGAGACCTCGTGACACGTTTTTTGTGTTTACAATCCTTTTGAAGTAAGTTCTCTATTTCCTTGTCCATTTTGCAACCATGTGCCATCTTAAATACTTCTTTGTTGCACGCAGGTCATTGGAACTGTATATTGCACTTCAGATGAAGCCTTGAGGTTGTCATGTATGTGTCACAGAAATATTTCACTTACTGCATCCTAAGACTGTGATCACGTCCAGCCCGGAGATCACAGTCATTCTACAATTATCTGGTATAGTCGGGTATACCATCTTCTCCTCCATTGTTTCCAGATGTGTTTCTCAAACAGAAATTCTTGTTACTCATTCTGAAGGGCTGGATTTTGCACTTGTGCTATTCGCTTTCATTCCATTTCCATTACTTCTGTCCTCAGGGTCATCCAATTCTCTCTGCATGGTATTCTAGTCCTCCTCTGAATTGTCAGGGCCTTCCAACTTTGTGTCATCGACACATTTCCTAAGCCCACTCCTATTTTTTGAGCCAAAACCAGCTCTTGATGAACTCCATTAATAGCCTGTCTCCAGCTCAATACTTCCTCTCTCGACACAGTCTGCTGTCATCTCTGCTTTAACCAGTTTTCTACCCAGCTTACAGTTTTTCTACTAATCCTCCTTTTCCTTAGCTAAGCAGACACTTTCTCACATGGCACCAAACCAACTGTTTTACTGATATCCAGAACATTGTATTTCCTTTGTCTAGAGAAAACAGTCGTGTTAAACAAAGATATTATACTAGTCTGGCGTGATCAGACTATGACCAAACCAGTCTGAAAATGACATTTTCCATTTTTCTGCTTATCTTTATTCTTTCCTGCAACATTTGTTCTACAGACTTGCAGGTTGTGGCAAAGTAAATGACCTCATGATATCCAGAATGCCTTCTCACTTTTTATCCCACTTTGAGAGAGAGATATGACGTTTTCTGTTCTTCAGTCATCTCCTCTGTCTTAAGTGTCCGGGAGAGGGGGTTTGTAATGAACTGGTGATTTCATGTGCTGCTTTCTCAGTATTTCTGAGGTGGAGATTAACCTGCTCCCTTCAGTACAAGCTAGATGTAGTATATTTCACTATAAGAGTAATTCTCTCTGGCCATATCATCTTTCTTTTGGTTGTCAATGTCTTTGTGAATAAAGAAAAGAAAGGCATTTTTTTTATCAGACATAGAAAAAATCATAATCTCCACCCTGGACTACTGCATGGCAGTTCCTTTTTTTCTTTTGTGCTCAATTCCTATTTAGATGGCTGATTTTGTTTTGTTTTGTTTTGTATTAGTTTTATTTCCTTTTTAAGCTTGATTTTTGGCCATTCTTACTTTATTTCTGCCCTGTGACCTCCATATTGCTGCTTTCTTGTCTGATTAGTCTTTAGTCTGATTCCTCTTAGGCTCTCTGTTATTATCCATGTGATTTTTAAGGTGGATTTTAATTCAGTTCCTTCCTACAGGGTCCCCTCCTACTTGTACTCTTACTTAGGAAGCAAATTACTGATATTTTTTGGACCTCTGACTCAAAGGAATTTCAGTTTTAAGTAGCTGGGTGCTTTTCAGCCAATAGCAAGAAGTGAATACTTTTCAGAGGTACATCTTCAAAATTTTCCTGAATCTACCATTATGACCCCCCAACCTATTTTATTCCTGACTTTTCCTGATCAGTGTGAAACTTGAAGTACCTTTTCTTGAAAGGATTCTTCTCTTTGCCTGCATATAATGCTGTAAGTAGCAAAAATTTATCAGAATAACCATATAGAAAGTGAGGGTTTTTTTTTTTGTTGTTCTGTATCTATAAATATGTTCACATATTTATACATATATATTGAGATGATGCATGTTAACAAAGACTGAAAATGGTCTATCAACCTTAGTTATTTCAATGACCTTAATAGTACCAATGTGTGGTAACAAATCTTAGCAAATCATTCTACCAATGAAAAACTGAAAGAAAGTGTCTCTAGCTATCACAGCTCTCTCTCACGACTACAATAGAGAACAAGACCATACTTGAAAAATACCTCTGATAGAGTTACCCAATGTCACTCACAGTACTATCTTAATATTTAGCTTCTACTCTGACAGAAAATGATTTAAATTTTCATTTATTCTCCTTGATTTGCTGCCACTCAGAAATTGGACTGAGCTGCCACTCATTGCTGGACAGCACGGATCATGAAAGTGCCTCAGAACTTAACAAAGTCTGCTGTTATGACAGTAACAAGCATTGTTAATTTTAGTCATTGATCTTTATGTCTTGACCTAATCCAAATTAGAGCTGTGGAGAAGATCTGAATGTTCTCCTTCTGAAGAAAACTTGCACAGGCTGGGATGCAGCATGCCTAGGCCCTGGGAAATGTGTGACATTTTAAATAGGCATCTTAGGTAGAAATGTCTAAACCTTGTCATACAGGGCTAAAGCCTGCCTGCCTCTCACGCAGTAGGAGTGAAGGATGGAGAGAAAACCTTTAGCACAGAGGCTTCCAGGACAGGGCAGAGCTGCATTTCTGGTGCTCATAAGAGTGCATGGGCTACACCCTTTGAGAGAGGAAGGAAGAATATCACGTTTCTTCCTTCCAGGAGTACAGTCACAGATGAGCTGCTCGAGTCTTTTCCAAAGACTGTACTCAGGGGACTCCTAGGACATCTCCTGCCTCTCTGAAGCATCAAACCCAAATCATTCTGCATGCCACAGCGTGGAACAGGAGGTTTGGGACAGCGCTGTGCACACAATGAGCTGTCTACCCTCAGCTAACCTTAATCATTGCTTTGGGAAGACCATAAGTCACTAGGTTATGTGTTCCAGGTTCCTACCAATAGCTGCTTTATAGCACCCCATGTCATTCATCATAACCACACTTTGCCACAAGATTGCCCCTTAGTTAGGTAAAACGTTATCTGAAAGGATGCAAAACAGGCTTTACTAAATATGGATACTCACTATAGTGAGTGTTTTTCCAGTCAGCCTTTAAAAGCACAAAAAGAAGTTCAGCTCTTGAAACTACATAAATTTGATGCTTCCCTAAATCTACTGGGTTTCTACCTCTTGAATGTGAGCTTCTTTTTTTTCCTTCTCTGCATGTGAAAGGAAAAACAGCCCAGAAAATGCAGTAAATTTTTGCCCTGTTATTACACAGGAATTCTTGTTTTCTTTTTTTTTTAATTGTACCAACAATATACAAAAAAATATCTTCAGAGAGACTGCTGCTCTGGATCATTCTATATAAAAGTGCTATTAAGTGTGTATTTAGGGTTTTCTCTCTTTTTTGTCTCTCTCTCTACTGACTACACAGGGAACCAGAATAGACAGATGCCAAAGTTAAGATACTAAAAATATTTACAGATGTGTCCACCACCCACTGAAATTAATGAAAGAAAGCTGAGTGCCTCCCTGGTTGGAGAGAAATTAAGTATGCTTGTAATTTAAGCATGTTAATTTGCATCTATGTTACGAAAAGTTTGTGTTGATTCTGCTCCCAGGCAACCTCCTACAAAAATGCAAGCTAACTGCTATGACTGAGTCCTGGGATAATGGTTTGGACTCAGGAAGTCAATTTTCTGGTAAAGGAAAACATCAGAGTCTGCACAGTTTGAAACTCCCTGCATGCACTCAGCCAACCTGTGCGTCACAAATGTTTTCTGCCTGTGGAAAGCCAACACTGAGCTACCACACAGTGTGGATGGCAGTGAACAGCTCAGCAACAGGTGCCTCTTATAGCTGATGCACCTGAAGCAGAGCTGTGCCTTTTTGCGTGGCAAGGAATCAGTTTATGCAATGATACATTCTCAAATGATATCTGTAAGCAGGGCAAAGAAATCTGTTATGTGTCTATCCGTATTTCTGATTTTACTCCTTCAAGCTTTTGATCACTCTCAAAGGCTGCTGGCTTCTAAAACACTGCCAGTGTAATTCCTTTAAATTTTAGGAAACATGTTAGAAGGAAGCAACAACTGCCAAATACTTTTAATTTGTCAGGGGTCATCCTAAATCTGTGCTGTGAACAGAAGCACTGTTGTTTATGTCCCGAGACTCACATCGTCAGAACTGGGACGTGCAGATATACCATACATACTCAACTCTCAGCC
This sequence comes from Callipepla californica brunnescens, assembly GCA_023055505.1. Taxonomy (NCBI): domain Eukaryota; kingdom Metazoa; phylum Chordata; class Aves; order Galliformes; family Odontophoridae; genus Callipepla; species Callipepla californica. The sequence continues at coordinate 73,492,251 of JALIRH010000002.1, read as the reverse complement.
TTCTCCCAAGTGCCTCCAATGCTCAGAAAGTTTTAACATCCATTTTTTCTCACCTAAGGGGTGGAATAAATTTTGCCTCTCATCTGGCTTTAATTTCAGGCAGTGTTAGGACAAGCAGAAACTCCAGTAGTACAGTGAGGAATTGGCTAGAAATATCCCTGCTATGGCCAGGACACTACCTTCCCAGAGATGGGTTTGCCACAGCACAGTCGTCGTGCATAGCTTATGCAAAGCTCTCTTTGAAATATGGAAACATCCAGCATTTTTGTGTGGCAGCCAAGATAAGACTTCAGTCCTGCCACTTTGCTGGGACCCACCCTGTGCAACCGACACAAGGCTCTAGCTCAAGTCGTGGAATGAAGCCACAGAGGCCAAGTGCTGCTCTGAGATGCACCCACGTGATTCTACTGGGACAACGCATCTGAACAGGTGTGAGCCTGAGAAGGATCAAAACCCAGCATCAAAACAGTGTTCTAAACCCACTGCATCATTTTATCCCAGGTTTTCATTGTGTGGCCTCGTTTTTTGAGATGCAGAGCCACTTCTGATCAGGTTCAGTCAGAGCTTGGTGCCCAGTGCATGGGGACTTGAGAAAGGACCTCATAATCCTATGCTTTAGGGCTGGCTGGAAAATTCCCCAGGGAGAGCTTTGCGAATGCTCAGTATTCAGCTTAGGTGCCAGAGCTTTACAAAGTGCTCATTATAAATCTTGTGGAAAATCTGACAGCGCTGAGAAATGTCTGAAATGGAGCGGATCTTTTCTGGAAGCTGGATTTTAGGTATACCATGAGCTGCTCTATTTTTAAGTCTCTATTTTAGGGTACTGGATTTTTATTAGTCAGTTGGTAGCCAATTAACAGTTAAAAAACCCCAACCAACAGATACCCCTCCACCCTTCCGGCTAAATGATCATCCGAGAGAGAAACAGCACCAAGCTATTTTCCTTCATATGACATGTCAAGTGGACAGCATCTTGCAAGCCAAAGACATAAACACTAACTCACCCACATAATTTTATTAGACTAAAATAAAACCATATGATGTTTCTGTATCAATGCCTGAAAAATCAGTTCACTAGATTCCGGCAACATAATGTGTCCCTAACACTTTTGTTCAAACACATATAAAGCCCAATCAAAAATGGGGAAAGTTATTTTCATAGAATAGCTGGAAAGCAGTTCCCCCAGAACAGAAGTTACCTCAGCTGTTTGCCATTACTGCCACTGATGATAACTCAGAATAAGTTCACAATGCAGTGCATACGACAAACTACATTTTGTAGGTGCTATTCAATAGCTGGTGAAGTAAATGAAAAGACCCAGATTAAGTTCAGTGGATTTTGGAGCTGTCGCTGTGCTTCACACCTCCTGTTACAGTCACACATTCAAATACTACCAACACCGTGCATCACACACTCAGTTAGAAATGGTGCTACCCAGCTTTAGGAATAACCATGCAGTCAAGCTAACATCTACCCAGAACACAATTGCTTCCATCTGTTTGAAAGAATGACACTGCTTAGTTATAGTTACATATTTTCATAGGAAGAATAGCAGCAGAAATATATGAATTCTGGCTTTGGTTCTATTTCACTATACTACTGTTATTCAGCAGTTTGATTTTTCCAGGCAACGAAGCAAAATATAAATTACCTACAAAATCTGCTGTCTGAACTAGCATATTTGAAAATAGAATGTAGTGATTTATGCAGTATCTTGTCATTAAGGAATCTCAAAATATTTCATAAATGAGAATGGCCCTGAAGTATCCTCTGCTGTTATCTCCATTCCATGGAGCATGCAGAGCTTTCTCTGCTGAGCAACTTGCCACTTCTGACAGCAGAGCCAGGAGCAGTGGCCTCAGTCGTACTGTCTTAGTGACATTTTCTTCCATGGTATTGCTTATTGCTCTCAGCAGGAGCTGTTGATGCTTGGAGCCTTGTAGACTGAGGTGAGCAGGTAACATTTCTTATTACAGACTCTATCTAATATGGTTAGAAACAGCTGCTTGAGAACGGCAGGTCTGGAACAGGAGCCTTCACTGGCCAAACTTAGGAAAAGCCTTATAACTCTCAGGTCTTATATCACAGAATGATAGAGATATCAGCTAGAGATAACAGCTTGGGTTGGAAGGGACCTTAAAGATCTTTGCGTTCCAATCCCCCTGCCATGGGCAGGTTTGCCAGCCAATAGGTCAAGTTGTCCAGGGCCCCATCCAACCTTGCCTTGAACATCTCTGGGGTAGGTGAGAAACTGGATGACAGCAATTCACACCACTGTGACAAAAGACAACGAAGGCAGGGTAGGATTTCATGCTTTCAGTCTTGACTGAAAAGGGAAGGTACTGGAATAAGAGAGGTCCACAGCATGAAGGCATGTAGGTATGGAAGCTGAGGTCTCTGATCTGATGATCAGATAGCTGTAGGATCTGTTGTCTATCCTGCAGCATCCAATGAGTCTCCTCAGCTCTGCCTTTGGCAAACCACCTGATCCTCATCCTTTATTCATCAACACATCTACACACACATGAACACACACTCAGGCATATCGCTGCTTGCCTGTCTTTGTCACTAACTTTCCCAAAAGCATGAATCTAGCATGGAGATGCCACTCCTTAGTGAGTCCATGAACAAATCATTTCTTTTCACTACTTCCCTATCAATACCTCTCAATCTATTGGCTGTACTTCATCTCAACTGTAACAGCATACTGCCTGCTTCCTGCCTATGAGTGACAAAGCAGTGTTGTCCCTTGAAGGTGAAGAAGCAGAGAGGATCATAAAATCATAGCATATGCCAAGCTGGAAGGGACCCATAAGGGTCATCAAGTCCAACTCCTGATTTTCCCTAATACCCATCTTTGATGAAAGATGTCTGTTGCCCTTTCATAACCACACCTGTAAATACATCAAGCAACAAAGACATGTGTTTTTGTTGTTGTTGTTGTTTTTTGGGTTTTTTTTTTGTTTGTTTGTTGTTTTTTTTTTGAACAGAGGCTTATTTCCAGCTCTCCCTATTTAGTGCATGCAATGCTTGTGTTTTTTTATTTAGAAGATGATTGGGATCGCTGTACATTGATTTCTCTGTCATTTGCAATTAGGGAAAAGGCTAATGTGATCTCACACACAACTTTGCAACAGCTCTGAGGACATCTCTGTGCCTCTTTTTGATTACTCATTCTCAGACACCACTGCCCTTCACACGAAATGAGTGATGTGCTGTTTAAGTACGTATGAGAAAACTATCAGAGTTACAGGTTCAAAACATATCTGGGACAAAAAAAAAAAAAAAAAAAAAGAGAAGTTGAAGATTCAGGAGAATTTATAGGCTATAAAATCAAACAAATCTGGGTATTTTCTGAGCTAAGGAGATACAAGGCAGATGATACTGAAAAGAAACAACTATCTAGGATTTTCATTCATAGTAAAATTTTCAGAAATACAATCACTGCCAAAAGAAACCAACTCATTTTTTTCATTGCAATTATTTTAAATAAAACACGTCATTTTTCTCAGCCTGATGTTTGGCACTAAGATAGAATTGTACTTGAAATGAAACAATAAAACATAATTAGCCATTTTATGTGCAGTGGTAGTTTCAAATCCATTCTGAGCTAATAAAAAATTGTAGCATTTCTGAATGAACAATAAATCACAGATTAAGATGCCTACCAGAAACAAACACCAGTTCTATATTTTTACAAGTAACATTTGGTATTGTAGCTTATCTGCCTGTTCTTTGTTTTCTTCCTTACACCTTTATTCCATCAAAAGAGTTGATTTATGCCACCGTAGTCAAGACTTCATTACCTGCTATTTAACCAAGTGGAAATAAACCCTGCCTTGAGCAATCTGGAATATGTGAAAAATCAGAAGTTTTATTTTTGATCTTTTTCCTTTGGATATTGAACAGAAACGCCTTTTCTTTTCCCTCACAAGCAACTACCTTGATTTTTTTTTTTTTTTTCATTTCTTTCAGCAACAAGGAATGGAAGATTAAAGAAACGGGATATAGTTTATAAAACCTTTTTCCACAGGCGTGCCCTATATGACAGACTGTGTCCCTGGAACACCTTGGCTCAAATGTAGTAGCTGTGGGTGTGGTGATTATTTCCTGGCACAAGGAGGGATTTCAGGAAAGCACTGACTCTGCCTTCTCCACCCAGGCAGGTTCCTGACCTCTACTTACAAGCGACAAGAGCTCTCGTGTGCATAAATCCTAAAGGATCCTTAAGGCAAAACCACTCACAGTGTTTGCATTGTGGGTCTGTTCCCTTGAAAATATAAATGTGTGTGCAGCGTGCCTGAGGGTACCCAGTCTTGAATTATAGAGTGCCTTGTGAGCAGTTGTGGCATTTGGTTTGAAGATACTCCCCATGCCTCCCTCTCCACTTCCCACTTCTTATTTTAAATTCAGCTTTTCAAAAGCTTGTTACCGAAAATACTCTGATAGATTCGTGGTGGTGCTGACTAGCAATAGCTTTGCAAAAGGGAGTGAAAGATCACTTCATAGGCTTCAGCTTCTTCCTGGAATTGCTGGTTTTTTCCTTTCACTTTTTTCTTTCTTGGCAGATAGATTTTAAAAAGAAAAAAGCATGTATGAATTTACTGCTGTGTGGGGCTGTTAGATGGGTAGCCACAGAGATCAAAGTGTTCTCTCCACTAAATAAGTATGGCATGAAAAGTGCCAGTTCTCTCTTTTCTAAGTCTGGTCTGAGGGAGTACATTTGTTGAGTAAGACCTTGCACAACCAAGTCTGAAGAGAGCTTGAGCTAGAGAAAGTCACTTTGAACAGGAAGAATGGACACAGGAGCTTTGTGTACAAATCAGGCTTATAGGTGATAATGGCCCAGTCTTACCTCTATTGTTTTCCACACATCATTTGCTTTCTCCTGGGAGCTACCCAATGCAACTGTGACAGTAGTAAGAAGATCATCACTGAACCAGTGATTGGAATTTTGTAGTGTGGCAGCAGTAGGACCAGGAAGTCTCCAGCTTCATAGGTAGACTTCTTGCTCTCTTTTTCTAAAAAAGAAAAACAGAACAGTAAATGTGGTCAATGCCAAACACCAAAACACTGTGTCTGGTCAATAAATGACCCTTCTCTTTCCTCTGAAGAGAAAGAACAAAGTATTATGACTAAACTTGGTAAGGAGAATGTGGTGGGGAAGATGAGCCAGGAAGCAAGAGGAGCATGAACTGGAAAACAACAGACCACATTTTAGGCGTATATTAAAGCAAATCTGCATAGGAGGTACAACTTCTGTTGTCTGCTCATAACGTATGAGTCATGGATTGACTTGAGACAGAGGAGCCACTGCCACTGCAGTCTTAGGAGGAGCCTTTAAGATATCTTTGTCAAGAAGAGGATGGCCAGGGTCAACACAGGATTCATTCAGGGATAAAGCAGTCATTTAGCAAACTTAGTCTTCGGAAGCCTAAGAGTTTAATTGTGCTTGAATGGAGCCTGACCTTTGTTTTACCAAGTTCTGGAAAATGAAAAGATCAGGGCAGAATTATCTGTATGTGAGAAATGAAGATTGGGGGAAATGAAGAGGAGAATGATACGCAGAAATTAGCGACACTCCCTAAAAAATACTCCTTCTCAAGGATGTGCTAGAACCCAAGATTCCTGGTTGTTCATCTGCTTTCAGGAAATATCAGTGAAACCCACAAGAAAACCTTATGTTTGATTCTCCTTTGGTACAGATCTGTACCTCAGTCCCTGCTGTACAACACACTAAGTTACATCTCTGTTCACAACAACCAAAGTTTCCCGTTATGCACAGGGAAACTGTACTCAGAAATCTTACTGATTTAAAGAGCATTACAGAGGAGTTTGAAGCTGACTGCTCAAAAACAAGGAAACTGCTTCTCAGACTAAACTCACACCCTTCCTTACATGGGTGAATTGTGATAGGACTTTTAATTGCTTCAATGAAAATGATATTTTCCTTCTTCAGGCACAAGTCATTCAGACACAGTTGTTTGTGGGCAGTAATAAGAATCAGCAAACCTATTTGGCAAACTGCTATTTTATATATTTTTTCCTCTCTGTATGATGTATCCTTAGGTTATTTCCATGTGATTGAGGTGCAAAATGATGAACGGTTTTTTTGGCAGCCTTACCTGCAAGTGGTTTGATCCAATGGGAGCTACAGGGAAAAAGCTTCACCGATTACTTCTGGCTCTGAACACTTAGAAGGTGAGATATCTCCAGAATATGTTTTTACACTCACTCAATCCAGTCCTGCAGGTAAAAGGTAAAAAACAAACAAACCCTGTTTACAGAGGGGAACAGAAACAGAGGAAATAGATCAACTGTGACCAAATTGTGTTTGAAGGTGTTACCTTGTACAAAGAACAGAGCAAGGAAAAAATGCAAATGCTTCATTAATGAAGAGATGATCTCTTCATTAATGTACATATGCAGTATCTGATGAAGACTGCTCAAAACTCAGTGTGTCAACCTGTAAGTCTCTTCAAAATAAACAGCACAGACCAGGAAGGCATGTTTTCTGGAATGATATATGACAGATAGCAGTTTGCAAAAAATTCTGTTTTCTGCAGCATCAGGAAAAACTGAGCTATGGACTCCTTCACTAAAAGTGATTGGGAATATAAATTAAGCATTCTCACTACCCATTTTTTTCCTTGTTCTTGAAGAATATTTTAGAAAATATGTGCGTTTTCCTTGAGGACTTTAGCTTGGCTGAAAAATTCAATTTTTTCCCCACCTCACCGACATTTTCTGCTATGGAGCACTAACAGACTGCATCCAACAAAACACCTAAATGCATGCTTAACTTCAATGGATCTGCTCACATGTTTACAATTAATGGTACTCACATTACAAGGGTGGAGTAGTCAAAGGAGCTGATGGAGAATGGCTGCAAACCCTACTGGCAGAAAGCCAGTATGGGCACCTGACTCTCTAATATTTTTTAAGAACTCTCTTAAAAACAGACAAACAAACAAACATTGTGTTGAGGCTCCGGAGAGAACTTTCAATACCATGCCAGTATGCTATAATTCAGTGGTCAAATATGATGCTATTAAGTGAATGAGGCAGCCATGAAACATCTCTTTGCTGTGCCATACAAGAACAGAAGAAAAACCAAAATCTTTGTGTGAGCACACTCAGCATTCTCTTGGTGGTGACTGTTCAGTGTGCGGATGTCCTTGTGATTGTTACAGCTACCCAGTACATACTAGACTGCATATCCAGCTGTTAACCACCACTTTGACTCTTTCTTCAACATTACCTAGACAAGGAACCCACGTTTAGAAAGCTGGAGATTATTATCAGTTAACTTTTAGAATACCAACCAAAACACAAGAAAATTCAATTACTAATCCCGTGCCTCAGTTTCTTCAGTTGAGAAAATGGAAATGAATCCAAATGCCTCCAACTGTTTTCAGAAAGATGTTGGGAGGCACCATTCTCTTTTCCAGACTGTTCCCTGCCAAATACTAGATTTTTATCTGAGAAGCTTTGGCCACTAGACCTATTCAAAAGATCTGGGGGAAATGGTGGGAAAAATGTATTTTTTGTTACATTATGTTTTTGCTCGATTCATACCCAAATTTTCCAAAAATACTTTTGGAAAGAGAACAGCACTGGACTAAGTTCAGCCAAGGAGGCTAAAGTTTATGAAAATAATAAATAACTAGAACTGGGACTTTTGAGTGGAAATGTTTAGATAAACTAAATATTAGTGCTTCAACACACAGGTGCTTCACTGAATTTTTGAGTCAGAAGTATAGAAGACAGGAAATGAGTGGGAGAAAAAAATCCCCATTTTTTTTCTCCTCGTATATTTTCTTAAATGGAAACAGGAAGAAAATAAAAGAAGATGTCATGTACAGTACGTGATAGTGATAGAGCTGGCTTAGACCAGTGACACATCCTTGTGCTTTCAATGACTCATCTATAGAGGTCAATGCGAATTAAAATTGAAAGTGGAAAAGTTTTGTACAATTTATACCAAATGTTGCAAAAAGTAAGACTCCAAAGTCAACAGATCAGTTAAGCTCAAATAAGCATGAGTCTGTGTACCATTGAAGGCAATGGCATTTAACATCATACTTGAGTACATTAGTACGTATTAGTGTCATAAAAAGGTACCTTCCACAGTTGTTTAATAAGGGTAAAGAAAAAAAAAAAGGGAAAAAGAAAGTATTTTACTTTGCTGTAGGCTACCGACTGACAACGTTGACAACATTGGCATCAGTAAAATTTGAAGACAAGGAAGTTAAGCAACTCTTACAACTAACACAGAGCTTTCAATATGGCCATCAAAAGCACCTGATGTGGTTTAGAAAAGTTGTCTGACCTTTCTCTTATCAAATTTCTATTGACAAATGTATTCATAAATGTTTAAGCAGATAGAAAAGCAGTTCCGTTTATCTTATTTTCATTACTTTTATTGATGTGAACATTTATGCCTTAATAATCCTTTGAAGGATTTGCTTTCTCTCCAGCAGTGCTGTTTGGTGTCAACGTGGCATTCTGCACAAGCTTAGCAGCTGCCTGGACAAAGCATGGTATGATACCTCAGTCACTGATAAACACCAGCTTACCCCCAGCGACACAAGAGAAAAATGCAATGATGTTACAGCAGTTATCTATTTTGCAATTCAGACCTTTCAGTTAGGGCCACGCAGCAATGTTATTAACTTAACTTGTTCTTTACAGGATTTGGAAACAATTTTCACCTGTCTATACTGAAACCATGCATTTCTCATGAGTCACCCCTTTGGTTTCCATAGTGGTAATCTCCATAGAAATTAACACTTTTCTGTGAATCATTCTCACAACCTTTGTCAACAAATGGAACTCCGGGCTTCTCTTAGTGGTCTTCAAGCTCGACCCCTAGAGTATCCTCTGCTCCTTTTGCACAGACTTCAGAAAAACAAGTAAGAATCTGACTCACAAAATATGAGATCAAAATCTGCTCTTACCATTAGCATTGTCAATAGCCTAAAACAAGAATAACTGTCCTTCCAGAAATGTCTGAAGGCCTTTGAACCTGGGGCCAAAATGGCAGGGTTGAAAGTCTGGCAGGATATATGCACCCATGCATAACTGAGGAGTAGAGGTAAAAGTTCTGGCAGCCACAAGGAGTTCTCCTGGGCTCCAAGAGCCATGACTTGCTGATGAGTTAACAGCTGGCACATGGGCCCAATTAATACACTTCAACCTTGGAATGATTTTTCTAGCTCTACAATGAGAGCTTTTTTTTCCACTTTTTTTCTTTTCTTTCTTTTTTCTTTTTTGTCTTTTTGTCTTTAACAGATTTCTGGTAACGCTTTTCAACATTTAGAATACATTTTTTTCTGAAATAGAGATAACTGTTTCTATTAGTTACTAAATTGTCGATGACTTAACTGAGAATGCAGTTCATAGCTTGAAAGATGTGAATGTGGAGCATTGAGGTCACCTGTCCTTCCTGAACAAGGAGGAGAAGAAATCAAGAGAAGGCAAATATTGCAGGAGGAAAAGTAGCATAGTATTGAAAGGAGAATATGCTCTCTTGAGAGAGAAAGAGAAAATTGAGTAAAATTAGGAAATTTTGATTTAGTAAACTAAGTTAGTGAGGCCAGGAGAAGGGAAAATTTGAATCTCAGGCCAGTACTGGCATATGTTCATCTAATGCTTATACTGCAGAACATCACACATGAAAGTTGTGATTTTTTGAAGCTTCTTAAGTGATGTGCGTGCACATTCCTGGGACTTTTATTTGGAGCTGAATGTCTGAATTTCCCCCAGTAGAGCTGAAAATCCTGCTCAAAGTACTCCTCTATCCTGACAGGCCAAGCAGCTCATGTTGTAGTGTAATGCTACATATATTTAGTCTGTAAAAGAGTTGTTGTTTTGTTTTGTTTTGTTTTGTTTTTGTCCCTTCTGAATTTCATAGAAATATAAATTTTTTCACTTCCGGTACTATACTTGCTAGTCCAACCTTACTATGTGCTTAGGCAATCAGAAGTTAAATGCTGATATACACTCAGAACTGGCATAGATTCTCATCCTATTTGCTATCTCTTTCTGATTGAATAGACCAAAATGCATGCATAACTCTGAACTGACCATTTGTGGTTGTACACACACTGCCCAGGAGAAGGAAGAAGCTACCAGCTCTTGTGGAGAAATTACAACATGCTTTTTCCCTATCATCTTCAAGATTTTACAAGGTCCAGTCCCATTCCATGTCATTTTTCTTCCAAGAGATATAGCTCAGCAGGGGGCTATTGCTTTCCCATCAGCTTTTATACATCTACAAATCATAAATTAGTTCAGTCCACATTAACATGCAGTTCTGCTAGATCCATTACAAAAGTTGGAATTCCTTCCAAGCCAAGCAATAGTGCTTTATTTCAGATTACTCTAAATCATGAGTGGGCCTTTCTGCTTTTTGACTAATGGGATGTGATACAGGAGATGACCTTTGATTGAGCATGCTTAGATCTTTGGTTTGACTTTTGCTGTTGTTGGCTCTGTTTGCAGTGAGAGCCAACATTGCTGCTAGCTTCTGTTGAAAATGCTCTCCTCTGGTGATTTCGTGGGTTGTTCGCACTGCAGAGCAAAAAGATGAGACCATGCAAAAGGGCATGGCCTCAGGTGGTAAAAGTGGAACAAGTAGCTCTCAGAGAACAGGAAATTAAGCTGATAAACAAGAAAGACTCAAACTCAACGATGTGAACACTCAATTTTCAGCTGTGCCTGATTTCGCTCTTCCAGAAGACCCCAGAATTCTGTTGACATCATTTGGTGTTAACGGTGCTCAAGATCCCTAGAAACTGCAGTATTTCATTTTTCTTCTATAGTACCATAGTCTGACTGCTATAGTACATGGCAAGTCCAAAACTACACCATAAAATCACACTGTCTGTAGTTAGAGACAGAGGTCTTAGCTGTTCCTTAGAGTTCCATACCATTTAAACTCTGGCTTCCCCACTGCCATAAGTCTCACTGTCCAAAGCTCTAGCATAAACAAAGTATGGAAAACAGCTGCTTAACTGCCTCTGGCAGGCCACTGTGCTAGACAGCTGCCAACAGTTTTCCAAAACTGGTATTGGGTATGTTAGGTCTTTTTAGAGACATTTACTTCCCAGTGGCTCTACTTTCACATTCAGAGAGATAAGGTACCCATTTTCCTGGGAGGGAAATCCCCTTTTATTTGCTTCCCCAGTGCTTTTTAAGGTACAGTGTACCAAAGAGCTCTCCAGTAGCACAATATGACCTGCCAAGGATCCAGAGCTGCAAAACCAAATGCAAGAAAAGGACCTAGAATGAAAGCTCACAATGAAAAACAATCAAATGGTAATAAAACACACACACACTCAATGTAAAAGAAAAAAAAAAAAAGAGCTGGTTCTGTGCAAAACAAGTCTGTAATTTTCATGTTGGCAACTAGTTTGTACTTTTTCAGCTGGCATTATACTCCTGTCTGTGAAGAATCCAGGTATCATTTGTCAGACATACATGAGTAGGTAGACCCAGTGCCCTGAAGAAACTCTGACTCAAGTCATTGCCTCATGTTCTTCCTACCTAATCTCTGAAGCCACTTCAGTTAACTTTTAGCTTTTGTTTTCCCTGCTAAAATCAGTGCTATTTCTCCTGTCTAGAAGTAGCCGCATTTCAGTGACAGGTGATTTGTGCTCTGCAATTTCAGAGCTAAATTCCACTGCAACACAAGAGCACGTACTTATGATAGAAATGGACTTGTGCACTATAGCATAAATGGGATTGCACTATGGCTTTATGAAACAGGCAAAGGATAAAATCATCTTTATCTTCTATTACGATTAATTAATGCTATGGAAAACTGCTCATCAATGGAATACTGAACAATCAGCACTCGGTTTGAAGACTGAAATACCTGCAGTGTCAGCAGCCCTGGCTTGGAGCTATGCTTCTACGAAGTGTGGCCTCAAAATCCTGTGTGTATATGTGTGCAGTGGCCCAAACAGAAAAGGAATTTTGGACATGTAAACAACTATTTGTCTTCTGCAGTCTTCAGCACAGACCCATTATCTTATCGTTCATTAGCAGGCTATCGAGTTCACATAATTAGTAATAGTTTCTGGAAGCTGTTTGGCAAGCAGATATGGAAATTACTAACTCACAGCTGGGTAAGAAAAAATGGCAAACATACATGTTGTGCTTGCTCTCTTCCCTCGCCCCTTCCCTCCCCCCTTGCACTCTCTTCCTTGGACACTGTAGATTTATGGCCTCACAGTATTCACAGATGATGTTTTCATAGTCACTAATGAGGTCCCAGCAGTTTTTTAACAATAACAGGACATTACTACTCCTAAGATATATTATGTGATTTCCCCATTTTTCTCCATTTCGGCTGAATGCTCAGAAGTGTGCTAGCTGAAAAATCTCCTGTTTTATTATTATTATGATTGATAGTCCAGTCATGTGATATAAATGACTGCTGAGCTGTAACTTTCAAATTATTAATTTGTATACAACCTTAAAATATAATCTTTTAACACATTGTTCATGGATCTGTACATACAAATGACAAAACAATTTCTGGTTGTTTTTGTTTCTAGAGACAAAAGGGCAAGGCAGCAGAGATCACTTTTCAGTACTCTTGTGCATTCATTTTTCCTCTCTGTGAGAATCTGGCTTCAGCCCATCAGAGCTGGCAGTGTACTCTGAAAATATTTACTGGTAATAATTGAAAATAATTGTTTAGAGACCTACAACCCTTCAATGTTTATTCCCTGATTCAGGAAAGCATTTAAGCATTTGCTTTATTTTACACCTGTGTTTAAGCCACACTAACTTTGAGATAAGGTAAATTTTGAAGGCTTTCTTTTTCTTGAACTTAAGTTCTTACACATAAATTCTTTGAAAATAGACAAGTAAGTTTTCTTTAAAATAGTCAGGAGCATTCTGTTTTCTTAAGTCAGATCTAGAAATTGCTTTTATTTACAGTCATAATGTTTACAAGCTCCTAAAGAAGAAGTCATGTTTAATACAGGATAATTTAATACACTAGTGTGTTCATTTAACAAAGTAGGGTTTAGGAGATCAGTCTCTTGCTCACCTAGATCTCTGAAGTACCAATTTTTTGTCTTCTACTTTGCCTGTGACATAAAATCTTTGCTTTTAAGAGTGATACTGAAGTCTCTTCTGCTAAGTTAGATACTTGCAATGAGGACCACTCACTGAAAGTGTCCAAAGTCACAGACATTCCAACATCTACACACTTCTAGCCTTGAATGAACGAATATTCACACTGATTTCATGCAGATGGGACTACACACACCCCTAACATTAACCATGTGCGTAGCCTTTTACAGGTTTAGGACCAAAGAAGCTCTTTGGTGGGAATGAGTAAAGCTATGGTCAGGAAAAACCCTGGAGCTGCTATTTTCAGATTAGATCACACACCTTACTTAAGAAATTCCAAGTCCCCTAGGTCTGCATGCAGACTTGCTACGCTCTTCAGAGAGTATGTAAAACTGAGAACAAAATCCACACCCAGTGAAATCAACAGTTTTGCCAACAGGGTCCATCTGAGCAGAATCCCTCTTCAAGGAACATTTATTGAATTATGGGTTTGTTTGTGAAAGCAATGTTTGTTTGTTTTAATTATTCTCCTTAGGCTACATTTATTTCCCTTTCTCTCTTTCCTGTGTAGATGAGTTGACAAGGAGGGCAGAAGGTACAATGGGTGAAAGAGGCTGCAGGAAAGAGGAGGAACTCCAATAATTTGGGCCCAAGAAACAAATATGTTTTTTAGTTTAATTTCCATTCCTTCTGATAACAAGTGAACTTTGCCAGGAGTTTTAGTGAATTGAAAATATTCTGTGCTGTAATTTTTGTTCCCAACAGTTAAAGAGACAACAAGCTGTAGTTTTTGTTTAGCAAACGTTGATCCTGAGTTCATAGTGAAGTACTCACCGTCAGGAACTTTATTCTGTTCAAGTTAGATTTGGTGACAGTTTGTTAGATTTTAATGCCGCAATGTGTAAGCGTGGACACCAGTTCTGTGCTCCTTTTTAACCTCAGTTGCCAGATCTAGCTAACACATGGTTCCAATTTTGCCCCACCTCAAATTCTTATGATGTAAATTTTCATGGAAAACTGTCTCTTTGAAAACCAAAAAGCTCTATCAAGCAACTTAACATTTCATCAGCAGATAAATTTGCAGCTATTATCAGCAACTTGCTCTTGGCAACACCCTGACAGTGGATTTCTGCCCCTTGTTAGCTGTTTAAGCTGTAATATTTTCCTTAAAAATTACTTGCAAGACTCTTATCCCCAAGTCCCTAGTATCTTCCTCTTTCTTTGAAATGCTTAGGCCATTTCCAGCCACTGAAAAAGAGCCAGTCTGTTAATGCAGATGACTGAAGACTTGGAAAGGGAAAGTCACAGAACCACAGAGGAAAATGAAAATGTTCTTTTCTTTTTTTCCTCAGAATGATAACGTCTCCATCTAAGTTATTCTGTTTTCCCTAGTTACTATATTCTTACAGCTCTTGGTTATCTTACCTGCCTGACAGTGCTCATACAGACACCAGACAGACCAAGGTTTCCATTCCCATTTTGCAACCACTTTTGCTTGAGACTTGACTAGGAGAAAAAAAAAAAAAAAAAAAAAAAGGGAAACAGGACATTAGTCATGATCAAAATTAAGAAAATATCAAGTTGTCCCATGAGTGACAGAATTAGTGAGCCTGTCCTCATTCCTCTGCCTATTACATCGAAAGCTAGCCCATATTCCCTGTAGTGCCAAATCAGATATAGACAGCATTTACTGTGCCAGTTCATGGTAATGTGAATGACCAGCTGGCTGCAACCAAATGTCATGGTTTTATGATTTTTGTTATTGGTATTTCACATCATAACACCATGTAGTGCATTGGGAGTTAAAGTGTTAATGCTCCAGCTCCATGGATAGTTATGGGTATACCTGTCTCAGAAGAGAAGAACTATGTACCCCAGAGGACTTTGTGTTGCTTTGTATTTTTATGTTTTCTGCTCAGAGGGAAGATTAAAACTGTTTGCATGTCATGAGACACTCAGTTCCCTCTTGGATCGACCCAGCAGCGGGTGCTTGCTGCCATCTCGCCTTCAGCATTTAGCATGAGGCCTTCGGTTTTTGCTGAACTTTAAAGTCTGTGATTTCCTACACCTCTTCTACATTTCTTAGGAAATGTGAATGGATTTGAAAGTGATTTATATTGGGAAGAATCAGCAAATACTGTGATTAGAAAATCTCTGTACAAATCCATCCAAAAAATAGGGATACAGTTCTCTGTGCATCAGGTGGTCCTGTCCCTTGCAGGGAGCTGGGGGCTGTCTTTGCTCCCAGGTGAGGCAGGGACTTCTAGTTGCTGTTGTCTCTAACCCAAGAAGATGCTGACTTCACTGCTTACCACAAAACTGCTTACCACACAGGGGCCAGGGTTCCTCAGGTTATGAGCTTTCCTGAGAAGAGGTGATACACTGATGTTTCAAACATGGAGTGGCAGTGTGAAAGTCACCTCTCAGAGCATGTGATTTGGAGCAAAAAAACCAAAGTGCCAGGAAAAGCAAGGCAAGAAAAAAACATGGACCTAGTTCCCCAACCCTTTTATGTATATGCATCATAAGAAACTCCATCTTCTCTTTTTCCCCCCCCAAAAAAGCTCCAACTTCCTTTACATAATCTCAGGGAAGGGCACTGAAGGATTACTCTGGGAGGCAGAATGAACTGTGGTGGGCTGAGCACTTGCAGAGTGTCTTGTAAGAGAAGATCAGGTTCCTGAGGTGCTTTGTTGGAAAGCAGACTCTCCAACATCCACAAGCAGAGCTCTCACCAGCAAAGAGGAAACAGCAGCCTTCTTTATTGAATAGCTTACTGCTGCTGAGGCATGCTGGCAGGTGAATGCTTTGATGTTGTAATCGTGCAATAGATTAAGACAGTTTTCTGAATAGTTAGTAAAAAATATTAGCCAGTCAGATGCGAGGTGGCTACAGTGCTGGAAGCCCATCCTTGCTTCTATTCTTCTCTTTCTCACCCTCCAGCTCCTACCAGCACTGCCCAAGGGCAGAGGACCAATAGGAGCCTTTGGTTTGCTGGGACTGTATGTACTTATCTATGCAATATTTTCACCTGTGTTTGTTGATTTCTTCATGTAGTCAGAGGCCCTGTCTGCTCCAAAATCCTGCCACAAATACAGCTGCTTGTCTCCATGCAAATTCTCACCCAGAGATGCGTCAGTGGTGAAAGCACTGTCTCACCAGACAGAAGTAATATTTCTGCTGAAGCTGGGGAGCTTTATCCTAAAAGCAAAGAAGCAATAATTTTTCATGTCAGTTCCTAACAATCCTAAAAATGAGTTGCCCTGGGCCAGTGGCCCAGCGCTGGTCCTGGCAGGAAACTTGGCTGGTCCAGGTGGATCCCATCATTCCTGGGGTCCTTTCTCAGCAGTGGGCTTTGGGGCAAGTTTGATAGAGAAATGGTTTCATATTGCACCCATGTCTTGGTGGGCCATGGCTCCATCTGACCACTGGGAAAGTGAAACCAGTAAGTAAAAGCTGGGTTCCCAGAATGTGCTCTAGACTGAAATGCCCTGATTCAGACTGGCATGAAGGCATCAGCTCTTCTCATTGACTCTGGATGCCAGTATAGGCCCTCCACACATCAGATCACGTAATCAGAGCCCTAAATTTAGAGCCTGAACTCTCAGCAAGACAGGAAATATCGGCCATGGGTTTGTCACTGTTACATGCACAGCAAAAAATGTACAGTCCTGCCTCCAGCTGCTCTTCAGGCAATTTCTCCTTTGTTTGTCTTTCCAGAGAATCTTAATCCATTCAGGGAATTTACAGTCCTTGACTGATAACATGAGATGCCTCGTAATACATTTTTATTGTCAGCTGCCATCTCTACTAAGTACCCTGATGTTCTAAAAAGCATACTAAAAGAAACTATATTTTTCAATTCAAATGTACATTTTCATCTTCAGAACTCAACCTCATTTTGCTGAAAGCTAGAAAAGCCATTTTAATTTTGTATCTAGAGGAAAAAAAAAGCCCAGTCACAGACATAAAGATTCACTGAACCAAGCATTTGCTATTACAGAGTCAATCTGTCTCCACAGCTCTTGCTCTTGTTTCAACTGGAACAGAGGAAAAAAGATTAATAAGATTAAAACTGAAGAAAAAATTTCTCAGTTCATTTCCATCCTCCCTTTAGTTCACGGTAGTGATGGAGAACAAGTCAGTGAACTTGTTCTTACCAACACAGGAGTACTCAGTACGATAAAGTACTACCCAAGGTAAAATCTTTCATTTCAACCACACAATTATTTTCTAGTTATGTCCAGTTTAAAAGAAAAGGCGAGAATGACTTGGCTCAGTCTGAAGTACTGAATGCGTATTGACAATTTGCAGCTCCAAGGACCTCCTCCCCTTCCATGCACAAATTCATGAATATAGGGATAATATGATAAATATATCTGTGGGTCATTTGAAATTCCAGATAATTTACTGCTAGTAGATTTCTGGTTGGAGACTTTCTTTCCCCAGCTGACTCAATATGTGCTGTTACCTAAAATCAAAATCAGCTCCGTACAGAGCTGCTGAAAGCTTTATGTGCTCTGAGAACACACCACACCTAAACGCAGTCGGACATTGTTTCCTTGCTGTAAGAGAGATTGCAGAGAGTTACAAATAATAGTTCAGTTGCCCAATGTATTTTTAATGGATTAGTAAAGTTAACAAACGGTATCTTATTTCTGGCTCGTTCTGATGTAATGCAATTCTTTCAAAAGCATACTAGATGTTCCAGTTTAATGACCCTTTCTCTTTTCAGGGAACAAATATACACGTCCTTGTTGCTCAGTCCTTCACAGCAACCTTCTAAAAAATATCTGGAGACAGGACAGCGTTTGCCCTAACTGATTTAGAAACAGTTGAGTTCAACTGTTGCAATGAGGAATTCTGACGGGTGGGGGACAGCTTTCAGCAAACTGAATTTAGTGGGAAAGACATCAGGGAACCTTCCCCAAGCAAAGCACAGGCCTGCTTAGAACTACTGCTTCTCTCCGGGTGGTCTCAGCTTTTCACTGACATCTGATGAGCTTCTGGCAAGAGCTGCTGGTGTCTGTGTGTGGGTTACACCCAGCCATCATGATCCTAACAGGGCAGGGGGTGGGAATACCTTTTTTCCTTTTTTTTTTTTTTTTTTTTTTTTTGTCTTTTAATTGTGACTTCCATTTGAGAACTACTTCAGGCTCCTGCTTCTGGTTGGAAGGGTGGGGTGAATGATTTCCTCTTCCTCCTCCCTTCCCTTCCCTGCTCTGAGCTCTGTTGCATACATCACTTGTTGGGGAGGGGCAGAGAGGGGAAGGGTGGTTCTAATGCCAAAAGCTTGGAAAGGACTGTGAGGATATTTTGCATCATTCCTGTTTCAGGAAGAAATACATACTGGAACAAAGTGCAAGGCAAGGAAAAAAAAGAATGAAAAAATCCTGAGCTCTGGTCCCAGGAGAGTACAGAGTGTGGATGATACACCACAGCAACTACTCTCCTAAAATGGCTGATTCCCCCATATCAGGAAAAGAAAACAAAACAAACAAGTGTCATCCCTCGCCTCCCTGCCCCCCAAACACGCAGGAGTTGAAGATAAGTTCAAAAGATGAAACAATCCATCTAAAAACCTTGTAAGACCTACGCAGTCAGGCTGTCACATTAAAGCTTTTCTCCTTACATTCTCTCATTGCACTGACCCATTGAGATGCTGTGGCCTCACAAAGGCCAGGTGAACAGCAGAGACACCCAAGTACCTGTGAAACATCTCAGCAACAGCAGTGCCTGCCCTTCCCATCCTCTGTCCTATGAAGTGTAGGGCCTACCCCCAGCTAGAAGCTGCCCCACAAAGCCTAGGACCTACCAAGGCCCTGCCAAGCTCTTCCCAGCTCTGCTGCCCAGCTGTCCTGATCAGCCCCAGGTGGGTAGGCAGCTTTATTTTTGGTAGTATTTCACTGGCACTATTCAAACCAGTCAGAATCCCTACCATCATAACCACCAGACTATAAAGAACCACAGCTGTGTTATGAACATTGTGGTTTGCACTTTACAGTATGAAGCATTTTGAGAGCTAAGGATAGTAAAAGCACCCTCATGAGGAGAAGGAAGCCATAGGAGAGGGTTGGGGCACTTCTCCTTTGAGGACAGGATGTGGGAGCTGTGCTTGGCTGGAGAAGGCCCAGGTAGATCTCATTGTGTTCTTCCAATACCTGTACAGAGTTCAACAGGAGGGAGACTGACTTTCTGCATGGTCTGATAGTGACAGGACAAGGGAAGCTAGCTTTAAACTAAAAGAGGGGAGATTTAGGTGAGATGTTAGGAGGAAATTCTTCACTCAGAAGGTGATGAGGCAGTGGCACAGGCTGCCCAGAGAAGCTGTAGGTGCCCCATCTCTGGAGGTTGGATGGGGCCCTGGGCTGGTGGTGGCAGCCCTGTCCACATCAGGGCTTGGAACTGAGCGGGCTTTAAGGCCTTTTCCAACCTAAGCCATTCTATGAATCTGTTACTTTTTTTTTTTTCCTGATAGAACAAATGAAGCTTAAAGACTAGCTACTTATGTATA
This sequence comes from Callipepla californica brunnescens, assembly GCA_023055505.1. Lineage (NCBI taxonomy): Eukaryota > Metazoa > Chordata > Aves > Galliformes > Odontophoridae > Callipepla > Callipepla californica. The sequence goes on along the minus strand of JALIRH010000002.1, from coordinate 73,472,644 downwards.
TATCTATACTAGTTGTATGAAGACTGTATGATGGCGAGAAAACTGACTGAACCTCACCACCCCATTTCGTGGTTAGCTGAGATGGTGCCTTCCCTCCACAGTCGAATGAAAACAATTTTGTCTTAACCCCAATTTACACAGTTCCTCGTTATTTTTCAGACCAGCCTCTTTCAGTCTGATGCAATCACAGCAAGGCTTACTGCCTGCTGCAGTTAACACAGCCAGAATTGTGCTGTTTTCAACTTCCCAGCTCCAAAACTCCACACTTCCCAACATGCACTACCAGGAACCCCACCAAGGCCTACATACCCGGGGACCCAGGTGATGTGGTCACATCTGACACAAGAAACAAGGAAGATGGCTGGAGGCTGGCTGGCTTGCTCCGCATAACTCACAGAGCCCTTGAGGCTGGCATGGCACAGCAAAAATGTGGTTTGCTGCCTGTGTCTCACTGCTGGATGCTGGCAGCAGGTCATGCCAAGGGGAAATCTGCTCTCTTGGAGACGCCAGCACAGCCTGCTCTCTTTCAGAGCCTGATGGAAAAGGCCCTTCTTTGTTCAGCATTTTTACTAAGTGTAAAAGTGTAAAACCCTTGATGGCTTGCCATCTGGATGGAAATTGCTCCCGTCAGGGGCAGACAGGTAAAAAGCAGAGCATGTGGGTGCAGCCCTTTCTGCTTCGCTCCAAGTTTTGGCATGGAAAGCATTTGGTTGCTGGGGTTGTTGCTGTATTCATGTGTAATAATAGTAATATACAATTGTAAGAACAACAATGACCTGACAAGCCTCACCACCAAGCAGTGCTCTGAGACTGAAGTGAGTCCCAACCCTGCGAAAGAGGAGATTTGGAAAGGCACCGCATGCTAGGTGCAAGAAGAGGTTGGAAACTTGCATCTCCAGCATGAACAAAAAGGAGAATGTGTTTGTGGAGACTGGGTGGGGAGTGGGACAGTGAGGTGGTGCGGGAGAGCTTGCGGGGAGGAAAGCAGGCGGAACAGGAGGGTGTAAGAAAGAGCAAAGGGCTTTTGTGAGATTTTTGGCAGATGCTTGAGCAGGTGGAATGCGGAGCGTGTTTACACAGTTCGTATTTCAATATACTAAGAAAACACACAGAGTCAGGCTCTAAGCTGTTATTAAGCTCCCCCCGTCCTGCCCAACCACTTCTTTAAAATCTGCCTTCAGATCTCAAATGGAACTGCTTTCTGCTGGACTGATGGCGATGGGGCAGCGACTGTGCCACCAGCTGAGAAAACAAATTTGAGAAAGAGAGTGTGTGCTCAGGTTAACAAGCCTTGGGCAAGTGGGCTCCCCCTCCCTGTTCCCTGTTCTCACCTCCAGTTCCCCAGAGCCCCTGGAAATAGTGCACGCTGGTAGGAGAAGCTGTTAGGCATCGAATGGCGGCTGGGCTTCAGAGCAGCGAGCGGGAAGGAGAGGGGAGATTTACAATGTTCCAGTTTTGACTTTTTGCATAATGAAAACCGGAGGTCTAATAAAATACAGCAGCAGTGACACTGTAGCGGGAGGGGAGAAAGGAAAACAAACTTTTAGGATAAAATAAACACTGTGCACTCAAGTAAGGAGTCTATCTCTATTTCCATCTATGGATACAGACATAAACACATTCTCCTCTGCTAATTCAAACTAAGGAGATTAAATCCAGGTAAACTGAACACAAGATAGTTAGGAACATTTCCCATTAGCAAATCAGCCCTCAGCAATCCACTCCAGAAAGGAATTTGGTCCAGAGGACTATATGAGTGGCTCAGAGGTGTTGCCACTCATCAATATTCAGACAGGAACCAAAGATATATAATTTTAAAAGTTCTGGGTTTGTTCAGAACGATGAAGAAAGGAGGAATATTGCATCTACATTTGTAATATCTTTTAGGGGTAATTTTTTCTTCATGGGGCAGAGGAAGTAAGAGACTACATCTGAGTACATCAGGGGGCTGCTTTATGTCCTGTGGGGTAAAAATCACATCATGCAATAGCTTCAATCTTGGTTAGACATAGTGCTTCTCATCTTTAAAACAACGTAAAAACATGATGGTCAGGATATATTGACCAATTACAGGAATGGATGGAACTGCGAGCTGCATCCTCCAAAGCTCCTGTGTAACACATTCTCTTCAGGATACAGAATTGGAATCCCTCCATGGTGGAAAGAAAGGGGCCATGGGAGGTATTTTCTGCTCCTTCTAGTTGTTTAGGAAAGTTCAGCTTCTGAGCTTAATTTGCACATTGGTTTAATCCTCTGTTGGAGATCCTGGGAAAATCATTCAACTTCTTTGACTTCTCCAGTTACTCGTCCATATAACAGATATTTTATTTTAGCTGGGAAGCTCGAGTTTCTATTTGCAATTTTTACAGGAAAAGTTGTAAAAAGGGAAAACAATTGTCTAAATAGCAGTAGCAGCAAGTCATATTTACAATTCAGAGAAGGCTTCTTTGAAACGTATTTGTTAATTCTATGCTATTTACTTAGGCTTGAGAATGACACCTCCTTTGACCACTTAACTGCCATACTGTTAGTGACAGATTCGCTAATAAAGTCACAGTGTCCCAGTGACAATGAAATACAACATTTACAATCCTGCAACCACATCCTGTATCCTGTTCAAGACCACAGGCAGACGGGCAGACTGGCTAGCCAAGCACCTGCTCTTAGATCACGTTTAGCTAATGCAAACAGCTGAAAAGCACTGGTGCTGACTTCAGGTATCTCAATGTAATCTCCTAAATTAGGCAGCAAGTATTGTTATCCATTCATTATGGCTTAATAAGTTCTAGCCAGCACTCTGAAGATGTACTGCGCTCTGCCTAATTCAAAACATGCTTTGGAAGGTGCTCCTTGACACCCCAGTAAGGCAAAACTTGATGGTCTGAATCTGCAAAGTCTATTGAGGGAGCTACGAAGCAAGCCTTGGGCAGCCCACTCTGAGAACAGCTTCTATTCATTTTCCCATTCTACATCAAATCCAACAGCACCCTCCGCTGTCTGCTGGAGGGAACGAGAAGTCTGCCCGGTAATTTCCTCCGACAGGATGATAAAAGCCAGCCAGCGGAGCTCATTCTAATTACAACAGATTATCCAGCTGTTTGAAGAACACAAATTAATATAGATGATTGTAAGTAAGTGATTGGAATGCGGCCATTTTTTTGAGAAAATAAAAAGGAATGACACTTCAAAAAATGCATCTGACTTGGGAGTAAAATTAAAGATGAAATCATAATTAGTCTACTGTGTATGTTCTACTATGATATCATTCCAAAGAATGTAAAATTCTTTACGGTTAGTATTTTTCCCTTATGCTGTTATTTGAAGATACTTTTTCAGACTCAAGAAAATACAAGTCAGATGTTCTTTCTCACAGTAAACCTCAGCCATTTTAAGTTAGAATGGCTTATGGCCAGAGCACTGTACACATATATGAGTCATGGCCCCTTTCAGTTGAAAATGCAGGACACTAAACATGACCATCAGCTACTATTTCTAGCTTAGAGGGCCTTTCTGGAACAGTGGCAGAAACATTCAAAGAAAATCTCTGTAAATATAGATTGGTTTATTTCTTTTCCTTTCTTTCTTTACTGTCCTTTTTTTCGTATTTTTTTTTTCTGTTTGCTTTTGTTTCATTTATGTTTGTGCTCCTTAAGACATCCACAACTATTTGCCATTAGCATTCACAGGTGTAAGCCAATGGAACATAACTGTCACCTGGTAAGCAGGGAGCTAGGAGACAAAAGCTTGCTCTCTTTTTCAGAGGGAAGAAAAGACCAGGAGGATGACAAGCAACCAACATGGCTGGAAAAAGAGGGAAACGATGGAGACAGAGGATACAGTGAGGGCAAAAAAAGGTTTCTCCTCCAGCTCTTTGGATAGGTTTTTTTTATAATCTCCTGTGAGAGCTAGGTACTCTCCTTTTGGCAGTGATCTGTGCTGTGTAACATCCATACACCCCAAAATCATGCATGCTGCAAGCACACAGTACCTCCTGTCTGTGTGGCCAAGAAGGGGCATAACACACACATTGAGGGCCTGCCAAAATGAACTCAGAAGTTTCCTGATTTCCAGCATAGAGCATCAGTTCCCACCACAGCAGACACATCTCACTTAGGAGGCTTCCTAGTATCTGCAGGAAAACGCATGGAAATGTCTGTGTTTCCACTGTTGAACAACTAGTGTGTGCTGTGGTGCAAGAACCAAGGAGCTAAAGGCACGGTGGGGCCCATACCATTTTCCTTTGCAAAATCATGTTTGGTCTTCACTGCATCTGACTGTGTACTGGAGCAAGATACTGAGACACTCACATTGCTATAGAGGCTGATAGCTCTTTAAGTGTAGCAGTGTATGGCTCTGTGTTGTTTCATTGATTCAGACCCATCAGATGAGAAAGAAACTCTAAACATATGCCTCTGTAGTGATACAGCTAGGTTCTTACTAATACCAAGTAGAAATACAGCATCTCTACACCCAACTACACTGTTCCACGTTTGGGATTGTTGCTGAAAGGTTTACCGTTTACCCTGTTTGTAATTAGAACTGGGATTATCCAAGGGAGTCCAACTCCCCTAAAAGCAGAGTTGGGAATACAGCTCCCCTAAGCTCTTTCCAAAACTGTCAGCAAAAAATTAAGTTTCCCATTTAATATTCCAGAATTTTTTAACAAAAAACATACAAAGTGAACCCAAAACTTACTTCCTGCCACACAAAACTAAAAATACAGACCCACAAAAACCCCAGACTCAGCCTGAATGTTCAAAATGCCATTGTACAAGCCTTTGGCAAGACTTTATCCAGAATAATATGTACAGCCCAGGTCACTCACATTCAAGAATGAATTTATTCAGCCTGAGACAGCTGTGGAAGACTTCAGGCTCAAGGAAAGAAAAGCTGTTCTTTCTGGATGACACCAAAAGAGCCTGTCTTGTTTAGTCTAGCTAAAAGAAGGTTGAAATGCATTCACTTTTTATAAACACACCAAGGCAGAAGACACTAGGAGAGCTGAAGAGTTATTTAAGCTAAAGAAGGGTGTTGTTAGAAGAACAAATAGTCCAAAACTGGCCCTGAACACATTCGCACTGGAAACTTTGACAGGTTTTCTAGAAGAAAGGGCAGCAAATTTCTGGTAAAACTTTAGTAGTAGTTGAAATGTGAAGCATGACCAGTTTATGAGAGGGATTATGTGATATAATTGCTTGTATTAACAGGGGACTGAGTCAGAGATGACTGCTCAGGAGGTCCTTCCTAGCCTGAGTCCCTCAGCTGGATGGTGATTTGGATGCCTGCCTAGTTGAGTTCCCACACTCAGCTCTGCTGAAGGGGCATGGTTTCAAGAAAGCACGGAGCCCTTCTGAATATTTTGCCTAGGTCATCCTTAAAAAAAAAAAAAATGCAGGGAAAAAAGAAAAAAATTATATATATCAATGCCATGACTTACAAACACCTTATTTTTCACACATGATTAAAGAAAAAACACTTTTTCTTTAGAGTTTTTCTTTGATTACAGGCATAAGATCATTCATAGATAGAGACTGGCTTGGAAGGGAATTACTTTATACAATGTTATGTAGACGATATACTGTTGACAGAAATGTGCTCATGCCCTGTGGCATGGAGAGGCCATGAAACACTCCATTACCTTGAGGAATCTGAGTCATTCAACTAGATGAAGTGAGAGCACGTATTACATAACTAAATCGGTAGATCACAACAGTTTATATCAAATCCATGTTTCCTCTGGTCTACAATATCCAAAACCCAAGAGAAGAGTGCAAGTTGCACAAATATTAACAGACTTGTGAGTGCGAGTGTGTCATTGTGATACAAATTACATAAGGATCTTGGCAGCAGAAATTCAGTTGGTGTTCCACTAGCATCTGCTACCTTATGCTACTAATATTTTCTCATCTTTAAAGCAGCTATGAAACACTTTCATAAAACTGTGTACACACAAAACTAATGCCAAACCACCTCATTATTCTGACTATTCTAAGGTTCATTATGCAGCTTCTATCAATAATTTGAATTACTAAACGATGGGATCCATTTGGGGGCAATGTTGAAGAAAGGCACAGCTGTGAGCTTCAGTTTTGAAACAGCAGCTATACGATGAAACAATTTGTAGCAAGGCAAGAAAGCAGAGAGAACGCATTCACTATTTAGACATTAGGCATTTAAACATTATGGTGATGAAGACTGCATTCATACAAAAACATACATACAACGTCTGAGCAGATATGTCAATATGAGAAAAAAAGACAGTCACTCATAACCTATTTAAAGTCTGGTATGAAAGTCACAAAACAGGAGATATGTAACGAAAGTCTAGAAGCCAAGCCTACCATTGCACAAAATTCATGACTTATTTATTCACTTAGAGTATAAAACCAAGGCCGTTTGCAGTTGCTGAAGAAATGTCCATTGGCTGTGATTCCCATCCTTATACCAGCAAATGCAAATTGTTGGACATACAGCAGCATGACAGTCTTAATTTATAATCAAGTCAGGGCTTAACAACAAAGCTCTACAGGCTAATCATATGAAAGGGAAAAGTACACATGGGGTTAAAGTACACAAGGGAACTCCACTTCTTTCAGACAGGTTTTTAGGCATGTATAGAAACATAACAATTCTATGCATTGAATTTCTACATGTGAAATTATGAGAGAACATGGCAACAGAGGTCACCAGTTGATAGAACAATACATTCTTGATAAAGCCAATGTTTTGACATGCTTTCTGAACAAGATGTCCATTTTCAGATTTTCTTCCCAAAACAACATTCATGAAACAAAATAAGGGATCTGTGGATGAATCAGTGAATATCTTCCTGTCAGCAAGAACATTATTTGTCTTGACAATTTTAGTCAGCTGTCTCTACTGGAGAGATCTCTGGATTCAAGAAGGAAGATTACCCAGTACAAGCATCCATCTTTCAACTGCTTGTAGCATTAATTCAGACAGGGAAGTAACTGATAAATGTTGCCTTTTAAGTACAGGCAGCCTGGCAGTTAAAAGGCATGGAAGACTTTTGGTAGGTTATGAAGTCTTGCAGTTTACTGTTAAATTATAGATATATTTCTAATCAGTACAGCGCAGCTGATGCATTCATTAAGAAACATGTATGCCAAAATAGCATTCATTTTCAGTTATCAATTAGCAACAGTAATTTTGACAACGCAAAGCACAAGAGCATTTCTCCCAGACCTTATGATATTTGGAGCCTTTATTTTCTATAAAAAACAAAAAGATTAAGATGAACAAGTATAATTAAGTAAAAATAATTGGATCATCCTAAACACTTTTGGGGCACCACCAAGTTACTGCCCTTAAGACATAAAGTACAACAACCTTATGGCTACTGAGGCTTCTTTTTTTGAGACACCTTTGTCTTCTCTATCATTTTTACCTGATCCTTAAAAAAAAAATAGAAGTTAACTCAAGCAGAAGAGTGTTTTTTTTCTTTCACACATATAGAAAAACAGACACAAAACCAAAATAAATTATATGCACAATAAAAAAACAAATATACAAAAAAAAATGCATGCACCATATGTAAATGAGCCATAGCTTCAACTGAGTAATTGTTTCAAAATATAGACCAATGAAGAAGGCCTTTAAGTACTAGTCCCAGTGAAGATTGCTGAATCAAGTAAGTTGATAAAATCAACTCATCTGGTCCTCGTGGCATATCAGTTCTCTACATTTTGAAGACAGAATGAAATGTTTCATCTTCCCAAAGAATGGACGTGCTTCCGTGCTCATGGAAGTACTGAGGAAATGATTTCAGCTGAACTTCTTGCAAAGCAAATGTTTCTGAAGTGTTATGTTTGTATGAACTCCGTCTTTTGCAGCCACCCACTTATCAGGTCTCTCCTCACCTGCCAAAATATGCAAACATTTAGCAGGACAATAAATTCTCATTTTCCAGTCTTGAGAAATATTCTGCAAGTCCATCGCTCGCTTGGAAAAATTAAATGAAAGAAGTTTGCACTCAGAAACAAAAATCATGACAGTGTAAAACCTTAACTATATCTGAAGTTTTATTAATAGAGAGCTTGGATTTGCTCAGGCTCACGTAGGCTTGTTTAAGACAATTAAATGCTATTTCCATGTAAAAAAAAAATTACATTTGTCAAGTCTTTACTAAAATTGACTCCACAGTGGGAGCTCAAGCCAGATCAGAGCACAAAACCAAGTACTCAGCAACACAGACTATGCTCCAGCTACAATTTCTCTTGGCTATTTTGCCTGACTATACACCTGCCCCTTTCTTTAGGCAGTCAGCATATCTCGAAGTTAACATGAGTGAGGCAGCAAGATGTGTTGCCTGCCATCAGCAGGCTTACATCAGGCAGCAGCTCCACTTTCTTCACATTTTACTTAATGCTTTCCTTGGTTATGGCTTCAGTAAGATTTATGAAAAATAGGTTTTACAGTATATATAAAAAAAGGCCTTCTGATTTCAGCTCTGCTCCAAGTGAACATATATAGACCCAAAGCATGCAAAGTATCCTGGAGTCTGAGAACCAAGGCTGTCCTGTTTTCCTCGTGGTGGCTTCCATTCTTACAGCTCAATAAAAGATACTGACTAAACAATGATCTTCCTCAGATTACAGATGCTGAGGATTATGTTAATGTTCTTTCCAATCTCTTGTGTAAAATACAGGACCACACACTCAGCTTTGCCTTTTATACTGGGTCACATTTTCCCCCATGGTCTTTTTATAACCCCTTTAGCTGACCATACAGAGACAAAGTGATATACAAAGTGATATGTCTAGAGTTCCCAGAATTGAAACTGCAATAGAGCAGAGTTAAAGCTGCCATGGTGTTGAAGAGGGGCATGGCCATGCAGCTGAAGGTTGCTCAGAGCCAGCAGGGGTGCAGGCATTTTCAATGACTGCTCCAGAGCCGCTCTTACTTTCCAGTTTCAGCCCAGAGTCTGCTTGGCTAGGGAGTTGAGCAACAGATGAAAAAAATGGTTATGAAACTGTGCAGTTATTACAGCCTTAGAACTCAGCTTGTTATATATTATAGACCTGACCAAAAAAAAAAAAAAAGCAATCCTCGCCTAAATTACTTCACTCGTTTGACAGCTGATTCCCATTAAGAGTTTGTATGGATCATGCCAGTAATCTTGATAAACCTCTGATAAGGTGTCCAGATGTCCTGGTTTTGCCAGTTTCTAATTAGCAGTCCTGGGGTCCTGTCAGTTTAAGTTGGTGTTAGCTGCCCAGGGCCATGAAGTGAAAATTTCTCTGCATCTGATGTCAGTTCTTCAAAGAAGGACCCCCTCCTTGCCATTGGATATTGAGTCCTGGTTGGAGAGACTGCAAATTTGATCAGCCTTAAAAAAAATTACAGGCAAGCCTGGAAACAATATTCTCACATGCGTGTCCTATTCTTCCTCCACACCTTGCCTACACTACAGACAGGCATGCACCAAAGCTCCCACGGAGAGACAGAGCTTCTTGTACCACATGGTATGTTTGAACAGACAAATATAAGGGGAGCTGGAAACAAGTATGACTGAGGAGATAAACATGGGCCTCTTCTTAAGCCTAGTGGTCACAGGGAGTCCAAGTGACCCAGCTCTGAACTGAGGCTCAAGGATGGCATTTTCTAGTCTAGAACAAGAAGCTCAGATCACCAAGGGTCTCAGGCTTCAAGGAGGCTTGAGGGTCTACATCGAGGCTCAACAATATGTCTTTTTTTAGGTAGAATAACAAGAAAAGGAGATATGCAGCCAGAGAACACTCCTGCCTGAGCAAAAAATCCCTTCAAGCTATTTCCATTGATAGAAGCTGCTAGCTGATTTTCTGACAGTTTTACCTGCACTCTGCTATGAACATACACTCTGGGGACAAAAACCTCTCTGCCTTTTTCTTGCTGACAGGCAGCCACTGGGAGGAGGTAGAGGTTGAGCATTTAAAATAGAAAACCTAATGGGTCGGTAAGAGCAACTAAAAGAAGTGCAGATGGAGTTAGATTGATTAGTTCTTCAACAACACAAGCTACAGCATTTTGCTCCCTGTCTAAAAATGTCATTTCATTAAGGCAGGGAGGAAGAATCAGCACTAGCCACTTCCCTGCCCACAGGCACGTCAAGATGACACCCCCTAAAAAGTTCAACCATTTAAATTTAAAAGTCTAAGCACACTAGACCCCGTTTAAAGGCTCAGACAAAGAACACAAGTCATTTGCCATCTTCTCATCAAGTACTGGGAAAAGGAATTACATATAAGACAAATTCAACCAGACTGCTTTGTTCTAAGTGCCTCGAGATCTTCTAAAACCATCAGCTGTTTCTTCCATAGCTACAGGAAAGAAAATTTCAAGAACAAGCCATCAGTGAGTTACTGAGTGGAAGACAAATGTTGCCACAGCGGTTAAAACTTAGAGTTCAGCTTAAAACACTGGGGGTTTCTCATGGTTTCTTTAGTAAGAGAGGTAGAAAAATAGCGGATACAACAATTTCCATGATGCACAAACACTACAGTCTTAGTGTCGTCATTTGCTCATCCCCTCAATGCTTTTCTTGTTTTACCTCTTTTCTCCTCCTACGTGTTGCAAATTATGGGCTCATAAAAGCCTTCAGAAAGGAGAAAAAAAAAACCACAACAGCTACAGCATTCAAAAAAATATCATCCCATGCATTACCTTCCTATCCATATTCAGGAAGAGAGCACTTACTGACAGTCCCCTGCACTACCATGCTGCGTGATCTCAGCAATCTGACAACATGACTCCGCTGTCACCTTTCCACTGTCTTTCCACGGCCTTCACGGTCACAGAAGAAAAGGAGATGTTAAGAGAGCCTAGTGTCCTCTACTGAGATTACCCAGAGCCAACAAACAAAAGACTTCTTGGCCAAGGTTATTGAACTGTCATATCAAGAAGTGAAGGTCAGCATTGGTGTCTTGCAGGCACAGGCCACTGTCAAAAGCAGAAACATAGTGGTAGATACAGACAGGCACAACTCAGGACTTTGGTATGCTTCCCCAGCAGACAGGAATTGTCCCTGTTTAGTTTCAGCGAGAATCCGTCCAGTTGATCCATGGAGGAGAGCCTTCAGTATGAGCTTTCCTGGCTTGCCAGGAAAGTTAGCCAGTCATGTAAAATCTCAGAAGGAAATTGAGGAGCCCCATTTGTCAGAGTTATAAACTGATGAAGTTGGAACCTTGCCTCTCAAATAATCTTAATAGTAAATAAAACACAGCTTTTCAATGAGAAGGCAAGCTAAGCAAAAAATACAATTAAAGTTAATTTGCTGGACATCAGTTCCACTGCTGGCTCTATGAAAAAGTGTTGATGCAGGAAGCAGAACCCAGTCTTCATAGAGATGCAGTTTTTCCACTCAGTGCCCATTAGACTGCATTATATCGTCTGTGTACCATGAAGGGTCTTCAGTGAGCTATTTCCCTTCATGCTTCTTCTGTCCCATATCATGCTTGCTACAAGATTTGCATTCTTTCTTTTCCTGTAAGTGCAGTGAGCTATGGTAGGTTAGACCACAAAAGACTATTGTTGGTTGTGTAAGAAGAAGAAGAAGGATTTATAGGCTGTGCCTTTTTTTCTTTCAACAGATAAACGCTAACACCAAAATTATGGCACAAGCTCTTAAAAGTCTGATAATTAAAAACAAAGGTTATTCCCTATGGAAAAGAGTACTGAGGTCTGTAATATGTCCTTCAAATTGAAACCAACTGCATAACTCCCAAATAATGAGGATACAAATTAGCTATATGTGATCATCCGCTTCTGTTTATCCAGAGCACGTTCTTTTCTTGTGGTTTTTGCATACCTTGCATTCACAGTGTGAATGAGCCACACACAGCTAGTGTTTACCATTCAGTATTTCACTGGGGGAAGATGGCAATTAACATTTTGGCTTAAATTCAAGAAAATCTCCCTCCTTTCCATGACCCAGTGCCTGACTTGCCTCTTAGAACGACAGCCAAGACAACATACCTTAGAGCAAAACCAAAAGAAGCTTCTATAAAAGCACATCACTTATATCCAGAAAATATAACACCCACTGAAGCAGAGCTTCAAAAACTCATTAATGCAGTGCTGGAAAAAAAATAAACCATAAAAAGACAAAAAGTTTGCCCCGTGAACTAAGTTCTTTTGATGTACAAATTAGCCTACACATCAAACAAGCCCTTGAGAAAATGTCTTGTCACTTCCTCAGTGACATGTGAAGTAGAATTTTTCTGTCCATTCCTGAAAACGTAATTTGTAATTTTAACAAAATGCTAAGGACCAGCCTAGTCCCTGGAGAGTCTTACTTTAATATGCTTTTGACTCTGGGTAAATAGAAGTTGAGTTGCTCCACGGTCCATTAATATTTTTACATCAGGCCCTTGACGGAAACAGGGAGCGGGGAGTTACTAAGAAAAGCTAAACAAAAACCATGCAGCATGAATAAGCCTTTTGCAGAACTCAGAAACATCTGAATTTGGATTGGGTTACACTCAGGAGGGAAGATTCTTCTTGATTTTCATCTGGGCTGATTCCTTCCCAGCACACACAGTACTGCACACCCCTACACATTGGCGCAGGTTTCCACCACTGGCAACTGAAGCCCCAACCCTGGCCAAGGTCAAAGGGAAGAATGACAGTGGTGGTCTAGACCCACCCTCCAAAAAAGCTTCATCCACGTCATCTGCACACGCACAAGCAGGCACGCACAGCCTGAATTCGCCACAGTGTCTGGCGCAGTTGGAGGTCAGGGTTTTAGTGATGACAGGAAAACCACGTGGATGAGGTTCTTGCCCAAGCAGCCAGAGCTGAACAGCAAAGCACAGGGAGAAAACTGCTTCCACCAGGCAGCAGGCAGTGAAAGCCCTCCCATCCACCCACACTTCTGGCTGGTCCAACTCTCATTCCCAAGAAGCCTCACCCGGGAAAACACACTTAAGACACTTGTACATACACACACTCAAGTGCTTCACAAATCCTGCCTGCTAACAGCAAAAAAACTTGGCTGGTCTGCAAAGCCAACAGGAGCAACTCCTGCAGAAGTAGTTGTCCTACCACTGAGGGACTCCATCCTCCGCTCACACCCACAGCAAATGCTTGCCCCCTTCCTTCCCACCCCTCTCCCTGCTCCTCCATATTTTAGGGTTTTTCTTTTTTTTTCACTGACCGTTTTCTTTAAATATCCAGAGCTTTTTCTTTGGTCTGACTCCACTCATGAGTACAGCCAGCTCCATCTCTTTATGAACTACTGGACCTTGGCATCGCTCCAGCATCACAGGGTTAAGAAAGACATTTTCTATTCAGCAGAGCTGACTCCATCACATAAGTCTCTGTGGAGTAGGTCAGAAGGCAAAGCCTGCAGAGTGTAATAATATTTGTACTGCTGTCTAATCCTAGAGGGAAATTCATAGGAGGAAAGATGTAGAGGGAAGTAGAACCAGCTAAGAGAATGCCAAGTGCCTCCAAACCGCAGGGCTCTTCAATAAACGTGGAACAAAAAAAGACAGCTCCAACAATATCCACACTGTTTCTTAATCTAATTATATTTTTACTCTAAGTTTTGTCATCATAAGAAATACCCCTCACCGGCTTTTGTTGTCTTTTTCCTTTTCCATAGGTAAAGTCCCTCACCTGGTTAAACAGACAGCTGCTAGTAAAACAGTCAAAAAATATATAGCAGATGCACAAAGATATTTTGAGAAAAGATTGTTAGAGACATCAAATTTGTTTGTTTGTTTGTCCTCCCCAACCCCCCCCCCCCCCCCCAAGTTCTCCCTATTTCTTCTTGTGGTGCAAGTACACCTCTTTAAGAAATGCCCCAGTCTACTCTTGGACTGGGGCACAGTGGTTATTCTTCAGGCTTGAAATACTGTAGGGTGAATACCCAAAAAAGAATAGTACCCACACAAAATAATGAAGGTGGACAGTATATTTTTTTTATGGCTTATCCATATGGTATAAAGACAGCCAGGAAATTAGGAAAGGAAAGGCTCACCTGCCACTGACAGTCAAGGGATCTCCAACAAGAGATCCTTCCCCAGTGGTGGTCAGCCCTTAAAAGGGGTCTGGGAGAGGTGGAGCCAGACTCCACCCCTTCCAGTCACACAGGTGCACTGCCTTCACCTGTGTTCCAGCATCTGACTCAGTGCTCACCTCAGCTGATCAGTCAGTGGTTCAGGCCATAATTCAACAGTTCCCATACAAATATGGTGTCCAGAAAGAATTTACACTTTTCTGAGAGACAAATGTACTGTAATGGAGAGCTTTTCCTTGCTCCATGGATGAAACTTCACTCTTTCCAAAACTCAGAGCAAGGACACTAAACAATGTAAGTCACTTACATACTAGTAATGTCTCACTTGACAAACCGTGTCTACTAAAATTTTTATGTAGAGGAACTAACCTCAATCATCAACACCTCTACTACTGTCTGTGGCTTTCCATCCCTCCATAAGAAATTTAAAAAGAAAAGCTACCTTAATTTCTTCAGAAAGGACAGGAGTATTGCCTCTAACATGGATCCTGAATTATTATCGTTGATTTAATTAGGTGTCTTTAAAGGAAAAGAAACCTGCATGAAAGAGATAGTATAAAACAACCCATCTTGTGAGAAACTTCTATAAAAATGTTTGCAACAAGGTATTAGATGCTAGTACAACCTCAGTCAGATAAACATGCATGGTCATGACTGCTATCCTTGAATTAACCTTCCTCAGAACAAGCAGTGAAGCACTGAGAATAAACCAGTTTTGAATTAATGCAATCAATTTCTTGAAAAAGTCATATGGATAATCCACTTCTCATTGACACTTCCTAATTCTTTTCTTTTCCTCTGCAGATGTTTTTTCTCCTCTGTTGATCTGAATAAGCCTTCTCTGTCTAGTAAAGTTGCCTTTTTTCATTCAAGCCCCGTGCATAGCTTCCCCTTTTGACTGGTTTTGGTGAAGTGAAATACCCCAGCTCAGCTTAGCAGCCCAGAAGTCTGCAGTTTGAGATGCCATTGAGCATCCATTTGGCTTGCTGCTGCTGGAAGGATTAAACACACCTTGGAGATGTGCTGTTGCATAAATTCTCTAAGCTACTCAGTGAGGTCAACTCAGTTTGGGAGAGAGCACAAATCCTGAGCTACTGAAAATAGCTCCCCAACAAAGTGCAACACTGTCTAAGAAAGGAGAGCCTTGGCATAGTTGGACATCTGTCAGGATTTGCAGATAGAATGCTCTAAATACTTGCGTGCTTAATCTCTGCCTCTATAATGACAGGAGAAAACAAGTACTACAGTTGGGTTACCTTCTGATTGTTTGTTCAACTTATATAACGTTGTGGGATGACAAGGGATCAGTTCTCACAGTGAACACTGAAAATTTGGTGCAGACTGACAGAAATCATGAAGGTAATCAGTTTGTGAACCAGCTTAATCTCCTCCAGAGAAGAAAAAATTATTTCTGAAATGAGATGCCAGAAATAATTTTCCCCTCTCAGAAAAGGTACCAAAAATAAGAACAGTGTGAGGGGTAAGAATATGCAAAAGGAAGCGGAGGAAAGAAGCACCACAGTCTCCTAATCAAAGAAATGAGGGTGCAAGAAAAGACTTTTCATCTGTCCACTGAGGTTGAAATGCTGTGTAAAGGCTTCTGAAGGTATAGGATACCAGGCTAGATGTTCCATTAGGATGTAGCACAAGAAAAGAACTTGTTTGTTCTGAAGCTAATATGCAAAACTGAGCTGTAGTTGAAGAGAGATTAAAGTTTTCTTGAGGATGGAGCTGAAAAGTTAACACATCCTAAAAGAAGTAAAACACTTGTAACTAATTCATTTACTAACTTTTTAACAATGAATCAATGAAAACTACGCATACTTCCCACTCCTGAGAGTTCTGTCTAAGCTTGGATTATAAGAAGAATATGTAAAGAAAAATAATACAGTAGGAATCATTCTCCATGGGAGATGAGGATCAGGATGCTGCATCTTAATGAATTATACAATTACCTTCGAATGTTGTTGCATTTTTTCCCATCATAATTTCTCATTTTCTTGGTAGTAGCAGACTGTGTGATAAGAGATGTAATGCCCCATCTTGACAGATGGAGCTGGAAAGCTTCCTACCACTTGAAAAGAACTCAGAATAGTAAGTGTAAAACTCACAGCGCACAGAAGAAAATCTACATCTCCAAGGTAGGTATCATGCCTGTCCCACTGCAGGGTTCATTCCTCAGTAGCATTCATGCTCCACAGGATTTCCCTTCCCTTTTGCTCAGAGACAGTTTGAGCAGGAGCCTCGAGGTATATCCTGGGAGAAAACTGACCACTGAGACCCATTTCTGTCTTGATCAGATCTTCACAAACAAGCAGACACATCTGCTGCTCATAATAAGCCACAGGAGAAGGTTGCTCCCTGCTGCCTCTCCATTGTGGTCTAGGAAAGCCTGATGCACACGCAGTCTTTGAAGCAGCTTTCCACACAGCTCACAGGACTTCAGCAGAGCCAAAATAGCATGCAAAATTATATCAGAAAACGTAGATGGGCAAAGGATGAGAGAAGTTGTTACAGTGCTGGACCTCAGGTAAGAGTCACAGCACTGCCCACCCATTCTGCCTTGGACTGAGCCAAACTTTAAGGGCTGCATTAAGAGTACATAGAGTATATCCCCAGCTTCAGTTTTGGCCTGATTCCAGGCAAGATGAATGAGACCATAATTATTGGCACATTTTTGCAGTACTTACAGGATTCAGATACATATTTATATCACAAGTCACCAAAGTCTTCTTAACTGATCTGATTTTCATGATGTTCTAATTTAATGTTAGAAATCCTGATGGCTATATACGGTGTCAGTTTTCAAAGATGCTCAGTCTCTCACAGAAGAATTTCCCATAAATCTGGAATAAGCACAAAAGGAACAGCAGGCAAGAGGAAAAAGTCATCTTTGAGCGAGAAATTACAAAATGCAGTAATCAAGCACAGCATGGGATGATTTTAACAAGGCTTTCAAACATGTTAGAGCGGCTACACTTTGGAAAGCTTTAGCTACTTCTATGGACCTGCTAGAATACTGTGTGTAGGCTAATGCATTCTTCTGAGGCTGTTTTTGCTCTCCACGGGTCTGTGGATGCTCTTCCCTTTCTGAACGCTGCATCTCGTGAGTGGCTGTGGTATTTATCTGCTCTGCAGTGGGATGCCAAGCAGCTGTTCTTTGCTGAGTCACTTCAGAGTGCTGCACGGGAGCACACTGCTCTGCTGATTTCTGTGATCTCATTAGCTCCTTCCCTTCACAAACATCTAGTTCACCCACAGAAATATATACACAGCCTAGTTGTTATCCTATTTCTGTTGCCTGGATTTTAATCACTGCTCTGTTCCTAGCTGCTCCGTGATGGGTTCAGGCATAAAACAAATCTGCTCCTGATTCTTCCTGTCAACAAATGAACTAAAGACCATAAACTATCCTCTTCCTAATCTACTGTTTCAGCATATTAGCTAACATAAACCTGTTCCAGTGACCCATGTAATAGCCATACTGACATTTTACGGTTGGTTTCTCAGTCCCAGATGTAAATGATTAAAAACAAGGGATTGCTTTATACAAATCTATTAATAGCTGGGGGAATTTTTTGCTTCATTTTTAGGGTAACGTTTTTTTGAGTCTGAAGTGTGGAGCATAAAGCAGTGGCTGGCGTCAGAAGCCACTGCAATATACATTTCAGTTTCCTCCATCCAGCCACAGCAAGAAAATTGATGGCCTGTTCTCTGGGGCTCATGCGTTCCTCCTTGGCTGCTGTCTCCCACGCTGCTGGTGTTATTACTCTGTTTTCACTGCAAAAGAATGCAGGACATTCAAGCTATTCCAAGCAGCATCCTTGATGTCTGGATTTCATGGGAATGTTTCACACCACAGTTATTGCTAACTGTTAACTTTCATACCTCGGACTGTTGTTTTTGGCAGCTTCCTCTGTTTTGCTAGCCGGACAGACGTAAGCCAAAGCAGCCTTTGCTGCAAACACAAGATGTGTTGCCATCTATCATGCTGTTGCCAACAGGGAGACCCAGCTGATAGCACCCTGCTATGTGGAAATAACAGGGGAAATAAAGGACAAAGAAATAGAAACACAAAAGGACTTCAAAAAAAAAAAAAAAAAAAAAAAAACCAAACAAACCATCCTTGCTGTGATCTCCAGGAAAGTCTTTCAGCTCATTTCATGGAATAACTTGTAACTTCAGCATCTTACTGCTGTTAACAGTCATACAGGCATTGGAGTGTGCATGTGAGGAGCAAGGAGACTGTGGTTGTATCTATGAAATTCTGTCCCTCTTCATGACACTATCTTATACCAAATTCATAAAAGCAGTTACTCTCTGAGGAATGACTGGAAAAATCTGTAAGAGACAGAGGGCATTCAAAACAACCTCCACCACTTGTACAACTCTTCTGCTGCTCATATTATGCACTGCTAGGAGGTCACAAGCACAGGCTGAGTTCACCATTCACTACAGTCTTTCAGCTGGCAGCTCGTCAAGTTATCCTCAGCACTGGCTTGACATTGCAAGAATGAAGAAGGGGCATGAGAAGGATTATGTTTGAAGCTGTTCCTATGGTTGATTTGATTGATATCAGGGAGATAAGACCAAGATACAGAGCTTGGACTCAGACCCAGAGTTTAAGTCTGTCAGAGTTCCTGGGTCTTCATGGGGAGGGCCTGGTTCAACTGCTTCAATTAGGGGCTAGAAAAAAGCTCAGATGCAGATCTGGTTTGCAATTTTTTTCATGTTGAGCATGAAAAATTAGAGGTTTGGAGTGAGTTATATATCACACAGAATATACTGTTTATGTCACAATGGAAGAAGATAACTATTATTAGGAAGCAGAGCTGTTCTATTCAGAACCCTAGAAATCCCAGTCTCTTCTAGTGAGTAAAGAAAAACAGAGCAGAGTCATCTAGCACATTATTTAGCAGGCTTTTTATGCTGTTTTTCTTTTCATGCAGAGTGTTTCTATGCAGAGAACTGGTTGCAAAGCATCACAAAAAAGTTTGCTGAGTACAACAGGCTCCCTTGAAACATCTCAAAGTCTACAGCAGCACTGGGAAAGAAGGCCTGCCTCCACCCCGTCAGATCTGCTACAGCCACAAGCCAGGGGGGCTTGTCTTCCTCCTCCTATCAAGACTGCAGAGTTGTCATCCTTATTAGCACAGTCACTGAAGAGAGAGGTGCGCACCTCCAGAAAACAATCAAAGACGTTCAGATCTTCTGGGGATGCTCAGCACATAGTACTGTTTAATTCAGAGGATATTTGGATTCTCTGCTTTCCTTAGGAACTCAATAAACATACTCTAAATGAAATGCCATTATTAAGTATTCAATTAGACATCTTTGTCAGAAAACTATCAGTATAAAACCAAAGGATATCAAGCTGTAAGGATGCCACAGATTTGAGAAGAAATGAAGAATTGGATTCACTCCATTTCAGGTCTTTTCTGCTAATAAAATAATCATCTTACTGATGGAAAAAAAAGCACAAAAGCATTAGTGGTTTGTTTGAGGCCACACAGGAAGCTTGAGAGAAGAGTTGGAAACTGAGACCGTATCTTCAGCATCCAAATCCTTAACCACAAGGCCATCCTCCTTTTCATAGCTATCTGTCTTGGGGAAGAGAAATAGTGTAATTCTGAATCTCGTGGGCCAATAAATTTTACTACACTGACAAGTAGAATCCATCCTCTGTGCCAGTGTATTCTTTGCTGTGTGCAATTACCTTACCAGCAATCACTGGGCTGCATTTGTTGGAAGACCAGTACATAATTTGGTGGAGATAATATATCTTGATGTTTCTTTAGACCTAAAAGTGAACTTGGTGGCCTCTAATTCTATTGTTCAGCAAGTAACAGCTCATATTGCATAATCCCTCCACATTTTATCATCTGCAAAGTATTTTAAATTGACTTCTCAATGGAAAAGGAAAAGCTGCTGTAGAAGAGGATGAATGATGCAGCTGGCTCAGAAAAGCTTGAACATACTGCCAATATGTCTATCTGGCAGTAATTCCTCCTGCTCCTTATCACTCTTCATACTTTTGAAGACTGTGATGGAAGGAAGAAAGAAATTAGATTTTAAAAAAGTTACTAAAACCTAAGGAACAAAGGTGAGGTAAGACAAGGCAAGTAGGGACAAGTAATGCCTTATTTTAAGCTCATAAAATAAAAATGTCTGGCCTAATAAAAGATACTAGTTTGCACTGTAGTCTGGCTGGTGTGGTATATTGCCCTCACTAGCTGCTGTTGCAGTCACGCACACTGCTTCTTCAGAACACCAGCCCTTGCAGCACTGAGAGATGGAAATAAACACCTTACTGTTTCCTTCAGCTCTTAACAGCAAGAGCTGAGCATTCCCAAGTCAGATGTCTGAAACACTGAAATGAATCAATGTGCAGTGAATAAGAGATAGTGATCAAGGAAGTCACATGTCTCATTCCAGACTTCTAAGAGGTAGAGATTTAGGAAACGTTCTTCGTGAGAAAGAGTAGGAATGACAATTTCAAAACTTATCTAAAGTTAAGATCTTTCTTTTAGGCATTATAGATGAGAAAAAGATGGGAGGAAAAGACTGGAATAATTCATGATCATGACCCAGAGACACAGTGGGTTTTACTATAGCAACCTATCCTTTCCATAGGACAATTGGCTGTGTTATCTGCATTCTTCTGAAGGGCATTTGTGGGGACAACAGTGGTGCTCCCTCACTCGGACATGACCCTTGGGTCATTTTCACAAGTAGAGAATGAATCAAGTGATACTCCTCATGCTGACTGTACTACAAGAGCTGCTCACAAACAGCAGAAAGTCTGAGACCATTTATTTTCACAGGAGCTAATCCCTCCAAGACATTGCCGACTAAGCCTGGTTATGGTTGTTCTGCCAAGCTACTCCTTGCAATTCAACAGATCATAGTACAGATAATAAAGGCAGGATGTCAACCTCAGGAGCAACTGAGGACACCAAAAGTAGTTAATGGCCTTGCTGCCCTGACTCAGTCTTTCCTCAGGGTTTCCATAGAGAACTTACAGAATTGTAGAGAAAGACTGTGACAAGCTTTATGCACAGGAACCACCATATACTCGTTTTAGCATGAAATACATAACTTCCATGCCTTCTGAGACATATGGAGGTGTACTCTACTTTTGTTCCCCTCACTTCTCCAATTGCTTTTTTCAGGCTCAGGCTTCAAAGCCGCCCAAGAAAGACCTGGCCAGATGCAGAGATTATTTGCTAAACATCCTGAAAATATGCAGGTCTGTGAAAGTTGTACCTGGCAGCTACTTTTACACTCCCTTGCCAATGGAAAACAAACCTAAGTGCCAGAGGCTGTTCAGTAAAAGTTCACTAATAAACTCAGAACTGTTAAAACCATGTGTTATAGGTACCCTTGTTAGCCAGTGTGTGTTATGCTTGGCTTTGAAAGCACCTCAGCTTTCACTTTATGCAAATGAACCAGTCAGATGCATCTGACAAAATCTTGGATGGCCTGGCAGAATGGCCTTCTGGACCCTGTCACACTCTGGAGGGAGGGAGCATGTGTATGTGGTGAACTAAATGCATCAGAAGGTGGTTCCTATGCTGACACGAGCTCCAAGGAAATGGATTTCTCTTCCATGTGGGCTCACAGAAAGGAAGCACACTGACACCTGCTCCGGTCTCAGATTAAGAACATTTCATGCAAAAGGGAAGCCACCTCAGTGCCAGCCTAGTGGAAGTTTAACATCTACATTCACCATCAGCTGTGGGATATTGAAAAAAGCCTTATAAATCTGAAGCAATCTATAAAGGGACACTGCCTTAAATAGTTGTAAAGTTCACATCAACATAAAAAAATTAATCCACATGTTTGTGACTGGATTAATTACTTGTAAGCGTTCAAGTAGTGCAAGTCAACAGTTTCTTGCTTGTAAGTTGTTCACAAGGGAACTACATCCTCCACACACCATTTCTGCTGTGTAATTCATCACTTAGGTCCCATAATATTGTTTCTGATTCCTGGCTGAGTAACTAAACACTTCTAGTCATGTGTGCGGACACATTTAAACAGGAATGTAAGGAAGGAACAACTGAGAAAATAGTGAACAGACAAGAAACACTTTTCAAACACACTAACACTAATTTAAAACAGTCATGGCCCAAAACATTTAACACAAAGTCTTTGCGCAATCACTCACGTCTTTATTATCTGTTAAATTCACATTTGGTGAAGTTAGCCATAACACAAAGAATTTGGTTACAAATGCCTCCCTGTAAACTCGGTGTACCCCAACTTTAAACCTCTTCTACTTCATCACAGTATGGTCACTATGGATACCTTTAAACAGAAGAGAAGAAAATCGTTACCTTTCTCCTATGTAATTCTCCCTTCCACTAGCGTGAGACAGTTTTTGCTACACAGATTGAAAGGTATATTTGAGAAGTACTGCTTAAGTCTTGTTTTACCATAAAAACTCCTTGACATAAAGCTGGCTATAACTCTTCTAAACTATCCATTTTGAATGACTGTCATTAGGAAAGAATTTAGTGGCTTTGTAATTCATATAAGGCAATAGTTTCTAGAGAACTTTCGGGCAAATAATAACTTTAAACAGTCTCAGGAGAAAGTTGTACACCTGAATGACGTACAGCATTCAAAGCACTGGAGAGTTTGTGTTTCACCACCAAGTTTAAAGCATCTGTTACTTATCTTCTTCTTCCTGTATACACCAGCTACTCCAACAACAATAGGAGCAATTCCCCAAGTATTATCCTACCACTGCACTCTCAATTACGACTTGCATTAACCTAAGTTACTCCCTGAGATGTGGTAGTAAAAATACAGTAAATACTCCTGTAGAAACCTTCACAGCATTTTGAATGAAAAACAGTTAGCTTTAAAGCACTGCATCTTCAATGTTGAATGAAAAACAGTTAGCTTTAAAGTACTGCATCTTCAATGGCTAACGGTTGACATGGTAAGCAGAGGGAAAAAGAAAGGCTGGGGGGGGGGAGGAGTAGACAGGCTTAAGGGGCCAAGCGCTGTAGCATTCAACTCCAGCAGGTTCAAACATGCTGAGAACAAGGGTAGAGTTTGTCACATGAATGAAAATACAGCGTTACTTTTACCATCTTGCAGCTCTGCCACAAGGAAGCAACGAGAAGTTTTCTTTGCTTTGCACTGCTTAAGTTGTGTTTAGTACAGGAAATGCATAGTAAATGTATCGTGTTCCCAGGATGGCTAGATACGGGACAGAGAGCAGGATGAAGAAAAACAGAATAAAGTTTACATTCAAAAACCTATTTACTAAAAGCCACTTAATCTTAGTTGCTTTTAGAAGATGAATAAAACTAAGAAAGAAAATAACTGGTTTTGGTAATGCAAGCATGTTATTTTACTAGTTTTCAAATATTTTAACTAACATACCTGGATTCCAAGAGCACCCTAGCACAGGCCACAAAACCAGGGCAGGCTACACACAGTTTCTAGGTAGATAAAGTTAAATAGTTCCTACTATAATAAGCAGTAGAACTCGGATGAAAACAGTGTCTACCCCATAGCCCTACCAAATTATTTCAAAAGAAAACATGGATGTAAAAAATACTTGTATTCAAAACTAGAAGATAAGCTCCAAAATAACCTGTATCATTTTACACATGGCTGTAACAGCACAGGGACCAGCACAATAAAACATTACATAATAACAAGAAGAATGCTCACCCATCTCTGAAGATCTAGGCTCACAGGAAAAACTCCACAAAGAAAAACCATCCAACGAGAAAACCTTCCTAAATGGCAGTCAGTCCTTAAATGAAGTCTAAGAGGTGAATTACCTTCACCTGTGCTCCCAGGGCTGACCGGGTCTTTTCTCCAGGTGCTCAATCAGTGGTTGGGGCCGTGTCTCAGCAGTTACCATACAAGTTAGCTATTGCATTTTTTATTGAGTCATGAAAGTAGAGCAAAAGGAATAAACAGTGAAGCCAGTACTGGGGGTGATGAGGAAACATTCTTCTAATGATAATACTTGTGTTTGAACTGCCTACAAAGAGGGCTTTTAAACAGAAGGGAGATGTGTAAGGGGATTAAGAGAAACATGACAGGATCAGTTGTGGATAGAAAAATACTTCTGACGTTTTATGCTTCTCATTCTTGGCCACAGACTTCCCACATGATTAAAGATGGCTCTTGTGCTCCAAGAGGTAATACGTCCTTGTACTAGTGATAACCTAGTTATGGCTGAACAAATTGTTTTGTATCCTTTTAGCCCTAGACTGAAGTTTTCTGTCTTGTTTTGAAATGCAGACTGTGGATTAGAAATTTGTTTGGAAAAAAAAAAAAAAAGAAGCAGCAGCTATGCTTAATCTATGTAAATGTACTTCAGTGCAGTAGGCTACATTTACAGAGGTATGTCAGAAGACACCTTTGCAGACTGATGTTGTGTGCCTGCAGCTCTCTGTCAGTAGATGCACATTTCCTCTCCAGAGGACATTCCATTCTAAAGCCCCCATCTTGGAAAATTATTTCCACCGTTGTCCTACATGAGAAGACCAACACTACCAATTGTAACAGAGGGGTTTCACTCTTTGGGACGTTTCCCCATAGTTGTACTCATGCTGTCCTTCTCCCAGGGTTCTTGTACAATGTCTGCAGCAATTTTTCAGCCAGGTGGTTGTCCTCAAACAGAGCTGCTGAATGGCACATTAAGGAGTTTGCAACAGAGTATGGACTGCATGTATAAACACTACAAGAAGAATGGCTAGGGATGAAGCCAGAAGGAAGTAATACTGCAAGTAAAAGGGATGGTCCCACTTCAAAACCCCACTTCCTCCTCCTTCCTTTCCAAGGAGTGAGAAACAGCCTTAAGTATTGAGACAGCATGTTAATCTTTACATGAAACATTTATTATTTTTTATAATTATTTTAAAGTTCAAACCTCTACACCACAGCCAACTCTTGTTAATTTTTATTTGTAACAAAACTCATATATGACAAAGTAAATTAAAAAAAAAAATGGAAAGCTATGAAGATGTAGAGAATTACTGCTGAGTCTTATTGACATCATAAATCATGAAAGACCCTAGCAGCACTTGTAACTGTGTCACTCTAAATTTCCCTTTGGGTATTCTGTGTATTATTACACACGCTCTCTCTATAAATGCAGATTTAAAAACCCCATGAGTTTCAAATGGCACTTTATTACAGAGTGTTTAAATCATTTCTGAGAGCAAGATCAATTTAAGCATGCAGAATTTTTATTAGTAGCACAAAAGACGAGTCCAGCTGTTCCTAGGGAGCAAGTGTGTGTGAACCAGGCTTTGGAGCAATTTCTGCTGTGCCAGCCACAGTGTTAAATGTTGGCCAAGAGGGACTTGCACAGAACGGAGCAAACTGAGTCTGCAGCACAGCTGAGGAAACACTGCCCCACATTCTGCATTTCTTGTTAGAATGACCTAGTCCCTGAATCACCCAAACAAGCCTGTCAGAGACCCTGATCTCACAGCAGCAGGCACTGCAGAAAATATAGCATTAGAGCCTCCTCTGGCTCTCAGAACACTAGAGGAAGAAGGCAGAGGAAAAAGGGAAGGTGTCAAGACTAAAATACCTGTCCTCTAGGAAGAGCATCTGTACTTTGGGAGCAAATGGCTTTGGCCCTTGTAACCATATTGTAGACTGACACATTATTTATTTTACTCAAATATGTGAACAGTGAATTAAGTTGATTTTCTCAGTCAAACTCACGACCTTACTCTTAACTGCTGGTAATGCACCTCCTGTTTTGGAAATCACTGTTACACAGCAGGTGGCTGAGTGACCATAGGGCACCCACTGGAGTACTAGAGTTTACGCCAGTCATAACTCTTTCTGCCTCCAGGTCCATTTTTATTTCTTACGAAGGGCTCTTCTTCCAGTTAAATATATGGCATTTCATTTCTAAGCATATGAAGTACATTTACCAGAATAGTTGATCTTTTTCATTGAACGTTCTGAAAAAGTGAAAAAAAAAAAATCAGACAGAAAAATGAACTAGGTCTGCCCTAGTTGGCCCCTGATGGAAACTGCAGAATGAAATGTTTTAATTGCCAAAAAAGTCCCTTTGCCAAATTCATGTCTTTATGGAGATTGTCAGAAATTTTCAGTTCCCGTCCAAAAAGCTGCCAGAGTGAAATCCAATCACTAATGACAGCAGGATTAAAAGTGCACAGACTGGCTGTCTGAATAGAAGTTTATAATAGAACAAAAATGTTGTGGATTCTACATGACTAAATCATAGCAAACTTTTTAATAGAACATAGATTTTAACATCAAATGCCCATCACTTTATCCCCTGGCATTCCTTTAATGCATGGAAAATGTTGGACTGGAGCACTGAAAAATAAAAGCTTTACTCACGGTACATTTCTCTCTCTCTAGTGAGAGCTGAACAGTTAATGAAATGGGTTAGAACTGGGTACTACTGGAAATGCAAGAATGTTTGAGTCCAGAACACTGATATTGACTTGTGTGTTTAACAAGGCTTTCTTATACCATAAAATGTCTTTCTCTGCAGCAATGCAAAAGGGCCGTGACCCTGCCCCACCATGCTTCAGTCTAACCACAAGACTGATCTGTAACACAGACTCCAAGTTATTAGCTAGGAATTGCATGATACTAGCTTACAGTGTTTAAAGGGGCAATGCACCGTATGGAGGACTCTGTAAACATGATTTAAAGAAGCAGGTGGTATAGAGGGAAAGTAGGAATCCAGTCTCCTACATCTTTAAACATGAGCACTTCCAACCAACAGAACAACTGAGATTTTTGAGCATATGAAAGAAGTTCACACCTTGACAAGGTATTATGTCCTCTTCTTCTCTTTTTGATGAATAGAATAGCTCAAGTTTGCTAGATAAAAGAGGTACGCCTGTCTGTGCAGTATTTACACCCACTGAACTGTACATGCATGTACAAAGAGCCATCTTAGCTCCCCAGCCCTTCAGTGTGAACAGTTGTGAAGAAGATCCCAAAACCAAGCCTTGGAAAATATGTGAAACCTCAAAGCTGACCAGTTAGGAAGAGCACTGTTCCACAGTCTGAGTCAGAACCGTAAAAAGCTAGGGAAGAACAAATTCCAACACGATCCATTGTAGTAGAACTGCTGTAAGGTAACTCAGACAACCAGGTATGTTTTGATATCTTATAAATTCATAGCTTAGTATGAGAGCAGAAATCACACATCTTCATTAACATACTGGTCCATAAAGTCACTACATATTTACCCCCATGAGCACTGAATCCAAATATTTGACTCTCGACGAGATTAATTTTACCTATCATTAAAATTCTTACTGCAATATGCAACTTTAGCACAAGACTTTTCCACAGAGAGAAAGACATGCTGTGATGTTAGTACATCAAACAAGGTTGGAAATTGAAACATCTGTTCCTGATCTGTTTTAATGAAATCATGTGATGCTTATCTTGTCTCAGCCAAATCAGAGTTAACACTTATGGACTTTATTAAATTTATCAATTTAATATAAATGTTCAAATCTCATCTCTAGGACATCTCATTTTATACTACAAGACAAAAAATATTATTTTGCAATTATAAAAGAATAATGAATAATGTCTAAAAGCTCTTTACAGAGCTACACTCATGCTTTGCACTCAAGGTTGTTAAGGTGTTTTCTTGTTTGGAATACTCCTAGATTAAACAAAAACATCATTTGGACAAGCCCACAGTGATGGTTTTGCCATGGAAATACTGAAATCTAATGTAACTCATACTTTTGGACTGCATTATGTGTGCATTTATTTAAGCTTTTTTTTTTTTTCCCCTCCAAATGGAGCATTAACAGAGAAGATTGGCAAGATTTCTTCCCTGTGAGAATGTGGATAGCAAAATAATGAAATCAAAAATAAGATCCACTCAATCCAAAAGAATAAGACAGCCATTAGCCCCAAGAATATTAACAAAGACCTATCTGCATATCTTCAAAAACAAGGAAGGAAAAAAACCAACCACTAGCTTCTTTTCCTCAGAAGCAGATTTTGAAGAGATAACACTGATTAGTGCGGGAAATAATCATATAGGTTGATGAAAGCTCTACATAAACATAAGATATCCTTTGGGCACCGTTATGAAGAACTTCAGCTGTTATGGGAAGAAAAAGAGAACAGAAAAAAAAAAAAAAAGACAAAGTTCTGTCTCCCTTCAAGTCAATTGGAGTGGACTCATAAAAAAGCAACGATGTGCTAAACCTTGGAGACACAAATGTTTTGGACACCAAAGAAGACAAAGATTCAAAGCACCGGAGAAGACAAGGAAAAACACACGCACTGAAGGCTGAAAGAATCTATTATTTTAAAGAAAACCTGGAGATGGAGGGTAACATTAAAGACTCTTTAAGAGAGATAAGCATCAAACAACAATAAAACCCTTCACAATATTTCTGCTTTTGGGGAAATTTTTGTTCAACAGCTGAGCTGGTTTCAAGCTGGTGGGCAGTTTCATCTTCTTCCTGTGTTCATTAATATGATTACTGTCTCTTCCTTCTCAGAAGTTCCTTTTTTGTTTTAAACATTATCAGAGATTTCAGAATCTGTAGCACCTCAAGGACTAGGGCATTTTTTAATAAATAACTGATACTAAACAGTAATATTTTAAGGCAAATTAAAATAAGGAAAACACTCAAACTGGAAAGCACTCAAACTTGCAAAAACTCAAGTAACTTCAATTTAGATCTGCTATACAATGCTTTTTTTGTTTGTTTGTTTGTTTTTTAAATCTAATTCTCTAAAATAAGACCATATTCTTCCAGGCACGGATTTTAGTTTTCCCCTCACTACTCCACATACTTTAATTGTTTTAATATCAGTGATACAACTTTCACCTCATTGTGACCCTTCAGCAGGGACAGTTTTGCTCAGTGGTGCCACAGTGCCAATCTGCTGTACAGTTTGGATGATGGCTGCTGTTACTTCTCTTACTTTACATTACATTTTTCAAAACAATTTGGCCAATCTTATGCCTTATTGTTCAGACTTGTTCAGTCTAATAGTACAAGATGAATAATAGCTCTCAAGAGATTTGTTCTTTTTCTAGTCCTGTCAAACTAATCAGTTGATTATTGTTTGGAATTTTCCTTAGTATTGGGAAAAGGAATTAAAAAATAGAGTAATGTAGATACTCTGTTGTTAGAAATGTGCAATTAAAAAGAATTCTTCATATAAATTTCTCCTAGCTACCCTGTTAAAGTGAAAATTTTTCTATGCTTCTCTTCAGTGCAATACTGTGAAAAAAAATAATGTGACAAATGCAGGCCCTCATGAGAAAACAGCACTGCTGTTCTGCATGTCTTTTAGATTGCTGATATTGCAGCTCTTTTTCCATGGAAATCACTTCCCTTCTCCTACCTGCTAGTGTCTGTCTCTCAAGGGTGTGTACTAGAAATGAAGACAAAATTGTAAAAATTGTTTTAAAAATACAAATGAAAGCTTGTCAACACAAAATGTTAAGCATTTGCCAAGAGCAAATTTGGATAAAACCAAATATGTAGGGCAGTGCACAAGACATTGTTGTTTTGATACATCAAACAGTGTAATGATTTTCTAACATATAAGTGGCTGGCTATCTTAGTCATTGCTAGACCATTATCTTAGCTGTTATTCTTCTCATTCAAAAGTAGTAGAGAAGTATTCAGAGTAGTTTGAGTAAAAAATCTTGTTTTATACATTTTGCCTGCTCTAAAATTACTTGTGCATCCAGAAGAAAATAATTTTCCTGGAAGTGTCTCATTGAAAATATTAATCTTTCCATCTCCCCCTTACCCCATCTTCTCTTCTAAGAAGGATGATTCAGGTCATACTTCAGGCAACGCAAGCTTCAACACTGACACTGGTGGAGCCAGGATTTCACCCCTAAAGTGGCAGGAAAGGAAATGGGAGAAGGATTAACCTCATAATTTTCAGACTAAAAGACAGACAGGAAAATAGACTAATGGAGTACCTGCCTGCTATGTACCAAGATAACAAATTAAGCAAAGGAAGAGATGATTACATGCACAGCACTGTACATTACTAACCAAAAGATGAACAACTCGAGGAAAATACTTATAGGTATGGAAAAAGATTAAGAAATAATAATAAAGAACAATGCATTCAATTGAATCATTCTGCATTATTCCTCAAGGAATAGACTTAATATGTTCATATTTTAGCCTGGGCTGTTCCTTGGCATCTCAGTTTTTCTTAATACAAGGCTCTTCTTTACAATTGCAAATGACACAGCAGATAGAAACAGTACATAGTAATCTTACTGAACCTTATTTCTTTGATTTTTAATATTTTATTCAACTCTCTAGCTGATTCTTCATCTATACTGTGCTTTTGTGTTTTTCTTTTTCATACATTTGAAGATGAAAGTAAAAGGAAAGTTATCATCATTTTCCTCTCTGTGAAGCCCTCTGGAGTCTACAGGAGATACCCTTGCTAGCTACAGGTGTAGATATTTCCTTATCTAGGGAGAATCCTGAAGTAAGTTCTCAAAGCGTTCCTAAAACAGTTCAGAAACAAGCATAGTGAACAGCCTAATTTTGACATGTCACTTGCAGAAAAAAAGCACTATAGACCCAACCCTGAAAAATCTTAACTGACAGAAAAATAATACCCCTTTTTCAATCTAGCAAAGAAATGTCTTGCAGTGCTTCAGCATTTTCCAAGGCTTCAAAAAATCTTGCTGATTTTCACATTCTGCTGTACTTAATGGCAATTAAAATGACTAACCAGTCTCTCGTCCTTCAATGACTGATTCTTTGCAGATGCCAAACATTCCTCATCTGTTTGCAACATTTTCAGAGGGCTCATCGAGGTAAAGGCAATTAATAGTTTATATCACTGATAGGAAGACTTTGATAACTCCAGAGTATAAACAAATCCACTTAAGAAAAATTATAAAAGGAACAATGGGAAGTTTAGAAGGGAACTCATCAGTCCCTATTTATTTTCATGACCGTGAAAAAAAATACTAGGGATATGCAACCATATCTTCCACATCATTTTTTCAAGACCAAATGATCTTAATTTCTCAGGACATAAATCCAGCTCCTCCCAGAACTCCAGTCAAGCACAAGTCATCCAGTTCATCACAGGCAAGAACTTTCCTCAAGCACTGCCAGGGCATGACTTGTTCTTCCAGCAGGCTCCACCACAGATGCATAGTTTTGCACAGGTCTCTTTCCAATGGCAAATATCTCAGTAACTCATCAGTGTAACTGTACACACTTTCAGTCCTACTATGCCAGTTACAGCTGAGGAAAAGATTATTTTTCCATTTATTCTTTATTGTAAGAATGTGATATATTCTTTTTAAATTCAAGGCACTTCAGGTGAACTAAAGTAGAATTGATGCACAGAGCATGTTAACACGTTTAATAAAGTGTTTCAACACGAAATACATAACCAACAGAGTCATAAGATCTCTTCAGAAGCACAGCAGGTGTCCGCCTTAGGGTGAGCCAGTTCTTTCGCTATGCTCTACTGACTGTACTGACGAGCTTTCCATTAATTATGACAGGAGCTTAGACACTAACTCACATTTACACATCTACACACAGAAACCTTCATCTGTCTCTTAACCTGGAGCTGAATCCCACGCCCTGTTTCCATAGTACAGCAGTTGATCATAACTTCAGTTGTACCCTGCAGAAACTGAATCACTCTCTGGCATCCTCACATACGTCAGGTCCGCAGCACATCCCTCCTATACCTTTCCAGGAAATGGCTGGCACGGAGCGTGGGGGTGCATCAAACTCAAGTTCTTGTTGAGCAAGTGTCACATCCAAGCCTTGAGGGCTTTTGGAGTACAGTGGCTGCTACTTCCAGTTGCAGTAGCATTGCACAAAGGTAAGGATGGTTACATGCAGGCAGTCTGGTCATAAACTAAATCTGGTGCCTCCTGCAAAGACTTGGGCAATCTCTAAGTCACCAAGCAGTAATTCAGTAGGCCCTCAAAATGATCTAATGCTCAGTAAACATGTTGCCACCTTCTTCACAATGACCTCAACACCTAACCATCACGAGAAGCCAGTTTTTTCCATATCACTCACGCTAGATTTTTCCAGAGAGTCACCTATCATCACCGTATGCACGCAGAAGATATTTCAGGATGCTTTTTGAGATGATAATCCCTTTGGGCACTTACACTGCCATTTGAAAGAAAGGACTATTCAACTGGGAAACTGGTCAGAAGTGCTAGGAGACCAGAACTTAGTCTGCATGATAAATAGCTTCATGTTGCTGGGGAAAAGAAAGGGTGACTATGCTGAGTTTTAATGGACCGAAGCAGCAGTGTGTAACAGCTTAAGAAATTGATCATTCTTCATACCCCAAACCTTCTAATAAGCAAAGGCCTGCTGTCATGGCCATGATGTAGCCTGCATGGAGCAATGAATCTGGAATCACCTGGTTCATATTTCATTGCTTTTGGTGCAATATACAGTCATCCAGCTTGCGCCGTCACACCACTCATCATACCCTCAAATAGGGTCCTTGTTGAACTTTCTTGGATTCAGCTGTTTCATTGCAGTAATATAACCTTATGAGATATCTAAAAAAATGTTTTCATATATGAACCATATTTCTTAATTTCTGCTTTCAGTCTCCAAACAAAGAATAGTTTTTCTGTAATGCAATAGGAGCTATTTACTGGTATTGAAACCACAGGCTTACTGTAAGTTCTACAGCATCCAACATGCGATGTAATTCTTCTTTTTTTTAAGCCCATAACAATTTACTGCCATAAACACATCAGCACTGTCTCACTATTTTTTGTTTTGTTTTGTGTTGTTTAAAATGCATTACACAGTGCTATTTAAATTGCTGTTTAATAGATCAACAACAAGCTTGTGACTATAAATAACTTATGCCTGACTGGCATTTAATTCTCCTTTTCTTTCCCATTGCTCTCCCCACTTTCTCTTTTCCAGTTCACATTCCCCCAGACACACATTCTCATTAGCTCATATGAGGATACTAACCACCTAAGATCAAAATTTCAGCTCTGTATCTTGACTGCAGCAAGAGACAGATCCTTCTTTTTTTGCTAACATCTTGTTTTTCCTTGTGTCATAGAGTTTGAGAAGACAAACACACACAGAAGGAAAAAAAACCTCAATCCCTTTCCCCCATCCACAAGAAAAGTTAGACCTCAAAACTGAACTCTTTTAATTTCCTAAGCATATGGGAGGCACGCTTGTTGTCTGGGCATGTTATTCTCTCATTAGGACTAAATAAGACTAACTATTTACAGTACATGCCTGAAGCCTAATCCAAAGCTCTTTAATATCCATGGATTCACTCCCACTGCCACTTTTACTGGGCTTTGACTCAAAGCTGAGCTATGCTTCTCAAACCAGTTGTGCACAAATCTTGCCAACTCTGAACCCAAACCTGTGCAGATTAGTCCACACTCCTCTACCCTGTAGATGTCACAGGGCAGCCTGACTCCTGCCTACTGTTATGAAATCCTGATCTGGGCTTGTAATTTTTTGTCACCAAACTGCCCATTTGTTGTAGATTTTATTTTGCTCTCTGTGCCACTTGTTCCAGAGGGACAGATGATAAGGAAATCCCATTCAAGTTACATACTGCACCCATATTAAAAGTCTCTGCATTAAGCAAGAAGTGGCATCCGAAGATGGCTGTTGGTCTAAGAAGCCTTCTGACCTGGCACAAATGTCTGTCCTTAGAATATGATTCAGGAGATTGGCTGATGCTAATCAAGTTAATCAACACAGATGTCAGCACTGGTCATAAAAGTGATTAGCAATTAAAGCAAAAAATCTGGGTATAGCACCAAAACAACATGAAATGAGGGATTGACTTTGAATGACAGTCTGTATCTTTTACTTTGCTTTTAATTTACCTGGCATTTCTGCTGAACTAGTGATTTTGCTCATGTTGTGCAACAGCATTTGAGGAGAGGTATGGATCATTATTTTACGCTATAAGGAAGACATCCTTTCTACGTTCATCAATCCAACCTCAAGATGATCCCAAGGAAACTGGGATTTCCAGAAGAAAGGAGTCTCTCAAAGCAGAGTTACTGGCAGAGAATGCTTTCAATTGCTTGGTAACAAATTTCAGAATTTCTCTACTTCAGACATTTATTTCAGCTTCTTTTCTCCTTTCTTATCTCACTCCTTCTCCCACAAATTTCCCATACTTTCAGTTGCAGCAAACACTAAGCACAAGAAGGGAAAAGAAAATGTCTGTGGAAGGTTGATACAAGGGAGAAGAGATGCTAACAGAAAAGGAAAAACGTGATAGGAACTTCTAAATGAATTTTTAAATAATTACATTTATTGTCTATAAAATATTCTTTTAAATGATTTAACAAATCTGAATAACATAATCAAGTGAACTAAGTTTAACTTAATTGTAGCCAGTCATATTTTAGCAGTTTATGTGGTTAGGGCATATACATATAACTTTGCCTTCACCACACTCAGATTTTCAAGAAATGTCTTTGGTTCCTAAACTTGCTATATTGTGAATACACGTACCCATGGCAGGACTGTCTGTTATAGTTTGTTTTGTCACTTCCAATTATCCTTCAGTCCTAAGCAGTAGAATGTGAAGTCCCTTTATGATCCTTGTTTTTTCCAACACCTAACATGCTGCAGAGCATTCTACATTTTCTTAATTGCTACTGCCTTTCTTCAGAAGTCAACCTAAGTTTAGTAGAGGCTGGGATACCAGTGACCTCTGCTCTTACCCATCCACAATTGGTTAATTCCTCAATCACTCTCAGGGATATTTCACCAAGTTATTTGTCTTTATGGCACTCTATTGTACACTCAGAATGAACTGTTGTCTGCTTGACTATGCAGATCCCATTTGGAAGAACAGACCTATCAGACCTTGTACCATTTAAATTATTCAACCTTGAGGCAGACAATTTGGCTAGTAGGAAGAGGCCATACAACATTTGAACCTCATAACGTGTGAGCAGAGTTCATTTTTGAGATGGTTCAGATTTTGTTCCATCCAGCTCTTCCCTCGGAGTATAAAACCAGATCTCAGAATTTGGCACCACAGTGCTTAAACAATAGGGGTCAAAGATTTTGTTACATCTATAGCTGTGGTTACATCATAATAATTATAGTGGGTGTGTGGGGGGAAATAAAGTAAAGTAAAATAAAAAGAAATCAAAATAGAAGTCTGTTCTTTGTAATGTACGTGGTCTTCTTATTTTATTCCTCTTTTCAACTTAAGCAAAGAAAAAATTCACTGTAATCCCTTTTCTCTCATTTCCAAGCTTACAGGAATATGTTTTTTCTAAAGGACAGCACTTTTAATTTTTTCCTTATGATGAGTCAGCCTGACAGCTTTAGTTATTGTTTGGTGTTGGTGGCAAAGCCTAGCCACCTCCATAGAGCAGTTGGGGGCAGAGATACTTATTTCAAAGCCTCGGCTCTTTCCTGTCCTGAATTAATCAACATCAGAAGTTTTACCTTAGCCCACACATAGCGTGTCACATAACTCATACTAGCATTGCATATGTGTTGCTTAGGAGCTACACAACAGCTTTTTTAAACTCTCTTCCTCAATCCTGAGGCACCTCTTTGACATGTTTCCTGGGGCAGGATCACTGCAGCAGCAGTCACACAGGAAGAGTTAAAAGAAGAGGGAAAAACGCACAGATGCACACAAATGCGTACAGCACACAGAGAGTGCAGTGCCAACTCATCCCTATCTACAAGAAAAGAACACCGGGGAAAACTGAAAGGGCAGACAGAGGGAGAAATGTAAATGAGTCTTTCCTTCATGAAGTGGACTTTCTTCCTTGAGGATTCTGTCTTCCAGTATGTGCAAGATTTAAGACCCTTTGTAAAAAATTTTTCTACAAGACAAGAAAGTCAGAGAGCAGAGAGGTAGTCAAAGGGAAAAAGTGGAAATTATAGAGTCAAGACAAGACACAGAAATGTCATGGAGATGCACATAGCTCTATCATTACAGTTAATAACGGTTAAACATGCATATTTGGTTCAACATGAGTCATTTTCAGTGGCTTGGTAATGCAAAGCTGCCACAATGCACCAATTACTTGATTGTTAACTTCTAGCAGGAATTTTTACCACTCCCAAAACTCTAACAAGCTCTTTAGGGCATGAAATACGTATTTTAAATTCTGGATGTACTGTTATGTTACCATCTATAAAGTACATACCAAATAGCACAGCAGGTAATATTCAAAACAGAGCTTACAAAAAACTAAGTCCAATGTCCAGAAAATGTAGGGTTCAGATTCTCTGTGAAACAGAGAGGAGAGCTTCCATTTCTTTATGAATGAAAACACAGTAATGGGAAAGTCACCATTTTGTATTTATTGTACTGATATTGTAGTGAATTTGCCATGTTTCCTGGTTAGCTGAGGAATAATTTTTAGTCCACCTACATCATGCGATCCTTCCCTCCTGGGAACAACTCTAGACTTTAAATGAATTCATATGTATGTTATATTTACCCTGCAGGACATATGAGCAGTAAAATTAATTACATTAACCCTTCATTTCCAAAGCCAATTGTAGCCAGTGGAGTCTTTGAGCTCACACCAACAACCTCTGCTGTTCCTTCCCTCAGGGTTTCCCAGCCCAAGTGAACATTATATGCTTTCCTACATAGGGCCTTCTGGGATCCTTATATTCACCAGAGGCTCACAACTTCTTTGCATAGCAAAAGAAAAAGATGAAATCTTCTGCCCAGTGTCGTGACATGTGGTAATAGCCCTACACTTGAAGACTCTCAAACTTTGAATCTGTAGCCAGTGTAAAGCTCAAGCGTGAGTTTTAAAAGCTCAGCACACAGTGTGAGAGATCAGTAGTGACTAACACACATGAACAAGCTGCATCTCCAAAAGCAGTCTACACACAAATCTCTCATACCACCCTTGCTAATTAAAACACCTCATAGAATCACAGAATTGTAGGGGCTGGAAGGGATCTCTTGATGTTCTCTCTAGAGATCATCGAGTCCAACCCCCCTGCCAAAGCAGCTCCCTAGCCCAGGTTGCACAAGTAGGCATCCAGGCAGGTCTTGAATGTCTTCAGAGAAGGAGACTTCACAAACACTCTGAAAAAGAAATGTTCATGTCATGCTCCCATCTGCCATCACTGAGTGGCAAGGACAAACACAGAGAGATTAAGGACAAAAGCCAAAGTCAGGGTGGAGAGGAAATTTCATCACATAAGAACATAACAACCTTGCTTGGAAAGAACAAGGGATGATGCCTACCAGTAGGGGAACTCCTGTGGAGTAGAAGCATATCACAGCACCTCCCAGCGTCCAAGAAGGAAGGAGTGGGGCTGAAGGCTGGCCTTGCTCCATACCCACGCCCTATCACCAGGGGCAGGTCTTTCCCTGGACTCGGGGGTAATAGGAAGGGGAACTAACTCCTCGATGGGACAGGCTCTTCCCACATGCTGGACTGGGAGCAACGGATTTTAATATACCCTTCTGGACTTTACTTCTGCCAAAAGTTAAGCTTTTCAGCATTTAACTTTCAGACACTTAGGTAGTTCCTGGATCTATCTTTACATGTTTTGCCAAAGATTGCATAGGAAGGCTGCAATAGTCCAAGGTCTTGAACTTCTGGTCTTCTGTAGTCTATATTGAAGCATTAATCACAGTGTTGTGGTTCTTCCTCTCCAACAGGTTCGTTTTAGCAGTTACAATCACCAAAAGACAGAGGGTTACATCCCATTATAAAACATAGAAGCAGTCGTATATCCCAAATTTAATACAAAGCCAACACTGACATTAGCCTGTGACAAAGAATTATTCACAAAATGGCAATCAGCCCAAACTGCTAAATGCCTTTGAAAACAGAAGCCGTAATTACATAAAGCTTTGGTTTGGGATAATTGGCTAAATTCTGGTCCCTTCTTGGAGAGAGGCAGTTTCCAGCAGCCAGTGTCTTTGACCTAAGCAACAGCTAGAGAGCCCCGCAGAGCACAGAAAAGTTGCAGCCCCTCCCCTCCTCTTCCCACACCTAGCTTTTCACTTCAGCCTTGGTCCTGCACCGCTGGGACTGACAGCGGGTTGCATCTGTACGGTTCCATACACATATTGCCATCCTGTGGCCGGATTCTGCCAGCACAAGTGGTTACGAGAAGGCTGCAGAAGGAGGTCCAGTGAACCAAGTGCTGCTTTTTCATGACACAGGCAAATAGGGCTTGAGCCCAAGACGGAGCATCAAGGAGCAACAACTGGCCGGGGAAGTGTAAGCACAAAGGAAAAGCCTCGACATGACAGATGAGCCAAAACCCTCTGGAAATTTGACCCCCCTACCAGGAGGCAGTCGGAAGGAGAGCGTGATGTGATGAGGGTGAGTGATAGGAGAAAGAAAGCAGAGGCTGAGGGCTGCTGGCACGTTTCAGAAAGTTGCCCTGGGTGTCACATCCAGCCCTCCATGGCCGCAGAGAGGGATGTGCAAATCTAGCAAGGCTGTGTTTTGGCTACCTATCTCTTTTGGCCTCACAGAGGGGCCAATATTCCCTCTGCAACTGCTTAGGAAGGCAAAAGGAAAATGTTGATTAGCACTTAGCAGAGGAAGTGGCTTATTTTGCCTGATTATAATCATGGGAACTTTGTTCCCTCTGTTCCAGTAACCACATTGGTAGCATTAACTGGAAAGCTAAGTAACTGGTAAAGAAACCACTGAATCAAATGTAATCTCATACTGCTTGCATAATTTTCCTTGAATGGACATATGAGGAAACTTCACTTTCTTCCTAAGCAAATCTCTTCACTTACCCCCAAAAGCCATTTGTCATCTTACTGGGTCATAATCTGCCTCTTTTCCCCGTGGGAGACTGTCAGGAAAGACAGTGCACTGGTTTGTACAAGGGTGCTTGAGAACTCAGCGATGTCCAGTCAGTCTAATGCGATTATGTAAGCTGAGCTAGAAAATTATGTCTTAAGAGTCTTTTCCAGGCAAAGGTGTTTGTGTATGTGTGTTTAAAACAAAAATTTACAGTGTCTTAGACATTAATTTCCATTCAGGATCACATGAGCCATAGGCAATAATGAAAAGTTATTTTCATAATTAGTGTGATCTGTTATTAAATGCTGGAAAGCCAAAGGGAGATTTTAATTAGTTCTGTTTAATTAACAGCTTAAGTCAATGTACTTCTCAATTAATAGGTACTCATCTGAGCATGGGCTGGAAATCCTTCAACGTGGGCAGCTAAATCTTTTCCAGGCCGTGCTTACACGCCAGTGAAGAGCAGCCAAAAGAGCTCATATTTTGTATTTCAAGATGTTGGTGCATTTTGGCTGTGCTACCTTCCTCTTCTATTGTGTTCCACGTCCCCAAGATGACTCGTGCTCTCTGTAGTGCCCTGACTCTGGGACTCTTCTGGGACACACAGGACATCTAGTAAGGATAGTTCCACATATTCTGAGATTTTTTTTTTATTTTTTTTTTCAGATTAAGAATTGGAAATTAGGTTCAGATATTTGCTGGAAATAAGCCCCCCTTCTCCCTGATCTGAAACCAAAAGCAAAAGTCAGGAGAATTACCAAATTTCCCTGGATTTCCCCTTCACAGTAGACTATTGTTGCTATCCTGCAAGAATGCAAGCAAGATTTCTTTTCCCCTGTTGTCCAAAACAGCCAAAACAAAAAGAAAAAGGCAGCAATTTGGCAGCTGTAGCAAGCAAGGAAAACTTAGTTTAATTTTCAAGCCCTGTCTTACATAGTGGAGACTAGTGAATCTTATTAGAAGACCATGTGGGAAAATGATTTTGTTTGGAAGATGCAAATAGAAAATAATAATTAAAAGGTATCAGAAGATTGGTCTACTTTGTGCTGAAACAGACACCCTAGGCTTAAGAGCACCAAATACAATTAGCCTGAAAAATATCCACGTAATCCTCCCATCTTCTCTTTCTCTTTAGATAAGAGCAGGGCAGAATATTCCAGGGATTTAAGGCATCATTTGTTTACATGGTCATATTTTAATCATTTCCAAGAAGCTAAGGTTACACAACCCCAGCGTTCAAGAGATCCCCTACCTTGCTGTTTATAATAAGTGGGGCCTGACATTCATAACGTTCCCGGGTTGCTCCAAAGGGACAGGAGGAGAGAGAGCAGGGGAGGGAGGCA
Source organism: Callipepla californica brunnescens (assembly GCA_023055505.1). NCBI lineage: Eukaryota > Metazoa > Chordata > Aves > Galliformes > Odontophoridae > Callipepla > Callipepla californica. The sequence continues at coordinate 73,432,503 of JALIRH010000002.1, read as the reverse complement.
GGAGGAGGAGGGAGGTGAGGAGAGAAAGGTCAGCTCCCTTTTTAAGCGGTTCTGAGCTTGCTGGAAGCTTTCAGCGTGTGGGTGGTAGGTGTATCGGCTGACACAGGGAAGTGTAAGCGTGAAGCTGGCCACCCAAGACCTCGGGGTCACTGCTGACACTCCAGATCTCCGCGCTGGGGAAGGCACCTGCTCCCTTGCCAAAACAAACCATCTCCCGCTATGGGCATACTTGAAAAGACCTGCTTTTGTCAGCCCGGGGGAAGAGGGAAGGGGAAGGGAGGAGGAATTAGAGGGATGTGGGGGCTTTTGGTTTTACTTAAACAGTCTCAAATAACCAGTTTACAATGCAGCGATGTTCTTCAGAATTTATTAAAGGGGGAAAAAAAAAAAGAAGCCATGGAGACTTGACTCCAGATCTGGTGAGCATTAATATGCATCGTGCTAGAATTTCATGAGGCAAGCGAGTTTTGTAGCCCTTGCTCTGGTGGTCCTCTGCTGACAGGATCTCAAGCCGCTATTTGTTATCTTTAGGCTTGATAAGTACATCTGGTTTTGATTCAGGTGGCCGCGAGCTTGTCTCAGAGTTGAAAAGGGTGCTTTGCTCAAATTGAATTTTCTCACAAATTTCAAACTGGGATGAGAACCAGAAGAAGCTGGGGCCTGTCACACAAAACTCCTGTTCTGCTTGCTCGGCCCTTGGGCTCGTAAAAACCTGGCACAAATCAGTTTCACCTGTTTGGCTAAGTGAGTACATGCTAAAAGTAATAAAGCTATTAGTGCAATCAGATATTTCTCTGCATGTGTTCTGATGTAAAAAAAAAAAAATTAAAAAAAAAAAAAGGAAAAGAAAGAAAGAGGGGAGGTGAACTCTTCTCAACCCTGCCTGTCACATATCTTCTTGTGTCCCTGTAAATCAGATGCAGAGAGGCTGCAACTGGTTCTCCATGTCTTTATGCTGGGCATCGTGGGCTGGCAAGGAGACCTGGCTGCAATAAGCTGCCTGAATGCGTTGCCCTTCTCAGAAAGCCAATTTGAGTTTCTGTCTGAGGTGAAGAGGAGAAGAAGGATCTGGGCACTTTCCTGTATGACCTGCTGTAGGGAACACGCTGTTGCAGGGGGTTGGACTCAATGAGCTCCAGAGGTTCCTTCCAACCACTGAAATGCCATGATTCTGTGATCCTGTGACTTTTCTTTTGTCAATCACCATCTCATTTTTATAGGCTGCCTTTGTACCAACACTACACTTATATCACTTTTAGGAAGGAAAAAATTCTGGCTCTCTACAGAGAGTTGCTGTGGATTCCCAAGTCCTCCTGACTCCATCTACAGCAAGGCAGAATGGGTGACAAGCTCCTGAGATGCTATGAAGCTTGAAACAACACAGACTTTTGACACCATTTCCTGAAATAGTGTATCATTATGTCCTCACAGCCCCGTGTGTCATGGCTTATGAGACAGACTCTTGGGGATGCTTAGAGATGGATGGATTTAAGAAGTTCCTGCCCCCAAATGAAGGCCAGTGACATCTCCCATTAAATCCACTCTGGCAATACATATTGCTATTCATAAATCTGAGACATTGCAGCAGTGGCTTCTGCTCATGCAAGATGCTCTGTCAAACACTCTGGAAATCTGCTGAAGATTCCATTGCAGTGTACTCTGTAGATTTTCTTCCTGTCATTCATCTATGCTCTTCTTGAGGATGAAACACTGGACATTTTTGTTTGACATAACATGTGTTTTCCAACATCCCATTTTCCAATTTCATTATGCTTCACTTTGTTGCACATTTTTCCTTGCAGTAGCTTCTTATGTCTCATTTTATAAGAAGATTCATCTGCCACGGAGATTAAGAAATTACATTTGCGATACATATTTTTCATGCCATCTGAATGTAGATAGGCTCACCTTAACAGAACGAATAAAACAAATCTCTTCAAATACAATAATAATCCTCACAAAGGTATTGCAAAATTATGTCAAAGCAACTCTGTAACCTAGCTCCGACTGAAGGAATAAAAAGAATGATACTGTTGGCATTTTTCATAAGTATTTCTACATATTTTCCAAAACTAAATTGCTATAAAAATATGAACCATCTGTATAGCTTGCAGAGAAGGGTATCACTCTGGTGGAAAAAAGTTACCAAGTTTCCATTCGGATGTTGTAGATGTTAACATATTTAAAAAATAAAAAATAAAAAGACAGTTGTACCTCTCCCCTCTCCTAAACCTACAAAGAAAATGTTGCTTTCTTTTATGAAAGGTAGAGAAAGCACAAACAGTTACATGCACCAGTATTTACTGATCAAGATGTAACACACGTCATTCATGTGCTCTTTGGGGTTTGCAAGGAAGGTACCCTGTTTCCATGCTCTGTCTGCATACCCAAGGTCAGAGAGGAAACTGATTTTTTTAGAGACTTCTAGTGACTTATCAAAGTCGTGTCTGTTCAAAGTGCCATTTAATGAAGATATCACACCTTGCTCTTGCAGGTGTTCTATGGATGAGTGTTTCTGCATAGCACATAAAATGGCCCAGTGACCAATGGCATAACTGAGATCTGAGAATAAGAGATTTGAAGGACACTGAGAGAACCACCTGTTGTAAACCGAAGAGCCAGAGCTGGAGCTTTTCTAACCATGAAAAACCATCTTACTTCCTCAGAGTAAGACACTGTTCAGCATAGTGACAAGAGACATAACAGCAACCTTTGTGACTGGGTGATATAAAATTTATCATTTCTGCTCTCGCTGCCCTGGATACCTCTGCCCCATTGTTCCTCAAGCTGCTGGTCCTACTTTCCCAAACTCTAAACAAACTTAGCTTCTTATCTTCTGTCCACTCCTGACATCTTGCCTTGTCTTTGCACCCGAACTGCAGAAATTCTCCTCATTCTTGCATTGTTTCTCTAGGCTCCAAATCACAGCAAAGAATGGGAACAATCAAAAAAGAAAACACGCTTAATTTCTACTAGTGGGACGCTTCCCTCCATCCACACTGGCCTTGTTCAGGAGGCTGTCAGTGACCTGTATAAGGCCTTCTCAACGCCACACACACCACATGACCCTTTCTAAGTGGACACAGTTAACACATGGGCAGCAAAACAAAAGTACCTAAAGTTCACTTTCTGATTAATATCTGCAGTGTTTCATGGCTCCTTCATGTGATTTTTAGGGAAGAGAAGGGTCAAAGGGGAGGCTCCTGGAGTTTTGTCTTCTAAGTAACAGGCACAAAACCTCCTCAGCTGAAGAGCAGAAGAGGGAGCATCAGAGCATTGTTCGCTATGGGCAAGTTAAAAAGACTAGGAAAGAGCAAAGCCCTGAAAATGAGACAATGGCCGTATTCCCCAGAGCAGAAGAGCAGTATGGAGTGGCTTTCTTAGTCTTTGTGCAGCATCTGACACAACACCATGGTTGGTTGTCTGGCCTCACTCTGAACCCACCCTAATATTCACACAGTTCAAAACAGTTTCTCCTAATTCCTTTCTGTTCTCTGTGCAGAAACATAAAAAGACAGAATTTACTTAAAACCCCAAATCTCAGTACTTTTTTGTTTTTTCAGTAGCCTACTTTACAATGATGTATGCTTTCCCTCTTCTAACTTTCTCATCTTTCTTTCCACCAAACATTTTCCAACAGCCACAGTCTAACAATAAAAGCAAAATATTTAAAGTGCCAAGAAAGAAAAATTGGATTTAAACTGGTTGTAATAGATCACAGCCACAGAAAATGCACAGAAGCAGCAAGAATGCCAAAACTTCAGAAGAAGCATATTTAACAACTGTAGGAGTTAAGCAAAACAGGTTGGAATGAATTTTTTCCAAGAGATATTGCTTCTAGGTTTTCCCTCTGCAAAATCTTGTGCTGTTTGACTTTGGCTCTTTATATATTACAGGATTCTTATCTGAAATTCGGTTCATACGTAACTATGAATGCAATATTTCTAGTTTAATGAAACTGAAAACGGGTAAGGAGAAAAATCTGTTTGAATTTCATATGTCACAAAGATGTTAGAAATGGCAGAATACAGGATAACAGTATAAAAAGGGCAAACATAGTTACATATACTATTGAGGGATACATGTAATGAGTAGTAGTGTTGGCTACTAATAGTTTCAATTCCAGGAAGTTCTGAGAAATTTCATTTCAATTTTTTCCCCCAAAATATGCAGCAGGGTATTTTTACCCATCATCTCTGAAATAGATCTTTAAAGTTAAATGCAAGCATCTTGAAATAAGTTTTGAGTTCTAGTGAGTTATAAGGATTCAAAGTAAATTATGAATTATTTTCAGGAAGAAATCATCCATTTGTAAAATACTACATATCCAGAAATTCAGAATGAAATTAATCTTTGTTTCCCACACATCTCTTTCTGTAGCAAAAGGGCAATGGCTGATTTAATATTTCTGAGTTAGAAAACGATTCCAAAATATCATAGCAGAAAATACTCAATATTGAGTACTTAATTACTACAGATTTTATGTTCTGAATGAGAAGAAAAGGTAGAAATAATTGGATTTCAAAAAATAGTTTTTTCTTTAAGTATGGGTATTTTTGGTGCAGTCATGTGGTCAAAAATTTCAGGATCTATCTTACAGATTATTTCATTAGCCGCATCTCTCTTCTCAGCCCCCAAATAACCCATACGCAGATTGTGATTCCGTGTCAATTTTGTTTGCTGATTATGCTGAAAATATCATCCTATCAGTTCTGGAGACCTTTGTTATATCGCCTTTGCCTCAAAAACAGTTGATCTTCATGAATGTTTGATTTTCTCCACTGACTTGAGTAAGTTGTGCCAGAGACACAACTGGACATCAGCTTTAGTCTCTCAGTTATGTGGGTATATATTCAGAAACAATTGTTTTGCTGTAGAAACAATTCTGCTGACAAGCCAACAGTTGGTTGACTATATGAATAAATTAAACTGCACTATGTTATGGTGAAGTACTGAGCTATTTCCATTCTACAAGAAAGGAGAGAGATTCATTACAGCTAATTAAGATGTGCATATGGGAATGGAACCAAAGAATCCCAAACACGTCTACAGTCTTTGATAAAGACATGGAAAAATGGGAATCAGGTTTGTTAAATTTGTTCAGTTCGTAACTCTTACCTACACTTCAATCGTATTTCTTGGTGCCTTGGCTTATTTTCTTAAAAAAAAAATTACCTATAGACCTCTAATCAATGTACATTATTCAAAGCACTAAAAAGCCCTTAAGCTTAGTGGCAGCTGTGGCCCAAGTGTGCTTACAGACACAGTGTTTGTGGAGTTAAGGTTGTGAATATGGATCTTAAGAAAGTTTGGAAGATTTTAACTCCAAACCAGTTTCAACCAGACACCCACAGACCCGGTTTTTCTCAAGAGGTGTGAAAGGACCTGATTATCATTTTGAGGCAGCCGGAAGAGAAGTGGTGGAACAGTATAAGTTGTGCATTATAAACTCGTCTGGGTATTTTTTGGCATTATTGTTAAATTAAAATTATATTAAAATGAAACACTTCACTATTTAGCTTTCTGTCTGCCTGGCAGGTTTTGCTACATAAATCTGGTTGGAGAAAATTGGCCCTTTTGACTTGGACATTGGATATGGCATTTCTGCACCATCAAGAAAATGGCTGCACATTTTTTTAATTGTTTCCCTCGCATATAATTTTTAAACAGTCTTATAAAAATGTTTTCCTTGTTTCACTCCCCACAGAATTAAGAATGCACATGAATAGTTGCCAGTTGGCCTATGCAGTAGTCATTCCAGCAGACGGCAATGAGAAAGTATGAAGTGTTTTTTGGAAGAACTACCTTTCTTTGCAGAACATACTAGACTGTGCGTAGCTTGAAAGAGATGCCTTTTATTCCCTGCAGACCACTTCCTTCAGCTCAAGAAGAAAGAAGAATTTTCTAACTGGTGAAGACACAGAATAAATGTAAGGAGTCTTCTATGTACCATGATCTTTGCAAGTAAACAAACATTTGCTACTCTGTTGAAATTAGTGCCGTATACTCCCAAAAAATTTTGACTGCATATTAAGATGGACATATATTGTCACTGTCAGCATGTATAGTGTTTAATTATCTTCCTATTGCCCCCAAACTCTGCCTTTCAAACATGTGTATACACAAACCCACTGACACATACAGTTTCTCAGCTATGGTTCATAAAGACTATTCCGAGGGGGAGTAAGGAAGGGGACACTCACTCTGAAAAGCCACAGTTTCCTGGAAAATGATATCATACCAAAACACAAAATGACATTCATAATGCATGGAAAGTAAGAACAAAGACCAAACTATTTTGTACTTTCAGCCTGTCAAACAAAAGCGGTGTGAAAAGGTGAAAGTGGTGCTTTTATTCTATTTTATTTCCTTTTATTAAAAATAAAAGCCAATCAATTTTCAATAGAAAAAGAAAATAAAAGGGGAATCAAAAGGTGAGGTTGTTCAAATGGATAATAAAGGATAAGCACAAGGGAGAGCAGACAGGATGCATATACAGTGTGACTGAAATGTTGGACCAGGCTGCAGGAGTGCCCTGCCCTGCTCTTGCGACCTCTGCCTGGGTGCATGGGGGCTGCCCAGGGCCCCCGGCACTGAACAATTGCTCGCTTGTTGCAGGGACCGGCCGCCCAGCTGGAACAACACTCCCTGCTCCCAGACTGGCCTGGGGAGCTCCTCCGCCGGGCAACTCCAGGCAAATGTACAGGAAGTGTGAATAATTGAGGGTTTTAGCATTAAAAAAAAAAAAAAAGCACAAAAAACACCACCCTCTCAACTAATGTTCCACTTCAGTGCTTGCTTGATGTTTCCATCTCTTGGGCAGCCCTGAAAGAAATGCACACCTTCAGACCAAAGCCTGAGCTTGACTGCAGCAGCAGAAGGAGGACCTCTAATGGAGAGTTTGTCTAGATGACCTCTAAGGGTCCCTTCCAAACCTAATTCTACGATTCTATGAGGACTGATTTTCAGCAGTCCTCACCACAGAGAAATTTCTCCCTGCTCTTCCCAGCTAGTCAATATGATTTATTTGGGAGCACCACTGCAGTGCCCACCAGGCACCATATGTCTCTCCCCCAGTGGTGATCACAGTCCTGGGGCATCACCCTGAGCAAATCCCTGGTGCTCCCAGCCACCAAGCAGACACCAGCTGTTTATGCCTTCTTCCATGGATCTCCACACGGCAGTTGCAAGACCACCTACAGAAATGCCAGTGTAATCTCAGAAAGACACTCTTTGTAATGATCTTTTCTCCTTTCTGTTTTCGAGGGTTTGGTTTCTTTCAGTGTGCTCTGGACTGTGTCATTTGGCAAGAGCTGGCTCTATCTAGATCTAATTGTTTTCTCAATTAAGCCTAGAGAGAGAGAGATTTTCCCTCTTGGATTACCAAGCTCATTTTAAGAAGGTAATTTAGTGGCTTAATTTAGTGACATTAAAATTAAATTTTAACTTCATTTTTTCTCCCTGTGCTGAAGTGTAATGAATAAGTTGCCTCTTGAGAGGAGTAAATTTCTCTCTTGCCTTTTCTTAATGGAGAAGACACTGAGGAGGAAGGAAGTAAGAGGTGAGCTAAAAAAAATTAATCCTTTCACATTTGGACCCTAATTCAGAGAATTAAGACTAGGTTAAAGAAAAAAACACAGGTTAATCCTAACACCCCGTCATGTAATCGTAAGTAAGATTTTGAACAGAACAAGTTGTGAGGAATAAAGCAAACAGTGAAAATACCTTTTAGCAGTTTTGTAAATGCAGCACCACATGACCCCATTTATATTGGGTAGGCAAGGACACGGGCAGCTTGTTCCACTCCTTCCTGATGGCACCTACAGTGGGTCAGACCTGTTGGCCTCCTAATGCAGAACATTGGTTAGCTGAATCTGACTACAAGGTAGGTTATCTCCCGTTTCTCCTACACTAGAACCATCCTCTCATCATTCTCAAAGTCCCTACCAGTGTAGACATCCTGTGGGTTACTGGGTGTCCTTCTATCAGCTCTGCTCCTCCAGACAGGTCTCGTCTGTAGTTGTTGCAAGTTAGTAATTCCACTGGGATCTGCACAGCTGGAAGTGTCCAGGCTGCAGATACTCCTAAGCACCCAAATCTTGTTCTGATCTACACTGTGATGAATGGCTTTTAATATTACTGAAAAACAGGGTTGGTGTGTAGGGGCCATGCATCTGGAGGAGTGGGAAAAGAGATTTGAGCACTCCAAGCACCGATTCCTCATGGAAGAAACGGATTCTAAAGGGGAGTTATACTGTTACAAGTAGCTTTTCGGGATCCTCTTCAGGTCCCCCATATTTTTGCTTAGCTCAGATCTGTCTCTTCAGCTGAGGTCAATGCAAACTTTGTCTCACCAGGATGTAAGGAGCATTGAATAGGGGCTTTTGTTCCTAGATTCCGTTTTACTCTTCAAACATACAGTGACACACATGACAGCACAACTTTGTAAAAAGACAGTGAAGAATTAATGTAGTAAAGAATCTGCTGGAGAATGTCAGTGACATTAAGCATTACATTATGAATTGAAATTCAGTGATAAGTTTCTATTAGCACTGCTATCAAAGGAATGGGAAACACCCAAATGGCAGCTACACTGTATAGCATACACACAAACGTTGCTGTCTGGATTTGTCATCTTGAAGATGTATGCTTGTGGGGCTATGATGAGGTTTTTTGTAATTCATTTCACAACGTGTAGTTGATGAACTTACTTTACACATACTTAAAAAAAAATAAAGCTACTAATCTTCTCTGCCTTATAGAATTACTAGCAGTTTTATCTTCCTCACAAAATTTACCTTTTAAACACGTGCCTCAGCACTCACCCACTTATTTCTCTCCCCTTCATACACAGAGTTTTGCTTTCACACCTCATCCCAATCCCTCACTCACGCCTCACGCATCGATGCAAAGGAGAAATAACAGAAACAGCAGAAGAGGCTTTTTCCCAATGTCAGGAGGAAAAAGCATTTTGAAAATTCCCATGAAGGAAGAACATCCACTGTCACTGATTTGATCTTTTAGATATCCTGGCATAAATGTTTGCCTTCACTGTGCAGGCTGAGCCCCATTTGTGTCACGCAGAATAACACGAGCAGAAATCATCCTCTGCAGTAACTCCTCAAAGCAGCCCCAGAGATGACTCTGCTCTGTTGGTGCGGTGAGAGAGTCGGCAGTAGCCGATTCAAAGGTGCAGTGAGGCCTCTGAAACTCTTTTCAAATATTTTTACAAGAAATTGAGAGATTCGGCCTTGAGAATTCACTGTGCCTTGCAGAGGGCTCATAAATAAACAGCTTTCGGGATAACGTTTCACACTTCAGCTAGCTCAAGAACAGACAGTATGTTACTCCAAAGGTTCCTAGGGAAAAGAGCTCCTCACAGAGCCTCGTAAAACACAGCAGTGCTTTCTGTCAGCTTTGCTGCCACATGGCCGCCTTCTCTCCAGCGTGCATTAATCACCTGTATTCTCCTGTCTCCCGGTCAGCTCTGATTTTATTGCTGAGTTTTCAGTGGCACTGGCTCCACAAACCTCACAGTTGTTTCTCAAAACCCTCACCACTTCTTTTCCGTGATGTTGTTTTTATTCTTTTTCTTCATTTGGGCTTTTGTTGTTTTTCTGAGTTACATTTTTAAAAACGTTTCCTGTTTCTTTCCATTTTGAAGTCACAGCTCCATCAGTACAGCGGAATATACCCATTAGTCATACATCACACACACTTCTGTTCCCACAGGAACAAGAATATTCTGACCAAAAAAGTCCATCCTCATTAGCTAATAGCTTGAGCAGCATTTACAGGGAGCACTACAGAAAGTGCCTGCTGCAGAAAAACTGACAATATGCTACTTCAGTTTTAATTTTTATCTAACCTGTTTGGTCTATATTGTTACAACAGAAGAAGGATTTGTGCCTCAACGCCAGCATATAATTTAAGAAACTTCTGTGCTGCCTGTCACGATCCATTTTGGGACACTATGGATCTCTGCTCCACAGGGCTCTGAGCGACTGCTTCGGAGTTACTGCTGTCGACTTTATCAGATGCTCAATCAGGCTTAGGTTATGAGCACTGTGCTTTTCTTTGCCACATGCTGTTGCTTCTAGTGGGGTTTCCCAACAGCTTCTCAGCTCCTAATTCAGGTAGCTGCAAAAAGCACAGAAGTGCGCTGTAAAGATCAACGTGCTGCCCTTCTCACCAAAGGAGAGAACTAACAAAGCGAATGTTAGGTCTGTCAATGAAAATGTTCAGAGCAAACCAATGTCACAACATTTGGTACCTTTTCTTCTGCTGCTTCCAGTTTTAGCTTCCCAAATTTAAAATCTATTCATAATGTAGTGCCCCATTTCTGTGCCTACGGCATAGGGTGACAACTGCATACTGCAAACTGCTGCTCACTTCTTAACGTTAAAGCACAAATTCTTGACTCCTACATGTGTTAGTGCAGGCACTGCAGTCCTTGTTAGTGTGCAATCCTAATACCGTCCGTTTTATTCCCCGTGTCGTTGGTAAAAAAAAAAAAAAAAAAAAACAGTATTTTTTTCACTATTATTTTCACCTTGTCCTGCAATTAATATTTTTCCTCCCAAATAAGATAAAGAATTTAATTGTGAACCAAGTATTTTCTGAACGGCAGTTCATTTCCTGCGATGTTTTTGCCAATTAACATTCAACTATTATAAACTCTAAACAGTTTTATTTTCAGGACAAAAACCAAGCTGTTCTACTTCGAGAATGTTTAATCTGTTGGGCCCCTTATTTTTCCCAGTGAGAATTGTTCACCGAAAGCAGAAAGCATACCAAGCACCAACAATCTGCAGGGTGGCCAAGCGTACTTCTGAAATGTCATCTGCAGGATTTTTCCACTATCCTCCAATTATTTTGAATGAAGAGAACGATAGTTGATAGGAAAAAAAATAGAAAAACACACTCCAAAAGCATAGAATTTACTGATAAGGACTGTGAAACTAGCAGTTTCATACAGACAGAGCTTCACAGGGATGACACAGTGAAGTTTAACAGAGAAAAAGGGCTCTTTTGTGATTTGTTGACTTGCCCAATATGTATCCGTACACTGTTTTACAGCAGGGATACGGCTGCTTACAAACATCAGCCTGCAGGAAAATGAGAAAAAATCCATCCCGAAGCTAAAGCATTCTCTTTTCTATAGTGTGTCTGGGATGCTGAGAGAGGAGAGGGAGAGCAGAGTGGGGTGGCTGGGTCCTGCTGTCTTGTCACCTACCATGGTGTGAAGGACTGCTGGTGGCTTCTCTGCCTGGCTGACCTCCCCCTGACTTGGGGCAGGGAGAAACAGAAAGATTCTGTGCTCTGGCGGAGCTGCGCCTTCCCGTGACCTGGGTGAAACCCTCCAGCCCTTTCCCACAACGCCGCACCGAAGCCCCGCTGCAGCTCTCCGTTTATTTTTTCAGGTGAGTAAAGGCTGTATCAAGTGCTGGTTTCTCAGTTGCTTTTAATTAGGCTTCTGGAAGCCGCTCTTTCATCTCGGGCAAAGCCTGCGTCACTTCGCTCTAGCTATTTTCGGTCCTAAAGCCGCGGGTTCACTTTCATGAGGCTAATTGAAGGCACACGGGAAAGCAGAAAATGGCTAATCCCAATGATTTGAGATATTTTACGGTTCGGGTGAAACCGCACATTTTTTAGCTGCAGAGAGCCACTTTCTAAATTTTAACCACACAACCACTTCCCTTATGAGGGGCCCATGGGAGAAGGAAGCTGCAGTGACACGAGACTGTGACAGGACCCCATGCTCTGTGCTGGAAAAGTTGAGCAGGTGATGGAGACTTGGTGGAATATAATGGGGTATTTTTCCTAAGCTTCAGCCCACCCGGTCAGCTCCACCTCATCTCCCAAGTAAGCAAGTGAAAAAGATGAGGGAAGTCCATCAGATCACCAGCTACAGCACAGTGCAGGGATGCTTCAAGTATATGACTGCCATTAATGTTGGCAGGACTCCTGTAGTGGGAATTACCTTTGTGGGTTTGAAAATGAATGGATAAAAGGCATTTCAGCAGTTCTCACAATTACAGTCGCCATCCTAGTTTTCAGCTACAATAACTTTGCCACGTTTGGCCAGCTGTCCCATTCAAATCCAATATACAATCACATTTTCATGTCATGTAATTATTCTGCATGTTAGTATGGAACTTTCAGTGTTCAAGTTTTAGGCCATTACTCCTCGTCCCATTGCTATGCTCCACTGAGAAGAGCCTGGCCACATCCATTTGTCTCCCACCTCCTTTTTGATATTTATAAATATTTATCAGATCCCTTCTCAGTCTTCTTTTCCCAGGCTGCACAGATTCAGGTTACTCAGCCTTTCCTCATATGGGAGAAACTCCAGGCCCTTTATCACTTTTGTGGCACTGTGCTGGACAATCTCTCCACCTCCAAATACCATGTCAGTATTATGTTGACAAAGAAGGCCCACAGAAGGTTTCAGAAACAGTTATTTTCTGCCTTGGCAGTTCCACAGGCTTGTGATAGATTTTGTTCTTCCAGGGCTTAGATTGATGTTTTATTTCTCTGGATAACCAGTGCAACTCATGTTATGTGAGCAGCACTGAAGAAGTGTGAAGAACCAGAGAGATTAGGGCATGCTGGGTTGTGGCTCCAAGATCATGTACCTTTCTTCTCTGCCTGAGGAAGATTTGGAGGAATTCAGGGAAGAACCACTGTTCACAGCACTCATCTAGAGGAGTTTCAATGCCATTAATTCCTCACTGCAACAAGGGTGTAGCCTCCTGAGTAATGGTATTATGTGCTTCTACATGGGGAAAACTCAGCTTTCTACTCAGTCATTGCTAGTGGGAATACCCAGAGTGATAGCAGTGCTCCAGGCTAATGCGGCCAGCATAATCCCAAAGCTCTGGGGTCCAAAGTATGCAAACAGGTGGTAGTGTAGGGCAGACAGAGAAAGGAAACAGAGAAGTCAGGAGAAAATACAGCTCTGAATTTTTGGTCTTTTGTTCTTTCAAAAAACAAAATAGCTGAAAAAGTTTTTTGCTTTTTTTTGTTGTTGTTGTTGTTTTTTGATGGTGGGATGAGGGTTTTTGTAAATTCAGAACCCTAACTTTCAACAAAACACAATGAATTTTGAATTGTTGAAGCAGCTTGTACTAATGGTCTCCTAGAGTATTAAGTTTAGGGTAGCCAAACCTCTTTGAAAACTGATGGGACACTGAGACTTTCACTCTGAAACATTTTTCACTTCACAAGCAATCTACGGTTTCTAAAGCATTTTAAGAGGATTAAGTAATTTGAAACAGAAAATAAATAATTCCGACCTTTTCACATTTCAAGAAAATCTGAAAAATTCTGCTTTGGTTTAAACCAAATGTTTTTTTTCTTTGATACTTCTGCTCAGCAACTGAACTGAAAACCCACTATTCATCCAGTCTTTAAATTGCAGCTTGAAAATGGAAAAGTTACATAAATTATGCTCAACAGTCCTTCTTCTTAATTATTTGTTGGTTATTTTCTTGTAGCTTCAAAGCACAAGTGGCTCTTGAGGCAGGATTTGAACGATGTGAAGGTATTGAGCTAGCTTGCAGTAGTTATGGGTTCATATTTTGCATATGGAGCCATTATTTCAACTAATAGATCACCACCAAGAGAAGCCATTTAAAATATCTTTATGGCCTATATCCTGACGGGGAAGGAGTTGTAAAAAGGTCATAAACTGTGCCAAGAAGCATAAAAAGAAGTTGGTGTTCTGCATTACAAGAAATGCAAGATAAGGTACTTGCACGTTCCAGGCATGGTAGGTGGGTGGGCAGGGGGCCTAACAATATCCAGATGGGTCCAGAGCACAGGCTGGAGGTAGGCTCTGCAGAGCTAGTCGTTTTTGTCTGCTGTTTCTTATGCACTTTATGACCTCCTCATCCCTACTTTTCAGCCTTCACCTTTTGCAACCCTTGGCCCTTGCATGTCAGTCTGCCTGGTGGCCCTGAAACTCCTCCCCTCAGTGCCTGGGTTTCTCCTTTGCTTTTCCCTATCAGCCAGGAGATGGACCATGCTGGGCTGCACCCTTGCCCTCTAGCCATGCTTTTACTCTCTCCTCTGCCCCTGCCAGAGCAGGTGCCTGCTGTCTCTCAGATTTCTTGAGGGAGTGCATAGGGGTAGAGGCAGGCAAATGGGTGGGCTGGTTCTGCAGGAGCTTTCAGTCGCTGATCTTGTCCCCTGGTAGCCATGAGGTTGGAAATTCACTAACTCTGTCTGAATTCAGTGCCTACATCCTCTCCCAGTTTCCCCAGAGAGCTTTTAAACCAAATACTGTGGTGGCTGAGTGGGGTTTGTCAGTTTCTGCACCACCACAGAGTTCCAGGCAGGACAGCAGAAACAGCAAAGGGACAAATCTTTATTTATGCTCTGACTTTTTTACTTTGTGACAATTTAGATGGATTGTTTGCTGGGTAAATTGGGTGCCAGGCTCTTTTCAGATATCACAACTGTCTAAAAGAACATGAATGTAAATAAGAAACGGGCTGTAATGATCAAATATTTGGGTATTAATTCAGTCTTTACTTTGGCAAAATTTCCTGCTGCCTTTCCATACACGAGAACGGAGCAAATGCTATAAGACAGTTTTCATAACCTTTGTGCACCCCTGTGCGCTCTTACTCAGATGCTTAGTCACACCAGGATGTATTCTCTGGGGAACTACTCAGCCGTCCTGTTGTTGGTGAGCATAGTCTGAGTAAAACCTAAGAAGTTCAAAAAGGAACAAGTCTGTGCCTGTGACAATCAGGGCTTCCCTGTCATGTTTGGTTTTCTGTAGATAGTAACAGTAGATCACTGCTTACAACTGTGCTTGCATAACTCCTGCTGCTGAGATCCTCTGAAAGCAAAGTGGCAGCATCAGTCTTATGCCATGATTTGCTGGAGAATTACATGCCAACCCTCTGCTGCAGAGGCTTGCAAGCCTGCTGGTGCTAAATAATCACTTCCTTTCATCCTCTTCACTTGCACTGTTCCTTGCCAAACTCCAGCAGAGACAACTTAGTTAGCACAAAACTCTGCAGGAGAGCACAGGTCTTGATGTCAGCATTTGCTTCTGACAGACTTTCAGTCAATGTGCTTCTCTTTTTTACATCAGAATGGAAAAGCATACTATTTCCAGTTATGCTCCCTGCTGTGCTTTCTTATGAGTTCTGTGTCTCACCTATGCAGTATGTAGCTATCAGACTTATAAAAAACATAATGACTCTGATGAAGACAAGCCTGGAGAAAGCTAATCCAGGGATTTAGGTTCATTAGGGCATAAGGTCCCCTGGAGCCTCTCCTTCCAAGTGCAGTAGACATGACTGGAAATCTCCCCTATTTCCCTGAAGGTGGGCACTGCAGCCAGTAACATCCTTGTTCCAAATGCACAGCATGCATCAAGGGAGCAGGTGTGGGACTGAAGATGAGGATGGGCTCGTTCTGAATGCTACTGGAATTGTAGCTGGCACTGCATTCTGCATGGTAAAGCTCCTGATGAATTTTGGGGACCCTGATTCTGAAGATCTTGCCTGAGGAAAACACATTGATCTCAATTTCAAAAGGCTGCACCTGAAAGTATCGAAAGCCCTTGCACAGCTACCACCTAATTCTAGAGGTGTGTGAAGTCCCTTGTTGCTTGTGTTGTTGCCACCTAAAAGCTCAGGTCTTCAGTCTCAGCATTGTCTTGCATTTATCGTGCTACATTGTAGAGTACTCAAAACCCCTCGCTGTCTCCCCCTCAGTGGCTGGTAGATTACAGCACTCACTGAGGATCTTCAGATCTTTCCTCCCTCTGCAGTAATTTGAACCTGCAAAAATAGCCAGTGTGCCAGAGAGAAAGTGAGTAACAGTGTCTCAGGCCACACAAAAAGCCTCCCATGGGATGAATGACGCAGATTTCCTTCTTTCCACATAAATGCCCTGACCTCTAGGCCTCACCTTCTCCAGTCCAGTGAAGAGTTATTGCCAACAAAGTGAAACAACTCAGTGGTGGGAAAGGCCTGACCTGGAATGTTGCATATAGCCTGGTCATGGCTCACATACACCTACACCAGAGTTAGAAAATGTGCGTTCGAATCATCTGAAACAGAGGCGAGAATTAATCTACAGTAGAAAAAACTCAGTAATTTTCAGCAATATCTGCTGTGTTTTTAGCACATGGTTGGAAGAATCAAAGTGGGGCATGGCACATTCCTACTTCTTTCTCTTCACATTTTCCTATTTTGTAGTTGTGGACATTTGGGGGAGGGCATAAATGAAGAATATTTATGTGTGATAATTGTGCTCAAGTGATACGGAAGTACTAAAGAGGACCATCTCATGTTAATTTTCGGACAGCAGCCTTCCGGACTGTTTTACTAAGTGACATGATGCAGATGTATCAGTGACCACACTTGCACTTTCCAGATGGAAATATTCTCCTTTGTAACAAGATGCAGGAGGCAGCAAAGGAGCCAGGTCTTTGTCCTTTCCTTCGTTCATATCCAATTTGTAAAGAGGTAAGACTGAGAGACATCTTTATTATATCCTACATCTTGTCCCAGTGTGGGAAAACAGAGGTCATTAGTGACAGCAGGTAAAATAGCCCTCATACGTAAATCCTGGTCTCCTTGTTTTGCTCCTGGAGTCTAAAGAAGGATGATGTCTGGGAGAATTAGTGAAGAATTCCACTCCCTGGCCTATAACCAGTAAAAGCACTGCGTATTTTGGTATGGGAACTTAGCCATGGTAGGATATCTTTACTGTTGGAGGAAAATGGACAGAACAATATAAAAGTGTTTTGCATGATACTTGAAGAGGATTCATGTGTCCAATATATGTATAAAACAGCAGCCCAGTATACACTATTGTCAAGGCAACACAGTGAACTTAGATTCTGCATGAGCAGTAACACTATGTTAAATTGCCTGGGCATGGAAAGAGTTAATCCAGTCACACCAATGATTTGTAACTACTTTTTACTCCTGCTGTTACTTCTAAGTCATCATGAAACTTGAAAAGAATGTCCTATGGCTGTATCCAGTTCTTAAATAGAATCATAGGATGGTTTGGGTTGGAAGGTATCTTAAAGGTCACCTAGTTCTAACTCCCCGCCATAGACAGAGGTGCTTTCCACTAGGCCAGCCTTGCTCAAAACCCCATTCAGTCTCGACTTGAACTCATTCACAACTTCTCTAGACAACCTTTTCCAGTTTCTCAACACCCTCATAGTAAATAATTCCATAGTATTTAATCTTAATCTACCTTCTTTCAGTTTAAAACCATTATTTCTTGTCCTATCACTACACTCCCTTATAGAGTCACTCTCCAGCTTTTCTGTGGCACCCCCTAGGTACTGGAAGGCAGATATAGGGTCCACCTGGAGCACTCTCTTCTCCATGCAGAACAACTCCAACTCTCTTAGACTGTCCTCACAGGAGAAGTACTTCAGCCCTCTAATCGTTCTTGCATTTGCGCTTGAGATTGCACTGTCTTGTGCAGGACCTTGCACTTGGCCTTGCTGAACTTTATGGGGTTTGCATGAGTCCATTTCTTAAGGCTGCCAAAGTCCTCTGGGTGGCATTCCTTCCCTTCAGTGTGCCAACCGTACCATTCTGCTTGATGTTGTCTGCAACTGAACAGCAAACATCACCAACAGAATTTCAATGTTCATGCAAAAGACCAAACTGCACTTTCAATTACATCTGAAATCGGAGGATGTGGCAGAAAACAAACTGCAGAACTTTATTTATTATCATAATTACTTGAAAGCCATCAAGAGGTTAGCGTGAGTTTCTAAAAACCCAACAGTGAAGCTAGAGCAAAGTTGCTCTTTTTAAAGTCAATAAATTTGATTCCACATTTATTTCAGTTTTCAGAGTAAAGAGACATGACTTACTTTTCAGTATACAAGTCCAAATTTTTAGAAAAGTGCCTTTTACTGTCACCTTAGTCCATTAAGAAGCAGTTTTCAGGTAGAGAGAGTGCCATAAAATACAACATTCTGTTCTGCTAAATACTTTGGCAATTATCTCAGATCTGAAAGCAGCACTGGCTAAGACCTTTGGTTATAGACTGTTCTCTATTGCTGCTGTGCATAGAAACAGGATTTGCTCTCTTCCCTTGGTGAATAGTTTTCTGTAGTTTTGTCCCCTTGCATTTTAAACTTTTTTTTTTTTTTTTTTTTTTTTGACAGAGTTAGCAGAAATGACTGAGGAAGGAACATTTTTTAAAAGCCTCTTATGTGACAAACTGGGAAAACAAGCATTCACATGCTGCCAAGACTGGAAGGTAAGGAGAGAAAGGGCATGTTTTGGGCAGGCTCTTTGGGCAGGATGGGAATATTTTGTGGTAAACTGTCATACTAATCTGAGGTATTTCAGCCCAGACAACTACAGCTGCTGTCAAAGAGAAAACCACCTCATTTCTGCTGATCTTGCAGCTTTGGATAACGTGTGTACTTGCTGCTGCCAGTAAAACAAAGGGTTCTTCCAGAGGGCACTGCTGATCTAGAGGGCAAAGCTATATATATTTTTTGGTATACCATGAAATGTTGGTCCTAAGGGAACTCAAGCATCCAGGAAAGACTGAAGTTAGAAACGTGGGTGGAAGCTTTGCAGCCCACAGATATTCCTTAATCCAAACGACATCCTGAGGAAGTGAGTCTGGAAAGGGACTTTCTCATGCTGTACTCTTTCCCAGCTATTAAGAGCATTATGTGCTTCACAGCACCATTTGTGCAACAGAAATGCAATCACTTATCAGAGATGAAGGCTATTTAATCTACTAAGGAATTCAGCCTTTGGATTAATGCATGGTATGCTGCTGATACTCCCTCTCCAAACATAATGTATTGCAGCCATAAATGGTGAAATTAGGCATGACAAATTGAGACTTGCAGTCTAACTGCCTCCCACACGGGTTGGAGTTTTGTGTAGCCACCCACACTGAAAAGAGTGTCCTCAGGCCCTCAGCCATTTTAGGCACAGCTGGAGCAGCTACAGCTTTACTCGTGTCTATTGCAATGGGTACTGGTCAAATCTGGACACTTACATTTGGATATGTAAACGTAGAAGGAAGATACTTTTGAAGTGATTTGAACATTCGTTTTGTGTGCTTCTTTTCTGAAATTTTGACCCAAGAGTATGTTACTTGCAATTGGGCAGCCCAAAATATTGGATAATTGGCTAGCTGGAGTGGCTTACATATCCTTCAACTCTTAGATTTCTTTGGGATCCTCTTACTTCAGACCACCCTGCTCTGTCCAAGTCACATCTCTGTCTTTGTTTCAGATATCCTAAAAGTAAGGTCACTTATGGTTTCCATACGTTATTGTCTCATCTCTTTTCCCAACAGGGAGACAAACAAATAGTTGAAAGAGATAAAAAGAGGGAAAAAGCCAAAAGAGCAGCTGCAGCAAAGTAATGAAACACATATACTATTTTTTAAAAACACTTTGTTGGAAATGCTTTCTGTTTTGAGTCTGTAGAAGACTGCACTGCTGGGGAGGTCACAACTTTATGATCTGGCATCAGTTCTGTCATGGGATACCTCCTAGTGAAGAGGTAACAGTGCCATGCATGCATACTCCACCCCACCCCAAAACACAGCTGGCATTCCCTGG
Source organism: Callipepla californica brunnescens (assembly GCA_023055505.1). Taxonomy (NCBI): domain Eukaryota; kingdom Metazoa; phylum Chordata; class Aves; order Galliformes; family Odontophoridae; genus Callipepla; species Callipepla californica. The sequence continues at coordinate 73,412,906 of JALIRH010000002.1, read as the reverse complement.
CACTCCTGAGATATTAAGCTACAGTGTACTGTACCTGGAAGTTTTAGAATGATATCACATATATGTTTATCTGCATTTCTTGCACTGTTATGACACAAAACCAGTTCTGTTTTTCAGATGAAGAGATTCATAGCCAATAAGCTATGTATGTTTCACTAAGAATTTTTCTTGATAAACTCATCTGAGATTTCTTTCTTTCAAGAATTTGTCAGGACGTATTGAAAAATACATATTTATTAAAAGAGCGAAAGCAGGAAGAGGCTGTTTGGCTTATCTTGTTCACTTCCTGAAATCCAAACAAACTTTCAGAAAAATCCATATCACACCCTATCCATTCACCCTGTTTCCCTGTGCTGAGGATGGGAGAGCCTAGACAAATCTGGGTTTTGGGAAATCTTTGGAACTCTTTCTGAAAATAGATTCCAAATATTCACCATTCAAAGGCTTTGAGCATACTAGCTGGGGGGGAGTTGAGGGAAGGCTTTTCTTTTGTTTTGTTTTGTTTATTTGTTTTTACTCTAAGCACCATTGCCAAAAACAGCGGTGAGAGAGATGTGCTGGGAGGTCTCTGTCAGCCAGCAGTTAACAGTATGAAGCAGTCTTGGCGACGTCTTTGAGACACCAATTGCCAATGAAGACTCAGGTAGCACTATCCAAAGTCGAGTTCTGGCCCCAGCTGGATGTTTCAGCCCGACATATTAGGTGCCTTGGGAGAGCTCCTGCCTTCATAACTCTTGCTCCAGGTGTCAGAGCCTGGTTGTACAGAGTTTGCTCATGTAGCCTTCACCTAAGTGTGCCCTGCAGCTCCTCATTCCTCGTGCAGTTGGACAGCATGGTTCCTCTTTTTTAAAACAGCTTTCTTCACCCTGGAAGGCACGTGAGTAAGAATCTGTAGCCCCTTCTCAGTTCCCATGAGTGGTCTGCAACAATTAGAAGCCACGGTATACACGTTCTATACCCAAATGAAGTGCCTGAAAACCTTTTTGCATGCTTGCTCCTGCTGCTTTCTGCTTTGGTACAAGTAAGAAATATCCTTGTCTTATTTAAATCCCATCCTTCACAAATATTCTGTTCCTTCTGTTGTTCTGCTGGAAGAAATGCTCCAGAAGTGAGTCTTGCTGGATATCCCAAAAACAAGTAATTGTTGACTTCCTGACATAAACTATGAGGGCTGCTCTGAAAGTAATGCCTCCTATTTTTCTTATTATCCCACAACATCAGAGGCAGATGGCAATATGGCAGCAGAGGGTGAACCTTCCTGCCAATATTCCCTTACTTTTTGTTGCCCTGGGATAAATGGCAGCAGAGAGGCAGTCTGACAAAATGGCGTCTGACAAAATGGTGGGAGTGCATATGAAGCAAAAGCATGAAATCAAATGCCTCCATGCAGAAAAAATTACCCCCACTGACATTTGTTGATGCTTGCTGAACACTTATGGAGACCAAACAATGGTTTTGAGTGTGGTGAGGCAGTGGGTGGTGGTTTCAGAAGTGGCGACAGTGCCATGAAAGATTAACCACATTCCGGGTGGATCGAGCTGTCACACCATGAAATGAAGAGTGTCTCAATCAGTTCATTCATGCAAATGAGTGGATTACAACCAGGGAGCTCTGCATGGAACTATATATCAGCTTCAATGCGTTGGAAACAATGGTGACAACTACAGTGTATTGCGAAGTATGAACCAGGTGGTCCCACAGATGCTCACATAGGAACAGATAGAACACTGTACGTAAGTTTGTTAAGACTTTTTGAACCAATATGAGGCTGAAGGTGACAGTTTCCTGGATTGCATAATTACTGGTGATAAGATGTGCTGTCAACAGTATGAGCCGGGCGGAGTCAAAACTGCAGTCCATGGAGTGGGGATACGAATTCTCCACTGAATAAAATGTTCAAGATGCAGCCCTCAGCAGGAAAAGTGATGGGCAATGTCTTTTGGGATAGGAAATGGGCAACCCTTCTGAATTTCCTGAAATGCAGACAAACCACCAACTCTGACAGCTACATTGTGACACCAACTAAGCTGAAGTCTCAAACTTCCAAAGTCAGGCCAAAGAAGAAGACAAACTTTCAAACACAAGAATGGCCAGGCTCTATAACAGTGTGAAGACCATGGAGCAAATCACCAAGCTTGTCTGGACTATCCTACCCAAACCCAGTGTATGGTCCAAATGAGGTGCCATCTGACTTCCACCTGTTTGGGCCAGTGAAAAATGAACTGCATGGGCAACATTTTCCTAGCAATGATACCAGCACAGAAGCTGTAAAAGAGTGGATCACCTCTGCTGGTGACGATTTTTACAAGCATGCAATTTCTTGTTCATCACTGTTGAAAATGCATAGCTAATAGTAATGACTATGTTGAAAAACAGTGTGAAAATTTGCTCTACCAAATAGTGTTATTGTGGTCTTTGTATCTGTTGTGGTTTCCATGGAATATTGAAGGAAGCACTACTTTCAGAGCAACCTACATACAAGCAGTCAAAGTTGTCTCTTCAAATCACAGAGAGTTTATTGACATTTCAACAAGTTAAGGAAGAAAAGCTGTGGGCCTTCATCATAGACTGGACTTCTTAATGTCTTCAGCCTTTCTTGTGAGAATTACAGAAAAGGCATATTGAATCCTAGCTGTTTGAAGTCCTGTTTGTTTAAAATAAACAGAAGTATACAGAAGGCTTTAAGAATACTTCTAATACTTATATAAACTTTAAAATATGGGGAGTTATTTCTGAGTAAAATTAAGAGTTTAAGCAAAAAAATGTCTCCAGAAATGTGACATGAAGGAAGCTTTGACTGGTTTCCATTTAATCAAAATCAATACTCTAAACACCATGGTGTGAAAGACCACAGTCCTAAAGTAAACCACTTCCCTCATATACCTTACTTAGCAGTGACTAAATGGCTTTGGGGAAAGCTAATTAACTCACATGGTCTCCAGGTATACAGGCTGAGCTTTGGGAAATGTGGGTATATGTTTTTCACACGCTTCAGCACATCTCACTTTTAGAACTGGAAAAGGAAAGATAAAACTGGGGTGCAGGGGAGAACAGGTTTTGCTGGGCATATGCCTCTCATATAACTGAAATCAAGACATCACGAGGAACTTAACAAGGAGTCTCTTTCTCCCATGAAACTAGGACCAATTTCTAGTTTGGACATTCAGAGTAACAAATTTGATTAATCGTCTGAAATGTTGGATTCAACTGTTAATAAATTAAGCCTAAACAGCAGCCAAATTTCACATCTTGCAGCTAAAATCTGTAGTTGATTGAAAAAAACCCTGTAGCTTGAAAGAAAAAGGAATTTTGAGCCAGTTGTATGCTGTTCCTTGGACCAGCTCTCAGCTGCCTCTGCTCAAGAGGCTTGTGAATCCCCAGGCAGGGCCCTCCCTTGACCTGCCCCATACCAGGAGCACAGACCTCCCCATCCTCCCTCAGCCCCTCTTCTGGCTCACACTATGGGATCAACAGGACCATGCCTCACTGCAGAAAGAGGAAGACTAAGCCAAGGCACTCAGCCAGTTTGTAGGGATTAAGGGGCATAAATAGTTATGGAAAAGCCTAGAACTGAAATGATTCCTAAGAAGCGGTAAAAAAAACAACCCCAGCCCGTTCTGTAAATGGCAGCAGGAGCATAATGTCTCAAATGTGTGGTCTTCATGTTTAAATAAGAGAATGTCTGAGTGAAAAACATGGGAGGCATTTTTCATAGTTTACATCTTGTAGTATGTGCTCGTGACAGGAACAGAGATAGGATTATAAAACAGAATACTACAACACAAAGTGTGCTTCTCAAAAAACTGTAACCCCAAGTATTGTACCATTGGTCTTTCACAATACTTGGCCAGCAAACTTTTCAGATGCATTGCCTTCTGAAAGCCCTCCATCCATTTATGTGTGTTGGTTAAGTTAAATCTTACAAAGTACCAAAGAGATGGTATTCAGTGACAATTGAGGGTTATGAAAAAGAGGGCTTGAGGGATACAGAGGAGGAACAAAACGTTTTTGAGAGGTGTTAGAGGCAATCTACCCTACTCTTTAAACTGCTGCTTTTCACTCTGAACCAATCTGGTTGCACATTTACGACCAAGAATGAAAGGTCAGGCTGGCAGAGCTTTAATTTTGGAGTAAAGGGAAACACTGGTGGTATGGTTTGATGTATACTTTGGTTTCTTTGTTGAGCTTTTTTTTTGTTCCTCCTAGTCTGAGCTACAGTGATCCATCCATCTCTAAATGTTGACACTTTAACTCGATACAAATCCCCCTGCCTAGCTTTCTGTCTTTTCCATTTTCAGTTCAGATTTCCCTTGTGGTCTTGCAATTCACTCTCAGGTCATTAATATCCTTTGCTGGCAAATCCTTTTCAATATATAGAGTAAGAGCGCTTGCCACCGACTGATCTTCCTTCACCTCTTACTTCCAATAAGGAATGCAACCTCAGCTGCCTTTAGACATTTTCAGCATCTATATTTCTACTCCTATCATTTGTAGTTGCATAACGACGACTTTACCAGTTATCAAGGCTCTTTATTTTCGTTCTGTCTCTGCTGATATTTGCTTGTAACCTCACTTTTCTAGAGGGGTGTCAGACAGGAGGTACGGCAGACTCGGGCAGCTGAGCACGGGCTTTTCTTACTATCCAGGATGTGGCATAAGCCAAGAAAGTTCCCCCTTGTTCTGAAGAAATAAGGATAGGGAAAAAAAAGAAGCAGCAAGCAAGTCTCAAAACCAATTTAGGCAGAATGAATAGGTCTTTGTTCTCTAGGGCAGGCTTTGCATTTATATTTGCTGTGCAAGCCACGGTCATGATTTAATTGCACATCTTAATGACTCTTGGTGTTTCCCTTAAACACTCAGAAGCTGGAATCAGGGGAGTCCATAAGGCCCTCTACATTCATTCACAGCAAAAGGTAAACCCTTATTTTTGCAGCAAAGAGGAAGAAAACTCTCCCCAAAAAACTCCAAAACCCAAAGGAAAATAAAAGGAAATTGGCTTTTTTTTTTTTTTTAAAGAAATCTCAGAATCCTTAAGCTACTCTAAGGATTTTGGAAGGCATTGGAGCTTTGATACTCAAAACTGTCAATACTGCCTTTATGCAGAATGTGCCAGTACGCAGGGATTTGCTCAAGAAATTAAGAGCAGAGACTATCTGCATTTGTGTTGCCAGCCCTTTCAGTCTGTTCCTTATTCCTTTGGTTCAAGTGGTGGCATGAGGAGAAGATGCTGTCCACTTCATCTTGGCTGTCTTTTGAGATTGCCCAGCCCTCACGTGCTAGTGAGGCTCGTGGTGATAACTCACTGCTTACATGAAAGCCAGTGTGAGCATACAGAACACACGAGGATTTTGTTACTATTTAAATGTGAACACATGCGCTTGGTTGGGGTTTGCAAGAGAATCAAGCCAGTATTTGACTTTGAATGGGATTAAGGCCCTTCCCCACAAACCACTGCCACCAAAGGCCGCATCCTGTCCAGCCAAATTGCCAGTAACTTCAGAGGTGGCCATCATGGTAGGAAGCAGAATGTGAGTGGAACCGTCCCCTCTATCTTTTGCTACTTGATTTTGTGTATTTGTAACAAACTACTTTCTGCATCTTTCTCCCTCCATTTATGTCCCCCAGACTTTTCAATGCCTGACTGAGCTGCTGCGGCCCACATTCAGATCCTCAGTGAAATCGTCGCCCTTCTGAAGTGATCTAGCCCCATTCCCTGTCTATGCCCAGGACTTGCGCCGGCAGCAGAAGCTGCAGCTGGGATAAGAACCAGAGACCCTACACAGAATATTCTCACTGGTCCACCAGGCTGCAGCTGAGCTGGCGGTGGACATAAGGAGCTTCATCTCTCTCCTGGCTGTTCATCATCTTCTGTCTGCCAGACCTGCTGCCAGAGCTGCATGAGTGTTTATTAGCGGAACTCTGTCAGCATGATCTGTGTTAGCAATGATCTACTGCCTGAGCTCTGCTTTTACATGGGAAAGGCAGGGGAGCACTCACACGAGCAGTAATGCAGCCCATCTAAGTGGCATGTATGCTGTGGCAGTATGGTTGGGTGATGGTCAGCAGCTAGGGTTCAGACAGTACTCCAGAGCAGATCACAGAGTTATAGAATTGTAGAATCATGGAATCATAAAATCAGGGAATCTCAGAATGATTTGGGTTGGAAGGAAACTTGCAGCCCGCCCAGCTCCAACCCAGGCCATGGGCAGGACAGTCACCCACCAGCTTAGGCTGCCCAGGGCCCCATCCAACCTGGTCTTGAATGCCTCCAGGGATGGGGCACCTACAGCTTCTCTGGGCAGCTGTGCCAGTACCTTATCACCCTCTGAGAAACATCTAATCTAAATCACCCTCTTTTAGTTTAAAACTGCTTCCCCTTGTCCTATCATTGTAAGACTGTTTAAAAAGTCGACCCCCTCCTGTCCATATATTCCCTTTAGGTACTGGAAGTGAGGTGAAAGCTGAGTACTGGAATCCTGCAAGTCTCTGCTGAATGTGAGTGACCTGATGATCACTGATGCTAAGGGCAATCAAGAGCATGGAAATGGGCAACCTGGGAATGAACAGGAAGGATCCCTTGCTTATGTTATGCCTGACACTGAGGAGCTAATGGAACCCTGGGTTGCAATACAGTACCTACAATATGTCATTGTAAAAAAAAAAACAATATGTATACAAAAGAGATCCATGAAAATGATTCAAATATTGTGTGCTGAAAAAGGTAAAGAGTTACTCTGCTTATTTTATAGAAAAGGTAAAGAATGGGCTTGGTTAGTCAGCCTAGAAGTACTTAGGTGAGGAGAAGACACTTGCTAGCAGGAATTTGTTCAACCTCGCAAACGTAGAACAAGAGCCAAAGGCTTGCTGAACAAAAGCAGATGACATAAGATTTTAAATGTACTAAAAAAGAAAGATCAAAATAAATTCATTGTATGAAGACTTACATTTGAAATACTGAACATCAGATATAGCCATCACAGAGGACTTCTCTGACTATATAATTTCTCGTTCTATTTCAGTAATGGTTTATTTAGGTTTTACACAAGCCAAGGAAGAGACAACACATGGATCTTCACAGCTCTGTTCTCACCCTTTCCTTTAGGACAACTACAGCATTCCTGTGCATGGATCAAAGAAAGAACAGGTGTTTTAGAAGGTCAGGTACCAACACTAGCAGCTGCCTAATGTCCTCACATCCCATTCAAGACTGTGTATGAGTAGTTGTCATCCCACTTGATGTATTTAACATCTTATAGAACCTCTCTCTTGATGTACAAACCATATGCTATGAAGTTTTCTATTTATAACAGGAGCGTGCAAGGTTCTTCATGTTTTTCTACTTATGTCAGCAGAATTACATGCAAATCTAAAATCAGATCTGTTTTTTGTTTAGGTTCTGCAGTGGATCTTAAGGTAGCACTTGCTAAAGCAAGAATAGTATGAAATGGTAGTATGTAAGAAGCAGTCCTTGTTCCTTCATTCATTCCCCACATTTGTCTTGGCCAGTATCCATGTTGCATAAACACTGACCCTTTTCTTATATCAGACCTCAGGTTCTTCCTTGAGCCCTTCTGTATGATCTGAGAAGAAAGGGCCTGGGGTGAGAAGAGGCTAAAATCAGTATTAAGTGTAGAGCCTGAAAATAAGGTGGTTAGAGCAAAGTTCAAAACCACCCATCTCCACGTGGATGACGCTGGCAAGCTGGGGGTAGCGGTGCCACAACATTGCCTACCTCAGCCAGTGCTGGAAGGTCTGCCTTGACTTTCTACAGCACCCTCCCAACAAACGCATCGAAAAAAACTGTTTTATTAAATAAGAAACAGCAATACTGACCTCTCGTGGCCGCGCGAGCCCTTTGCAGCACGGCGTCATCCGGAGTTCTTGCTCGTCATCAGGGTACCACGGCTTCCTGGCCCTGGGATGTCAGGGCCGAAAGATCGAGCTGGATGCCTGCATTGGTTGATGTGCTGTGCAGTGAGCTGCCTGGAGGATAGCAATCATGGAGTGCTGAGCACAGCCAAGTGCTGCTGAAGTTCAGTGTACAATTGCAATGCAACAGCAACAGCGACAGAAAAGGATCTGGGCAACAGATTATCACAAGATAAAATTCTACCTTGATCTGATGTTAAATGCATTGCAGAAAAATGTCTGGGTCATTAATATGTGGTATTGCCACCCAAATTACAAAGTGCAACTTTTTGTGATAGACCACAATTTTAATTTGCGTCTTGACACAGCAGGGTTGTTCAAACTAGATATCTTTAAGGTCCTTTACAACCCAGGCCATTCTGTGATTCTATGATTCTGTGAGTTTGATATGTTCTCTGCCTACCAGTGCCCATAGGGCTAAGTCCAACAATTCAGGCCTTGTGAATTGCTTCTAGACAGTACTGTCACAGGAAGAAAAAACAGAATGCTCTGCTTCTAGCATTGCACAAGCTACCTGGCTTACACTAGTGTTGGTTGGCTTGTACTTATTTCCTTTTAAAGGTTATTTCTGAGTGTGTTTTTTTCACAATCACAGCTTCGCCCATGCTCAGCCCTAGCTCAGCACTGAGAAGCACTGCAGAGGGTGACAGCAGCACTGCTGCATCCAGAAGGGGCTGAAGCCTGTGGCTCACAGGGCACAACTCCTCCATGTGCTCCATTTAGGGCCTGATTCAAACAGAGCAGAAGGCACCACTGGGGCTCTGCAGGGCTCCGTTTTAGTGTTAGCTCTCTTCAGTGCTTTTATAAATGATCAGGACTCAGGACTTGAATCCATACGAAATGTTCAGGTTATACTAAATTGGGAGGAGCTGTTGAATCCCTCCCTGGAAGATGGAGAGGCCTTGTAGAGAGTTCTTGACAAATGGAAGGCTGAGCAACCAGCAGCCACATGAAACTCAAAAAAAGTAAGTGTTGGATTCTGCACCTGGGATGAGGCAACCCTGGATATACATGTAGATTGAGGGACAAGAGGCTGAGAGTAGCCCCAGAGAAAGGGATCTGGTGTTTCTGGCTGACAGCAAGCTGTATCTGAGCCTTGGCAGCCAGGAAGGCCAACCGCACCCTGGGGTGCACCAGGCCCTCTCTGCTCTGTGCTGTGCAGCTGCACCTCCAGCACTGTTGGGTGCCACAATATGGACATAAAGCTGTTAGAGAGCATCCAAAGACAGGCTACGAAGATGGGGAAGGGTCCGGAGGGCAAGGAATGTGAGGAGCAGCTGAGGGCCCTGGGTCTGTTCAGAGCAGAGCTGAGGGGAGGCCTGATGGTGGCTGCAGCTCTCACAGGGAGCGGAGGGGCAGCGCTGAGCTCTGCTCTGTGTGGCAGCGACAGGGCCCGAAGGAACGGCATGGAGCTGCGTCAGGGGAGGGGCAGCTGGGGGTTAGGGACGGGTTACTGCTCTAAGCTGCTGGAGTTCAAGTGTTTCGACAGTGCTCTCAGCCGTAGGGTTTGGTTTTTGGTGGTGCTGTGTGGAGCCATGAGCTGGGCCTGATGATCCTTGTGGGTCCCTTCCAATTTGGGATATTCTATGATTCACACTGCACTTCCAGTACACTTGCCAGTAGGCCTGAGATGGCACCGCCTGGGACTGTGAGCACTGGCAGCACCAGTGCCTGAGTATCTCTCACCAAAGCCACGGAGATCTGAGGGGCATCTGGCTTGGCTCACAGATGGATGGATACCTGCTGTGTGTGAGATGTGAGTCACCCTGAGTGAAGTCTTTTCTTTCTTTTTTCCTTTTTTTTTTTTTTTTTTTGGATGAGGAGGCTTCCACAGAGGAATTTGGAAATCTCCAGTCCCTTTCCAAAACCTTTCATTAAAACAGCCCGTAAAAGTAGTCTCTGGAAACTTTAGGAGGCCTTTTAGAAAAAAAAAAAAAAAATTAAAATTAAAATTCAGTTTTATTGAACAAACGCACATGACTGAAAATGTTCAGAAAACTAAAATTAATTTGAAAATAATTAAAAATAAGAGAAGCTTAGTGTATGTTTCCAAGTCCTGAGTAATATTAAAGTAGCATTAAAAAGCTGCAAAGGAAATTTACTGTGAGCAGGTGTTTGAAATAATTGGGGGAGAAAAAGGTTGACTATTAATTAATGAAGAATTATGAATGTCCCTTGTTGGACTTTTTTCCTGTAGTCAATATATTTTTAACCACATACACTTAGGAAACACATTTTAGAAGTGTGGAGTTGCTTTACAGACACATACTGGGAGCTGAGTGTTATTTTATCCACTTTTATTTTATTTTTGCCAGTGGCACGTATTTAACAGGAGCTGTTGAGATGACTGAAGTACTAGGATAAAAGTCTTCTTCGTCAGCCATAGAACACAAATGCTAATATTTTCAAGGAAAAAAAAAAAAGCCTAGCAACTCCCTGATGAGGCTCAAAGGAATTAAAATCTGAACCATAGTGACTGGCTTCAGAAAAACACACAGAGAGCAAATATGGGTACAGCACCTCAATAGTAGAGCAGTATTGCTACAGTCACTGATAATGTTAAGGACCACTAAGACTTTATTGGGAGAAAGGGAAAGCAAAGCCTTTGTGTGAAGACCACACAGTTAACTAACTTGGAAGAGCAATCTCTCACCTCCTTATATAGCACACATGCCAAAAAAAGAGGCTACCCAGCACAGTTCTGCTGAAATGATGAGTGGTCTCTGGGCAGCGTGGAGCTGGTGTAAAGTGGCAGCAGCTGTGTGTTCTATACTTGACTCTCAGAAAACTGTTTCCTGGGCTCTTTTCTTCCCCCAGCCCCAATATCTCCCAGCTGGGTTGTGTTGGTGGGGAGTGTGCTGCTCCACCAACTCTTTGATTTAAGTAACAGCTTAGCTATGAAGGTGTCTTTCAGATCTTATACCTGGAAAGCCCAGACTTGACAAATACAGGTTGAAATTATATGAGACCTTCAGTGAAAGAAAACAAATCTGGTCCTCAAGCAAGGTAACAGTGTTGAAGTTAGAGTTGTGCATAAACCACGTGGGAAATGTGCTGCTTGTAGAATATAGCTCCTGCTCTTCATTTTTTTTTTCATTATCCAGGCCAATGTAAGTTTGATTTAACTCTGCAGGAAATATTTCTTCTGATTTCGGGCTGCGTTATTAGTCAGTGAACTTGTAGATAGGGTGTGTTCTTCACACAGCAATGCCAAATAACAAGCCAACAGTCAAAAGCATGACAGTTTGGGTAGAAAGAAAATCCTTTAGCTAATAAGCACCAGAAATTTCAGCAGTTTCTTCTTTTCATCCTAGAGGCCTCATCTAAGGACTTGCAGCAAGATTTCAGCCAAAGTACCTCAAGCCCCAGTTATTTGCAGAGACGGCAGAGGCTTTGCTGCAAGGCATGAGTACAAGATGTGAGCCTGAGAAGATCTTCAGTTTAGGTACCTAAGTTTTTTTTTCAATAGAATTGATTCTTCCTTTGTGTATCTATGCGTCTTCATAGCTAGTGCATGGGGAAAAGGCACTGTTTCCATTACCTCTTAATATAAATGTACATTAAATACAACAAACAAAAACTCTAGAGTAAACAAAATCAGCATTTATTCTTATCATCTGTTTACAAGATTGCTTTATGATTTCTCAAAAGAACACGTACCAGAGAAACATGGATTAATCTACAAAGCCAGGTATGCAAGATGGTATGAAAATCCACGTGCACTGTGATTTAGTTCTCATATGCCTGTCTTCCAAGAGAAGTTGCTGTGGGGTACACAAACATTAGTTTTGCCACACCAGAATGTGATTGCTAACTCTACTGACATGGCTAAGAACATATTTACAAAGCATTACCTCTACCAGTCTTCTACTAATACTTTAAACAGGTAGTTAGTTGTTCAGCTAGTAAGCCTTCACGGAAGGTGAAAGAATCTAATGTCCCTAAATGGATTCATGCAGTGTTTAGTTTCATTCACGCAAGACATGAGGACAAGTATATATTGGTGATGATAAAAGTAGTATGTGAAGATGCAGCATCCTCCTGGAAAGCAGGAAAGAGTTTGGAGCATCAGGACTCATTCATCACCTCTGTGGCTTTGGCACTAAGCAAAACTACACTTCTAATCTCATATTAAGAGTTCACCAGCTAGAAAGTGCCCTGCTCATCGGTGGGGCCAGGTGAAGGGATGGGATCTTTCCAGATCCCCATTGGTGGAGAAGAGCATAACACCTCCGGGTGAGGGCTGTTTTACTGTTTCAGGCTGCCTGAAATTCATAATGTCAGCATAAAACCAAAGATGCTAAAATATCTTGACTTTTACTACAGCAATTTAACCACAGCAGAAAAATGTATTTTCACTGAACTTCTTCAATTGTTAAGAAATTAAGTTTCTCTTTTTTTTTTTTTTTAACTGATCAAGACGAGGGTAAAGCAGGTGGGTTTTTTTGTTTTTTGTTTTTTTGTTTGTTTTTTTTTTGGGGGGGGGGTGTTGGGGAGGATGGAAGATTAAACTGAGCTCCAGTGCTACTTGCATCTCAAAATGTGGAACAGACATTTGCCTTCATTAATTCTGTAGAGCTGCACTGTTATTCCTTGTAAGAATAATGTTATGGAAGAGCTTAGCTTAGGCTTTAACTTCATTTAGATTCTGACTTTGGAGGGAAAGTGAAAAAGAAGTTACAAGTAGCTTCTGTTGTTATCTCCAGACCAGATTATCACAGGTTGCCAAGTGCGTCCTCTACGAGGGTACTCAGGAGTGACTGGCTACAGGTTATCACAAATATGGATATGATAGTAGGAAATATTTCTGCAGTCTAGGTTTTTACCAGTTTCATAGCCTATAGGTTGTTCAGTGTGCAAAAAGAGTTGGAAAGCCACTAGTGTCCACCTTGAATCAAATAAACTTGTTAGTAACTCTGACACTAATGTTAGACTACTCTAGTGTATCCTGGGTAAAACTCAATCTAGCTGAGTGTCTCTGTTGTATGTACATAAGTAGGAATAACAGCATCCAAATTCTTAAAAATGTCAGCCAAATGAATTTTTGCTTTTCTGAGTTTTCTCCAAGACCCTGAGAAAATGTGTCAGCTTCCAGTGAATTCTCCCAGGTCATCACTATGGAGCACTCACTTAATAATATTATCATTAAAGTTACCTACATGAATGGAAAGCTCTTTTTCTTTCTGCATTCTACCAGGGAGTCTGTATGCAAACATCACCTGGTATAAATCCCTGTGCTCCAATGATATCACCTTTAATACATACATGCCTGGAAAAATACAGCAGTGTGCACAGAGCAAATACTGCACCTTGATGCTTTATCCCTACTACCACCACCAGTGGTGTTGCTATAGCATTCTGTTCCCTGGTGACTCTTGAAGTACCTGCAGCCATCTCTGACTGCCTGTGGAGATGAGGCTAAACGGAGTAACCACAGCTACTAAAGTGCCCTTCACACCTCAGCCAGCTCTCAAGCAAAGTAATTCGCAGTTTCCAAAGACGTGCATGCAACAAAAATGATCAGTAAGCAAACTCACGTAGATGCAGTTGAATTAATAGAACCCAACTGACTTGTTACTTAGTAGAAAATAAATTACGCTGTGTCAAAACAATAACTTAATATAATAGTGTTTAGTTATTTTAAAATGCATTTCAGGAAAACAACAACAAACACACACAGAACAGCACGCTGCTCAAAGTGCAATGAGACAAAATTAGAAAGGCACTCAAATGAAGATGCCAAGTATTATTTGACTAAAATTGCAACAGCCAGCAAAGATACAAACAAGCATATCTGTAGGCATTTATCTCAGGCACACTGCTATAGTGACAATTATGCAGTGCAGTTTTTTGTATCCTTAATTGCAACAGTGGTTTTAGTAATACACGTCTCCCTTTTGACTCAGTGCTGCAGATCTAGAGACTTTGAGGCAGTAGCAAGAAGTACGCACAGGACTTTTCCCCTCAGCTGGACACCTGCAGGTCTGTGCTTGTGCCAGGAACCAAATAACGCCTTCAGTCACTGCAGGCACTCTCAGGCAAACCTCCTCCAACTGTCCCATTCATCCTTTGCTACAGGAGCCATTCCAAGGATGAAATGTTGGGCAGCTTACAGATAAGACTCGAGAATATGACCATCCTTATCCATTTTAGTAAGGTTGAAAGATAAATCCCTTGAATATTTTAGCACCCTGCCCAGTTGCACAAGCAAGGAAATAGAGAATTACCCTCTCCCTATCTCTTGCCTTCTGAAAGGGTCTTCCCTTCCAGAGCAGTTGAAACATATCGAGTTCTTCCATCCTCGCTAGTAATTCACATATATTTCTGACAGAGAGCTCTACAGCTGAACTCAGTGGATGTGCTGGGCTGGCCATGTTCCTCAGTAATCTTCCAGAGTATCAGTGGCCAGCCCAGCACAGTGCACCCTAACGTGGGCTGATCCTTCTGGCACAAAACTCTGAATCATGAGTCACCTGGACAGATCCACGAGTGACAAATACTCTTAACTCAACTGAGCAACAAAGCAGATAAGACTATAGTCACACTGTTATTTTAGTACAGTTAATAAGATTCAAAATGTCATGCAATTTATTCATACTCATGTCAGTGTCCACCACTGGAAAAACAAAACCCCAAACGTACAACACTGGCAGTATAGTGTGCAATGAGATCTTGTCATTCCAAAGTTAGCCTGCCACATTTGAGCCTGATCATTAACTTTTTTACTGTACAAAAAGCTAACAGTATTTTGAAGGTAGTCAGATAGGAGTGGGAACTCCAGCCCTAGCAGAAAGGTAGCTTTTCTGTTTATTTTGCACGGGGAAACATGAATAGTGACTAAAGACAAGCAGCCTAAAGGTCATATTCTGATTTTCTTGCTTGAAGCTGCTCAAGACAGCTTTCCCAGAGAAACTTCCATTTCTGCTAGTCAAAGTTTACTTCAGTTAAGACTACAGATAAGGACTCCAAGGTGGCAGTGCTCTACATGGTATCATAGTTACATGGCACATCACTGTGTGATTGTAGTAATAGTTCTCATCTATTCACAACTATTACAACACATCAGTATTCCTCAGATTTCACAGCTGTAAGAAGCCTTATTTACAGAAACAGTGTTAGTAGATCTACCACCATGACTTTAAAACATTGGATCAAACTGGCTGTAGGTAATTTCATGGCAACGATGTCCCAGTAATGGGCCCCTTTTATTTCATATGTGAGTGCTATTCAGAAAGGACAAAGGTATGAAAATAATTCATTGGGTGGTACTGAATAATGGTGTTCAGTTTTGTCTTCATCTTGATCCCCTTTAATAAAAGACATAAATATAAACATGTATGAAATGTATAGATAAATACATAGAGATAACTATGTTAATCTGTAGTTTGAACAGAACTGGATTAATGAAAGAAAAACTAAAGGCACTGCAATATGTCAGCATCATGGAATAAAACGCTTGCTATGGGTGTAGTTCTGAAACCAAGTGGTCAGAAAGCCATGTACAGCAGGGAAAAGTCTCATTATTCTAACCTCACAGCCTAGGCAAGTAAGACTCAGATTCACTTAATAAAGAACCATATTCAAACAGTATCAGAATACAGCTATTCTGACTCCCAGATTTTTCCTTACTTAGAAAGGCTTGGGAGTAAGATAAAATGAAAGAAAAGAAATCTCTAGAAAAACAGAGGTTATAACGAGTGGAAGACTGACTCTCCTCTTTGCCAATAGTCTTAATCAGTTCTTAGCAAGAAGGAAAGTAGCTGGTGTAAAATCACTCTCTGTCAAAACAACTCTGAGTTGTACTTGCATAGCCGAGAAGAGTATCTGCTTGGGCACGACTGAATAGTGCCTTTTTTTCTTTCTCATGGAATTAATCCAAGTGTACTTAAATGAACAGTAATTCACCAGGCTAAAAAAATCATAAAATGTAATATGGCTGTAGCAAATTCACCTACCTGCAAGGAAAGCCTCAATTCTCACTTTTATTGGTATTAAATTATCATGGCCTTAACTTCAGTTGAGCTAATCCTTAGCTCATTTTATTGTGACAGGAAAAAGAAACTTCAAATCTTCTACATTATGCAGCTTTAAATTGGCTGATTTTTTTTTCTTCTTTGTTTAGTTTTATGTTGGGTTTTTCTGTGTATGTGTGTGTGTGTGTTTCATGATTTGATTTCAGTGTCAAATCAGTATTGGCTACAGAGGTAACAAAGTGCCAAGTTGCCTTCTGGCTGAGGAGGAGCAATCAACTTAACCTGGTCATTTGAACCTTAAGGAGCTTTTGATAATTAAACGAGAGTGGAGGACAAAATAGAGAAAATGTTGTTATGAAACCAAGCAAATTTTGCACTCCTGGACATGGAGAACATGGTGCTCCAGAAGAAATAACTTCTCAAAAATACTTTCCTTCTTTTGAAAGCTGAATAGAGAAGCAGCAGCTCAGAGATTCTGGGACTTATCCTGCAGCGAAAGCGCTGTTGGTCCATTTAGTTAAAGACTCAGTCATGGCAGGGAGGTAAAGCACCAGGACTGCTGATATTTTCACATCTCTTAGCAGCAGTAACCACACAGCAGCTTTTCTGCAAAACAAATAGAATCCAGTTATTTCAGCAGTATACATTCTTTATTTATTTAAGCATTCTGAGACAACCACACAGCAGTTTCTTTGTGCATAAGGAATAGAAAGCAGTGCTGAAGATTCTCGCTTACAAAGGTTTCTTGCAGACATCTTATATATATGAGATGTTTTATAAAACACTAAAAAGACAAGGCCTCTTTGTTAGGCGGAGAAGAGGTCCCAGAGGTTTTTTGTGAAATGCATCTACTCTGCTCTTTCGTCCCTCTTGCCGTACAGATCTCTGCATGCAAAGGGAGAGAGCAGACCTCTCCATTTATTTGTGTTACCACTGTGAGCATTTATGATGCCGAGTCTAAATCAGCTGGCACTTGAGTGTATTATTTTGGGGCAAATATGGTAGCAACACTATTTGCCTGATAAAAATAGCTGAAGGGATTTTTTAAAAACAAAACAGGCCTATGACTTTAGATCCACTCGTTAAGGAAACTCAAGTAAACTCTAAATAGAAATAAATACATTGAGGAAATAACACTGCAAAAGCCAAAATGAGGTTTTCTTGCATGCTATGTCATGGGTGAGTTACTGTGCTACAAAGCTATAAAGGGTTTATTTGAAAACAGTTTTGACTGCTGTTGAACAGTCAATTTATCTCAAAGTTGATCTTGGTTGCATTAGAAATGTGTGTAATAGAGCACTTCCTGGATTAGAGAGTTTTCAGTATTTGGTTGCTGTGCGGACAGTAACTTGAAGTGTCGAATACAGATGGAACCACTACTCCTGTGGCAGGACAAGAAAGTCTGTTTTGAGTACTGCATGGAAGCACACGAATGATTGGACCAAATGTAACCTCTTCCAGCACCAGTGAAGTGAGGGTGAATGTTGAGAACTATGAAGAAGATTCATTCCCAATTGATTCCCAGTGCAGAAGGTGATGCTGAGAGACAATAACGGTACCTTAGTCCTCACTGACCACCAGTATACCATGGAAAGACAACTTCACATACCCAAGATAGCCCATTTAAAGTTTATTAACTTGTGTGGGACTATACCACACTGTATAATGTACCTGTCAGTCAAAACAGAACAAAAAATTCATCCTTTCACAATAATCAGTCTTCTTCATATGTTTCTGGACAAAATCCACTGCAAAGAAAATCCATCACTTCTCTTTCCCTATCTTGCAGATGGATGATGGCAGCACTGAAAAATTGCACGCAGTGAAAAATGCACTACTTTTATTATGGTACCCTGGTTGCTACTCCTGATGCATGACTAAGAGGAAGTGGTTTGTGTGTTCTCGGCCTTGTCCACATCTTGACCCTCCACTGAGTTTTGCCCAGAGATGTCCCGAGAACCTCTGAGCAATTCCCATGGTCCATCAACAGAGTCACTAACATCTGTGGTAGTTTGCAAAAGGGGCTGTGGGAATTGCTATGATGGTTTATGGAGATACCACACCTCTTGAGGTAGCTGGATTTCAAAGTGGCTGAGCAAGTATGCTTTGGTCAAAGAGTTGAGACAGAACATGAGGGCGGACATGAATCTCCCTGGCCACCATGGAGGAGGCAGCCAAGCCAGACTGAGAACCACTAATGAGGTGTTTGTTAATGGAAAGGCAAAGACAGAGAAACAGGAAAAAAAAGTCAGAGAGATGCTCTGTCAACATTGTTCTGGATGCTACAGGCTGAAAGGGCAGAGAAATGCCCTGTCAGAATTGGGTCCTCAAAAGTGTGGAGCAATTTCTTTTAGGGGACACCTCACTTTCCTTTCAGTACAGTTACTGGAACTGCCCTGAGGGTCTGGCCCATGCCTTTGCTAAAAAGTAATTACTTTTCATATTCCTACCCTTTAAAAACCATACTCTAACCACAGCATGAAAATCTGAAAGCTTTCAACACTGAAAAGTTATTGGGTGAAATCCTGCCCCATGAGAGTCAGGGGGAGCATAACCATTCCCTCTAAAATGGCCAGGGTTTGCAGCACATATGGCTTCATACATACAAGGGTTTTTGTACATTGCTGTGAGTTGGTACAAGCAATGGAGCCAGCTTACATTTTGAATGCTTTCCAAACAACAGTGAGGATAGTGGTGAATACATTTTGGAATGTGCAGTTAGAACTGTGCATGGTTTTCAGCCTCCCACTGATCACTTCCACAGTACAGTGGTATTTATGTATGAAAAAACAACACTTAGGACCCCAAACAAACCTTCTGTTTTGCAGCTCTTTCAGAGATTATGGATCTGAAGGTGCCTGGGGCTCACAGTCACCCTTCACTTTCTTCTAGGGAAAAACATAAAAAAGAAAGATAGCTGCCATTATTGAAGTGATAATTGAAGACCAGTCACATCTCAGCTCTATTTAAAGTAATAGTAAAATAATGCAACATCAGCACGTTTAGTGAAGCCATTTTGGAAAGTGCAAATAATAGGAACAAAAAGTTTACAGGAGAGGAGCTACAAAGGGTAAATGATTGTAAGGTTTCTATTAGGGTCAGGGTCTTCTGAAAGGAAAATTGGTGATAGAAAGCAGCATGCCAGGTGAGCAGCCTGTGCCCTTGCAGCATTTGGAAAAGACAGCCTGTTCCCCAGATTACAACAATCAGAGCTTCTCTGGAGCCAGACTGAAGGGACAGAATGCTATTTTATGAAACTGGTGATAAAGTGTCTTATTTTAACTGCCTGTGCTCACAATATAACAATCTAATAATCTCAAGGATGTCGCTGTTCTGGGAAATTCCCAAGATAATTAAGTTTCAGCTAAAGTTATAATAATTTCTTTATTCTTGTTTCCCAGTTTACACTACTTCTGATTAGCCTTATTTTGTATAACAGAAATATTTCTCAAAGACAGAGCTGTTAGGACACTACTCAGTCTGTCCTGCCCCAAAGCCTCACCATCTCATCAGATCTACTGTTTTATTATCATCATTTACTATCAATCCTTGATCTTATTTTATTAAGATTATTTTAACAATTAATAAGGCAGTCTACTAACTCTAAATAGCATATACATCCCTAGGCATTACAGCAGCCATTTTATTTAACCTAGATTTGCTTTATCTGCAAAGGAGGTAATGAACATTGCACTTTAAATGCTGTAAAAAATCAGGAACGTGATTAAAATGATCCCTCCCTTGAACCACTGAACTACAGTGTGAATTCAGATGGATTCATCCAATGGGACGCTCATCAACAGTCTGAATCTCCCACACTTATCAATAACTTAACAGAGAAATAATTAAAATTATTTAAAACAAGTTGATCACCTCAGCTAAATGGAATTTTGGAGGTGAACAAACAACTGTTTCTTTTCTGTTAGCCACCAAGCTGACCACCCTCAAAAGGCAAGAAGGTGCTTAAGTGCAAAGATATATACTGGCTGAGGTTCTAGGCTCTTCCAGGAAAAGTATTCCCTGGGAAGAGAGGGGGTGAAATCTAACAGCACTCATGGGGAACTTGTGGACAGTCTAAAAGGCTTTTCAAAGCAGTAAGCAGAATCATCCCCAGCTGAAACACTCTTTCTTTCAACATATTAAGCACTCATTATTTAAACAACTCAATTTTGCTAAGAAACAGATCCACTCAGCAACACACGCCAGTAACATGACTGCATATTTCTTCCCAGATGTGCAAGGTCTAATGAGCAAGCGTGAGCATGGATGTTACAGCAGCTAAGCAAAGGGACACACGTGGCTTACAGTGGCAAGAAATACAGAAGCAATGTGGACTCAAAAACAGATGAGGGAAATGTCAAAGCAAATAGTGATATCCCAACAGAGACAGGCAACAGCAAATCTACAATGCCCAAGGATATTTAAATTTAGGAACCTGGAGCCTGCAGTGGAGCTTGTGGTCTGATAACCATGGGTGTTTTAAGGCAGCAGTTGCACTTATTCTCCAGCTAAAAGAAAAACAGAGTGCTATTAAGCATTTTCCCTAGAATCTTATAATTCAACAGTTATCTCCTACAGATCTTGTGTTCTGCTGCCATGCAGTGCTGACATTTCAGGACATTTTATGCCAGATGGCAGCTAGTCAAGAAAACCACTCACATCAAAGAAAAAACTCATTCAGGTAACTTCAGAGAATGTTATGGACTCAGTGAACATCAATAAAATGACATTATAATATTTTACATGGACATTTGATATGCAATGATAATTCTGCAGTGGAGTAGTATGGGTGAGGCAACTATGACACAATGGCACTGAACACACCTTTCAAAGATACAGGGATCACGTACCATTTTTCCTTGATGAGAAGCTTTGAGATGAAATCTTTGGCCTGTTCAGATACACCTTGAAACTCCTCATCTTCAAAATCCCAGCTGCAGGCCAGGATATTGTTGAGGGTCTCGTTGTCATCATCACCCAAAAAAGGAGACAATCCACTGAGGCTGAAGTAAAAAGGAATTATGTTAAGACCTTTTGTCTCTTCCTCTTCCTGTACATGATCTCTCATTTGACATCTATGATGTCAAACCTTAAAACGTTTTACTATCTGAGAAAGCTTCCAGGCCATTCCCATTTTCTCTTCTACTTACATTTTTAAATAATCACCCATTTTCCCTAATTAAATAAACATTACCATCTTTCATTGAGGGTCATATTTTCCAGATCCCTGACCACTTCTTCAGACATATACTGGGATTTTATCAAGAGGTCCACATTATTCTGGAAGTGTAATACTAAACTAATCAAGATAGATGTGTAGTGAAACAAAGAAGTTAATGATGATTGAAAAAAAGGGTCGAATTCCTGAATATGGAATTTGGAAAGAGGCCTACATTTTGTATTTTGTGTACAGATTCTGTCAATCTTCCAAATAACAACAACTTTGGATGACTGACACAGAATAACCTAGAAACTGCTTACAAAACAGATTGAATCCTACTTACAGCATGTAAGCAATGACTCCCACACTCCACATGTCTGTAGGAAAGGAGACAAATTCATAATTCACAACTTCAGGAGCAAGAAATTCTGGAGTCCCGAAGTTTACTCGAAGTTTTTCTCTGGGTTTATATCTAGGCAAAGGAAACATTAACAAAGGAAAGTTCAGCTCTATAGTTGTATCATAAGTTGTCCTGTACCTAGTGGGATTTCAGAAGCATATGGGACATTCAGGAGGAAATCAAGGACACAGAGAAGTACAAATTAAAAATGAATATTTCCCACATATAGGAATGAAAATCATTTGTAAGCTTATATCATACTTCAAGTTAAAACTCAACAGCTAAACAAAGTAATACATTCAGATTTCAAAGACTAGTCAGAACAGCTGTTATCATCCTTCAGATTCTTCCCCATATTACAGGTCATGGCATCTGGTTAAACAAGAAAGGGATATAGCATGGATTATATTGTAAAAGGCCCTGATGGTCTCTCACACTCTTCTGAAGAATCCCATAACACTGGGACAAGAGAAAAGAGGTTCCACAAACTTCACTGATTTTAGCTGTACCAGTATACTTATTCATTAGAATCAGACCACATTCAACCTTCAACCTGAAAAAATGTTTCAGAACAAAACTTTGTTTATCCAACTTCAAACGTTCCTTTTTAAAAATACATCTTTGGTTAAAAGAACCAACTTGTAACTAGAACAGCCGGAGACCATTATGGGTCAAAAACGTATCTGCAATGAAGCAATCCTTTGATTACTTCCTAGTTCATTTAAAATTAATAAGAACACAGGCACATACCTTCTTGCCAATCCAAAATCAATGATCTTTATTTGATTTGCAGATCGGTTCACACACAAGATATTCTCAGGCTACCAAGAGAAACCAGTGAGAAACAAGCATGACAAACTGGGCTTTTAGAAAACCATCAGGTGAAAACCACTAAAAACAAGGTAGACATGCTGTAAGCACCTTATGCTTTCCTCCTGATCAGATTTCTCTGTATGGGTACAACCCCTTTTATCACAAAGCAGACATGGTTTGCTGTTCTATGCCTTAGAACTGCTTCTCCTTCTTGCTTTTCAGTTTGACATAATGCAGCAGTTCAGATAAAGAACTCGTAGGGGGAGTGAGACAGAGAATGCAGACTTCCACAGTGAGGTTTCAGGATGCTGGCATGGTGGTTTTACTGACCTTAGTAAGCTGAGACAGGAATTTTTTAAGAAAAAAACCCCACAAATTTACTGGGCTTTGAAATTTATCTTATATCTCTAAATTTCTGAGTTCACAGATGCTCTGGCTTTAACCGTCTGACTGAACACTGATATATTATGCTAGTTTCAGCAACTTTATCTTTTCTTCAGATATTTTACCAAAAGGTGGGATTCGCAGGTTAAATCCCTCTGGATTTTCACAGGGCCTGTTGTTGTCCATTCTCCTGAAAGGAATCCATTATTGGCTTCCTAAATTACTCCCAATTCAAACAGAAGGGAGTGATCTAGAATTTGGCTAATTGTCTTTGAAATGTAAATATCTAAAATAAATTCACTGCCAGCGGTTTCAGAGTTTTAAATACTTTGTCTTGTTGCTCGTTGAGTCCTCTTTGAAATAAAACAGCCCTCAACACTTAAAACATTAGTTAACCTTTGACACCATTACTAATTCATTTTAACCGTAGGATTTGTAAACATCATATGTCCATAGTTTCTGTGCTCCTAGATAATTATGGTCAGGATGAATTTCTTTCAATTTCAAGCATTCTTTCTCAAACTTATCTCTTACTGACAGTGACCTATAAGCAAGCAAAACAGAATGGAGAAGCTGTAGCTGGCTAGTACACGAAAAGAGAGGTCCCAGAGAAGAATTCATTGGATTGTATATGGGACTCTTCGTCATCAGTATGTCGTATAAAAACTGTGCCAACTCCAAGAACATAATTAATATGTCTTAAAGAGTGATATCTGTGGAGTTCTTCTAGATTGATTTCAAGCCATGTAGATGTTTATAAAGAAAGAGAAAAATGAGCCTGGTCATTGACAAAGCAACTGAAGCAGATCCCAACAAGCATCTGTTCATTTGCTTAAAATCTGCAATAATATAAATGGTAACAACTCGGTTATTACAAGCCAAAAATAGCAGCTGTAATTAAAATCCCACACAAGACAAAACCCTCTTTGCAGTTTTTAGTTCTTTTTGCTTTATTATAAAGCTCAGGGATCATTGTGGGGAGACTTTATAGACAGTTGTAAAACTAAAGATATCATCCCCTTTTATTTCTGCACTAATTAAAGGTAAGAAACAGAGAATCATAGAAGGGCTCAGGTTGCAGGGGACCTTAAAGATCATCTAGTTCCAATTCCCCTACTATGGGCAGGGTTGCCACCCACTAGATCAAGCTGCCCAGGGCCCTGTCCAACCTGGCTTTGAATGCCTCCAGGGATGGGGAGGCACCTCTCTGGGCAGCCTGTTCCGGAACCTTACCACCCTCTAAGTAAAAAATTTATTCCTAAAATCTAACCTAAATCTCCCCTCTTAGTTTAAGGCCATTCCCCCTTGAAAAATATCAAAATAAAATCTCCTGACTATTGAAAAATACCTTTACACATTGTTTTCTGAGAGTGACAGCACTTAGTGGTCAACCAGAGGTAGATTTGATTTCAGATTGAAGTACAGGGACTTTCTGTGAATAAACTTAAACAGTTCAGATAACTGAGCAAATACCTGATAGAGAATCTGTTGTTTTTTTCTGGACTTGCAGCTGTACTGGCAGTTATTGTCTAACCTAACAGATGCTGTATTATTTGCAGCAGCCACCTTTTTATTACTTTCATTTAGCAAATACTTTCTAATGTATTTTCCCTCAAGCTTTCCATCTACTCATGTTTTTCATGATCACAACAGTGTAGCATAGACCTCAGAAATATATGCTGGGTTTGCAGTGCCCCCAAATTACTCTTGAATTTTAGTTCCACTCACTCAGGCTTTGGCTTCAGCATCATGTAAATGGGATTAATTCCTTCCCGTGATGATGCATAAGTCAGAGATCTTGTGCAGCTGAATTAAATAATATTTGCACAGTATTTTGAGTTACAAATGGAAAATAAATATGAAAATAGCAAGATATTGTTGCCAAATATTTTTCTGGCTTTCTGTAAAATCATTCTGAGGAAAACTCAAGAGCTATGTAGCTTGATGACATATGACCGCAATTCTCATCTAAATTACTTACTGATCTCAGCGTGGCTGAAGTAAATACACATCAGTTCAAGGAAAGCAAAATAAGGTTATTTGTTGTTTCTGCCATCGGAATCATGCTAAGCTGACTGGTCTAGCCTTAAAGAAGATAATTTCCACAGATGTCATTGCACAAAACAGACATGTCCGTTCCCTACCTTGAGATCCAAATGAAGAATGTACATTTGGTGCATGTACTGAATTCCCTCGCAGATCTGTTTTATGAATGAGATGGTATCCATCTCTGTCAAATTGCAGTTCTCATCAATAATTCGGTCAAATAATTCTCCTCCTTCCACGCTGATGAGAGAAAGACAACGAAGTGGTGATCAAGTTCAAGTTCAAATCCAAACCCATGCAATTACAGTAATATCGAATTTAAACTATTGACTATTTCAAGGATTCACAGTCAGGTTCAGTGAGAGGGGTCTACAACATGAGCTTTTACTCCAATCTGAACTTCCCATGTACTCATTTCTGACACATACTACGCATAAATCTTCAAGGTTTGAAAACCCAGTCTCCCATTCATTGAGAGATGCTGTCTCTGGACATAATTTTGCACCAATGGAATTAATGAAAGTCACATGAGAAACTAGACAACATTCTACACAATCTGCATTAAATCCTCAGTCTTCTCCCTCTCATTTTAAGAGGAACGTGGTATACAAAACTTCAATTTGAAGCAACATAAAATCAGTGAAGTTCATCAATCAGTCAAGTTCATAGGGCTACTTAAGAATATACAAAAAGTCAGGCTCTTCTGCCATGCATTTCAATGTTTTAGTTGGATCCTTTTTGGCTTCCTAAAAACAAACAAACAAACAAAAAACCCAACTATTTGTCTTTAAGACAGCTATTTTGCACCTAATTATCCTGCTAAACCAGCATCAAAAACAAGTTAATCCATTCAGGCACCAGTTAAAGATCATCCACAACATCTACAGTAGGCATCTATTCATTGTGAGATGTCTTCACATTTGCCTCACAGATGTGAAGGTATTCTGTCTCCTAGTTGACACAAAATACCATTTGAAATTAAAGAGAAGCCATGTAACAGCTCTATATTCAAATGGGGGTAGTAGCTTTACATCACCTGGAGTGTGAAGTATCACTTGAAAAAAATGCATAAATTGATCCATGGCAGTTTTTCTTAACTTTTTTTTCAATTATTATTCCTGGAAACATTTTTCATATGCCCTCTCCACCTATTTCTTATTTCAGGACAAAAAAAGAAAGGAACAAATAGTTCTAGCAAAAGTGGTAAAGACAGAAATAGGAAGAGAAAAGAACACACTTACTATTCCATGACTAGGACGATGTCATTTTTTGACTCAAAGGCATCATACAGCTGGATAAGGTTCACATGATTCAACTGGTTCATGACACTGATTTCATTCTTTACTTCATTCTGTAAAGAATCATGAATATTGTTTCAGAAGGTTTCTTTTTTCTTTTCTAAGAAAGCACATGAACAAGGACAAAGTCAGTTTGGATTGGATATCTGCATTTTCTTCACATTTTCACTTGTGTCAAGCAAACACACAGTTTGCCTGTGATTGTTCCTGCAATGGTAGATGTCAAGGATGAACGCACTAGATGAACTCACAGCCTGAGTAGGGGACTGCTTCATTAATACATTAAGAGAAAAAGGAAAGGGAAAGAAAGAGCAAAAGCACACATGGGCAAGTGGTAGTATACTAAAAGTCCAGACAGTCCTCAAAACCTCCCTTTGCCATCAGGGTGGAAAGACTGGTACCTCCAGTCAGTCCAGCTATTTTAAATGTTCAGTTTGGGGTGAGCTGAGTCATTCTCCAGTGGTGCCAGTCTCTCTACTAACTATAATGGGATTCTTGATGATCAGCTTACCCACTGAC
The DNA here is from genome assembly GCA_023055505.1 of Callipepla californica brunnescens. Lineage (NCBI taxonomy): Eukaryota > Metazoa > Chordata > Aves > Galliformes > Odontophoridae > Callipepla > Callipepla californica. The sequence continues at coordinate 73,386,383 of JALIRH010000002.1, read as the reverse complement.
AGCTATGCCTTAGAGAACCACAGATAGCTGAGACAAATCCCACCCTTGAATACCATTAATGACACAGCTGTCAAAGAAAGGATGCTAGACATGTCCTTGCATGCCAGATGGCCATGAGTTTTGCAAAACAGGTTAGACTATCTCTTCTCATTTGTATTTGTGCTGATGTCAGTAGCCCAGCTCACACCTGTTATCAGCATACCTCTCAGTGACATGAATTAATTGCAGCAAGGATGAAGTGTGGTAGAGTGGGAAGTACACTGTGTCATAGGCCTGACAAATACTTTCACCACTAGAGAAAACACGAATAGAATTAAAGCAAACAAACAAAGGAAAGAAAAAGGAATGCCAAAGAAACACAAAGATCTGAAAATTGGAAAAGTTACGATTAAAAAAGTAAAAACAAAGAAGAGAGCGATAAAACTCAGAAAGAAGACTTTGATGAGAAGAGAAACAGAACTACGTCCAATGGTAAAGGAGTAGGTTTTATGACTACAATGGCTTGTGAGCCACTTGGCCATGGTCTATCGAGTAGATGAATTAGAGTATGGAGTCCATTATGGAAGAAAGACTCTACCAACCTTCTCTTTATCTCCTCTGGCTTTTATAATTTTGGCTGCTAGCTTGAGACCTGTTGCTTTCTCTTCACATTTGTGTACCTGACCAAATCGTCCTCTAGGGAAAAGAAATGGACAATATATTAATCAAAACCATACAGCTGCATTGCCCTTAAGTGCAAACTAAGTTATACAGAATGGAAACAGTCCTCTCCCGACTGAGTTCCATTTTAATTGCTCTATTGCTACTATTTTATTGTGTAAATCAGACCTGCTACTACTCATTTAGGCACACCAAAATCACACTGCTGTAGCTGATATTATTCCATTTGTATGATTCATTAACACTCACTTCATTACTTCTAACAGGTTATAATATGTGATGAGGTATCCCAGGCAAGCTGTATACAGTATACAGTAACAATAATAACTGTGTATACAGTGTATACAGTAACAATAATAACTCACTTACATGCACAATCTGCCTCTCCCACCTCATCATTCTACCCCAAAGGAAGACTGTGATTTCATGATGAAATAAAGCCTACTTGAGACCATATTACTATCAGAAATGACAATATCACTCTATCCTAAATAACATCAGCATGAAAGATCAAGCAATTACATGGACTGTCAGATTAGCTTTCTGATCTACCTGAAAACATGCAGGTATTTTCAGGGATGGGCTGTGCTGAGGGAAAGAAGGCTACAACATGTTTCTACATCCTGCTGGCTTCAATGTGAGGTACTATTGCATCCTAGGAGCATCAAAGCCTGAGGGCAGCTGGCTGACCTAGAACAACACCAAATACAAGCCAAGTCTGATGGTGCCAAACCTTCAGCCAAAATTCACTCACACAGTAAAATCAGCCTCCTGTTTTCATTCTTCTCTAAGTAGTGCTAAAGCTTATACTTTCAGGACTGACTCTAGTGAGGCACGATGCTTCCATTCACCTCCCAGGATTCCTGGCTGTAAACTCTTGCCTTGCTTTACACATTGCTTGGGTTCACTTGACTTACCCTCCCAAAATTTCATTCCTGTTGACATTATAATAACTGCTGATCCCCACCCTTTTGGCTGAAACAATCCGATGATCAAATGGTGCTGGTGGAGTAGAAGTATCATCTACAAAAGAAGAAAAAAACAGATAACATATGAGTGGTCACATGCAGTGCTTGTCTGTCTCATGCATTTCAGTCCTTCTTTCCCCCAGATAAATTAATTTAAGAACTGAATAATCCTACTGTAAGTTAAATAGATAGGTTTCTCTGTTATTTAGAAAGGGTTTTACTCCAGAGCTCTGGATCAGAAACCATGATGTCATAGGGGAACTACACTATTAAGACAAGTACTTCTCTACTTAGTTAGCACCTTCTGCACTGTAAGTATCAGGAGCAGCAAGAGGCAAGGTGAAGACTGCTGGACCAAGCCAGTGCAGCTTCATGCCCACAAAAGGCCGAAGCAACTTGTTTAGAACATTTGGAAGCATCTTTCTCTATCTGATTTTTAATTTCTTAGGACTGTTAATAGGTGAGTCTGTACTGTAATTCTCTCTTGGTATAGGAAGAGATACAGAGCTCTTCTGTAAGACCAGCTTAAAGATGTCATCTCCTAATGCTGTTCATAGTGAAGGATCCCTTCTCTGCTGGCCATCTGAATGATACAACTTGTCAGGCTCCTCGGCACTGTGATTATCTTCAAAGATTACATTTACTGCTTGTACACACAAATGGAGTTTCATCCTGTCATGTAACACTCGGGCTTTCCACATGATACTTTGAAGAGTTTCTGTGCTCAGAAAAAGAAGGCGGATAAAGGGAAAAGAGGGACACAGTAAAGGGACAGCTTCCCTGGAGCAGGTACAGAGTTTGGGCACAAATACTGATGTCCAGTATTACTGTCCAGACCTTCACACACTGGACCACTCTGCCATCCTGATGTCAAAATCCCTGCTGGATACCAGTCCTGCATGCCTAATTTCTCTTTGGATTTTTTTTGCAGGGCATTGCAATTTCAAATTCATACTCATGTTGTTTTTCACTTGATTGATATTCCCAAGAGTGGCCTTTGGCTGACCAAGGTGACAAATACTTTGGCTGGTTGGGAGGGCTAGAGCCACAGTGTTTTAACATGAGCTCTCTGGTCTGGAATGCCAGGTCTTTTTGTGGGGGGCTTGTTGAGCAATTTGAAAGCCATTCATTCCTCCAGTGAGAATGATTAAAACCACAAACAAAACAAAACAAAAAAACATGACAGCATGTAGCTGGCAGGAACACTTTGGTCATTAATGTAACAGTGGATTGCCCTTATTCAAAGTGAATGTCCATTTTTCCAGGATACCAGCTGTGTACCTAGATTTTTTTGACAGTGTTAATAACTTACATGGTCAGGAAGTTAGTTCATGGTCAAGGAATTGTGAAAAGCTGGGGCTCCTGGAAGTTTGCCACCTACTTGGGATTCTGCAAAGCTTGAATTGCATGTCCTTAAGTATGAGCCTTTGTATGTTACCAAAACAAGCCTCTACCCTAAAGGCAGGATTTGATCCTCATGACACAAACTCCAAGGGCCTCAGCATGTAAGTGGTAGAAGAATATGGGATTTTGAATGCTCAACTCTCAAATGTTACCAAACTTTGAGCAAGCAAGTGTTCATTAAAAGAAGTCTGATAATGTGTCTAAATTTGAGCCTTCGAGATTTTTACAATGACAGATCCTCCATTTTTCTTCTCCAGCATACCAAAGGGGATTTCTCACTAGTCAAGAATGTCCTACCGTTACAGATGAAAGGCACTCCAGCAGAAAGACACTAACTTTAATGCTATCCTTAACAATCTTCCAGAGCTCAGGACAGTTTATGAGTTTTGATTTTTATTTTACTATTTCCTATTTCTATCAGAGAATCTAAGAGCCTCACGTAGCTATTTAATTCATTGTTTCCTTTTCCCACTGCACCCTGCATTCCCAAAGCAAAGCAACTCATTGTTTCCTATGTGTGCACATGAACACATATATATCTTCAAAACCATCGGGCCATCACCTCAAGTTCCATCATTCATATGTAGGGATAGGCACTGAAATTCTCAAGCAGAAGAGGTGTAAGAAATCTTTGCTTTGCTCTGCTTCAGAGTTCAGGGCCTGAACACCATTTATCTGACTCTTCAGCAGCATCAGTCAGGCTTCCACACAGCAGTTTGTACTTCTTTATTTTATTGACTACAGCTGTTCTCACTTCAGATTGCTATAGCACTAATACGAGGAACCTGATTTGTCAGGCTACATCCAGAACACTGTAGATTCTGTGTTAATATATGTTCTTAGCACTTCCACAAGTCAACCAGTTTTGCCACACATGATGTAATTTCTCCCACTGCCCTGTGTCTAAAAGTTCTAGTTCTCTGTTGTCAAAAGAGGAGGGAAAGAGGATAGTATTAGTGGAGAAGTTGTGGCAAAAGCAAATCAGATGTGATTAATTTCTGTAGGAACAGAAGCTTCTATGAAAAGATAAGCCAACTCGTTGGGTAATAAATGTTGATAGGATTGGATGGAATCAAACAGAACCATGGTATTTCTCATCACTTCATGCTGTGGTCCATGAACAATTGCTTTCCATTAGAGATACCATGCAATTCTTTTCCTACTACTGATTATGATCCTGATGTCATTCTTCTCTATAGATGTCTTTGACCATCACTCTCAGTAACAGTGAAATACAATGGTTTGGTTTTGCCTTTAGAAATACTTCCTGAACAAGTCCTGGGTTTTATTTTAGTTTTACACGTTCCGTCAGATCTTGGTGCGTGTAGCCTGCTGTCATCTTTGATTAGGCCTTCAGCATTCACTCAAAGCTTACTGATATCACTATAATGAAATTGGCAGGTATGCTCAATGTCTGAACTATAATTTCCTGTACCTTTTCCACAGCCTTTACACCTGCAAAGACAAAACATGGCATTAGAGCAAGGTATACTTAAAGCAGAGAAAATTTAGAAATATACATGAAAAACACCTACACACATACTGTATTCAAACATTAGGCTATTTTGTTTAATGATGTAAAATAAGAAGGTTAAATAAACTGTTTTAATACTCAGAGGAATAAAATGACCTCTAAGTAATCATGCCAGCAAAATGATTCTTCATTACTGAAACGCCTACTTGAGTTCTACTGATTTTAACGTTTGGCTATCAATCTCACCTTTAAAGCAATGGGAGAGGACTGGGATTTCACTCTGTTCTTATAGGTTCCTGAGAGTTTAAACTGGTTTATCCCTGAAAGGCTAAATATAAATGCAGCACAGAAAGAATTACAGTAAACAAATTTATCAGTTTAATTTTCTGGGCAAAGTTTTACAATTTCATATTATCAAGTAAGTTACTAATTAATTCCCACATGGTACATGGCCTAACCTAGCCTTAATTTGTTCATGTGTTGTATGATGCTGCAATGACTAAACATACAGGGTGGGAGAATGCTCATCAAAGATTAAGAATTCCATGTCACAATTCTCAAATTTCTATCCTTTCTCCCAGGCAAACAACCAAAGTACACTGCCAATACTGTGTTTGGTAGATTGACTGTCTATTTTTAGGCTTATAGCTTAGATCAAACAGATAAACTCATTTTATATTTTTGTATTGGACTGGATTTTCACTAGTATTTATCCTAAGAAGCTACTTCAACTTAAAACCTGAACTACATGTTTTTCTAAAGCAAGCGTCTTTTAAGAATGTACAGTCTGAGTTTCAGGCCTTACATTCCCTCTGGTGGCTCTTGTTCATGGCTTTGTCCTGCCTCATCTTCATTTTGGGGAGGTGCTGATGGTTCCTCATCCTCTTTTTCATTCTTACTAGCAACTCCCTCCCCTTCATTCATCCTCTCTTCTTCTTCTTCATCTCCAGACACCTGATGTTCCTCCGTCTCCTCATCTGCTGGAGACTCCCTCTCTATCTCCTGCCCAGTTATCCTTTCACAAGCATCATCAGTAACATCATCTTCTTGCTGACTTTCCACAGTGAAGGATTCCTGAACAGAGCTTCTCCTGTAACAGCTTTCAAAAGCTATTTCTTCTTTCTCCTCTGTTCCTTCAGAATGAAATTCGGGAGAATCCATTTGTAGCAGAACAGGACTTTCCATCTCAGCATTTTCTTTGTTGAGCTCATCAACTTCTTCTTCATGACAACAGGACTGGATGTTCTGGATGGACCCCTCTGTAAGTGAATAGATCAACAAGTAGTTCTGAGAGTCAGTAACCATATTGAACTAGAAGTTGCATGCTCAAAATCACCTCCATTGTATTTTGGACAAGGAATCGCTGTCCCTGGAGGTGCTCAAGAAATATGTAAATGTGGCACTGAGAGATACGATTAACTGGGCATGGTGGTGATGGGTCAATGGTTGGACATGATCTTAGAGGTGTTTTTCAACCTTAACAATTCTACAGTTTCATTATTCTTCATATACAGACACGACAAGTTGCTTGTATGTGATGGCAACTTGATATTTCTTGTACTATTCTCACATATGCTGATGAGCACATGCATAACATGCTGCTCACATGAACATGGGTTACTTCTGTAAGTGTTATTACTGAAGCACTAAGGGCTTTGCAGCTTTACTCGTAGGAACTTGGAACTGATCAGAAGAAAAAAACACTCTAACCTGCTGAATCTGGTGGTTCCTCCTCTTCTGTAGAATTTGTTCCCGTCTCACTCGAATGCGACTTTTCTTTGATGACCTGTGGAAAAGCCAATAGATATATATATTGGTCAGCAAATAGAGTGTTCATGTTGAATTGTTCCTCATGAAATTGCAGCCTGATTAAGCTGTTGAGTCCAAGTGGTATCCATGATCCGACTCATGTTTTTCCTATGAATGATGGTCCTTGTTGTAGTCACTACCAAGCTATCAGTCTGGTACCAGTGTAGAGCAGATAAATGATCTCAGTTGTAACCAACATCACTGTTGGCACAAATATAGCCCAGAAAATATCGAGATTGGGCCTTAGAGACTTGAAATCCTTTTAGAAATGAGCTGTTGCCCTGTACTAGCTTTTGCTGTTAGAACTAGGTTAGTTAAAGGAAAAACAGAAATATTTAATATTCTACCAAAAATGTTGGTAACAGTCTTACTGAAGAAAAAAAAAATTGGAAAGATTTTTGCTGTTAAGCAACATCTGGTAACAGCATTTTTAATGACCCAACAATTTATTACAGGCTGACTGAAACAGTTACCAGGAACTAGAGAATATCAACCATCCTGACAGCTTTCTAGTGTGCTCTTATCTGTGTTTTACAATGTTACAGTGACATCTAGAGGTGTTCCATGCCTTGCCAGCTCCTCGAAAACAGCTATTACTGCTACATTTACGGCTATTTACAATATTCTTATGGGGTTTGCTCAATGCTTTTTCCATCAATCAGCCTTAGACCTGTGATAGGAGATTCACAGGTGTTTCTTTGCCACCTGCCTTCTTCTCACAGTGCTATGAAACTGACACTATTATTAGTAATGGATCCAAAGGGTGTGAAAAATGCAGATACCTCCAAATATTTTCCAAGGAGACTACTTTCTCTCTTTGAGCATTGTAATATGTTTCAACAAAATGTACACGGCCAGACACTAAATTTTGAGTGTCTTAACCATGCAAGTTGGTGGTGGTGTTGCTGTAATTTCATCAAGCTACATGGAAAAGAAGCATGAAAGAAAATCAGTGAGGAAAAAAAAAAGCAGTTGAGAAAAAATGAGATGAAATTTCATGAAGGGATTTCAGCAGGACTTCTTCAGAAAATGTTGATCTGTGAGAGACAAAGAAACTGTGCTGTGACCATGGGAATTGGGATTGAAAATTATTTGGGATGCAGGAACTCATCAAACTCAGCCCCAGGAAAGTTGCAAGCTGCAAGAAGGTCAAAATAGAACTAGTCAAGTACCCTTGAAATATAAATCCAAGCCTTGTTCACATGGAACTTAAATATAAATGTCTCAGTTCCAGGTGGATCACAAAGAATCAACCAATGCTTATTCTGTTTTTCATGGTGGAAAGTGCTGAGAGAAGCATGGAAAACCCTTGGACTTTTTCATTCTGCAATGTGACTGCAATTAGTAATGCACTCAGATTCCTGTAAGTATGTCAACCTCACCACACCACTGAGGACATCAGCTCTGATCAAATACAGTCAGCTGAGCAAATAACCAGAGAAACGGCCTCTGAGCTCTTTGATGCATGGGGCCAGATTTCACTTCTGTGTTCAGAATTAATTGCAGGCACACAGTGCTTCCTACAAATACTGCTGTAGTTTGCAGGTGTGAAATACAGAAGTCAGCTTTTGAAAATCCACACCTAGTGGAACATTGGATGATGCCGAAAATCTGAAGCTGCCAGAGTGTTACATAAATTACTACACTGTTTATTCAAGCATCACTTCTGATCTCTTACATTTTAACTGCAGATGAGGAGCTCATACTAATCCAAATGAGAGGGAAAAAAAAAAAGAATACAAATAAAACATTTACTGGCAACCTTCAGAATAAATAAATGTAACTATGTGCAGTAAGTATAAAGCCAGTAGCATAGCAGAATAAGAAAAACAAATACAAGGACTAGATACTTGTCTAGTACAGTCTGTAGGCATATCAGTGGTATATGCATGTGCATTCCAGTTCTCTCCACGTGAAAGTATTTGCTTTTAGTAGCAACAGTGTGACTTTGATTTGTCATAACTTAACCCAGCAGTAACAGCACGAGCTTACTCTCAATATTTCTTTCCCTCAAAGGGTGAGATTGTTCCAGGTCTATGGGAGCTGGCTGAAATCAATGGGCTCCTCCCTCCTGGCCAGATGCCTGCTGCAGGAGACATGGCAGCCAGCCCTGAGTTCATCCAGGGCACATGTCCCCAAGATGTCCACCTGGGTGGGGACACCCATCCCCAAGATATCTGTGTGCAAGGAGCCGGGCCAGTTCCTTCAGTCATCTGCAGCCTGTTAGCACCCAATGCCATCACGCTTTTCTGAAAACTTCATCTGAAAAGCAGGGAGGTTTTTTAGTGGCATCCATCTTGGCTGCCTTCTCTTCATAACGTGCTTCTTTCCTTCAGTCTGATAGCTGTGCTCTCTCTCAAGATCTTTTAATTTAATCCCTGTGAGGTTTAATTTATTTGTGTGTTATTCATCCTGAAATTTGTTAACATGTGATTCTTTTCTGTCTATAATTTCTAAAAGTATACGAACCAATATTTCTTAGTGCAAATTAGACTTCCATCCAATTGTTTTGCCTTTATTTAATGATCGGAATATATTCAACTAGGATTATGGCACTACAGACATATTCCCTATCCACAAAAGCCCACAATTTTCAATGAAGTTTTCATTTTAATACTAGAAAATGTTAAGAACTAAAGGTTACATTGTGATCTCACAAAATATACCAAAGAAAAAAGGTGTCTTCACCTACAGAAGTTGGTATTGTGTGTTCAAAAATACATTCTGTAAAGTCACTGTTCCTTTCATAAAGAATTTTGCTAGAGTCTAAATAACAGAGGCAGAAAAAAAAACCCACGTGGTGATAACAGAATAATACAATACACTCCAAAGGCTAAAACTTCAGTATAGAAAATGGAAAAAAAATACTTTTGAAAATTCTTTAAATTGACTTCGGAAAGTGCATCATGAAACGTGCAGAAATGAAGCAATAAGAGATCATATGTACAAATATAATATATTTTATCTGAGATTTCAAGTGCAGTGAGAGATTAATGCTTTTTATAGACATCTGACCCTTTTTTAATGAGCTGCACTTAGTTAAATTCCTTCTTTATACTGCAGCAGTCCTAACCTTGGAATGTTTTCCTAGCTAACTTTCAATTTTTTTTATACACCTAATAAAACTCTTTGATTTTTTTTTTCCTACTGCAAAAATTTTTGCGATGAATGGCCTCATGAAGCAGCCCCAGGCTTTTAGCTAGAGGTCCTTTATCACTCTGGCACATTTCGTGTGATGTCAAGACGTTATTCTCAACTTCATTCAGCCAAGATCGAGACATGCAACATTGCACATATCTAGAACACTTTTCTGACTTAGTTTCTGTTTCTCAGGTTCTTAAGACCCCTTGTAGAGCTTTGTTACTACAAGATATCCTGATTTAGTATCAGAACTGATCACAACCCATTCATCATTATGATTTTAGTTACTCAAACTTTGAAGATTTCATTCATTAACAGCCAGGAATCAGCCATGTTTTTTTCCACCTGACCACCGCAAGATGAATGCTCTCAGCACCTCCAGCAGGTACATGGGATAATGCATTGTGTACAGTGGAGATCCTGGGGCACCAGAATGCACTGTGATGCCTCTTGCACTATCCCTACAACCCAGTGCTCAGCCTCTCCTTCATTTTTATTGTTCTCTTCAATAATCATTCGTTTTTTGTCTTCCTTCCAAGAACCCACCAATGCTGAATGAATGCATTTCTCATACAAACTTATAAATGGTAGAAAATGCACGCATGGGAACTCCATTTTACTGGCAGGTGGTACATCTGCCATGTGATTTTATTTTTTGCCAACCCACTGGTACCTTCTGGCAAAGAAAACCTATCTTCCACAATTGTTATAGTGCCATTTGAAGTAGATAAATCACTCTTCTGTATAATTTGAATTCAAGTCACAAGGCTCTTCCAATAGCATGTGAAAACACGTTAGCCATGAGAATTATAATTCCCTCTCTAGGAAATATAAGAGAATCTAATTCTATCGGCAGTAATCTCTGCACGAAGTTACATAGTAAACACAGAAACCTCCCTTGAGATACCATCATCCTAGGTGAGACTGCCTCACATCTCTCCTCCACACTTCTTAATTTCTTCTCATGTGTGATGATTGTCGGGCCCATGTGCTTCATAGGTTACTCACACGCTTCTATGTATGTGAACCACATCCCAAAAGCTTTCTAGGTGCAATTCCCCACATTTTTTCACATTAGTATTAAATGTCTCATCTTCTTTAGTGAGCTCCACTAACTCCACTGTGAGGAGGGGAAAAGTCAAGCTCAGAACTCGATAAAATTCAGGAATCCCCCACCTGCCAATTACTGGAGCAGTTTTTTGCTGCAGCATCAGTTAAGATGATTCATTCGTATTTCACACCTTTACTAACTTATCTGTATGTAATGATATCTATTGCAAATATGTTCAGACTTCTTGAACAGCCCTTCATAAGCCACTTTTGGGAAATCACACTGCTGGGAGATTTCCAAAGAGTTACAAACTTCAAAAACCATTCCCTGCAGCTTTGATGACTCACTTTGAGTTGGACTCCAGAAATAGAGGTTACCTAAGAACAAACTTAATTTAATAAGAAAGGGCTCTGGGTGTGTGTTGGGGGGAAGATCTCTTCATTTCCCCTTTACAGACATAGTTTTCTGTGTCACTTTACCACAGAGGCAGCACATACCAAAGGGAATGTGCTTGGACTCATCCCAGGCTCTGCTAGGGCTACTGCCTAGCCAGGCATCGCTGCTCCTTGTCACTGGTGCACACATATTCAAAGTCCAGGATGCTGCCAGTGTAACACCAAATTACATTCCTGAGTAGCTACCCTTGTCATCAAAAGCCATTGTGGTAAGGACTCTGCATTTAATTGCAATGGCACTCCCTCCTACAGAAGGAGGTGTTCAAGTATGGCACATGTATCTGACTCCCACTAGGGGACACCTGAAAACTGATTGAATTGGTAGAACTTCTGATGTCAAAAGGTGGACTTCAAAGAAGTGGAGTGGGCAAAGACTTCTTGCCTGACCAAATCCCTTCTACCACTGTCTCTCCTCTTCGAGGTGTCTTCTTTTACAGGACTGCTCCCTGATGACCTTCTTCTTCTTGCTCTCCCTCACTCACTGGTTACCTCTGTATCTCATGAGGGCTCTTTAGATTTGCAAAGGAATCGTAGTGGATTCTTGAAACGGTGGCTGTAACACACAGGCATTAATGTCATGCCAATAAGACATCTGAAGCTATGTGCAGGTATTTAGTAATCAGCAGTGACTGCTTTGATTCCACACATTCCTCAGAGGTAAAGAGTGAGCAAAACCACAACTGCAGTGCCTAGGGCTGGATCCTACCCAAGGAATATTGACAGCAGAGCAAGTCCAGATGCTAAAAGAAAGCATAAAAACATAACATTCTGAATTGGAAATGCATGAAAAACCTCCTTTGGGTATCAGTAAGGGAGAAAGGAGGGCAAAACAAGATGAAGATGTGTTGTCTGGAGAAAACTTAATGGCTTTATAGACAGAAAAAGTGATGGAAGTCAGTACATCTGTAATAACATAAAGCCCATTGAAAAACTGGAATACCTCTACTGAGAATGTATTTGGGTAAATGCATCAGTCCTGAGGAGCAAAGAAGCACTCCCATATACAAAGGCAGCTAAAGCCACTGACATTGTGTTGCCCAAGCAGCAAACATATCTGCTGAGATCCTACAGAAAGAATCTGCCCTCAGAACCATGGAGAATTGCAGAAACTCTTGCAGACAGAATAAAAAAAGAAAATGAAACAACTCCTGCCTGTTTGGCAGGAATATGAAAAATTCACAGAACACATCCAATCTGGAGAGAAGGAAAATAATGCTTGAGGGACCAGTTAGTATTTGTAGGCAAAATGAAGGAATCAGAATAATGGTTACAGGCTGTGGCTGAGTGGGTCTTAAAACACAGACTGCAAACAGAAGTTTCATTGCCATCTTCAACTAAAGAAACGGGTGACTTGCAACTATGACACCTGGGTAGGAGGGGTGGGGGATTCAAACAGAAAGCATAACTCCCACTGCTGGGGAGTATTTAGTGTGAGAAACAGCCTCAAACTGCTAATAGTTATTAGTGCTGTGACAAAGCCTGCAGAAATGGCAAGTGACCAAAGTTACAGCAACCTGCAAGCAAATGCAGAAAGTTCAGCATCACTTTATGATGGCAACAAAAGGGACTTCATGACCCTCCAGGTGAATATTTGCAGGTTAATAGTATAGAATCCCTAAACTGTTTAATTTGGAGGAAATGAGTGAAGTATTATTTGACCCTCTTTCCTGATAGGTGGAAGGAATAAGACTGAAAGCAGAGTCACAGTGTTATTTTGCAACAGGATTATCACAGGTTACTTAGAAAGGTGAATTTGAGGAAAAACTCCAGATTTTAAGGACTCTGCTGTAGAATTGCTGATTTCCCTGAGTGGTAATAGTGAGAAAAAAAACTTAGGGAAACAAGTAATGCATGCTTCTCCTCTCAGCCACTGGTGATGGGGTCATGCCGCATGTGGTGGAAAATGGCTGGGAGACATTTGGCAGCATTGACAAAGCGTGAAGTGTCTGCAGTCTACACGATATTACAACTGCAATCCAAAGCAGAAATAAACTAAGCTCCTGTACAAGGCAGCACTGGTATTTCAGGATGGCAGTAAAAGGCAGGAAAACAAATTTTGCTTCAGAGGAGAGTGATCCCTATATTTTGCAGTGCACAGGAAGTCCCAGTGGGGCCTGAGATCTGGAAACTCTTCCAGCTGCTGCTGAAGTCAGAAGAGAGATTGCTTATCATCAGCTGCTTATCACCACTTCTTTATTTCTCTTCCATTGTCCTTTTTCCCACCTAATAGAGGCAGCTATCCTCTTTGTTCCACCTCCTCAAAAGCTCTCTACTTTATCCAGTTTCATAAAATGAGCCAGTTAGGAAAAGGTCAAAAACAATTCCACAATTAATAAAGCAAAGAGCACCTCTATAAAGAGGGAAGGATAGGAGGTCAGGTGACTAAGCAATGTGTGAACACAACACACTGCTTTTTCTGGATGCATCATGGCCACCTTTAGCACAGCCTGCTCATAATTGGGACTGCTGGATTATCTTGTAGAACCAGGCTGAGGACAGCCAGCTATTTGTCAGGGAGCTCAGCCACCTCAGCTCAGCATCATGTGGCATGGTCACTGGGAGAGGTGGGTGAGGCACATCATCCCAAACACCGGATCACATCCAGCAGTGTACAAAAACAGGTACTGTCTTTCCAATAAGGCAAATGGATCATGGCCATAAGGAAATAGAACAGGGCTGTGCGTGTCTAAATTGATTGCAGGATTGCTCACTAATGCCATATGGAGGCCAACCAGGATAACAAAGATGTTGGTCTTCCCTACTGGTGGCTAGCACTTCTTCATTGTTCAGAACTGTTTTCAGATAGGGACAGCAATAAAGAATTTGCTAACAGAAGCAAGGGTTAATGTTCACGTAACTGGGTAGGTCTGTTCATTGCTATACCACCAGGTACCACTGGTACATCTCAGGTACAAAATTCTGCAAGGGTGAGAAGGTATCTAGTTCCCAATTTCTCAATTTATTTGCCTTTCTTTTTCATTCTGTCACAATAATTTAAAATCTCATTTGTAAATCTGTTTTGAATATGTGGCAGGCAGAGGCACAAGCAACCGGCTTGTTCAGAGGTGCTTTATATATCAGGCAAAGGAGAGTCCTGAATGCTGATAGATGCTGGTGGCTACTAAACCAACAGGCACACTGGACAATCCCTGCTTAAGGACATTGTACACTTCCATTGTTTTCAATGCGGGATTGAATTCAAGTCTGTTTTTACTTAAAACTGAGTTGACTAAGTGTTTACTAAAGCCATCTGCTGTTCACAAGAAAGGCAGATAATTTTATGATGGTCCTATGCTAATAAATCAAACACACAGACAGGAAGGTAATGACAGCCTAACATATGTATGCTATCTAATAAAACAAACAAAATATTAGCAAAGTAATACTATCACTAGCATGACTCCAGACGTGTTTCTGCTGCCTCTAAGAAGCCCTGATGCTAGACGAGTTCCCACTAAGCAAGCTCTACCTCCCCAAATGTCTGAACAATAGTGGATTAGTGAGGAGATTACAAATGGAGATGCTGTTGGAATAAAGACAGAGATCCCAATCATCCCTCCTCCCTTTGGGTCTTTTTATCAAATCCAATCCCACCATGCTCTGCTTCACAGCTGGAAACTCTCCCGTCCCAGCTCCCTCATCAGGAGCATCACTTCCTCCCCACGGCACCAGCTGTGACCTACCTCATCTGCTGCACAGACCAGCACCAGTGAAGCCACCATGGTTCCCTCCTCTCCCTCAATCCACAACTGTACCACAGACAGCCTCTGTCACAGATACAGGCTACAGCAATCCTACCATTACATAGAGGACCTGTAGGCCTCCTTGTGGATGGGACTTTCACAACAGATGTTTTCACTGATGTTTTAGAAAGCAAAAGAAGCCATAAGCTCTAAATAAATATCTTTTCTCTTCAAGGTAAGGGTACAAAAGATGAAAAATTCTCTTTTGTTCAAATTCATCTATCATAATCAATCCAACTTGATGTTCAAAGAAAGCAGGGCAGCTACTTTTCCTTTTAGTTACTGATGTTCTGGAAACAAGGCTGCTGAGGTTAGACCCTTACACAGTGGTGGATCATCCAGTTCAATGGACGGCTCTTTACAGGATGCTGTTCTGCTGCTATTCAGCAGTGGCTGCTGCTAAATTTCCTGTAACGGCTCATAAGTGTCTTGTCTAACTGAGAATAGAAATTGCCTAAAGTAAACAAGCTAAAAAGCACTTGGTATGCTGTGGATAGCAATCCGAGTAATACCAGGCACCTCTGTTTTCAAGGAAGCTCATTTCTGATGATAGTAACTACACATGGTGCTTCTTCTGATCTAAAATTTGAGATAGATAAACTCCTTTAATTATCAAACAGTGAAGCCTGACTGACTTTTTGGGGTAGAAATGGAAGCAAAGCAAAAAAAGTATATCAAAGGCAACATTTTTAGCTCATTCTGGTTTCAACATATTTGTTAGAAAGAATTTCTTATTTTTCTAGTGCTTCTGGGCTTCTTTAAGAAATGAAGAATAGTTAAGTTACCTCAGAAGGCTCAAAGGAGCCTTTCAAGAGATTTTTGTGATTTTTTCTGAATCTGGTCTATAAAGAACATAACAAAACTCCAGTTATGGTGACACAAGCATTTTTCCTCCAAGGAAGTTTACAAAAGCTGCAGCTCCAGTTACGGTAACCTTACCTCGGATCCCAATTTAGAAGCCCTCTCTCCCCACTGATGTCAGCAGAAATTCCAGATCAGAACATCAGAACAGTTAAGTTCTTCTTCGAAATAAAGGATATAAAAACACATGCACGTTCCCAATCCAAAATCTGTTGTAGTCACTGGAAGGTTTTTCAACAGTTTCACTGAGCTCTAGCCCACACAACACGTGACACAACTGCTGCAACTTGATTTAACTCAATAATTATAAATCCAGTGAAATATATGTTCAAGACCGAAACCTACTGAACACTGTGACAGTCTTTGTCACTGATGTCAGTGATCCCTAATTATGTCTTTTTACAGTGAAGAGATGATTAGAAAAAAGCACAGGTAGCAGTCACTAAGTAGATTTTTTTATCTCTCACCACAGCTTGCATGATTTGTTCTAATGCATTTCAATTTTTAAAGAGTATGAGTTGTTCTCCCTTAAATGTAAATGAAATGGAAAAACTAAGCATATAAGACAGCATATAAATGGCTTGCAATGATTCTTGACAGGACGAGAAAGAAACCTCGGCTCACCTTTTCACTCCTCTTCTTGAGTAGAGCATCAGCTGTTGTCTCCGAGAAAATCTGCATCCCAAAACGACGTCCGGTTGCTTTTGTATAATCACCTGCCTTGCAAAGCTTACGTTTTAGAATGTGATGTTTTCCACTTGAATGATGAATTATTAATGCTTTAACTTTCTCAGCCAGGGGCCCTACAAGCTTCTGTATTGCAGAAACACTTTGTTCCAGTCCATCTAGTCTTTTAACTTGTTGTTCTGCATTCCTGTTTATATCAAAAAGAGATTTTTTCATTTTGAGGCAAAGCCTCTTCATTTCATTATTTCTCAGATTTTTGTTTCTTTCCATCTTCAATCCAGGCTCAGATGTCTCTGCTTTTACAATCTCGATATCTTTTTCAATGCAATAGATTTCTTGGGAAACGCTGTTCAGTTTCTTGAGCACATGGTCTTGCAGCATCAACAGCTTATCTATTTTCTGTTCGAGGAAGGCAAACTTCATATCCATGACGTTAAAACTTTCAGTGCTGACATCACTGCTTACAACACGGCGAATCTGTGGGGGCTCCATTATGTTGTCAGGCCCCTGGTTTTGCAAAGCATTTGGATCAAATATTTTTGCCAAGTTGTTGACCATAGACGTAGAAGAGCTCTGCCTGCTGGATGTGGTCATTTTGCAAGTTTAGGCTGGGGGAGGAAATGCTCTGATGCTCAGCTGCTTGAGGACAATATCAGTTGCAAAGGCTTCCCATCCAGACTGCAGTGGTATACAGCCTACTTTGGCGACTCCAACTCAACTAATTAAGAAACTACTCTCCCACATTTGACTAAAATAGAGGAAAGAGACACCCAAAATTACTTAGGAAGAAAAGCGCCTCGAATCCATTATTTATATATATATATATCTGTTTCCAAATGAAGCGAATAGAGATATGAGCATCCTAAATGCACTCGGTTCAGTGACATCAGTCCTAGCAGGGACAGAACTATTTGCACTCCAAAGGAATTTGTCAGCAAAAAGGCTACATGATACATGAGAAGTAGAGACACTTTGGCAGTAGTGCTGCTGCTTTGCAGAAGCCTAATATGTAATGTGATTCTTGCTCTGAAGAGAATAAGGGCCGTTACAGGGCACTTAAGTGTGGCTGCTTGAAATTGCTACGTCTTAAGGTGAGATTTTCAGATGAAAGCCTCTATTGCTTGAGAAGCATCTTATGCCAGCAGGAAGTTGATGGAGTTGCAAAAAACAAATACACTAAGGAAAGTAAAAGGAGATGCTGCATGTGGATTTTTGAAGAAAAAAAAAATCAGAGCCCTTTTCTCTGCTTTATATTTCAGATAAAGCATATCTAGCTCTCTACACACAAGCAATTCCCTTCATACCCAAAATCTCAATTTACTTCCATATTTACTCAGTTTGTACTAACTCGCCACAAATTAAGAGGCTCTTATATTTTACTATGATCTGCTCATACAAAAATCCAAACATTGATAGACTCTGTTTTTACTTTGTTTGTCTGGCAGTGTATGTCACAAAACCAGCGGTTAGTATTCATAACTCAGACAGTCTGCTTACTTTTTGCTTTTGCAATAAGCTTTCATTATTTCAGAAGGACAAGATTAGACAAAGAAGAATTGGCATGACCCAGAATAGTATTTTCCTGGGCATAAGTCTGAATTGCTGGACATTTCTCATGTTAGTTAGAAAAATAAAAGCAGATTTTAAAAGAAATATTAAAATCAGTGCTTTTCATCTCAAGTCAATCATATTCCACGTGAGCTAAAAGCACATCAGTATGGATCACTTTGAGGGGGAAAGGCTACTTTTGAGATACAAGGAAAAGGTCACTTAAGACACATGGCAGTCATAACCACACCTAGGTCAGTCTGCACTTGTGCATTACCTCTCACAGAATGCAACAGGTAAAGTCAGCTGTTTGGAAAACACATACTGTTGCCCTGTCCAAAGGATCAAGAGCTCCTTTTGTGAACCAGTCTCAGTTTATCCATCCTTTAAATGGAGAGCATGAGGGATAACTCGCTGAAGTCTGCAGTGAGTTCTGAATCTCTAATGCATCAAATATTCTGCAAAAATTGGCTCTGTCCACAAACTGAAGGGTATGAAAGATCTCCTTATTTCTAAGTGCTTTTATCAGTCAATCACAGCTGACGTTTTAAAAAGTATTTTCTCACAGTCATTTATGAATCAGTATGCAACCAGTGTTGATAAGCTAATTCAGGAGCTTGTTCTCATATTACCACAGGTTAATAAAGGAAAGAAGTTCCTAGGTACATTTGCCACCTCCTAGGAGCAGTGTGTTACGGTGACTGAAAGGTGAACTGTGTCCATGCATGACGCTAAAGCGTGGATCGAAATCTCTTCTTTACATAACAGACATTACCAGGAGGTGACCACCACGTGTCATTGTGCGTAGCACGTTCGTTGAGTGCACTGAGAAGGTTAAATGATTATAAAATAGGGAACAGGGTGGGAGAAAAAAAAAAAGAAGTTTAAATGACAGGGAGTTTAGGGATCCCTCTTTCATGGAAAGTGTAATATACAGAACAGCGGTTAAAAAATAAGTAAATAAATAAGAAGAAGCTTGAAGCAAATAAGATCATGGAGGATCCTACAGGGAGAAGTTATGTTTTAAATCCCTTTGCCTTTTTCAGTTCGTCTCTGTTAGAAAGATAAACTAAACCCTTGTGACACTTCACATCTGCAGAAGCCCGTTAGAACCAGAATTCCAGGAGAGGTGTTTGCACGACTGTAAAACGACCAGGTTTGCAGAGCCATTTATCTGGTGTGAAGTGCCAGTGCAGAAGCTCACTGGGAGCTTCCCCCGACCCCCACTGCCCTACACAAGCATGAGGTTAAAGGTTTGTTGTGCTTTGCCACCCAGCTAGGGCTCCTGCTCTGGGGGTTTCATAGGGAAAGCCTGTCAGCCACAGGGATCCTCTCCAAAAGGAACGTTATTCTGTAACAGCAAGGAAATGATAAAAAAGGACACGCGGATAGTAATGGCAAAATCATGTGTTATATTACTGTGCACAGCCACAGATGTTAAACATTTAAATCGCTTCTAACAGTTGCCCAGGGAAACGTTATATGAAATACCTCAAACCAATACTATAAATACTAATAAAAATTTTAAGCTCTGTGAGGCAAAATCCTATTATCAGGTATCTTCCATAAAGTCCTATTGATTTATTATTATGCCATGACACGACCAAATGCCAGGTACTTTTCAAGTGTAGAAAGCCAGCTATTAAAATGCTTCACTACAAACCTATCTGTACATGTTAGCTCTGTCTGAAAGTGATGTGAGCTCAGAGAGAGTAGTGCTGTAGAGGTTAGAAGAGGAACAAATGGAAGAAATGTAATGTCAGTTTGCTTCCCAGGTCCAGGAAGGTCTTCCCAGTAAGTTCTTCAGAACTGGGAATATGATTGCTGTCTCTTTCTCTGCAAACTGGGAATATACTTTCACATTCAGATATCTTTCAGGAGTTCAGTGAGAGTCAGTTACTTCAGGTACTTCTATAACAATGAATATTACTGAAAGTATTTCTTTGTTTGCAGTGTGCACCATTACCACAACTACTTGATAAAATTCAATACCAGTATATGTGAATAATCTGAGATATTTTAATAGCCGAATGCCTGAATGCTTTTCCCAATAATTAAAATAGTCTCATAGCAACTATACATATCACTAGCACATGAAATAAGCCTGTACAATAGATTTTCTGTTCTCCTCTCACAAGTTTCAGTGATGACTGAGTTTACTGCAGTGGTTTCTTCCCATTCTCCTTACGTTCAACTATCCATGGCCTGTTTCGTTAATGAGCTCAACACTGTATAACATAGTGCTAATCAACTGTGATCAAAATCATTGTATTTAGTAATCCACCAGAGCTTTGTTTCCTCCACGCAATTGCTGCTCAGCTTGTGTTGAACTAAATGATTTAAATGTCTCTTGCATAAAAAACAAGCAAACAAACAAACAAAAACCTCACTGTATTTGTTTAATTCAAGTTGTGTGGGAAAAAGCCTTGAAGTGGCATGTCTATAGTACAGAAGCAACTAAAATTTGAAAGAAAAAGCAAAAAAAGTAGCTGTGGTAAGTGACAGTTCCTGTGACTTTAACATTTTTAACATCTCGCCATACAATATGAGTCTGCAAGAGGTGAGGTAAAACTTCATATGTAGCATCAGCATAACATTTCTGAACAGTAGACATAGGTCTCTTGTCTCTCACATCAGACATTTGATTGATAAAGGTGTTAAAGGTGAAGACCAGGCAGGCTAGAGAAATAAACTCCCTTCTGCTTTCTCTCTTAAACTCACACTGTAGTCATGTTATTTTCTCTGTACACATGAATATGAAAAAGCTGGCTAGCATTAGGAAATTATCACAGACAACCTTGCTACCCCAGCTCCTTTAGCTTTGTACTTCTGAACCACAAGCTTCAGGCTCAGAGATGTCCAGACCAAGCTCTTAGCAAATTCTGCTCTCTTTGATTGGATGTCAGTCTCACAGATATAAGAGAAAAACAACTTCAGAAAAACCCTGACAGTCCAAAACACCCAAACAATCAGCAAAAAGAGCTAACACTTGCTTTTTAACACATACTACATACGTGATAATTTATCAGTGCAAATAATGCCTGAGAACTGCTTTCTGATTAAAGAGTTGTGTGCTTGATTTTCACCAGCTCTTGGTCCTCTGACCATACTGCTGCGATGCTAACTTCCCTGCCTTACTTTTTCATCTTCTATCAGATTCATGTTTTAAGAAGTTTTCCACTCCAACACCTTTTTTAACCTGAGTCAATTCAGTTTAGCTCAGATCAGCTCAGTTCTTCGTATTTCCTAACTTAGAGGCCCAGACAGAGCACCTCGTAAATTTATAGCTGCTGGCATCAGCCATTATAAACAAGAGCACAAGGGGAAATGTTTGAGTTCAGTTCCAGCTTTTTGAGTTTTAAACTGTGTGCCAGGATGTGTTATACTGAACTTTATCTGGAGAACACAGTACCATATTTATCAACCTTAAGCTGTTGTAGACAACAGACCTCCAGAGCTCCCATATCTGGATTGATATTTTACTATTGCAGGGGCTTGCAGTGTCTCTCCTTTGTTCTTCCTTCATAAATAAAATGTGGATCCCTGCTATTCAGGAGTTTGTAACACCTGGGTGACGCATGATCCACATTCCAACCATTGATCACTCCTATGTGTAAGCAAAATCTGTTCTTCTGACATTCCCATACCTACATCTGGGCAAGAATTGGGTACATAAGGAAAAAAAGAAGTGTGAACAATTAGCTCTGTCTCACAGTGCTAATTTAGACCAAGCCAAGCCACCATGGCCTCTGCTTTCAGAAAAGGTAACATGAGAAAACGAATTCCATCAATAACACAGATTTTAATAGTAATCATTTTCACACAATCCAGGTAAGAATGGATAGATCATAACAGATTTTCAGCTATATCCATATTGAGTCATCCTGCGCAGTTATCATTAATACAGTGAGAAGATGGAGAGGAAAGGCAGCTTTCTTTGTGCAGCTTAAAGACAGCCTGTAGCAAATAAAGTTCTTCATATTTGAGCTTGGCCCATATATTAAGCCTCTTAAAAACATCCAGTGCTGAAACTTTCATTATTTCTCTAAGTGATGCGTTGCAGCATTGACAATTTTCTGTGTTAGAAAGTTTTCCTAATCTAAATTTCCCTTGGCACCACTGAAATCTATTTCTTCTTGTCCTGTCCATGCACAAGGAGAGACATTTATTCCCTTCTCCTTTCTAGATGCCTCCTACATACTTGAACCTTATAATTGCATCTCTCTTTTGGACTTCTCTCTAGTATACACACATATATATATACTACAGAAAAACACAGTACAGTTTTCTAGAAGTGGTCAGCATTTTTCTTGAGAAAAAAATGATGAATAAATCATGGTTTTCATTTTTGTTTTCATGAAAAAGCTGACTTCCTATCCAAAAAAGGGATGAAAAATACTCAGAAGTGGGTTGGAACCAGATCCTCTGTGAAAATGGTAAGCATCTTATGTTGCATTTTCTAGCAAAAAAATATAAGATAATGAAATAGAATAAGATTTGGCTCTCCTTTACTCATTGATTTTCTCTTCTACTAAAGAAAAAAAATTGCACAAATCCCTACAATAAAATCTCAGAACAGATGAAAGAATAACAGCAATTCAGAAACAAACAGCAGGAGTCAACTTTTCAGAAAGTCAAACAGTAAAATGATTATCTGCCTGTTTTTTTTCATAATGACTTCAGATCTTTGTTAGAAATTAAGACCTCTGTGAGATTTTCATCTACAATTTCCTTATTCTTCTGCCACCTTTTCATACATTGTTCATTTATTTTTGTTCCTTTCAGTGTCTATTTTGCACCTTACTATACAGTGCTCTATATACCTGGAACTTCCATGTCCCTCTTCCTTTGAAATGAACCCTTTGAGCAATCCTGACCACCTTCCTGTCCACATCTTTTATCTCATGGTTGATCTATATTCATCCACAAAAATTCATCCACAAACCAGGAGAGAGCAGAGAATATACGTTAGCCTACTCTTAAGTTCTAATACAAATACACCACTGTATTAGATATTCTGCAAATAAGCAAAAGAAAACCTTTGTCACTCTGATCAGCGGAGATGAAGATTCTGTTCTCAGATAGGCCAGAATATTTAAGTAGGAATCTTCACAGCCTCAAATAAGAAACAGCTTTGGACTATTGGTGATCAGGAGAGCTTGTCTTAAGCACCCAGTGACTGCATGTTCTAGTCACAGAGCAGAGAAAGTACTGTATATGGGAGTGCACAAGTGAGAATTAAAGCATGTCTGCTCTTTCTCTAGTACACAACAGCTCTCTGAGAAACAATATAAGCTTACAGCTGCTGAAACAGACTAGAGAGCAAGCATGAAACCTATGAAACCAATTCAGAAAGCCATGCAGTTTACTGAAAGTTCACAGATGTCAGCGATAGTAAGCTGAAGAGGAAAACCATACTCTTCTCCTTCCTCTCCTTCCTCTCCCCCCCCGCCCCAAAGTCACATCAGCACAGATTGGGGAATTCATCCAAAAAGATGCATTTCTACAATCAGCAGTCATGTTGGACTCTTTCACTGTGGGGGCTGAAATAATTGTATGGCTAAGATTAAGCGACATACTGTGTCATGAGTGATATACGTTTCTGGCTCCCCAGGGGTCTGCCCAAAGCATTAGTCTGGAACTCTGCTCAAGGTCAGAACAGGAAACAGCTTTATACAGGGCAGGAGAGTACAGCAAGGAAGTCTGGCACTGAACTTCATGAGGTAGGACTAGGGAATTTACTGCTCCACAGGGCCCTCTGCATGCAGCTATTCTGCGACCTGTTAATTAATTACGAATTCTGATTTCCTTTGCTATAATGATTCTGGTAACTAAGTATCCTGGAGATACTGTAGCAATAAATCCCAAAAGCAAGTACCCGAAACAAACTGCAGAGAGCTTGGATACAGATTAGTGATCAATCTGCATATGTCAGGTGCTGGCCTTTCAGAAATGCAATCACCACTGAATTAGGAACCTCTCTGGAAGAGTTTGTATGAATACTTTTTGCAGAAGAAGTGAAAAAAAAAAAGTTAACTGATCTATGTTGGACTTTAAAGATCCAGTCCAACTCAAGCGATTCTATGATTCTGTGCCTTTCACTGTTCAAAATGTCTAAGCTCTTTGAAGATGAAAATGACACTACCCATACTCCGGGGGTGATATTCCCCACACTTCAGAACTCTGAGGGTATCTTTCATACGGCAAAGAATTTGCTTACAAGCATTCATCCACTGTAAGTTGTGAGGTGCAATATCTGTGCGTGCCATGCACAGTTCAGTCACACGTGGCATTGCACAGCTAATGGGTTTCTCTGGCTAAGAACCGGGCATACAGAAGCCACTCTAATCATCATCGGTATGCTTAACAGCTGAAGTTGGAAGCACCTCACCATCAAAAAGCATGATAGCCTTTCACCAAGGGCCAGTCACCACTATCATCTCTCACTGTCGAGATACCACCTCAAAAGTCTCACCTCTGCTTAGTTGTCTCCATTTTACTACACTAAAAACAAAACAAACCTCAAAACCCGGAGTTTTTTAAGGCTGAAAAATACTGTGTGATAAATTACCCATTAATAGCATAAAACTATTTCCAGGAAGCCTGTTTAAAGGAAAATTCCTGACTTTCTGAGGCTAAAGCCGAGGTGTCATAACTCTGAAACAGGGCAATGAAAGGAGCACTGTCTCCAGGTGCAGCAGGAGCTGTACCTCATTTCATCTGCTGGGTAGACTGGTTAAAGTCTTTGGTAGCATTCCAAAACTTTCTGGCAGCTAGCATCCTGTATTAAAATTTATAAACCACGAATGGCCTTTTCTAACAAAAAAGTTAATTCAGGATGGATAGGCTGAAAAGACTTGAAACAGACAGTCATCAGAAGTGGTTATATGGAAAATTGGATGTAAGTAACACCTTTCGGTCCATCAGAACATACTAAAAATATAGCAAATGTAATTTCAGTGAGAAAGGGAAACTAGATTGATTAAAAGATCTTTAAAAGAGCTGTGGAGAAGAGCCCCAAAACCGCTGGGACTGCTGGGAGGTAGAAGTGTTACAAATGATGCATTATCTCCTCCAGAAGAAGCATACTGACAGCTCAGATCGAGCTGCACGTCCAACCAATTGTCCAGCCCGTGGTATCAGAGCCCATGATAAGAGGAACAGTGAGCACTGTCTGTGGTGGCTACCCACCCAACAGGCAGCACTAACAGAAGGAGCAGTTGAGATCCTCGAGTGCATCGGGCTGCCACTCTGTGGTCAGATAGTTTTGTAAAACAAATCTTCAGCAAGCTAAGGCAGTATCCTTCAGATTCATCATAACTTAACCTATTGTTTTCCTTACTGTGAAATAAAGCTAAGATAACAATTCCCAGGCTAGCGAGGGCCTCAGAGTGACAACTAGGGCAACGTGCTAGCTCATTTTCACCTAAAGTGAACCCAGTGGTTCCTCACTGCCTCTGCTGTGAGACTGGTTATGGAAGTGCTGAAGTGGGAGAAGGGTTTGGTTTTTGGTTTTTTTTTGCTTGTTTGTTTTGTAAAATACTAGAAATCTCTCTTCAAAACATTAATTGCCTATTCTTGCATCGTATACTCACAAAAAAATTATTTTATCCTCCTGCACTGCTGAGGTACTGCACCGAAACCAGGAATCCTCTCATTCTGTAGGTGAGCCAGGGCAGTGCTTGTTTACCTAGGCAGGCTCTGCTGAAGCAAACACTTTTTTGCCACTATGACTGCAACCAGAGTTGGAATTAAACAGATTTTATCTAAGCAAATCAACATGAAAAGCAGCGTGCTGAAAACACCTTGATCGATTTCTTCTTCTAAAAGTCTAGTAAGAAAAGCATGCAATGAAATAAACAGCACATTCATATGTAGCATAAATGTCAGAATCCAAGATTGTGGAGAAAAGGAAGGAAAAAGCATCCTGAGACACATACACCAGAGACCTGTTTGGTGGTTTTTTTTAAAAAAGAAAGGGTAATTTGAGTTGATTTTCTTCAGTTTTGCTATATTTGTCGATATTTTAATAGATTGTAAATTGCACCTGGCAAGTTTCCATAGAATACTTTCATGTTTTAGAGGAGAAGAATTCAAAGAAAAAGTGTTACATAACATTTAATTTCTGAGCTCTATTAAAAAGCCTTAAAATCCAGGAAGTTAAAAATTACAGTTTTTCTCCATTTTGATCTGTTTCTTTAACTTCCAAACAAATAGCCCATACTACTCAACTTCGTATGACAGAATGAATGGATGAGAGGTAAAGGTTCCTGAAATCTGCCTTCCTGTCCTGCCCAGGGTGTATGTGTTAACACTGTTTTGCAATAGTGGACATTCTCAGAGACTTTCAGCTACATCTCTTCTTTCTTCTCCACGTGGAGCGTTCATCCCAACAAAATGAAACACAGCCAGCTCTTAACCTCTGAAAGCCATCACAATCATCACCTATTTTTGCAGCCCTGAACCCCCGCAGATTCCAAGTAAATGATCATTCCATATGCCCAGCCACCTGGCTGTAAAATTAGCCACAGTCAAAGCCCAGCCGAAGATGTTCAAGGAAATGAATACCAACATCAATATCAAGGCATGAGAAAGATCCTGCGTGGTACTTCAGTTCTCAATTACCTGATGAGATCTGAAAGATGAGACGGTAGCTGGCAGAATGATAGTATGCCTCATAAACTGAGAATCACCAGTATCTTCCATGACAAAACTTCTTTTTTCTTTAAAATAATAAAATTCCCTAACTTTAAAAGTTCATCTTAAAAAACCCAAAAATTGGACACAACTTTTGGGATTACTATTGTAAAAATTTCAAATTCAAAGCTTTCCAAGAGAAAAATGAACTTAATAAAGACATTATGTGTCTGCTAAACATAATGCTGTTACCACTTACACAAAAACTGCAGAGAGGAGTCCTGCTAACAGTTACATGCCCTTGGTAACTGAATAAAAAAACACTTAGACATCACTGACTTCTAAGGCTCTTACAAAAGACATTTCACACAGTCTGTTCATTCATGCATTCTCTGCTGAATATTATATTTACATGGAACTTGTTACCCTGGAGGGCATTGAATCAGAACAGGATTTTCCTTGCAGGTGTTTCTCTTGCCTTCAAGGGCCAGCAATGGCATTGGCAGATGCTCCCCTGCACAGTCACATTCTTTCTTGCATGCTTACTCTCCTCCCTGTGAGGAGAAGTGAGGCTCCAGGCAGCCTAGAACTAGTGAAGAACCTGCTTAAATGGAATGAAATGGGTAAGCAAGGAAGGATGCGCTCAGTGGGAAGGAAAAAAGATTCTAAGAGTAAAGATGCTGCAACAGTCTCCAGTTTATTACCTAGGAAGGCACTAAAAAAGAATTCTAAGTGCGGTGACAGTCTATAAGATTTAGGGGACAAACTCTGATATCACACTTTTGCCATTCTTCAGCTTCTCAGTGCTTTTCCTGGGAAGTGATGTTCCTTAAGGCAGATCAGGAGTCAAATGACATCTTGATTATTTAGTAAAGAAGATGAGCTAAGGTTTTATGTTATAGAAATGCTGAAAGGAAACCACTGTCTGAGGTCAGTTTGGGCATCTAATGAGCACAGTGACCCAAAAGACACACAGCTGGATTACAGCACCTATACCTGGAAAGCTATTTCCCTGCTTTAATGCGCAGGAGACGTAAAACCATGTAAGATTTAAGGAGCTTGGCCTCTGGGAGAAGCCCAGCTGGCTGAGCAAAAAGCATGCTCCCTTTAGCTAACTGTAGCTTTTCCCAGACAGAAGTTTCTTTTCATAGAATTTTTATCAACATTAGCTGCTGGATAAGTCTGTGGTTTGAATAAACAATAAAGTACAGCAGTGTTACAGAAGCTGGCTAAATGAAACAGTCTAGCATTACCAATTCATTAATATTCCACTGCTGAAAAAGTCTATTTCAGACTATTCAGAGGAATTATTTTTTTTTCATTTTAGAGAAAAGTATTTTATTAGTGCTACGCTGCTTGCCGAGAAGCCTCACCTCACTACCACGTATTGCCACTTAGAAAACTGCAGTCCTACCTCTTAAAAATCTGATTCCACGTGACTACCAGTTTTTTACTTTCCCAGAAAACATGAAGCAGCCATCAGCATCAATAAACCTGAGTCCAGAATGAAAACCACTCAAAGACCTGAAGCAAAGATACGTTTTCCCAGCAAGTGGGGAGAACCAAACCAATTCACACAGCCTGCCTCTATTGTGTCACCCCTCTGCCAAAATGCACACATTGTGCTTCCTGGTGTCACCTGTTCTGAATTAAAACTCAGTTACACTGCACACCTGCAGGCTACCGACCTGGAAGCTCTAAACCTTTGCTAAGTCCATGCTGTGGGATCTGGAGTTAGTTTTACGAGGAGGACTTTAAGCTAAGGACACCCGAACTGAAGTATGATCCGTTTAGGAAGGAACTTCCACCGGAGTGGCCAGAACAGGTGCAAGGCAATCTTTGCTGCAGGTGTCCATGTTTCTGTGTTTCACCCTTCTGTGTCACTACGTGCATCCAGAAACATTTCTGACTGCTCTTCCAAAAGTCTCAGGGGAGAAGTTTTGCCTGCTGTTCATTCTTGCTCTTGAATGTACAGGTGAAAACGTCTGCGCTGTGATGTTAGGGGAGGGAGAGCTCATTAGAAGCTGAAAAGAGTCCATCCCCTAACCAGATCCTGCAGGAGTCCAGCTGCACGCACTGGAGAGCAGACCTAGTTTCTTAGTGAAGCAGGTGGCTGGAGCAAGCACTGCCTCCTGGAGAGACACAGTGCTCACCCAGAAACTTGTCCAGCAAAAAGGAAGACGAGGGAAAAATTCATACTCTCACCGTTCCCACTTGCCTCATGTAGTTGGCTCAAACACTAGCAGGTTTTCTTACCATATCTGAGAACTAAAAATGTGTCAATGTTGTTTAGCCAGCATGGTCTGGTCATGCCTCTTTCAACATGCTTTTGCACGAAGGGGACCAAAAGCTCTCTAAGTTTGCATTGCTGAAATGAAAAGGGAAACGAGATAAAAATGACTCCCACTGCATTGTACAGCTGATTGTGGAAAACTACCTGTGTAGCAGTACAACATTTTAGAAACACTCACAAACAGGAAACTGACTTGAGAAACCAGCCAGGTTTATGCAGTGTAAGAAAACTGACTTCGAGGAACCTGATCTTTTGCATTTTACTATGCTTTCAAACTGCACTGTTATCTTTTTCCACAGTAAATAAATAACTGAAAGAAACAACAACAACAACAACAAAGCATAACATTGCTCAGAATAAGTTTGCAGTATTTGTGTTAATGAAAGATTAGTTCTGGATTCCTGAGTGTCTAGTGACTCCACTTCTGGGACAGAGAAACACGAGAAGAACAGTTTTGTTATGAAACAGACTCTCCTCTTACCTCAGAGGCCCTTTCCTCTCTTCTCCTGACCTATCCTCATCTGCTTACTTCTTCTATTTACAGAACTCCATCAACATTACTTGCTCTAATTTGATCACAGGTTTTTGGGCTTCATAGAAAAGCCATCTGGCCAATTTCCATGGCCTCTGTCCTGTGGAAGGGCAGAGCAGAGGATCAAAATTGGTCCTACCTCACTATGCAGCAGGTGGAAGCTTATATTATTATTATTATAAGCTTTTTTTCTATTAAACTCTGCAATATCTTGGACGCAAATTATAATTTTTTTCTCCTTTCACTCCTCCAGCAATTGGTACCATTACACTGCTTAATGCTGGACACAAGCATAAGAAGAATGAAGTTACAGAACCTGCAGAGCTCGTAAATCTTAACTTCAGCCACCTATAAGATGCTTTGCCTAAGGTTAGCACCCCATATTGTCCAGAGAAAGGGAGAGGTCACTATAGGAGAGTTACTACACAGGGCAATAGGAAGAAAAGTCCATGGTGGTTTTGCCATCCATTCTGACTTGAAGGAGCCCAGCTTCACCTGGACATCTGATTTTTCAAGGGTAATGGACAGAGAAGCCTAATCTCACCTTTTGTTCCCAGTTCTACAATGCTGGTAACTATGTTTAGAATACAGACTGTCATTGCTGCAGAAATGTGAATTATGCCTTTCTGCATCACTTAAATTCTGTCAAGGTCAATCCAGACAATCACTGCTTCTTCTGCACCTGCGGGATAGTCACCAGTGAGAGACAACAGTAAAACAATCTAGTCTCAGCTCAAAACATTAAGCAGAGGGGCTTTTATTTTGTGAGAAGATGTGGTAGACAGTGTTCTTGTCAAGACTCCTTGTAATATATTGGTCACATATACTGCTTGGAGGAATGGCATCTGCAGGAGTGATCCTAAAGGTATGAAATATATATATGAGGATTGATCAGAAGCCACAAATTATTTCCTCACACGGCATACATAATACAGGTGAACACTCTGAAAGGAATTATTCCATGCAAAACATCCACTGGATATTGCTGTTGGAAAGGCAATATTCATGAGTTGGAACAAATCCATAGTCTTTGGAAAGGCAAGCCGATTTTTACACAACAATCTCACTTTGCAATTACATGCTCTTTGGTTTCTTGTTAGCCCGCTTAGCTCGCTTTATAGTCTCATAAAAAGGTTCGCTCCTCTTTCTTACACTTGCTCCCTTTTTTTATTCTTTTAATTTTCTTTAAAATGTGCCATTTCTAACTAGTGCTTTTGCCTGAATCTCAGTATTCAATGAGAAGTTCTGTATATGCCTGTAAGAAGTAGTGTGGCTGTAAAAACTCACTGTCACTGTGAGATGATGAATGGAAAAAGATTGACTGCTATTTTGTCCCAGTGCAGGGTGGAGATGCTCAACACAGTTATAGCACAACAGCTTTAAAATGAGAAACAACAGATGCTCACACTAATTACTTGTTCTGGGGGTGATGGGGGCAAATGGACAGAAAAGGAAAAAAAAGCTTTGGACAAAATAACAAGAGACATTTTCATTCATGTCAACAGTAAAGATGTAACTTCCAGCCGTGGGCTGCTGTCTGACTGCCTGAAGCTAGAAGAGTTTCACCAGGGAAGAATCTCACTTCATGTTCCCTAATTTAAGATGTTCCTGCTAGACCTGGAGCTGGAATGCTCGCTCAGAGCTAAATTCAAACGAAAGCCCCCCTCTCATTGCTAGTAATCCTTCCTTTCTGCCACTGGAATATAGTTGACATATTCCTTGCTTCTAGGGCTGTGCTACCTAACAGCACAAAAAATTTCAAGCTCTTCAGTCCTGCTTGTGCCTGGAACCGTTCTGAAATCTTTACATGACCTCATCCACCTTTCTGCATGTGGGGTTCAATTGCACCTTTTTATCTAATTTGTGTTGTGTAAAATGAATTGAGATTATCAGGAGCACAAATCTCTACTCCCTCTGTGACTCACATGATCCAATGTGAGAATTAGAAATAGTTGTCACTGGAGCTAATCAAAAGGTTGTGAAACAAAACACTAGAATGTGTTGGAAAATGATGGCTCATGAAAACAGAAGCCTTCGGTGGACACATGAGAACATGCTATGTCCAATTTAACTGGTGAAGAAGGCAATCAAAGCAGTGCTTGTTACCCTACTGGAATGGCGCGTACTCACGTTTTATTTCAATGCAGTTCTGTTTATGGCAGTCTTTAAAAAGCACAAAATATTTGTAATGAAACTGAAAACCTGATGAAATGAACCAGATTATCAATTTCTTTTCAAATTAATTTCAACCAGCTTGCTTAATCAAAGGATTTGTTAGCTTCTGGAAAGCCACTGGCTGGACCTGAGCTGTAACTATGAAGCAGAATCAACTAAATTCAACATTAAAATGTGATCCTATGTGAAACTGAAGGAAGTTACTTCAGGTTTTGTCTTAAACACTGATCCATGTTAAGTACAACATATAGAGTCATAGTAGAATATGAAGCTCTGACAGCAGATATACCTATGGGGATTTGCATAAAAGTTGTGGGGTTTTTTGTACATTTCTTTATTTGCTATCTTTTATCCCTGCACTTCCTCTTGTCACCGTTTTCTTTAAATGATACGGTTTCTTAATGTCATGTTTCAACCACAGTATCCACAGAGTAAAGCCATATCCTTCAATTCTTTGGTTTTGCTGTACTAGCTGTTTCAAATTTACTTTCAGTGGTAAACATGCCACAATGGGGATCATCACCATATATCAAGTAGCTGTGATCAGGCAGATCGGGTACCAGTAATTTTCCTAATGGAGTTCCAGTGTCAGAGATCAAGCATGAAGTGTCAGATATCTTATCTGGCTTGCCACAGCCCAGAATCAAGTGTCGTTGCTCAGGAGTGTAACTGCAAGGAATTAAGTGTCACGTGTCACAGAATGGGGAGCAGATAACGCCCCAAACCTCACTGGGGGACTGTGTATGTAGCAAAGGCAAAGGTGGTTAAATGGTTGCTCTCCTAAGTGAGCAGAAAGTCTCTTTGCCAAACACTGATTTGGTCCTGTATTCATACAGGCAGGGAGTACCTGTCAGCTCACCACTCCTAAACACATTGTCATGGTGTTCTTGTCAGCGTTCAGAAGCATTTTGTGCAAAGCTGTGGATCCTTACAACCTGGGCATTTGACACTGCAGAGCACCTGCAGGCAGCACGCTCTCCACACTAACTCCAGACACAGCACTTCTGAGACTCTGGAAGTATGAAGAAATCATAAAAGAGGAATCACTGACAACTTACACACAAACACAGTGTGTGTGCAGAGTAAGTAGGAAGTTGCTAGAGGGCTCTAATTTCACACTGCTTCAGCGCACAATTACACATTCACCTGCCTGAACATACTAAACCTGCAACAGGAGACCAACTGCATGCAGTAATCTATATCAACCTTTGAGACCTTATTCCACTGTGGGGGACAGTGATTTATACGTCTCAAGCAGGAACACAGAGGTGCGGTTTAATATCAGCAAACAATGCAGTTAGCTTTTTTGAATTTTCTCAGGTTTTCAGGCTCATCAAAATTAGCACAGTGTTAAAAGTGACTACAAAGTAAAGGTTTCAATCTGCCTC
This sequence comes from Callipepla californica brunnescens, assembly GCA_023055505.1. NCBI lineage: Eukaryota > Metazoa > Chordata > Aves > Galliformes > Odontophoridae > Callipepla > Callipepla californica. The sequence goes on along the minus strand of JALIRH010000002.1, from coordinate 73,353,557 downwards.
CTTCATGCTGCAGTCCTCAGACTAACAGGTCGGTCTGCTCAAGCTCAGGAGAGACTCTTGTTTTTAAAACACGTAACAGAAAAATATGAGCCCACAAAATATGAAGGAGTGACTTGTAGACTGAAAGAAAAATAAGCAAGAGCAAATCAAGTCCCCCTCTTTCTATCCTACCTCACTGATCTGGAGGCAGACAATAATCATTTGAAACACAAGGCCTCGCAAATGCCTTTAAACTGGAAATTGTTTCAGAGGATTGTACTCTAGCCTTCCTTCGTGATAATCTAGGGATCAAGCCAAGTATCAGAGGTGCCTTCCTTATAAAGATACCAATTGGCTAGAGGAACAAATCTTGTGATTCTGTAATTTACGTTGAGCAGGGAAATAAGACTGTTAGATGCAAACAGCTTTATTCTTTTAACATAGATCTTAGGATTGGTAGATCTTGGGATATATCTAGATGTTTCTAATCATATATTCTAAATAAGTTCACATTCATTCATTAAGCTTGTCTTGCGATTGTCAAGGATCCCTCAGAAAACAGCTAACTGTCATTGCTGAACCAAAAATGGAAGCAATGCTGTCCTCAGGAAGCACTCTTGGAAAGTACTGACACAAGTAGGTTCACGGAGAACATTCAAGACTACGGTTTGAGGCTATGTCACATTTTTATAGCGCTTGGAATTAAATCCTTGGCATATGAGACATCTGTAAATCCTATCTATTATTAGCAGGGATAAAAGAACATGCTTGGAGCCATTTAAGGAACTGCAACAATTGGAAAGAGGTGTCCTTGTTATAGTTAACATTCATTTCACTGGACATCACGATTAGTGAACTTAGGAGACTTCGGGGCTTAGTTCCTTCAGTTCCCAGCTAGTTCTGGTATTCGAGGTTTAAAAGTCAGGACAGAGGAGTCAGCTACAGTCACTGCATCATCACATTTCATGTCACAGGTCTGAACCATTGTCACACCAGCACCTGCTGTGCTGCTGACAAGTAGAGAATGATAACTTTCCAAAGTGCCCTGATACCATCACCATCTCTGCAGAGGTCCACAGCCACTCCCAGGAGTGTGAAACCTGATGTCTGCGCTCCAGTGCCTGGAGATCAGTGCCGAACCCTCCCAGAGTGAGCAGTGTCTGTCCCTGCAGCTATGATTATGCCTGTTGTTTGTAAATCAAATGAACAGGCTACTCTTAGGTGTGTTTGCTCCACAGCACATTAGGAAAAATCATTCAATATTTCCAGGACTTTGCTAGGTTCACAAGGAGCAAGCTACAGACTGATTCTCACCAGTATGACACAAATGCTTCCTATTGGCGATGACTTGAATATTCTCCTGTACAAGCATAGCTGCCCCTTTGAAACTCAGAGTGAGCCAGGCAGAAATTTGATGAAGAAAGGCAACATCTCCTTTTCTTTTAGAGGGAAAACTTCCATGCAATATGGCCATGGCAGAGATATGGAAAGCCCCTTTGAAGGAAATGCAGCAGAACCCAACTGATCTCCTTAGGAAGGAGTTATGACAGAGTCAGTGCAAGCAGTTTACAGAAGAATAACTCTATGCATTATTTCAGTGGGCTTCTCTGCTGTGCAATTACTTCGATTGTTTGCCAAACTTTAGCCCGTCTCAAGCAAAACAAGGTGCTTCATTCTGATACACTCAAATACCAATTTCCCAGGAAAAGACAACTCCCATTATTAGCTCATTGGCAACTCAGAATATGTCCAGTCAAGTCACGCACACATGAATTTACATCCAGAACAGCTGGTCGAGGCCTGATGATTTCTGATCCTTTGCGTGCCTACCACAGAGCATATTTACATGGTATATGAAGTGTAAAAGAATGAAAATCATCCAGGAAAGGCAAGTGATTCCAGTATCATATTAGTAATCTCTTTTTTCCTTCTCTCCTATAAAACCACAAATAACCTGACATCTTGAAAACTATGTAGGATTGAGCTTTATTTTCAGCCCTGAAGATAGCTGCATATTTCCTATAGGGAAAGGTCAGTAATGCTAACACATGTAAGTAAGAAACATCATACTTTTGATGCTAGCCAGACTAATCTGTGCTACCCACGGTGCAAAAGTCACAGTAGACAAAGAAAAGTATTATTTTAACAATTGCTGTAAGTGACATTGCCTTTCAAAACACAGAAATATCTTCTTCCACCCCCAATGCCATCTTCCAGCACCACCAATTCCACCAATTCCCAAAACCCAATCTGTCATATTTTTGTGGGTTCGGAGCTAGCCAGATGACTAAAATGCTACAGTCAACCCTTAACAATGAAAACAGAAGAAGGGAGTTTAAGGGAAATGGAAGAAGTCCTCTCAATGAGTAACACATGGGAGACTTAGTAAATACAGGGGAAATCTAGACAGACAAATGAGGAAGGAGCTGAAAGAAATAGTGAGCTACAGAAAATAAGAATTAAATTTAAGATTTATGAGGGGAGAAAAACCAGAACTGATCTCATTCTATAATACTAGGAAACACATAATCAGCAAAGCCTCATGTAGTTCACATACAACACAACTCCACTGTCAACTATTATCAATTCAAGAAGGAAAAGAATCCTGAAAGCAAAAGGAGCTGAAATAAGAAAATCTAAGATAAAAAAGTACCAACAGAAACAGAGCACAAAACACAATAAATAAATACATACAAATACAAAACATTCTACGAGGCTGAATCTTGCATCACCTAAAACCTCTGAAGAATGATTTCCACACAGGACTGAGATTTAGCTTCGTCATTTTTCCAGCAGGTTTTTCACCACTGGAGGTCACTGTAAACTTTGGTTGGTCTTTCTCAGACCCTCAAATAAATGAACTGTGCACAAGCTATGTAGGATCCACGTACTGAGCTGAGACAGAACTGAAATATTGCATGCAGAGTATTTGAAAAATACCTATAGCTAACTGTTGAGGGCTACATCTCACTGATGGAGAAAAACATACCCTTGTTCCAGCTACAAGCAAAGCACTTGGCAGCCTGTGAGGAGATACAACACATGCCTGCATAAACACAGTGACCAGGTTTACATCTGTCAGTTTGCCTCTTTTACCACTATTGCAGATACTTTCCCTGAACACTAGGAAGCTAATCATAGAGAAGGTGATGGGGGTGCAGCATGAGATCTAACAGCTCCTAAAAATAAAAGTTCTTTAAGAAAATGGATGTAGGATTAACTTCAGTAGGATCTCTAAAAATATATACAATACAATACAATATAAGCATGTTAGGTATGCAGGTTTGTATTGAGTTCTTCTCTTTTCATTGCATTAAGATGGCAATTACTGGAAACAACCTTTCAAACAGTTGCTAGCCCAGACACTAAAACAGACAGTAGAGTATATACACTACATACACTATGGATTTTAAACTGATACTCAGGTAGTAGAGACAAATGTCCAAGTTCCTGTCTCCAGTATTGAGGAACCTCACAGATACACATATCCATACACAAACCTGATGTTCACAAAATGGAGATCGTGTGTAACATTCAGGGAAAATAAAAATGAGAATACTGGAAACGAAAAAAGGGAAATGAGCTCAACTGTTTGGTGAGGAAAACACAGGTTTCTATATTTTCTGCTCATGGAAACACACCAGAGCAATTCTTGGCTTCAGTAAACAGAAATAGCTCTAAAGGAGTTTGGCCTGGTTTGATCTAAATGGAGAACTTCTGCAAAAGAGACTCAGTCTGGGTCCCTGACAATTTGAAAAGAAATTGTGAAGAATCAGCTTTTCTTCTTTCTTCCTATTTATCTTTCACCTTTCTCTTTACTCTCTTGCATTTTAACTTATTTCAACGGATCACCTACAGAAGGTTGTTGTTACAACCCATGATATAGCAAAATCCCAACAAAAACTAAACCCTGCAGAAAACTAAACCCTAAAAAGAATCTCTAATGTGATTAAAGCTTTATATGGTTAAGCAAAGGATATCGACAGTGACAAGTTCACTGCACAATAACTTGATTGCTTCATTGTGTTGCTCTCCTTTCGTTTTTCTGTACAGATGTCCTCAAAAGAATAATTGTATTTTCACTAGATGTATGTGAGATTGAGGATCTTACTCACAACATCAGTGCAAATAAATACATATGTTATTAATAATATCTAAAAACCCTGATTTGACAAAGCATTTAGGCACATGCTTAACTTTAAGCATGTGATCATTATGATTATTTCATCGCTGTCAATAATGTTTAGTCCAGGACCACCCACATGCTGAAGCATCTCTGGCCATATCCTCCAGCATGTGGTTTTAGCCCACGGGAAGGTAAAATAACTCAGCTTTCCACTGGAACAAACAGTACTTGCTTGTTTGCAATTATAATTAACTAACAGATAGCAGTACTTTAAATGCCTGTTGTAGTTTAGAATCCTACCTTTTAGCCTCATCTCATTCTCAGCTAACCAATGACTCTTTGGGACTACAGTGGAGTACCACAAAGACTGAAGGAAGTGTGCCTTTACAGGCTGAAAAGAAAAAAATCAGAATACATATTGAACCAGGAATCAACAGATACTCCAAATATAGGTTAATTTTTTTTTTTCCTGTAAAAAGTTTTGTTGGCATAAACTTCAGTGTTTCATTTGAAACACGAATATGAAGTTTCATTTCAAATTCATGCTGGTAAAATTTCTATATGATACTACAGATATGTACTTTTTTTCTTCTTAACGTTACATATATTGCTTAATAACTACAAATTATTGTGATTTCTAAGCTGAACTGCGTTACTAACTTTCTAAAGTCGAATGTAAATGATACATATATTTTTTAGTTTTAAAGAGTCTATTTTTTGCTTTGGTGTCTGCTGAAGACTTTAGGAAACCATTCATCGAGCCAGACTCTGCTTATGTTAAACATATGATTCCAGATGCAGGAGATCCTGGGAACTTGGGGAGACTTGGCAGACCTGGAAATGCAACTCAGATCATTACTGCCAACTCATCTTCTTCCAATTAAGCATTCCTCTGATTCTGGAACCTAAAGGTAGGTAAGAAGCCAGTTTTCTCTACCACAGTCACACGATTTTGAAATGGAGATGACTGAAGAATTTTTTTTGAAAAAAAAAAAAAAAGATCTCCCATGTACTTGGCGAATGCTAGATAAAAACTCAAAGGATTTCATACAACATCTGTGAGAGAATATGTTCCCAGATATAAGAAACAGGTGTGATGAGAAAGACATTTCTTTGATTACGAGAGGGTCATGCAGCAGTAGCAGTGTGCCTCAAGCCTTGGCCTGGAAGTCAGAAAGGCTGGCTGATAGCCCTGACTGTGTCATCTCTCTGTTGGGTGACCTTGGATGTTTCTTTCCATCCCCCTGTGCCCCTGCTTCTCTGTGCAGCTCCAGATTGGCCTGCCTATTTACATTGCAAGGCCACTGATGTGACAACCGTCACTCATTTACATTGCGCAGAAGTAATCTCTAAGGCATTAAAACTTTGTGTTGCCTGAGAAAATTAAGAAACAAATGTGCATTGTAAGCTGGTGTCCTGAGTTATCTTACCATGTATGAAATAATCACTAATGAAGCAGGAGGACCAAGTAGGCCAGGAATAGCGCAAACAGGTATCATACAAACCTTCTTTACAAAGCCTACACTAGTCCTCACAAATATTTTGAATCTCTCTTCTGGCAATTCCTGTTAGGCAGAAAATATTTCATCTGGATTCTTTAAGAAGATCATTAAATAAAATCTATTTGACTTGTCAGGAATTCTAACTGTGAATTCCTAACCAAAGTCACTCACGGTTGTTCTGCCTGACAGAAGCAAATGACTTTAAATTTGAGTGACTTACAGATGAATGTATGACTTAAATTTGTCACAGAATTTTATTATAAAGAATTGTAACACATATTTGGTTATGTACTATCTTGTGTACAAGGTGTTCTCCTTGCAGCAAGGAGAGGGCTGCAAGTATTGTGCTTAACAAACGTATTAACACATACAGGAGAGGTGGTGGTTGTACGTATGCACTTCACTTTCAGCATGGGGAAGCAGGACAACAAAGAGAAAATACTGTTTATTTCTATTCTTACAAAACCATAATAATTCCCTGTTACCATGAAACTGCAAAAAAAAGTATAGTGTGGACATAAATAAGAAACCTTGGTTATCTCTAGGATGGTCTAAAATAGGTAAGACCAAGATGCTTTCGGCATTTTTTTCCACATTCAGAACTGCCAAACATGAAACACCATTAATTTCAGAACAAGAGCAGAAAACATTTGGTTTGGCAAAAGCAACACTTCACTTGGTGAACATGTGTTTTAATATGTAACTATGATATTAAGAGCAGTAGTATCATCAAAGGTCAACAGAAAATTATCCTGCACCTTGTTGTCTTGCTGCCAATAGTTCAGATAAAAGGCTGTAATTTTCTCCTACCATCATCAACTATAGTCACTATTTAAGATATGAGGTCAAATAAACAGGCTCATAACTAGATAGAGTCATAGCCAAAATTAAACCTGCCTGCCCGTGTATCCGCTCAATCACAGTTTAATCCAGGCATGAAGTTTGAGAGATCTTGTGTACCAGTATGTCTTAGCCTTGAAGACAGAAAACAAGAGAAATATACTCTCTCTTCTCTCTTTAGCATCACCAACAAATTCCTTTACATGTATTGTAGCAATATCCCGTGTGCTTTCTTTAGCTATGAGGACATATTATAGAACACTACTTTCATTTCTCACAGGAATTTCATTCATAAATGCCAATCAAGCACTTAAACGCGTTTGACTAAAAACCCCTTCTTCATCCGCTGTTCACTGTGTACCTAACAGTTACATTTTCTATATGAGCAACTAAAGTATCTGTTTAATTCAGGAGTGGGAAATAAATATTTTCAGCACACATGTAAGAACCAAACACGAGGATCTATATTGGATTGTCCACGTAAGGGGAAAAATGAAGATCCCCAGGTCATCAAAATGTTCATTACACACGAGGTTTCTGTTTGAGATGACAGAAATGTGAGCTCTCCTGTGCAAAGGCCCTTGTTTGGAATGATCACGCTGTGCTCAGCACTGGAAAGTCATTTTTATTGCACTGTGACTTCTAAACGTGTCCACTAGACATTGCACAAGAGCGCCAGAAGATAAAGGTCACAGGGACGGTCTGGATTTATCTCTCTCCATCTCAGTGTGTATTACAAATTGGCAGGGTAGGTAACCCGTAATGAGACACCTCTGAATGATCAGGGCTGAAAGAAATCTAGGCTAAGCGATGCATTCAAGGGCAAAGAGAAGTTTTAAGGGAAAGGAGAGGTATTTTTCTAACTAGCCAATCACTTTTTACAAAACCAATCTGTTTGTCACATGTTTTAACAGCCACAGATTCCAAAAGTTATGATAAGCCTCTCACCACAGTACTCACATTGTAAACGAAAACCAAGGAGAATGATCTTGGGGAGGAAAGAATGCATAGCATGTAAAAGAACATAGAAAAATACTGAAAACATCTAGGAAGCTGCTGCAGATTTCTGAGATTTTAGATTCTGGATCAAATAGCATGGAGGAACTTTGCAAAGTAATAAGCATCCATGAAACGGCTGGGATTTAGCAGGCTGTGGGTTCTGAGGCATGCCTCCCTGCAGAGCTCAGCATATAGCTATGTAAAAAGGATACTAGACAGAGAGTCAGCAATTTCATTTCCATGTTACAGATGTCTCTGACACTGACTGAGGGCATGACCTGACGAGCAACTCTGTGTCTGTTTTTCATTTTACTAATCCCTTATCCAGCTGTTCAGACAACGAATTCTTCAGAGTAGGTCCTATCTGTACAGTGCCTGACATAATCTCAGTTAGGGTCTCTGTTTGCTCATAGTAATACATACAGTAAGTACAAGAGGCTCTTTACAACCCACTAAGCAGCTACAAAATGCATAACAACAGCAATTTATAAGTTCATTTTATTCTTCTGCACATCATGTCTTCCAGTGCTGCTTTATAATCTCTGTGGAAACTGAGTGATTAGTAACTGAATAACGGGTCTGTCAGAGACGAGACACAGAACTGGACACAAGGTAGATGTCTGCTTTCAGCCATAGCTGTTTTCCGTCTGGCAAAACGAGTGTCAGGGATGTGACGGCATCAAGCCCAAATATATAACTTGTTAAGAGATCCATCTTCCAGACTCCTTTAAGCTATGTGTAACCTGGCACTTGAAAAAGAAATAAGTCCTAAGAGTACAGGCCCCAATGGGCACAAGTCCAGTAAGATCCACAGCCTTCAAGAGATCAATAATGGTGATAGGATAGGATACTTCAATGCAAACCTCATTTCTTTGCTGGTTGAAGGCTTGATAAAAGCGTAGTTAACTGCCACTGGAAATATGCTTCCGATGGAATATAACATGTAGAAAGAAAATGCATCCTCTGAAAATTATTTGTTGTAACTCTAATTTTGATTCCTCAATTAACTTTGCTTTGGGGAGGAAGCATCATGACCAAATGGTAGTGCTTTTCCATCACAGTCCCTTAGGAAGCCAAACTCACATTTTCTTCAGAATCACAGAAAAGCGATCAAGATCCTCCTAGATGTGCTTAGATCCTATCCCTTTCTCTCCCCAGTTTGGGACTTCATAAAGTACCATTCTTAAGTACAACCTCTACTAGAGGTCACCAGACTTTCTGACCACACCAATGCATCCAAACCTCCACAGGTCTGAGAGCCACAAGGCACATATCAACACGCAGAGGAACAAGAGAGCTTTAGGGGTGGTTTACTTGCAGATGGCAACAATCTTTCTCTAGAAAGAGAAGGGGAAGGATGAGTCTAGCGTGGACATGTCATAGGGTCCTGAGATGACACAGCAGTCTTGGTCTCAGCATGCTGTTGGCTCATTTACTCCCAAAGTCAAGAGTCTATCCAGGAGTCCCTGCATGAGTTCAGCCCTACTGACAATCCCAGGTAAGGAAGCTTGCCCTGCTTTTGGAATACTTCTGAGTCCATGTCACCTCTCTATGCACAAAGGCTTAGGAGAGAGCTTGGGAACTTTGCACTTTGTATGGACCTATAACTCAAAAGAACAAAAATAAGGTAAGATGTGTAGAAGTCAAAAAACAGATGTTTGACAGGTGCTACCACTCTGAATTTCAAAAGCAGATTCACGATGTGTGCAACAAAATTGGAGAGCTCAGACAGTCACTAAATAATGCAGAAGTTTAGGAAATAATGCCTTAGCGTGAATAAAGACTAGAAAGCAATCTTTAACAGTCTTAAAATATGGTATTTTAAAATCTGTTTCATTCACAACGCAATGGATATAGTCCTCCTGCTAAGAAATACCGATTAATGCACTTGGTCTTAAAAACTGGAAAACACAAGGGCTGCTCTGAAAATAGTGCCTCCTATTTTGTTAATTTGGCCCACAACATCAGTGGGTGATAAGGTCACCCCGAGCCTCCTCTTCTCTGGACTAAACAATCCCAGTTCCCTCAGCCGCTTCTCATAAAATCTATGCTTCAGATGCCTCAGTGATTCAGCCTGTCCAGATCCCTCTGAAGGGCATTACTACTCCTAGACAGATTGACAGTTCCTACCAACTCGATGTCATTTGCAAACTTATTGAGGGTTCATTCAAGTCATCAGTAAAGACACTGAACAGCACAGGCCCCAGTATTGGCCCCTGAGGAACACCACTTGTGACCAGTTGCCAGCTGGATTTAACTCCATTAACCTCCTCCCTCTGGTCCCAACCCTCCAGCCAGTTCCTTACTCAGCTGCCAGCTTCTCCAGGAGAATAATGCAGGAGATAGTGTCAAAGGCTTTACTAAAAGAGATCCTACCACACCTACTGTATAGTCTAGATCTTGTGCCTACTAAAACCCACCTGTCTGGGTCAGTGATTGATGGACTGCATGGGCAGTATTTTCCTAGCAGTAATGCTGGTATGGCTGCTGTAAAACAGCGGATCATCTCGGTTGGTGCAGATTTTTACAAGTGTGGTGTGCAGGCTCTTACTCATTTCTGGCAAAAATGTGGAGTTAATGGTGGTGACTGTGTTTTGTAGCTGAGAATTTGTTCTATCAAATAGTGCTGTCATGTTGTTTGTATCTGTTGTAGGAAATAGGAGACTTCACTTTCAGAGCAACTTATGTAACAGTAACAAGGCGGTAGAAGTGCACTAAACATATAACTGTAGAATGAAGTAAGCTTCTTTTTTCTTACATACCATAGTTCAAACAAAAAAATACACAAAATTGTAGTGAGTTAGGCATTAATGGAAAGCAAATCTTTTTTCAAGCTCATCTGTAAGTGAAATGATAGCTCAAGACTGCACCAGAGGTAAAATGTATGTCACCAACCACAGACTTAGTTTTTTCTTTGCCAGTTAATCTACAAAAGCCACTTCCTATAAAGAACAAGTTGCTACTATGGTTTTGACACGTACACTAAATGTTTCTCTTTCCTTTGCCACTCCAGTTTGAATGTCTTGCATAAAATTCATAACCGTATGCTATGAATGCTTTAGTAACTGAATGTGACTGAATTTTAAATTTGTCAGAGCCACGTATCACAGACAGCATTGTCCTTGACAGGTGCTGAAAAGCTAGCTCTCCATCTTCCGTCAGTGGACTGAAAGATCATAGAACAATAGAAACTCCACAGTTGGAAGGGAATGTTTCAAAAACAAATAATCATTGAGTAACTGACATTTTAACAAATTAATTGACAACAAGTTTTTATTTTCTGAGTGTCCCCTTAGCTTTTCCTTTCTTTCTATTTCTCTAGGGATCCATATGCCACAGAGCAGGATCTGTATAAACGGAAACATCATCAAAAACCTTAAATAAAGTCTTCAGTTGCTTTTTTTGTTTTCTCTTTTACTTAGACAGACATCAGTCCAAATTTCTGTAAGAACAATTTTTCTGAGAGATTAGAGAACATTCACGTAATGAGCTTCTTAAGTTATCATAGAAGAGTTCCGCAAAGAAAAACACAATTTCTTGGCTTTCATAGAATTGAATGGAATCACAGAATGGCTCGAGTTGGAGCCCCCTTGCTAAAGAAGGCTTTCTTCTCTTACTTCAAATATGTTGTACTGAGTGCTGATATGCACAGTAATATTTGAATTATTATCCTTATCACTGCCCTTTGAGCTCTTCAACAAAGTATGTGGAAAATTCCATTATAATCCCACAAGGTCATGGCTCCCTGGCTAGCGTTGCCAGACAAATATGCAGTGTAAGGCTGCAGATGTTTAAGAATGCAAAACCCTTTACATGAAATCAGTTTGGAGATTCTAAGAAAAAAATGATTTGCAGTAAATTAATTACAATCCTAAGTATTCTTTCAATCCACATTCTTGAAGCTGCTTTAGAGAAACTGCCTTCCTTTTTGCCTTTCTGAGCTCATACATTCACTTCATTCAAGCGATGTTTCTTAATCAAGAATTCTTCCAAAATCTTGAGTTAGAACATGATTGCACTGCATTACTTCATGGAAAATCACAACAAACATGAACGCAACGCCTAGTGATGTAGTAACAAATCACTCCTAAGGCTTAGCTGCTGTTTCTAAAGGAAGATGATGCTAAAAAGAAGAAAATAATGGGCAGCAGCCGTCCTGGGAATCTTTGAGGTCTGTGAGACCAAAAAGGTTTGGAAACCTCACTCCTACCATGACCAGAGGGTAAAGTGGAGGCAATCCCTTGTCCAACACCCAGCAGAGGTCACTAGAGGATGCATTATGTTTTAATGGACAGACAAAGCACTTTGACATCAAAGGGAGAGATGCACCTTTCTGAAAAGCACATCAACAACTGTCTACATCTACTGCAAGATATGCTCTCAGCAAAGAGAGCAACATGTTCCAAAGAAAAAAAAAAGTTTGTTTGTTTGTTTGTTTGTTTGTTTTCCCCACTCCAGGAAAGAATACACAGGTTTAACTGGTTACACTTAAACACAAGCAGCATTCACTCAGTTAACAATATCAGTACTGATCAGTGGAATATATCTTAATTATTAAAAGTAAATCTACTACCTGTGTATTTCCAGGTGCAGGAATCTTTCTCTTTCTTCTACAGCTTAACACAGCCCACAGTGCGTGCCAGAAATATGAAGCCAAAAGGCAGAAACTACTTGCAATCCAAGCAGCATTTCTTAGCAGGGGTAGATCCATACTTTTACTTTTAATCAACCGATTAACTTGGGTCTCCTGGTTTACCAAATGCAATTTGGCAGGTGCCCTGAGAACCCTCCCCAGCTCCATAAGTACCACCTAGCTAGACAAGGCTTGGAGGCGCAGCAGGCTCCCATCTCATACTTCAGCGCATTCCCTGAACCTATAAGGAAAAGAAGTGATGGCCTACTGACAAGCATGAAACAGGTGCAAAGATCTACACGAGATATATATTGCATGGACTTGAAAGGTTTACTCTGACATCTCAGAACTTCTCAAATGAAAGGAAACAGTGCAATCCTTTTGCAGTTAGCAGTGCAGCTCACTGGCCATCTATTGGGTGCTTTTCCTTTTTTTAATAGGCAAGAAGTGCCTATTTCAAAGAATACCCACACAATAAAATTCATGACATTCACTTAGGATGTACCAAATTGCACACGCACAGGAAGGTCAATCTGAAATGCTTTATTGTTTCCTTTTGTTATTGCATTTACAGTTTACGCACTTTGCTCTCATATGCAAAGCACTGTTACATACAGATCAGCTCCAAGCCATCTCCCCATCTGACAACCAATGGCTGCTCAACTACCGCGTATCAAGCCCTAGATCTGATGGATGGAGGTGCTGGGTCATTTCGGCCAAATGGAAGTGAGACTTTCAATATCAACAACAGAAGTTCTTTTCCTCAATGTTTCAAAAAAGAAGCAAGACTTCTGCTGCTGAATTTTGTGCAGCAATTCAATTTGATGCAACCTCTGCAAAAAAATTTTTGTCTTAAGCAGCCAAGATTTGGCTATTTAAAAAAAAAAAAGTGAAAATAGTGCCTTAATATTAGACAGTAAGCAGTGCAGGGGTGGCTGTGCAGTGCAATGGACAGATCAAAAATCAAGGACAGATTTGGACTCTCGTGCTTTTTTTTTCATCTGGTTGTCCCACACGCAGAAAACTGCTCTTATAAAATAAAACAGTTTTGCACTGGTTAATATATCAACTGAAACAAAACTTCATGCCTTTTCCTGAGGACAGAATATAGACAAGATATATACACATGTTCTGTCAACCATACAAATGGGGGACAAGAGGACATGCTAAATAAAACACAGGGAGAAGAGGTAAAGAGCACTTTTGTTGTGCGTCATTTTGAGTCACCTCCAACAAAACATGGTCCTGGTGAACTGATGTGGCAAAGAGTGACATCTAGAGGACTGTAACACCGCAGCTTCTCGACAGTCCGAGTCGTACTTAATGCTGTAAAGTCATTATTCACAAATGATGGTCAAAAGCTGGTGGGTTTGCTTTCCCTACTTGTATCTTAATGGCTCCAGAGAGTCTTTTTGGAATATCTTTTTGTTTTGTTTTGTTTTTATGAAAATATACCAAAAGGTGAAAATTGTGTTTGCTTACATTAAAAAATAAATAAATAAGTATTTCTGGAAAAATAGGTGTTTTGAGGAGGGCAATCATTATCCTCTGCAATTATAATCAATTAGTCATACACAGCATTTATTTCTTCCAACAAGATTACACTTTGACCACTCTGCTGGATGGTCTCTTGAGCTGTAACCCCACTCCCATGGAAGTGAATCGATGTTTTGTTACTTCTTTCAAAGTGAGTAGGACTACATCCACAGAAATTATGTACATGTGCCCACAGGCATACACGTGTGAATACATACATCTGAGCAATGTGTACTGTGCTTCATGCCAGCACAATCTTCTTTCTTTACTTTCCTGATCAGTACAATAAAACTATTTGTCAGGCACACAGACCAAGTTAAGATCCTTCTAAGTAAGGTCTTGGTTTTCCTTTCATCAACATTCATAGCACAGCTACGGTCCAACTTTGTACCCCACTGAGAAATTCCTGAAAATTTTGTGTGAAAGTTAAGCTTTGCAATTAAATTCCAAACTCGTAAAAGCTTGGGAGAAATATAACTAATGTTTACATATCTGGAAACCTCACTCCAGTGATCTGGTAATTCACTAAAGTTCAGCTGGGCTGCTTTTCACCTTTGAAGTCTTGTCCCAGGAGACTGAGGATCTAAAATGGGAATACAGAGGTACTTCTCCAGCTTACTACTCGCAATCAGCTGTTCATCTTCTAAGCCTATTAACTTTTCCCTTCTAGCACTTGCAAACTCTTCCTGCCTTATCTTACAGCACTCCTAATAAAGAGCCAGTTCCAGCATCAGACTGAAGAAGCAAACATCAGGACAATGGGTTAGAGTTTTTGCAGCAAAAAAGTGAGGAAAAATCCCATAATCTCAGCTACTACCTGCAATATTTCATCAAACTAAGATACATAAATGTACACAAAACAGCACTCATAGCTATGGATGAAGGTTCACATTTATCACCTTCTGCTAGACTGTAAATAGATAAAGGAAGAGCTACGTAGCCGCAAGAACAACTTCTACTTTCTCACCTATGCAAGTTGTTATTTTCAGTGGTAGAAATCTAACTTCAAAGAGACAGTAACAACCTCCAAACTTCAACCCTCCAGATTTTTATTTAACTCTCATTTTCACTGTAACTCTAAATAAAAGTTTCTAGAAGAAACACATCCTATTTATAATGTCACGTGCTTCATTTTCCTATGCAGATCATTTTCTTTATCTGAAAAGTAAGAACTATAGTAGGTCATTGAAGACTTGAAGAATTTTGCACGAAAGAGACCCAGCAGATTAAGAAATATCATAAAAAATAGGATTTTTTTAGTTGTGAACACAAACTGAAACATTACTGAATTTACATGCATGCTCCTGGTTATCATCTGAACATGAAGATATTCAAAATATGTGACAAATATCAGCACAAACAATCAGCACACAAGAAGTTATAGCCCAAATTTTTCTAGATGTGAACAATGCTTTCAAAGCACAAATGTAACAAAATCTATATTTACTTTCTGTTTTAATAGCCACAGAACTACACAACCTCTTTGGAACTTCTGAACACAAGACCAGCTGTAAATGCCAACCGCCACAAAAAAAAAACCAACAACACGCGCTTACTTCTACAAATTCAAAAGATGAGAAGATTCTGGCTAGTCTCTCACAGCTGAAATATACTTCCACAAATAGAAATGAAAAAATCAACAGTACTGGGAAATAAACATAATAAACTCTTTAACTAACTGGAAGAAGAGTAGGAAAGTACTTGGGAAAGACAAAA
The DNA here is from genome assembly GCA_023055505.1 of Callipepla californica brunnescens. NCBI lineage: Eukaryota > Metazoa > Chordata > Aves > Galliformes > Odontophoridae > Callipepla > Callipepla californica. The sequence goes on along the minus strand of JALIRH010000002.1, from coordinate 73,338,226 downwards.
TTAATTATGCAGTTAAGTTACCTTTGCGTCTTCTGTTCCAGGATCTGATCCACTGAATTTTTCCTCATGAAAACCACTAGTCCTCTCTACTTTTTTCATGGTCTGAAAAAAGGACGTTTTCTCCAGTCTGTTACTGTTGTATCGTGTATTGATTTCCTCCAGCCTGTTAATCTTCAGTAGCTTCATACTGTGCCCAGTTAATTTACTTTCTGTTTTCCTCTCCACCTTAGATTCATAAACCAGTGAACACTCATAACTTCTGATTTCTCCTCTTTCTTGTCTGTACAAAGAAAGACAAATAGGAAGCATCAACATTATTCATGAATTGAAGCGTAGAAAACTGCTATTGTTGGAGATGCTATATGTCAGATATCTGTCTTTATATATTCTGAACCAATACAGAAGTACTGTTAGCAGCACTAGCTGTTAACAGACGGTTCTCCACTCTTTGTCTACACTGAACTAAACAATTCAAGCGGGCTATAGGACGGATGTAATTTAATTTGTTCATAGAGACAATTTAGTTCTACCAAATCATCATGTATTACTGTTGCCCATAGACCTTGCTTATGGGTCACCACCTATTTTTAACCACTTCAGTGGCTCCCTGTTGCTGAGATGCATTCTCTTTCTCTCCACTGCAGTTCTGCAAAGCGACAAGTGAGGACCCTATGACTAAGTCCTTTACATTTTGTAATACTAAACAAATATAGTTTTCTTCTCACTGCCCCACACCATGGACTTACACGACATAGGAACATCAAGGGTTGTCTAATGGTGAAGTTGGCTGGAAAGTTACTGGAGATCAAGCTGATCTCTGGTTGATAATTCTGATTAATTTTCTATAGAAAAGCTTTTATTTAACAGCATGGTCGTGGGTTTCTTGCTTTAGGCAATTACTTGTTTACACATGGAAAATCACAGAATATCAAGTTGGAAGGGAACCACAAGGATCATCGAATCCGACTCCCTTCTGCACAACTAATTTTAAAAGCCTTCAAGAAACTACTCTAAAACTGCACACAGCAACTCAGAATAGGCCCAGGAAATACAGGACAAAACCATTCTCACGCACTGTACTGGAAACCCTCCTAAAGAAGCACTGTGGTAACGCTTTAGCTCTAGAAAGTTGGATCTGGTCAACCTCATTACACAGCTCATGTTTTTTATTTTAACTTGCATAAGTACCATAAACTACATGGCATAATTAGGAACATCATTAGCAGCACAGGGAAGCAGACACCCAATTAAATTAGTTATTTTTACCCAAACACCTTCCAACAGAAAATACTGTGTTTCAATACCACATCTGTACAGGTGCAACTGATTAGATGTATACCTACACCAACTCACTTTGCACTGCTCTTATTTATCCCTCCAAGCTCTTCCCAGATGTGTGAGATTACTTATGTTATCACAAGTGACACAGGAGGTAGCATGTTTGTGGTGATGCTCATAGATCATGACCAATAAAGGACTTATAGTGCAAGCTTGAAGCTTGCAAATGAGTATTCTAGAAAGATATCTGCTACTCAGTTATTGCAAGATGGTGGCAATATGTGACCAAGATGCTCACAGATCTTCCAGAAGATGAGAGCTCAGAGTGGGAGAGACACCCCAGAGCGCACTGTTAGTAAGTGATATGAATGGACATCAGCATGGGATGGTGAGACATTCATCATCTGAATGAGTTTTGCACCCAGCATGTAAAAATGCTGGGTCTGCTACCTTTAGTCATCACTGCTAACTCTTAAGGCTCCACCATCCTCTTCCATCTCCTTTAAGTGAAATGATCCTTTAAGAGCTATTTCTTTCCCAGGTTATCTGAGCAAGGCTCATGAGTTTCACTGCATGTACTAACAGTTGTAGGTGGTGTACCACAGGGGCTCAATCTAACCTCTTAGACATCATCCTCATTCAAACTATTCAGTACCAGTGGGTGATGGAACATGCCCCAAAGCTGTCAGAAAAAAACAAGGGAGGTTTTCAGATTTCCTCTCCCCACTACCATATGTCCAACTACTCAAAGTCCATGTGTTTTAAAGCTACTTGGCTGTGAAGACCACTTTTGGCCCGACGTGACTGCAAACAGGGAAAGTTGATTCAGACTCTCCATAGTTCCTCAAAGCGCACATCATCTTGCAGGTTGTGACAACCAAATGTGGCCATCCATCTAATGAGAATGACATGTCCTGCTAAAAGGGCACGTTGTTCCTTCAACCTGACTAATGGGTCAGTTATCTGGAAAAATACTCGTGGGATTACAACCTGAAGGCATTACTGCGCTCCATTACCAATGAGAGACTAAGATCAAATCCAAATGTTACTGCCTTTTCCCCCATTACTATCTTAATATTTTCCTGAAATGATAAGCTGAAGTTTTTGAGGTGCATGGAGTGCAATTTGTTTGCGGTTTTCCCCTGTCCCAAGGATGCAATCCCATCCTCACTGTGTACCACAGAGCAATGTGAGACTGTGGCCCTCCACTTTATTGAAAGGAAAATGAAAAAATGTGTTTGGTTATGTGCTGAGCTGTTTCTTTCAAAGGAGCATAAACTTTCCATCATTTGCATTCCCTAACTGTGACTTCAGAGATGCTTTCTTCTGGGTCTTCTCACCACGCCAACCTCTCAGTTTAAGCAAAACAGCTTGCTTCATATGTCATATCCTCAGTTATATGATCAGAAATCATGAACATGACATGGAGACATGGAAACTTGCCCAGCTGTATGTAGAAGGGGTGTATAGTATCCTACAGAATAATATAATGCGTACAGTAAAAGTGATAAAGGGAAGATAAAAGGGGAAGTTCTTGACAGAGAGAGTGGTGAAGTGCTGGAACAGGCTGCCCAGAGAGGCTGTGGATGTCCCATCCCTGGAGGTGTTCAAGACCGGGTTGGATGTGGCCCTGGGCAGCCTGGTCTAGTACCACATCTGGAGGTTGGTGGCCCTGCCTGTGGCAGGGGGTTGGAACTTGATGATCCTTGGGGTCTCTTCCAACCTAAGCCATTCTGTGATTCTATGATACGATTTTAAAACGAAATGAGCACACAAGTACGCATCGGTCAAAAAGAAGAACCCACTGATAACCTTCTTATTTCTCAGATCGTTTTTGGATTGGAATCATGTCTGTTAGAACTAGGTTTACATGATGGGTCGTACAGCACTTCACTCAAAACACTGTTCTTTGCCCTCCATGTAGAGTTGCAGTGAAAATTCTATTTCCTACCAGTTGGTCACTTGCAAACCAGACATTTTCAGTGTTTAAGCCAAGAGACGGTTACTTTTACATAGTAGCCAGACTTGTTTACCGCATCGATGCCAGCATAGCACATCTTGACATTAGACTGACCTGAAATTTACAAGCTGGGAATGGTTACGTAATAGAATATCATTAAATCTAAATATATAATTTAGGAAAGAAGATAAGACGTAAGGCGGAAAGAATCACCACAGGGTCAAATTCAGGGGTTAAATCAGGATGCTGACGGCACAGCTCACTACGCCTTTATTTAAAATACAAAACAGAGACGTGGCACTTGAGGGACGTGGTCAGTGGGCACGGCGGGGATGGGCTGACGGTTGGAGTAGGGGATGTTTAGAGGTCATGCCAACCTTAGCGATGGTTAAGGTCTACCAACAGCCCTCCGCCATCAGCAGGGCCTCCGCTGCCGCCACACGGCAGCGGGCACGTCCTCCCGCCGCTAGGGGCTGACTGCAGCTCCCGAAGAGCGGCGGGCGCTGAGGGCGGGAGGATTCGCTTCCGGCGCCGTGCGAGCCGATGGAGGGCGCCGAGTGCGCGGTGCGGTGCCCCGTGTGCCTGCGGGAGCTGTCGGCCGCGCTCATCAACTCGCACCTGGACCTTTGCTTGCAGGCCACGGAGGGCCAAACGCAGCGGGGCTGCTCCCCGCCCCCCAAGAAGCCGCGTCTGGCCGCCGGCACGTCGTGCGGCGGAGCGGAGGAGCGGCCTGAGGAGGCCCGCCCTGCGGCGGCCCCCGTTTTCTCCCTGTTCCGCAAGGGCCAGAGCCCGGGAGGCCCGGGCGGGAGGAGCGGGGTCGGGAGGGGAGATGCCGCCGGGCAGCCGGAGGAGGGCGACGGACCCGTGCTGCGCGGGGCGAGCGTGGCGGAGCGGCTGGAGGGGCAGCCCCTGGCCGACAGGCTGCGGCCCGGCACGCTGCGGGACTACGTGGGGCAGGAGCGAGTGCTGGGCGCGCACACCCTGCTGCGGTCCCTGCTGGAGGCACACGAGATCCCCTCGCTCGTCCTCTGGGGACCGCCGGGCTGCGGCAAGGTGAGTGCCTGCTCCTGCCCTGCCCTCAGGACCTCGGGCTCTTCCCGGCTGATGGACTCCAAGGGAGGAACTTGTGTCTGTGTTCACCTTTTTCTCCTGTTGGCTTGGCTTCTTATGCAGTGACTCTCCACTTGTTGGCGCTTAGATTACAAAAGTGCAGCTTACTTCTAGAATAAAACGTGACCCACACCTATCATCCCTGTTCCCTGCAGCTTGGACTTTCATTATACAGGCCAGATGTGATTCACTGCAGACAGCAGGCTTCTTTTAGTAAACTTCTAGTCCATTAAATAAGTGCAGAAGCTGATACGCTTGAAAGCAGCAACAGATTACAATCACAAATTCATTCAATTTGGAAGGGCCCCTTAAAGGCCACTTAGTCCAACTCGCCTGCAAAGAACAGAGACACCTACAGCAAGATCAGGTTGCTCAGAGCCCCATCCAGCCTGACCTTGAGTATCTCCAGGGATGGGGCACCCACCACTTCTCTGGGTAATCTGTGCCAGTGCTTCACCACCTGTGTAGTAACAGACTTCTTCACTGTATCCAAATGTTTGGGAAATGAAGGAGACTTACATAGCGTAGCTTGCAAATGCATGTTTGCTTTAGCCCAATAATTCTGCCTCCTGACAGAAAAAGATTTAGGCGTGGAAGGCAGCCTGCACTGAGACTAGGTGTGCTCTGTTAGGCATCCATCCACCTACAGAGACACGAATCACCATCAGTTGGTCTTCCAGTTCTGACTGCTGCACGCTTGTGCCCTACTTCTTTCAATAGAAGATACCAAGGACTAATAGTGGTAAAATCCCAAAAGACACTGTAGTGTATCGTGGCAATGAAGGGCTCCACAACTGGAGCGAGTGAAGGACCAAATAAACACCTTGAGTATGTTCACTTAAAGATCTCAACTCATTTTCCCTGTATTTCAGATTGGGGTGGAGGGAGAATCGCAATTAATAAGGAGCAGGTATAAGAATGAATGATGAATGGATTAATACTGTTAGCAGTGATGTACTGGGTAGACAACGCACACCTGAGAAGTACCTGCTGGTGAATGTACACAGTTGCTACTTCCTTTAAAATAGCAAAGTAATATCAGAAAAAACAACAGTAGATGAGGTTAAGGAGCTTTTGGTGTTGGTCCAGAGGTGAGCCACAATCAGAGGGCTGGAGCACCTCTACTGTGGAAGAAACATGGAGGGAGTTGGGCATGTTCAGCTTAGAGAAGAGAGTATTCTGGAAACATCTCATAGCATCCTTCCAGTACTTGTGGAGAGCTTATAAACAGGAAGGGGATAACTTAAATGGTCTAATAGTACTAGGACAAGGGCGAATGGCCTTAAACTGGAAAAGGGACAATTTAGGTTAGCTGTGAGGAAGAAATAGTTTCTTCAGAGAGTGGTGAGGCGCTGACACAGCTGCCCAGAGAAGCTTTGGTGCCCCATCCCTGGAGGTGCTCAAGGCCAGGTTGGATAGGGCCCTGGGCAGCATGAGCTGCTGGTGGCAGCCCTGCCCATGGCATGGGGTTGGAACTCGTTGCTCTTCAATGTCCCATCCAGACTCGGACATTCTTTGAAGAAGGGTTTCTTTTATAATCTTGTTGAAGAGGAGGTGGAAGATGACCAGAGAGAGAAATTAAATTACATTATTTAATTGCCATTCTACAATATTAAATAGAATATTCCAGGCCTACTTTCATCATGTTGTTTTACCTTCGGTTTATTGTTGTCTGTGTAAACTGTGTGTGCGCTCTCTTTGTTGGACAAAGTCCTTTTTCCTTAAGAAAAAAATGTGTTGCAAACATAGTGGTCACAAAGTGAAGGTCACATTCAGTATCCGGAAACTACAACTGAGCTCAGTGGACTTTTGAGTTGTATTCTGCTGAGCCTACCAGTTTTTTAGAAGGCTTTGGGCAAGCGTGTTTTTGTGGTGGTTACAGCTCACTGTTGTGCTACAGGTCTACTTTTGGAGCCTCTTGTGTTGCTGAGATTGTTTCTGAATAATGGTTGATCTGTTTCATGTCATGTTGCTTTCACTCTCTCATGGCATACCTTCCTTATTCATACACTTTGAGTGCAAAATACACCGTTGTATTTAGTAAGCTTGCTACTCACTGAGCTTGAGTTCTACTACTGATCAGATTTGCCTAATGACTTTAATATGGGCTGTCCTTTTTGAGTTGCTGTTGAGTTGCTGTTGTCCCCCAGCAAATAGTTCTGAGGCTTCTCTCTTTCAGCTGGCTTAGAAGGGTCAGGACCATCAATTCCTGGCTGAAGCAGAAAATCCTACTGCAAAATGATGAGCTGTCCCCTCGCTGGTGCTTAGTTGTATTTCTAAGATGCTGTTATACTATAATTTCATTTTGGACCACCTTCCTCCCATGTCATATGAAAGTTCTATACTTCTCTTCGGTATCTTTTGTTTAATTCCTTTTTACAGAGATTGAAAATGCAAGGTAAAATAATCCCCCTGAAGAAGGAAAAATGAGTACATGGTTGCCTGCCTACCTCTTTTCATGTACCATTTCAAATTAAAATAAGTACTAGCACTGTATGAGGATCTCATGGGACTGGTATCTAAACCTTTTTCTACTAAGCTCAGTCCTTTCCAGTGGGAAAAATATTAAGAAAGAATTGCATACTGTCTAGCTTCAAACGCAATGAGCTCACGTGCTGTGCTCTGCCCATCAAAGAAATCTGCCTTACAGTAGAGGGCTAGTGCTGAAATAGGAGTACAATTATTACGTTGGTCTAAATCCAGACATGCTGTGTAAGGTGCTCGTTTGGACTTCCTCAACTTCTTCATTCCCTGCTACCCATAGCATTGGCTTATTGCTGCCCATCTCTGCCTTCCTCCATTTCTACAGCCATATAACATGTTAACCAGTGCTTTTAAAAAGAGTAAAGCAGGACTAAGTGAAAAATAATTGAGTTAATACTTGAGGACAAGTTTCAAATGCACGTATGCGTTATTTGTCATTCTGGGCTTCTACACTGGCAGCCCTCCCCATGGCAGGAGAGTTGGAACTGGGTGATCTTTAAGGTCCTTTCCAACCTAAGCTGTTCTCTTAGCTGCTCTCTTCTGAGCTAGAAAAGAATCTTTGCCATTAAACTGGTGCAAATGCAGTATTTTACACTGAAGATCAAGAGTGCTTTCTGAGGATTTTCATTATGAAATACATCAAGGTTGGGTACCTAAATAAAAATGTGTTGTGTTTTCATCTTCCTTGCTGTAGGAGCAGTTGACTATTCAAGGAAACACAATGACAACCGGGATACTTCTGTTGTGAGATGCCTGTCTTGAGTTTTCATCTGTAATTAAGCCTTATTTTAGGGGAGCATGATCTTTGTACTTCTTATTTATGCTTTTAATGATGAAGTCAGAGTGCTGTAGGTGAACTTGCTTTTGTTTCTGTTTTTCCTTTTGTCACTGTTAGTGCTGAACAGATGAATGTGTGCTCTGCTTTAAGAAGCTGATGGGACACAGAGCAGCAGAAGAAAAGCTGCCTGAAAAGAGATGCCGTGGTTGTTAACTTCTGAACAGTTAGCTTGTTCATCCTGACTATGCAAATTTTTAAAAGCCTGCACAAATCCTGGTGTAATCTGAGTATGCTGCACTATGATTTATGACACCTTAATGCAGGGATTTAGATTTTTGCTCGTCTGCCATGGGGCACCAATTTTAGTAGAGTTAGCGAGGGGACACGAGTAACTTGAGCACAGAATAATTTTGCTGCCACAGATAGGGTTTAAGCTTTATAAACCTGAATGTTCTGTTTTAAATATGGTAAACATTCCCTCTTGTGTATGCCGTTTAACAAGGAAAAAAGTAGGCAGCGTGTCTGGAACTTGCTCCCTGGAAATGGTAGGACACAAAGCATTCACACATGATCTTCTGGGGCCTGCACATGCAAGCTGGTACCATGTTAAAATATGCCGTGTTGGTACAAGTGCAGAACATGAAAAACCACTGACAAGTTGTCCTTGAAGTTTCTATCAAATGTCCACTGAGTTTATATTTTGTTTCCAGGAGACCCTTGGATTTCTTGTTATTCAAGATGTTTGTCATGGTGCATTGGACACAGCACAGATGGAAAATGAGATTTTTATCTGGAAATGTGCATTATCTTTTACAGAAGCACAGAGCCCAGAAAGGCTCTGAGAAATGAGCTCGTCTTTGCAGTTACCTGTGAGAAGTCTTCAAATGACTAGTTTTGCTTATGCCAATTTAAATCAGGAATAAAGTAGCGTAGTACTCAGGGCAGAGAAAACTGAAGTTAGCTCAGCATATTCGTAAAGCAGTTGGAATATAACAAAGCAAACCTGGATGCAGCAAATGGAGACACAGCTCCATTTCAGGAAACGCTGTGCAGTGACCTTGCCTCTGTTTATGCTTGGTCTGAGTGGATTCTGGAAGTGCTCTGAGCTGCATGCTCTTGCTGTTGTTTAGTGACACTTTACTCCTCCAGTAGTCTCACAGTAGGCTATTTGGGGTGTGAGGAACCAAACAAGATGAGTAAGAATAGCATCTGCCCTTATAGAAGTGCCAGCTGCTGCCACTTCTGATTGCATTTATGTCAATAGGCAGTGTGTCAGAGCCACGTTCATCTGCTGCCCTGACAATTTCCTTTAGGCATAGCCTGCCGCATTGCCTGTGTCTCTTGTGACAGTGTGGGTTCAGCTCGGTGCTGCTGGACAGGACGGTTTTAAGCTGTATCTCAGGGAGCTGCTTCCCCATCAGGCACCTGCAGGTGCTGACACTGTTGGTGTCCATCTCAGGCCTGTGAAGCTGCAAGTGGCCTGTTGTGGCTGGTCATCAAACACAGTGCAGCCTTCCCTCCTGCTGCCCTCAGAGGGAGGGCTGAAGTAAAGCAAAGATGTAAGCAAAGATTTGGAAATCCTGTCCAGAATAAAGGAAGAGGCAAAAATACAGGGAAAGTCGTGATCAGAGAGCAGCAGGATGCTAGATCAGAACTCTGATAACTTAACTGAAGACCCCACAAGTATGTAGATGTAGCTAGCCCATTGTGCTGTTTTGTACTGAGCTCTCTCCATCTTTTGTCATCAGAAATGCTTACATAATTTCCACTGTGGAACGAAACAGCAAAATCCCTTTGAGGGGAAGCCTGGATACCAGCTAGATTATCCATGCCCGGGAGTAACTTGTGCTGCACTGCACTCTGTAAACCACTACCACATCTTTGGTCACTTGAAGATACCTTAGCAGACTGTATGCCCTTAGGAGAAGCATGCATGTTGGGGTGGTCTGTCCAGCTGCACGGGGAGAGTTCAGTGTGTTTCCATAGAGCATAGTATGAATGTCAGCGCATCATGAGGAGGTTGAGAGACATGAAAGGGCTGTGAGACTGTGATATCTGAGAGAGTGTGTTTTCAATGACTGACATCTGCAGCAGCTGTTTTGCCGAATTCATGCAACTTAAGAATGAATAAGGAAAGACTCCATGAATGGGAAGCCATAGGCAGGTCCTTAAAGTCTACCTGATCTTCCAGTAACATGAGGTAAGATCAGTGTTAGGCTTCACAGACACCTTGGCAGGATTTTTCTTTGCTATGGTCTGACTATAAATGCTGCTCTTCCAGGCTTTTCAGCTTCTCTTTCCAGAGAGATGGGCAATATGACCCCTAATCTGAGTCAGTTGTGTGTTCTGACAGTGAGAGGTGTGCTTGGCGGCAGGGACACTTCCATTTCATTCACCAAGTCATAGAATATCCCAAGTTGAAAGGAACTCATAAGAATCATTGAATCCATAACTAGTACCAAAGCTTGGAAGCGCTGTTGTGTGGGTTTGTTTCATTGGTGAGTGGCTTGTTTGTTTTGGGATGGTTTTTTTTTCTCATTTGGGTCGACTTGGAAAAAAAAATAAATCCAGGACAGTGGAGAAGAGTTTCAGTAGCTGTGTTTGTTGTGTGTGCAGGAGATCTGGAAATACGTGACCTTGAGCTCAAGTTGAACGTTGTTATTGAGTCATGGTTCACGAGTTTCTTGGTGTAGCGTGATACTGACTTCTGCTTGAGGAAAAAGTAGGAAAGAAAATGGAATCATGGGAAATAATAGGCTTACACAAGAATGGGGAAGGTTTGACCTCTGTTTGATGGGCAGTTTGATGGGCTAAATGATTGATTGTAAAGAATAGAGGGAAGAGGCCAAGAATACGTCTGTCTCCATCAAGCAATGCTTTTGAAATACAGTGTGTGTTATTATTAATGCAACTTTTGCTGACCCAGCAGCTGGCAGAGAGGGAGAAGTTATCTGCTGGCTGAGGACTGCATAGCAGATGTCAAGTAGATTTTTGTTTTAATGGTAACTTTCAAACAGATTTCATTGGCCTTTTCCTACAATTTTCTTTATTTTTTTCACCTAAAGTAAGGGTAGAAATACAGATTCCTGTGTGTCCTCTAGTAAAAAATTTTACCTGAAGATTGTATGTCTGATTTGGCTGACTGAAAAACACAAGGGTTCAGTTTCTCTTTGGCTTTCAAGTATCATTTTCTTTGCTCGTACTAAGATACCTTGCAAAATTTTTGACTTTTGACCCTAGCTGCAGGGTGTGCTGTTTGGTACAATGGAAAAAGCCATTCACCCTGTGTGTGGGGAAAAAGTGATCTCTGCAATCTTGAATGACTCGATATAGACATGTGTTGACCATAACAAATCTCTTCATCTGTGTCACCTGATATTGATGAAGTGTGAGTGACCAGTCTAAGTGGAGCTATAAGAAGAATAGCAACTTGAATTTTATTTTTCACTCTCTCCACTGCTACTATTAGAGAAAGAAGAGGTTCTTTCTGTGTTTTGTTCTCCCAAGCCTCCCTGATGTCTCTGGGCTTGAACAACACTCTAGAAAATGCTTACATTAGTCCTGTTTTCTGCAGCATTCCCAGGAATAAAAGGACTGGTGCTTTGAGCTACCAGGGCGAGGGGGGATGTGACTCTATGTCTTGATTCAAGACCTGAAATGATACCTCTTCTGAAGTCATGAACCCCTTACTAAACCAAAAGCAAGGATAAATAGTAACATATCTTTCCCCTTAGTTTCCCCTTTCTCATCTTAGGCTGGTTGCCATTTCAGAGATGTAGAGATCCTTTAAAGAGACAGAGCAGCACTTCTAGGGCAGTGAAAGAGTTCCTGCCCACTGCCCACTGGCAGTGATCTGATAGATGGTGGCTTCTGCAGTCTCTCTGCAAGAGGATCAGGTTTGAAGCACCTGCTGCTTTAACCTCAGTACTTAGAATGTCTTCTGAAGCAGTTTTATCAGCACCTGTCCTGCTTCTCAGCTGTTGAGGCTCTCCTGTCTCCAGTGTCCTCGCCTTCTTCAACAGAAGTGAGGCTGATGGAGAAAACACCTGTTTTTCTCTAACAGAAGTTTCAAACAGAGGTAATACAGCTCAAGACATGCAGATACACCTGAGAGGTGTGATGGAAGGTCTGAGGACTATGCCTGTGTTCAGGTATAGTGAATCTGCTGGAGGCTGCCTCTGTGCGTAAGTGGATGCAGTGAAGTTTGCTATAAATAAATGACAGTGTGACAGAGTTGTCTGCAAGGAAAGAAAAACAGAGCTAAAACCAGCCAACAGTTTGTTCAGGCAGCTACCCTTTACTTCCCTGGGCTTGATTACTCTTGACTATTTAATTGAGTTACATTTTCTGAAGTGTGCATATAGTTTTTCAGTGTTCTCGTGCTTTTGTAAGGAACTGCTTCTTGACAAATTTAGTTTTGATGTGTGGTAGAAATAGAAAAAGCTTTCGCAACGTTTACGTAGCATTTTCTTTCTTCAATCCGACTCTGCTGTAAGCTCTTTTGCAGGTATCTCAGAATAGACCAGCTATTTATTCTTGAAAATACTCTGCAGAATAATTGTGCGGTGAATTGCCATCAACACATCTCCTGTGACAACTGTGTATTTGGAGAAGAGTTTTTCTTCAATGGTGAAAGAGACAGCTGTCATTGCTGGCATTTTCAGTGTTGAGACTGAATAGGTCTGGTACTTAAAAGCGCAAGCCTTAGAAATGCAGTGTGGAATTGGCAGCTACTCCTAGCGGAAAGTTTTTGAGTCTTCTGTGAGCTACAGTTGCATGAATTAAAATACCCCATTCTCTAAACTGTCAGTGCTGTCCCTGTGTCCAAAACGTATGTCTTTATATATATATAAAGTATACAAAGTATATGTTCTTTATATACTGTCTTCAAATTGGTATTTTGCATCCAAAATGATTTTTATTACAGCGTTAGCTCCTACTGCTTTTTCAGACTACCCTCGCGCATATCATCGCCAACAGCAGCAAAAAGAAAGGCATGAGGTTTGTGACACTGTCAGCCACAAGTGCCAAGACTAATGATGTCCGAGATGTCATCAGCCAAGCCCAGAATGAAAAAAGACTCTTCAAGAGAAAAACCATTCTCTTTATCGACGAGATCCATCGGTTCAATAAATCTCAGCAGGTATTGTACTGCGTTGCTTTTTTGGAAAAAGCCTTTGTAAGAATGTCTGTGAAATTCCCCTCTTTGCCTTAGGACGATAGTTTACTTTGGGCTTTTGATTTTAATGTTAATGTTTGTGGTAAATGACTTGTGAAAGGTAATATTTATGCCTCTAGCTACCTTCCAGGCATCAATGTGTAGTTACTGCAATTCGAAGATTTAAATAAATCTGAGCTGTGCCTGTAGTTGACTCATTTACTTTATACGAAATTTTCTTGGAATTTTATTTCTCCAGAGTCATTTTTAGTGATGTTTGCTGTCCATACCTTCATTTCAGCCTCCACCATGGGGATAACGCTTCGTGTTACTTTTATTAAGGTCTGGAATGCGGATGTGCATGGGGTGGTTGTTCTAATGTTGTGCTCTCCTCTCTGCGGTAACAGAGAAAATGAAGGCACTGCGTGGTACTTTGGGATAGTATGTTGCTGCAGCCATCACTTGGGTGTTCCTTTCCTATTTCTTTTTGTAGGTTTTATTCCTTATGGTCATGCCATGGAAGCTTAAATTCTGTCCTGACGGTTAAGGACACGTCCACAGTTACGGAACAAGGACGTGGTTACGGAGCTGCGTTGTGATTTTCCTACAGTTTTCTGAGATGTTCTGTTGAATTAGGTGGATAATTGCAGCCCTAAACATTGGTTCTGAGAGTTAGAAGTATCCTCGTTATGATAAGAAGTATCCTACGTTTGATAAGGCATTTTCACGTTACCTCTTTTGCCAAACAACAAAACCAAGTCACAAAAGTAAACTAAAAATTTGCAGACTTTGGTCGCTTCCTTTTTAGCTGGTAGAGTCATTGTCAGTGCAAGCATGGATTATCAAGGTAAACAGCCTTTCACCATGTGGGTGAAATTAAATCTTTTAATTAGCTGAGCAGGTGAGCTGCCTTGTCAGTGAGGTTATTTGTCACGTCAACAGGGAACCCGAAAACTCACAACACAAGAGAAAAGTATGTGAAAATGCTAGGTAGCCTACTCACATGGGATGTTTCAGGTTGTCATTGATTGAGATCAGTTGTTTCTGTTTCCCTCCCATACTCAGGACACTTTCCTTCCTCACGTCGAGTGCGGGACGGTGACTCTGATAGGAGCAACGACAGAAAACCCGTCCTTCCAGGTCAACGCCGCTCTTCTGAGCCGGTGCCGGGTGATCGTTCTGGAGAAGCTCTCAGTTGAGGCGATGGAGGCGATTCTGCTGCGGGCCGTCAAGTCCTTAGGAGTTCAGGTTTTGGGCCAAGGCAACCAGCACAGCAGCTCTGCGACTAGCAGCGGCAACGAGAGCTCAGAGTGAGTACTTTATGGGCTGCAGGGTGTTAACATGCACAGCCTGAGGAGTTGACTGCCTGCCAGGGAGAGGATGGAGCACTTAGGGGGAAGTGAAACCCTAGCCACTTGTGATAGTAAAGAAAAGAAGTGGCAGCATGTGGCAGGCACAGCAGGGTGGCAGGAGGGAGAGAATTCAGAGCGCTGGCTCTCTCCATCCAAAACATAATCTTACCATCTGGATTAGGGAGAGAGTTTTATACTTGGATCGGTAGCTCCTGGCTCGCCCCCCAGGATATTTAAATCCATTCCCCTGCTGGGGATTTGCTGTGGAAGGCTGTAACGGAGTCTTTTTCATGTCCTAATGTGCATTACTTCTTGTTACGGGCTGTGAAAGCATCACATTTCCACTCGGTGGTGGATGGGGCATCCCCTATTAAATTAACTTGGAAACGCTTGACAAAAGTCTGGTGTTTTCTCAGATTTTTTTTGGATGAGATCAGAGGGAATGCCCCTTTTTGTCCAAACCAGATAGTCACATTAAACTTTAGGGAGAGTTTCGAATAAGTAAGATCAAGATTCATCCTTAAGGGATGTATATTTGACTTGAAATGGTTAGCTAGCAAACAAGAATAATGCTCAATCCTGCGCTGCTTTCATGACACAGTTACCATTGCAGTTTCTTGTTTGCGTGGTGCTTGTGTGTATTGCTAGTCATGTAAGGTGTACTGATGTGATGGTAATTGTGTGGGCACTCTATGAATTAAATGAGAGAGAATATATTTTGTCCTTTTAGTATTATCACAGAACGTAAGCAGCAAGGAGAGCTAGCTGGGATGGTAGGGTCAGGAAAGGGAATGAAAAGCATCGTCCCTCCTTCTGCCTCCTTTTTTCTTTTTGATTGTTACCCTTCTCGCTTTTTTCAAGGTATCATGGCTTGTTTTTACTCTTTTGTAACCTCCCTATTTTGTGGTGATAGGAATCTTGAACGAGAGGGCGATAGAACGTGTCATGTTTAACGTAAAGGCACAGCTGTGCTTGTGGCTGCACCCTGACTGAGGTTCAGAGACTTTCCTTTCTGTATGGGATTAAAGTATAAGGCATAGTTTCAGCTGCAGTTGTTTGGGTTTGGGTTTCGCTAGATTCCCCGTATCTGTAACCTCCTGTTAGCTGTACATGATT
The DNA here is from genome assembly GCA_023055505.1 of Callipepla californica brunnescens. NCBI lineage: Eukaryota > Metazoa > Chordata > Aves > Galliformes > Odontophoridae > Callipepla > Callipepla californica. The sequence continues at coordinate 73,322,990 of JALIRH010000002.1, read as the reverse complement.
TAAACAGCACGCTGTGGTGTTTAATCAAACTCAATGAAGTCTGGCAGGCAGACTGTTGGACTAGCACAGTTTCAAAAATCTATCCGTGAACAGGAATTACCCCACACCACTGACCACGCGGGAGACAGATGCTTTTAAAATGAGAACACCAGTCAGAATTTAAGAGCTTTTGTTGCAGTCACGTTTAACCTTTTTTTATTTGTATTTTCTACCACTCTGTTTTTGATCAGTAGCTGATACATCTTCTTGCTGTTGAATTTGACTGACTTATTTATTTTTAAAGCCATTCTGTCCCTTTCTCTGATGCGGTTTTGATCTCCTTGTTAACTCCTTGCTTCACACCCCATGCGATTTTTGCTCCTTCATTTCATCTCCACGTCCCGCTCTCCAGGAGCAGCTGTATCTTCCTTCACCTTTTTACCTTACCACATCTAGGAAGCAGGGCTAGCATGAGACACAGGTAGATAACAGTGTTTCATCTATCCTGGGGAATAAATGAAAGGGATGTTATGAATTACAGCCAAGTTGGTTGTTGACTTAGCTCATCTTTTTGCACAGCTGGAAAAGGTGCTGTGACACTGCATGTCCCAGTATGTGAGGTATGGCCACTTCAGAAGGGAAGCAGAGGTCTAGCCAGAAGGCAGAAGAGGGATGTGAGCATTGAATTATGATTTCAATCTCCTTAAGGAAGCAGTTTCTGTTTCCAACCGTGTGCAGTGTGAAATTATGCATCTACTTCTAGGAATCAGGTTATGGGATGGTCTTGGGTTCATGTCATTAGTGTGACCTTGGTCACATTTTTAAAAGAAAGGTGATTCTCTGTGGTTTCTTCTTTCACCTTGGTGGTGAATCTTAGTTTTTACAGGTACCTTGTGTGCTCTAGGAGAATGCAGCCATCGATGAATCGCTTTTGTTTTCTCTGCCCTGCATGCCTATGTAACAGTTATTTATTTAAGCAAAAGATCATCACATTATGTCATTTCAAACTATTTACTCATCAGTGCACTGTGTAAGTAGCTTGCTCGTTCGTGTTCCTTGACTTCCAAGGAATTTGACATTTGCAATACTTGACTGTCTCGCTCCGTTTTATCATTCAAACAGCAACAGGGTGTTTGAAAACCGCCCCTTGAAGAAGGTACAGTTATTCTGGAGTGCCTGCTTAAACCTGGTTGCCTCTCAGTAGACTTGCTAAAGAAATGCCTTGCCTTGCATTATACGCAATTAGAGGAGAGCATGAGTGGTGTTAATGCTTTGAGATGGTCTTGTTGCAGATTGCCTGTGTATATAGAGGAGAAAGCTCTAAGTACTCTCGCCTACCTTTGTGATGGTGACGCGCGGACTGGATTGAATGGACTTCAGTTAGCAGTTCAGGCCAGACTGGCAGCAGGGAAGACCACCCCGCTGAGCGTTACCAAAGGTTGTTCTGTGGAGGGAGTTCTGATAACGGAAGAACACGTGAAGGAAGGTCTGCAGCGATCGCACATCCTCTATGACCGAGCAGGTGAGTACCTGGCGTGGTTCCTGCAGTGCGGCTTTTGCCTCTGTAATTCCCGCTGCTTCTCCCTCTTTTGCATCAGTTGCTCTGATGAAGCAGTGGCTGCAGTGCAATCTGGCCTAAACACTGCTTGTCCTTCACCCCAGAGCAGCCTCAGTCAGAAGTTCCTTCTTGCTTGTTCTCTCCGCTTTGGAAGCGTAGGTGAGTTGGGTGACTTAGTTGTGGCCCCTCACCTACGTTTGGGTTTTTTAAGGTTGTTGGGATACTGAGGTCCAAGAGAATGGCAAGACAAAGAAGGAGAAGTGTTTTGGTGAGGAGACTTGTTCTTGGGGTGGTTGGCAGACTTCCACTGCATTCCCCTGAAAATCTTGGTAGTGGTCACATTCACAACCATGTTATACAAAAACGCGAGCGACTCGCTTTCTTTTGAGAATGGCTCTTTCAGACAGTGCTTAGGGCAGGTCACCTAAATCTAACAAATTCAAGGCTTCTTGATTTGTTATTCATTCTCGCTAATCTTGTAACTCAGTATTGCAGTAGTTGGCCACCAAACCTTTTTATGTGAGAGGGTCAAAAGGCAGAGACCAAATATTAGAAATGACACAAATCTCCGTGAGTTCCTGTGTGAGTTCTTCAGCTGTACTTAAATGACTGGTTGTTGTAATGCACGTGCCTGCTCTCAGCCTTGTTACAAAGAGGAAAAGATGGCTTGTTGTCAGGAAACGCCAGCTGTGCAGTTACTCGTATGTTGGCAGCTGACAAGAGGCAGGTAGGTAGCGGGGAGGGAGAGGAAGTATGTTGTGTGTGGGGAAAATGTCATGATGAGCGGGAGGAAGAGGAAAATTTGATCAGTGTACTGGTATGGTTCTCATGCGCTGTTGCCAGGTGTGCACAGCCGCGTATTCTCACTGAGTAGTGCAGGAAGGAAACGTAACCACTGCTGTGATGTGTATTCACGTGCGTAAAGCCACGGTCCCTAGATAGACAATCACTTTATTTTAGCTGGTGGGACAGAGGATCCACCCTAGTCTGTGGGGTGTGGTCCACACACCGGCGGGGCGGGCTGAGAGTCAGCAGCCCTCGCGGTATAAGAGAGAAACTGTTTGGTCACGTTCTTAGCAGTTCATTTTTATTTTCATTTTTTGGAGGGAACGATGCAGCACCTAAATTAATGTTTACAATAGATGGACAAAAACTTGATTTTTAAATCACATTGTCTCCTCTTCCTTGTATGTATCATTGCTCATTCTGATTTAACAGCAGGTGCCAACAGTAAATGTCAGAATAATTGCAGGATTTAGGCCCTTGTCTGTGCCACTTATGATAAACAATGGAAGAAGAGGTAAGAAGTAGTGGGGGGAAGCCGTCCCCTTTCTCAGCTGCGTTTTCTAGAGAGCCTTGCACATTTTTACCTGTGATGCTGCAAGTCCGGGTGCCTGGCTGTAGTGCCACTAACTCCAGTGTTACGGTGGACCCCAGAGGTGCAGTTTGCGTTGGCATGAGCAATGACTCCATGGCACGGGGCTCTTTGTGTGCAGTCCTACCAAGAACAGCTGCCCGTGGGCCTGAGTATGCTGGAGTATGCGCATTGAGTTCCCCACGGAGCAGCTCTGCAGGGTGAGCAGCAGTGCTGGAAGGCGGGCTCAGCTTCTGACCTGGAGGATGGGAGGAAGTCTGGATGCCTTTGAAAGGAGCAGTTGCAGTGGCACGGGGGCTCCGATCTTCCTAATCTATATGTGCGACCTATGATTTCATAGGGCCAGCGGAGGACAGTGACATCGTTTGGATACCACCCTGGGGCTGTAAATCCTTTTAGCCGCAGGACTAAGAGAAATGTCAGTGTATGTCTGCGCACGCAGCCGGATGCCTCTGCGATGCGGTTACCTGTGGCCCAAGGAATGGTGGGCATTTTAAGAAGGGGGAAATCGCATCGTGTGGAAAGTTTAAAAAGCGTCACGGCAGAATGGGGTCATAAGCTCAGTGAGAAGATGTGCGTAAGAATCCAAACCATCTGCATGGCAAAATATTGTAGAAAGGAAGGCTCTGAGTGCCTGTCCTTTTTTCCCACTGTAGCTGTAAAACTTCATCTGTGAAATGGCCTTATTTCTCCTCAAATTCCATGCTTCATCAATACGCTCAAGTTTCATGTTCTAAAAACAAAAGTCTCCCTTGTAAAGAACTCAGCACAGTCTGGTGTTTCAGATGTCATTTCTCTTTATTTCAGTCTGTGTGTGTCTTTGGTTTGAGCTGCTCAGTTTTCAGGGCCCTTCCTAAAAGGGTGAACCTGAGGTTTCCTGGGGGATTGGTCAGGGCTGTGCGCTGTGATCTTCTTTCCTCCGAATTTTGTCATGTGCCATCATGACATATCTACATGCCAAGGGTTTCTGGGCTGCTTTGGCCCAGTTCTGTGACTGGCTGGGGCAGAGGGACACAGCGACCTGAGAGAGGTTGGTGTGAGGGGACCTAAAACCAAAACAGTGGCAACAAGCAAAGGGAGGAGGTCCCTTTTTTTTTTCTTCTAATTACAGTACACAAAACTCATGTCAGATTTTACTGCATGCTTCACTTTCAGGTTTTATTTGATGTGTAATTTCTTTGTCTGAGCTCTCTCCTGTGTACATCATTGCTTTTCTTTGACTCTTCTGCTGCCTTCTCAGTGCTCTGCATATAGATCCCAAAGCGATGTTTCACAGCTCGTATGTTCCCGTACCTTACTCTGTGTGAATTGGGAGATACAGATCTAAGCTTTTCTTCCCTTCTTCTGAAGGAAAGGTGGTTGGGTATCAAGAGCAAATTATTTGCCCTGTAACATCTAAGCAGCGGAACAAACTGCTCTTCTCTCTGTCTGCTGTTGCTCTGTCGGTGTGGTGATCCTCGTGTCAGGGCACAAAGGTGCTGAAAACACTGATGAACAACGTGATCCACGTTTGAAGAGAACTCGGAGAAGCAAGTTATGTTTACCTGCTGTGATCTAAGAAAATATGTTCCACTCTCTTTAAATGTATTTTGCTCCTTCAAATAGCTCTCTATCTCTGCTCCCCCATTCTGAACAGGAGAAGAACATTACAATTGCATCTCTGCCCTGCATAAGTCTATGAGAGGCTCAGATGAAAACGCATCCCTCTACTGGCTTGCTCGAATGCTTGAAGGTGGTGAAGATCCACTCTATGTGGCAAGGCGGCTGGTGAGGTTTGCAAGTGAAGATATAGGTGTGTATTTTCAGTATTTCTTGATGGGGATGTTATGTTGCGCTAAGACCTGCCTCCTGACGTCCACAGATTAGGACCTGGGGGGAGAAAAAAGGAAATTCCAAAACACATACTGCATGCACGACAGGTACCAAGTACTGAAATGGATCATGTCCAACAGAAGCTATGTGCATGCAGACAGAAGCCTATGACACTTGATGCCATTGTGGTGATTGCTGCAGGAAGAGCAAAGATGTTTGAGGTTAGGTTTTGATTGTGCGTAAATACAATTTGTTTTCAATTCTAGTCATGACTGTAGGTCACCTTGTGTCACACGGAATGCGTGTGGCAGGGATGCCTGGTTTTAGTGTTTGTTCCATTGTTGTAATGGCTGTAGAAGCTAAAGGCCTTCTTTGATGTGCAAACATCATGATTGGTGGGTCTGTAGTTTTAAGGCATTTTGTTTATCCTCAGCAACAGAAGTGGCAGATTTTATAGTACCTAAGTGATGAGTGGAGATTTGATAGATCTGGGGAAGCTATGGCTGTATAGGATTGGGTCCCCATTTTATTTTTTTCCACAAAAAGCGACTCCTACACTACATGCTGCTGCTCAGGTCGCCACCGTGTGGCAGCAGATTCAGCCTTTCAGAGGGCAAAAGGTTACAGGTGGAAAGCATACATCCCGTGTGGTGCCAAGTATTGTAGCAGGTGTTCCACCACCTGAGACAGCAGCTCTGAAGTGTGCATGGATATCCTTCCGAGGCAGAAGAGAAGAAACATTGTGATTGCAGTAGACTGACCTGGACTTGCTTTCATGCAATCCCTTCTTACAGGGCTGGCAGACCCTTCGGCTTTAACGCAAGCAGTTGCTGCCTACCAAGGTTGTCACTTCATTGGAATGCCAGAATGCGAGGTAACGGCTTCATCGGGTCACTGAGCTAAGAGTAACGTCAATTGTAAGAGCTGGTTGTAATTATCAGAAAGAAACAGAGATCGCAAGGATGAGGCAGATTTATTGGTGAATTCCAAGCAAGGCTTTGAGTAAGGAAACACTGTTGTTCTAGAAATAGAAGCTGTCCTTGAAATCTTCCTGCTGATGTGTTGTTGAAGTGGTATTTCGAGTAATTTTGTTTTGCTCCGACTCTTGTTTTCTTTCAGTTACGAGTAGTCATATATCCAGCTGTTGTAAAGTAGCTCTTCTTTCTAGTAGCCAAAGTCAGGAAGGACTGCATTGTTGTGTAGTAGTGCTCCTACTGTAGTAGGAGAAGGAGGTCAGTATACAAACAAAGGGATGTCTGGATAACAGACATTAGAGCTTGGAAGAAATCATTTAACGTTTTCCCCTTGTTTCCAGGTCATTCTGGCACAATGTGTAGTGTATTTTGCAAGAGCACCAAAGTCTATAGAGGTGTACAGGGCGTACAGCAACGTCAAAGAATGTCTGAGAATGCACACAGGACCTCTACCACCTGTGCCACTGCACCTGAGAAATGCCCCAACGAGGCTCATGAAGGACTTGGGCTACGGAAAAGGCTATAAATATAACCCCATGTACAAGGAACCCGTAGAGCAGGACTACCTGCCAGTCGAGCTGAAAGGAACAGACTTCTTTAAGGAACGAAGAACGTGACCGCCCTGCTCTGAATCCTTTTATGTGTCCTTGATGCATACGCACTCATGCTCGGAGGAAGATTTCCCTGTTACTTTCAGCCCAGTATTTCTGGAGCTGGGAGTACGAAATCACTCAGCCCTTGAGGTATTTTTGTTTTTTCTGCTGTCATTCCAAAGGAGTTTTGCAAACAATTGCAGTTAGGCAGCACAGAAATACAGAAGTAAGCTTTGCAACACAGTTCTGTCACCCTCTGGATTGAGGGAAGTGGAGAAAAAGAAGTGTCTTCCACTTTTGGTTCTTGCAGTGAGATAAGGAACACGATCGTGCTGCTTTTCAAAATCGGAATCCAACTCTCAGAATGTCTATTTTCCAGGAAAATAAGAGATTGTTCTCATCTCCCCTGCTACAATGAGGCAAACAAAACAATTACAATATAATCCTTCCTTGTATGAAGTTTCAGGGAGATTTTCTCCAACAACATTTATTGAGCTAATAAACTTGTTGAAAACAATTTGTTTGTTGGAATACTCTTATGGCAGCCGTGGGGTGTCGATAGTCTGAAGTTCCTTTGACTTTGTCAAGCCTACTTTCTGTGGCAGGTGTAAAATTACTTTGGGGAGTATGGTAGTCACGAAATGGCTGAATCGGTTGTTTTTGTCATTTAAATGGTCACTGTTACGTTTTGGTAAATGCTTTTGGGAAGGAGATTCCTGGTAGCAAAGCACCCTCCTGTATTTTGAATTGTGTTTAGGACTCCTGGGTCTTGTCGAGTTCGGTGGCCCCGCCTGCAGTGTGGCCTGGATCATGTTCCACACTGGGTGCAGAAATTTGCCCTTCCGCCCTCAGTGGTCCTGATGATGGCATTACTGCAGTAATGTGTGCTCCATCTCCAGCTTGTTGGGGGCTACGTGTGTTTTGTCATGGACCTAAAGTTGTGTTTCTACTCCCTCCCACGGGACCAGAGGAGGGAAGAAGCAGGACAGATGGGGACAGCAACACCAACAGCCGGTGACTTCTTTCTTTTTTTTTAATTTATTATTATTATTATTATTATTATTATTATTATTATCACTATGCTATCACTATTACTATCACTATCAGTATCACTATCACTACTGCTATAATGTAATTGCTGTTCCGGCGTCAGCTGGCAGCAGGCGGCAGGCCGAGAGGTCGCTGTGTGGCTCCCACCCGCCGGAGCCGTGCTGTGAGGCAGTGCGGTGCCGGCCTAGCGCCGCCGCCGGGTCCGCCTCTTGCGGGGCGGGTAAGAGTCCTGGGGGCCGCCGCGGGCCTTCCTCTTTGGGGGACGCCGGGGGTTCCCGCCCTGCGCGGAGGGGCCCGCTGCCGCCGCCCGCCCCGGCCGCTCCCGTGGCTCCTCTGCCGAGGGTGCGGCGGTGCCGGGGTGCCCGGGTCCCCCGGTAGAGCCGCCGGGCGGCTCTTCGCTGCCGGGCCCCGTGGGTCCGGCGGAGGGGCCCGGGCCGGAGGTAGGAGGCTCCCGACGATGGGAAGTGCCGGGGCTGGGGCCGGCCGCGGCTCCGTCCTCGCGGCTGCCCCTGCGCTCCAGATAGCGGCGGACCTGGGGGCCGTACGTGGCCGCGGTGGTGCGGATGAGCCTCCTCACAAAGGGCTGCGCGTCGCCGTCGGTGATCTGCTGCAGCTCCCGCACCAAGGCCTCCTGGTCCAGCCCGTACCGGCACAGGAAGCACACGGTGGTGCACTGTGCCGCGTTCACCTCCCACCACTCGCTGCTGGACACCTCCTGGATCTCTTCCTCCAGCCACTGCAGCAGGGGGCCGAGGTCTTCCGGATGCCGGTCAAAATAGGCAGCCCAGACCTCGGCTGGAAAGTTGTGCTCGGGAGGGATGAGCACCGTCTCCGCAGGCTCCTGCTCGTCCTGCGGGTCGTCCTCGGAGTGTCCTGCGGGCTGCGGAACAGCACACTCCAGGTAGTCGTCCTCCGACCTCACCGAGTATCTGATGGTGGTGACTCTGTGCCCGCAGACGGCACAACTCGGCTTCTTGCCGGCCCAAAATACGGCACAGCCGTAGCACAGCTGGTGGAGGCAGGGGGTCACGCAGGCGACGTCCTCCCGACGCTGCCAACAGACGGGGCAGGTCCAGTTGGACGGCACGTCCATGGCCCCGGGCTGTGCGGTGGGCTGGGGAGAGCTGAGGTCGGGAAGCTGCTCCCCGCACTGGCGCAGCAGCAGGCAGAAGGTGTCACGAACTGCAAAAGAGAGAGAGGCCACGGTCACTCGCTGTGCCAGGGGCAGGCGGCACCGATGCCCCAGTCCCTCAGCCAGAAACCCTCCCGGTCCCTGTTCCCCACCACGCGTTGTGGGGGCCGTGTCCTGCACCACTCACCTGCGCTGCTGCAGGTGCGCCCTGTGCCGTCCCCAGCTGCCTGAGGCAGGCAGGGCAGGGGGAAATGCTGCTGATACTGTGGGATGGGCACCAGGAACTGGTGCCAGCAGCCCCACAGCACAACCCAAGCAACTCGCTCAGTTCTCCAAGTCTCGCAGCTATGCTCGACCAGAGTCCAGGTGTGAGTGAAACCTCGCCTCAGCTGGCGCCTGAATCTATGCAGCGAGGGCTAGTGAGGTCACAGTCATCTCCATCGCTGATGTCACAGCCCCTTGTTCGGTGACCTCACGGTCCATCTCTGCATGTACTGGGGCACCAACCTGGGCCTCATTCAGCCCCCATCATTCCATCATTTTCATTTGTAATGTGGTTACACTTGGGGAAATAAAAATTGCATGCGTTTCTACTGCACGTGTAACTTGTAACCAACTTGTTATTCGTTGGTGCCTGAGGAGCCGCTCCTCAAAGTCGCTGTCCTCCCACAGCATGTGGATGATGGACTGCACGCCCTGTTTGCAGAGCGGACACTGGGGCCTGCTGCTAGCCTGTGTCTGGATGCAGTGGAAAAGAACTGTTGGCAGCACAGCGTGGTGTACTCCACGCTGTCCCAGCTCTCCAGGCCTGTGGTCCCTCAAGAAGCACCCCCCAGCTGCCGGCGCGAGGCATTGCCACACTGCCTACCTGTGCTGCTGCTGCGCGCACCTCTCCGCGATGTCCCGGCTGCCTGCTCCCAGCAGGGTCCGGATAAAGCACAAGTGGCTCTGAGACGGCCGCTGGGGGCTGCGCTAGCAGCTCCCAAAGCACGTTCCAGCACCGAAGTTCGCCCTGTCCACACTCCAGTCCTCGCACACTCGCTCGGTTGGATGCCAGGCACGAACTGCCAGGCCGGGCTGCTGTGCCCGCGGTAAAGGGGCGTGGGCCAAGCAGTCACAATCCATGGCGTGGCCGTGCTGCTTCTATGATTCTGTCAGCCCGCAGCCAAGATGGCGGTTGAGTGAACGTTTCACTTCAGTGGAACATAAGGTCACGCCGGTGTCCCTGACGTTGACAGCGCTCCTTCACTGAAGCGCTGATTTTTCCTCTTCAGTCTTAAGAGAGCAGTGGCCCGGTCTGCTGAAAAGCCAGAATGACCGATAGGTTTTCGTCACTGAGATGCTGAGTAGCCGCCACAGCAACGGTCTGCGGTTGTCAAAGCGCTGTGGAATTAACCGGCCCCCAGTGCATAGGATGTGCGTGTGTACCGTGGCTGAAAATGGCCTCCCACGGCACAAGAACGCAGGGCGGTCACAGCTGGTTTAGCTCAGTAACTACGCAGGGTTTGCTTGCTGCATACTGCGGACACTTTCATTCCCAGGCCTACAGTGGTTACCTGACGCACGTCAGGGATTGCCGTCCTGACCCTGCTTAGTTTGTGGAACGTGATGAAATAAAAGCCTAACGCGATTCGTGTGTAACTCGTCATCTCTTTGCGTCTTTCTTGTGCTGGATGTGTGATCCAAGGCAGACGGGTAATCCCAGCTCTGGTAGTCCTCGGCACTTAGCATGTGGCCGAAATGAGGAAAATAAACCTTTGCTGCTGAATGGGAAGAATGCAAGTGATGCACTAAAAAGGGCTGCAGGTGAGACTGATCTAAAAGCAGTGGGGCCTCCGTCACCCTTCATCATTCTGTGATTTTCCTTTATAATCGTGATATCTTTGAATAAGTAGAAATGGCACGTAATTACTGTCTGCACAATAATCCGTCTTCCGCAAACTGTTTGCCCTCTGAAACTTAGAGAGATGCTTTTTGCCTGTTCTGGTGTGGATGCAGTACAAAGTGGTGGCAGTCTCTACACCAGGTTTGCTTTTTAAGTTCTCACGCTCTCCTGTACAACTTGCTCTAGGGATCCTGTGTTAGCAGGAGGTGGGACTAGATGGTCTCCAGCGTTCCTTTCCAACCACTGCGATTCTGTGATTCTGAAAACTTGTTGATGGAGATGAGAACTGGTGATACATTTTGATGGGGAGAATGTGGCTGGATAAGTAAGGTACATTGAGCCTGCTTAACTGCAGAAAAAATGAAACCTTGTGATGCTTTCAGCCGTAGCTCTTAGGAATCTCTAGTATTGGGCAGTTTGGTAGAGACGTGTTTATGGCATTCAGTTAATTGATAATAAATAATGTTTTAGTTCTGAAGAACGTCTTCTGCAGCTGGACTTTTCGAGTTCACACAAAGCTCAGAAATTTGGTTGCTATTAACGTATCCTGACTTAAGATACTTACATGTGTATTTTGTCTGTATGTCTTCAACAAAATACTTAAACGTGTAATTTGTTACGTGGCTAAAAGAAATTGTGTTTGAGGCAGAAGAATTAAAATGAGAGATCCTCCTCAATAATCAAGGTCAGCTATTGCATCCAGGTGTATGCAGAAGTCAAGACCTTTGGAGATCTTTTCATGTGCTTACCTTATTTGCATCTGCCGTTAATGCGCATCTAATTCTGTGGGATCTTTTCTGCTACGCCAGGATTTTGTCTGCGTGCTTAATGTTACTTTGAGACAAGGCTCCGAGCCACCCTGGTGACAAATGGGCACTTGTTTTCCAGTGGCAGCCTTACTCATGTTTTTTCCCTGGGCCTCACAGAGCTCTAGTACAAGGTATGAGTCTTCTCATTAAAGTCACTTCTAATCTGCTTCACTCAGACAAAGGATCTGAGGCTGCACTTTAAATTTTGATTCAAACAGAATAATGAAAGTAGAATTCTCCACATCGTTAGCAGACAGACTCATGACACAGGAGTGAAACGCCGGAGCTCCTCAAGTACGTGAGATGGAAATTTCTTCCCATGTGGTCCGGGTTTATTTAAGGCTTTGCTTTTATTTGGTCTTCCTATAGTTTGGCAAAAAGCCCACCTCCAGACATTCCAGACTTGCTTATATTTACGAAGGAATTTTCCGTAATATCATTATTTGAGCAAGTAAACAAACATAACTGTGGTTAACGGTCCAGCTCACGGGTGTCAAACCTTTTCACCTGCCTGGGCCAAACTGATTGCAGAAAAATTGTCTTGGGCTGAACATAAAAATATATTATGTATAAAATATAATGTAGTTAATGTGCATAAGTAACAAAACTTGAAATCTTTTTTTTTTTCTTTAAAATTATTCTTAAAACATAAAAAAATACGTCAACAAAAACATAAAATGAGAGCTATATTTGAGCCTGTTTTTGTGAAACTAATATATCAGTTAGGTTCAGCGGCAGCAGTTGCCGCTCTTTGTGAGCTCTCAAGGTGTCCATCAGGGATTGTTGAGGAAATTCTACTCTTCCTGTGCTTCATCATTTTGGCAGTACGCGCATTTCTGATTTCTGTTGTGGATGCCCCTTCCCTGGAGGCATTCAAGGCCAGGCTGGATAAGGCTTTGAGCAGCCTGCTCTATAGGAGTTGTCCCTGTATATAGCAGGTTGGTAGGAACCAGATGATCTTAAAGGTCCCTTCCAACCCAAACCATTCCGTGATTCTATAACTCTATAAAAAAGCAATGGCGTGAGTAAGGCGTGATTGTGAAGCGATCCATTTGAAAATTTGCAGTAATGTATTTATGTCAACTGAAAATAAAGTTAGAAATATGCCAAAAGCTGGTTGATTTTTTATTTTTTTTTGCAATCTCAAAGCCTATCCTCAAATTCCTTTATCAAAATGGAAAGCATGGCTCCATATTTTTCGCCATTCACAGACTGTGTTTATCCAACGTATCAAAATGCGTACAATTCTTTGTGTTGAGTTAGCCCTGCTCTGCCCCTTCCCCTTGTCCTGGTTTCAGCTGAGCCACGTTAGTAGCACACACAGCTTGGCATTGTGAGCTGTGTTGAGTCGCATGCGGCCCATGGGCCTCGGGTTGGATGTGCCTGTGCTATCTGATTTGTATCTGCAAAACACCATGCCCAAATTCTATAATTCTGTAATTTGGACAAAAATCTTTCCATCCTTCTTTCACGGATTTTTGTGAGGACTGTGGTCATATCTGGTTCTAAACGTGAAACGTGGTTAACCAAACCCCAGCATTTCCAGCTCAATTTATTCTTCTCATTAGTTAGATGTGTGCGCTTTTTGTTGTTTTTCTTAAAACCACTGCACCGCAGTTGAGCATTTTCATGAAAATCCCAGTTTCCATTTGGAAAAATGGAATCGCATTCAGGGTAATCAAGCAGGTCTTGAGAGCACAAAATTGAGAAGGAAAGAAAAAATAAAGAAACAGCATTTTATATATTTGTTTTTTTGTTTTAACCACAGTGGGGTAGGGAAGTTTAATCAGAGCAAGTGCTGGTTTCTGCACCTGGAGACTGTATGATGTTGCTTTTTGGACTCTAAACTCCAAACTGCTGACTGTTCCACTTGTTAACAGAAGTGTTCCTTCCAATGTGATGAGAAAAACGTGCAGGAAAAGAAAAACTGTCTAAGGAGATGTCCCAGCAGTGAGTGAGTGTCATTTATTTGTTGGAAACGAGTAGCGGTGCACTTCTTGTCCTGAAAAAAGGACATCCAGCAATTCACAGAGCTCTGAAGTCATAGTGTGAAAATGTCAAGAAAATAGCTGGTGAAAACTGAATGTGATCTTATAGAAAACCATTCAGAGAAAAATGGCAACTGAACCGTTCAGTGTGCTCGAGTCTGGAAAGATACGGATGGTGGATGGTCTGAGGATGGTGGCATGACAGCTCAGTGGCTGAAATCAAACGAAAACATTGCGGCCTGGAGCTTGGCAGCAAAAGAGGAATCTGGGCAAGTCCCGGGACCTGGATGATGATTAGAGGAACACCAGGTCCATCTTCTGCTTGTTGGGCCCACGTGTGTTTTGTTAGCGCTGTCCTGAGTGCCAGTTTATGGTTGTGGTCCTGATGTTGTGTTTCCACGCCCCCTCCCCAGAACCGGAGGAGGGAGGAAGCAGCACAGGTGGGGACAGCAACACCAACAGCCGGTGACTTCTTTCTTTTTTTTTAATTTATTTATTTATTATATTATTATTATTATTATTATTATTATTATTATTATTATCACTATGCTATCACTATCACTATTACTATCACTATCAGTATCACTATCACTGTTACTATCACTATAATGTAATTGCTGTTCCGGCGTCAGCTGGCAGCAGGCGGCAGGCCGAGAGGTCGCTGTGTGGCTCCCACCCGCCGGAGCCGTGCTGTGAGGCAGTGCGGTGCCGGCCTAGCGCCGCCGCCGGGTCCGCCTCTTGCGGGGCGGGTAAGAGTCCTGGGGGCCGCCGCGGGCCTTCCTCTTTGGGGGACGCCGGGGGTTCCCGCCCTGCGCGGAGGGGCCCGCTGCCGCCGCCCGCCCCGGCCGCTCCCGTGGCTCCTCTGCCGAGGGTGCGGCGGTGCCGGGGTGCCCGGGTCCCCCGGTAGAGCCGCCGGGCGGCTCTTCGCTGCCGGGCCCCGTGGGTCCGGCGGAGGGGCCCGGGCCGGAGGTAGGAGGCTCCCGACGATGGGAAGTGCCGGGGCTGGGGCCGGCCGCGGCTCCGTCCTCGCGGCTGCCCCTGCGCTCCAGATAGCGGCGGACCTGGGGGCCGTACGTGGCCGCGGTGGTGCGGATGAGCCTCCTCACGAAGGGCTGCGCGTCGCCGTCGGTGATCTGCTGCAGCTCCCGCACCAAGGCCTCCTGGTCCAGCCCGTACCGGCACAGGAAGCACACGGTGGTGCACTGTGCCGCGTTCACCTCCCACCACTCGCTGCTGGACACCTCCTGGATCTCTTCCTCCAGCCACTGCAGCAGGGGGCCGAGGTCTTCCGGATGCCGGTCAAAATAGGCAGCCCAGACCTCGGCTGGAAAGTTGTGCTCGGGAGGGATGAGCACCGTCTCCGCAGGCTCCTGCTCGTCCTGCGGGTCGTCCTCGGAGTGTCCTGCGGGCTGCGGAACAGCACACTCCAGGTAGTCGTCCTCCGACCTCACCGAGTATCTGATGGTGGTGACTCTGTGCCCGCAGACGGCACAACTCGGCTTCTTGCCGGCCCAAAATACGGCACAGCCGTAGCACAGCTGGTGGAGGCAGGGGGTCACGCAGGCGACGTCCTCCCGACGCTGCCAACAGACGGGGCAGGTCCAGTTGGACGGCACGTCCATGGCCCCGGGCTGTGCGGTGGGCTGGGGAGAGCTGAGGTCGGGAAGCTGCTCCCCGCACTGGCGCAGCAGCAGGCAGAAGGTGTCACGAACTGCAAAAGAGAGAGAGGCCACGGTCACTCGCTGTGCCAGGGGCAGGCGGCACCGATGCCCCAGTCCCTCAGCCAGAAACCCTCCCGGTCCCTGTTCCCCACCACGCGTTGTGGGGGCCGTGTCCTGCACCACTCACCTGCGCTGCTGCAGGTGCGCCCTGTGCCGTCCCCAGCTGCCTGAGGCAGGCAGGGCAGGGGGAAATGCTGCTGATACTGTGGGATGGGCACCAGGAACTGGTGCCAGCAGCCCCACAGCACAACCCAAGCAACTCGCTCAGTTCTCCAAGTCTCGCAGCTATGCTCGACCAGAGTCCAGGTGTGAGTGAAACCTCGCCTCAGCTGGCGCCTGAATCTATGCAGCGAGGGCTAGTGAGGTCACAGTCATCTCCATCGCTGATGTCACAGCCCCTTGTTCGGTGACCTCACGGTCCATCTCTGCATGTACTGGGGCACCAACCTGGGCCTCATTCAGCCCCCATCATTCCATCATTTTCATTTGTAATGTGGTTACACTTGGGGAAATAAAAATTGCATGCGTTTCTACTGCACGTGTAACTTGTAACCAACTTGTTATTCGTTGGTGCCTGAGGAGCCGCTCCTCAAAGTCGCTGTCCTCCCACAGCATGTGGATGATGGACTGCACGCCCTGTTTGCAGAGCGGACACTGGGGCCTGCTGCTAGCCTGTGTCTGGATGCAGTGGAAAAGAACTGTTGGCAGCACAGCGTGGTGTACTCCACGCTGTCCCAGCTCTCCAGGCCTGTGGTCCCTCAAGAAGCACCCCCCAGCTGCCGGCGCGAGGCATTGCCACACTGCCTACCTGTGCTGCTGCTGCGCGCACCTCTCCGCGATGTCCCGGCTGCCTGCTCCCAGCAGGGTCCGGATAAAGCACAAGTGGCTCTGAGACGGCCGCTGGGGGCTGCGCTAGCAGCTCCCAAAGCACGTTCCAGCACCGAAGTTCGCCCTGTCCACACTCCAGTCCTCGCACACTCGCTCGGTTGGATGCCAGGCACGAACTGCCAGGCCGGGCTGCTGTGCCCGCGGTAAAGGGGCGTGGGCCAAGCAGTCACAATCCATGGCGTGGCCGTGCTGCTTCTATGATTCTGTCAGCCCGCAGCCAAGATGGCGGTTGAGTGAACGTTTCACTTCAGTGGAACATAAGGTCACGCCGGTGTCCCTGACGTTGACAGCGCTCCTTCACTGAAGCGCTGATTTTTCCTCTTCAGTCTTAAGAGAGCAGTGGCCCGGTCTGCTGAAAAGCCAGAATGACCGATAGGTTTTCGTCACTGAGATGCTGAGTAGCCGCCACAGCAACGGTCTGCGGTTGTCAAAGCGCTGTGGAATTAACCGGCCCCCAGTGCATAGGATGTGCGTGTGTACCGTGGCTGAAAATGGCCTCCCACGGCACAAGAACGCAGGGCGGTCACAGCTGGTTTAGCTCAGTAACTACGCAGGGTTTGCTTGCTGCATACTGCGGACACTTTCATTCCCAGGCCTACAGTGGTTACCTGACGCACGTCAGGGATTGCCGTCCTGACCCTGCTTAGTTTGTGGAACGTGATGAAATAAAAGCCTAACGCGATTCGTGTGTAACTCGTCATCTCTTTGCGTCTTTCTTGTGCTGGATGTGTGATCCAAGGCAGACGGGTAATCCCAGCTCTGGTAGTCCTCGGCACTTAGCATGTGGCCGAAATGAGGAAAATAAACCTTTGCTGCTGAATGGGAAGAATGCAAGTGATGCACTAAAAAGGGCTGCAGGTGAGACTGATCTAAAAGCAGTGGGGCCTCCGTCACCCTTCATCATTCTGTGATTTTCCTTTATAATCGTGATATCTTTGAATAAGTAGAAATGGCACGTAATTACTGTCTGCACAATAATCCGTCTTCCGCAAACTGTTTGCCCTCTGAAACTTAGAGAGATGCTTTTTGCCTGTTCTGGTGTGGATGCAGTACAAAGTGGTGGCAGTCTCTACACCAGGTTTGCTTTTTAAGTTCTCACGCTCTCCTGTACAACTTGCTCTAGGGATCCTGTGTTAGCAGGAGGTGGGACTAGATGGTCTCCAGCGTTCCTTTCCAACCACTGCGATTCTGTGATTCTGAAAACTTGTTGATGGAGATGAGAACTGGTGATACATTTTGATGGGGAGAATGTGGCTGGATAAGTAAGGTACATTGAGCCTGCTTAACTGCAGAAAAAATGAAACCTTGTGATGCTTTCAGCCGTAGCTCTTAGGAATCTCTAGTATTGGGCAGTTTGGTAGAGACGTGTTTATGGCATTCAGTTAATTGATAATAAATAATGTTTTAGTTCTGAAGAACGTCTTCTGCAGCTGGACTTTTCGAGTTCACACAAAGCTCAGAAATTTGGTTGCTATTAACGTATCCTGACTTAAGATACTTACATGTGTATTTTGTCTGTATGTCTTCAACAAAATACTTAAACGTGTAATTTGTTACGTGGCTAAAAGAAATTGTGTTTGAGGCAGAAGAATTAAAATGAGAGATCCTCCTCAATAATCAAGGTCAGCTATTGCATCCAGGTGTATGCAGAAGTCAAGACCTTTGGAGATCTTTTCATGTGCTTACCTTATTTGCATCTGCCGTTAATGCGCATCTAATTCTGTGGGATCTTTTCTGCTACGCCAGGATTTTGTCTGCGTGCTTAATGTTACTTTGAGACAAGGCTCCGAGCCACCCTGGTGACAAATGGGCACTTGTTTTCCAGTGGCAGCCTTACTCATGTTTTTTCCCTGGGCCTCACAGAGCTCTAGTACAAGGTATGAGTCTTCTCATTAAAGTCACTTCTAATCTGCTTCACTCAGACAAAGGATCTGAGGCTGCACTTTAAATTTTGATTCAAACAGAATAATGAAAGTAGAATTCTCCACATCGTTAGCAGACAGACTCATGACACAGGAGTGAAACGCCGGAGCTCCTCAAGTACGTGAGATGGAAATTTCTTCCCATGTGGTCCGGGTTTATTTAAGGCTTTGCTTTTATTTGGTCTTCCTATAGTTTGGCAAAAAGCCCACCTCCAGACATTCCAGACTTGCTTATATTTACGAAGGAATTTTCCGTAATATCATTATTTGAGCAAGTAAACAAACATAACTGTGGTTAACGGTCCAGCTCACGGGTGTCAAACCTTTTCACCTGCCTGGGCCAAACTGATTGCAGAAAAATTGTCTTGGGCTGAACATAAAAATATATTATGTATAAAATATAATGTAGTTAATGTGCATAAGTAACAAAACTTGAAATCTTTTTTTTTTTCTTTAAAATTATTCTTAAAACATAAAAAAATACGTCAACAAAAACATAAAATGAGAGCTATATTTGAGCCTGTTTTTGTGAAACTAATATATCAGTTAGGTTCAGCGGCAGCAGTTGCCGCTCTTTGTGAACTCTCAAGGTGTCCATCAGGGATTGTTGAGGAAATTCTACTCTTCCTGTGCTTCATCATTTTGGCAGTACGCGCATTTCTGATTTCTGTTGTGGATGCCCCTTCCCTGGAGGCATTCAAGGCCAGGCTGGATAAGGCTTTGAGCAGCCTGCTCTATAGGAGTTGTCCCTGTATATAGCAGGTTGGTAGGAACCAGATGATCTTAAAGGTCTTTTCCAACCCAAACCATTCCGTGATTCTATAACTCTATAAAAAAGCAATGGCGTGAGTAAGGCGTGATTGTGAAGCGATCCATTTGAAAATTTGCAGTAATGTATTTATGTCAACTGAAAATAAAGTTAGAAATATGCCAAAAGCTGGTTGATTTTTTATTTTTTTTTGCAATCTCAAAGCCTATCCTCAAATTCCTTTATCAAAATGGAAAGCATGGCTCCATATTTTTCGCCATTCACAGACTGTGTTTATCCAACGTATCAAAATGCGTACAATTCTTTGTGTTGAGTTAGCCCTGCTCTGCCCCTTCCCCTTGTCCTGGTTTCAGCTGAGCCACGTTAGTAGCACACACAGCTTGGCATTGTGAGCTGTGTTGAGTCGCATGCGGCCCATGGGCCTCGGGTTGGATGTGCCTGTGCTATCTGATTTGTATCTGCAAAACACCATGCCCAAATTCTATAATTCTGTAATTTGGACAAAAATCTTTCCATCCTTCTTTCACGGATTTTTGTGAGGACTGTGGTCATATCTGGTTCTAAACGTGAAACGTGGTTAACCAAACCCCAGCATTTCCAGCTCAATTTATTCTTCTCATTAGTTAGATGTGTGCGCTTTTTGTTGTTTTTCTTAAAACCACTGCACCGCAGTTGAGCATTTTCATGAAAATCCCAGTTTCCATTTGGAAAAATGGAATCGCATTCAGGGTAATCAAGCAGGTCTTGAGAGCACAAAATTGAGAAGGAAAGAAAAAATAAAGAAACAGCATTTTATATATTTGTTTTTTTGTTTTAACCACAGTGGGGTAGGGAAGTTTAATCAGAGCAAGTGCTGGTTTCTGCACCTGGAGACTGTATGATGTTGCTTTTTGGACTCTAAACTCCAAACTGCTGACTGTTCCACTTGTTAACAGAAGTGTTCCTTCCAATGTGATGAGAAAAACGTGCAGGAAAAGAAAAACTGTCTAAGGAGATGTCCCAGCAGTGAGTGAGTGTCATTTATTTGTTGGAAACGAGTAGCGGTGCACTTCTTGTCCTGAAAAAAGGACATCCAGCAATTCACAGAGCTCTGAAGTCATAGTGTGAAAATGTCAAGAAAATAGCTGGTGAAAACTGAATGTGATCTTATAGAAAACCATTCAGAGAAAAATGGCAACTGAACCGTTCAGTGTGCTCGAGTCTGGAAAGATACGGATGGTGGATGGTCTGAGGATGGTGGCATGACAGCTCAGTGGCTGAAATCAAACGAAAACATTGCGGCCTGGAGCTTGGCAGCAAAAGAGGAATCTGGGCAAGTCCCGGGACCTGGATGATGATTAGAGGAACACCAGGTCCATCTTCTGCTTGTTGGGCCCACGTGTGTTTTGTTAGCGCTGTCCTGAGTGCCAGTTTATGGTTGTGGTCCTGATGTTGTGTTTCCACGCCCCCTCCCCAGAACCGGAGGAGGGAGGAAGCAGCACAGGTGGGGACAGCAACACCAACAGCCGGTGACTTCTTTCTTTTTTTTTAATTTATTTATTTATTATATTATTATTATTATTATTATTATTATTATTATTATTATTATTATTATTATTATTATTATTATTATTATCACTATGCTATCACTATCACTATTACTATCACTATCAGTATCACTATCACTGTTACTATCACTATAATGTAATTGCTGTTCCGGCGTCAGCTGGCAGCAGGCGGCAGGCCGAGAGGTCGCTGTGTGGCTCCCACCCGCCGGAGCCGTGCTGTGAGGCAGTGCGGTGCCGGCCTAGCGCCGCCGCCGGGTCCGCCTCTTGCGGGGCGGGTAAGAGTCCTGGGGGCCGCCGCGGGCCTTCCTCTTTGGGGGACGCCGGGGGTTCCCGCCCTGCGCGGAGGGGCCCGCTGCCGCCGCCCGCCCCGGCCGCTCCCGTGGCTCCTCTGCCGAGGGTGCGGCGGTGCCGGGGTGCCCGGGTCCCCCGGTAGAGCCGCCGGGCGGCTCTTCGCTGCCGGGCCCCGTGGGTCCGGCGGAGGGGCCCGGGCCGGAGGTAGGAGGCTCCCGACGATGGGAAGTGCCGGGGCTGGGGCCGGCCGCGGCTCCGTCCTCGCGGCTGCCCCTGCGCTCCAGATAGCGGCGGACCTGGGGGCCGTACGTGGCCGCGGTGGTGCGGATGAGCCTCCTCACGAAGGGCTGCGCGTCGCCGTCGGTGATCTGCTGCAGCTCCCGCACCAAGGCCTCCTGGTCCAGCCCGTACCGGCACAGGAAGCACACGGTGGTGCACTGTGCCGCGTTCACCTCCCACCACTCGCTGCTGGACACCTCCTGGATCTCTTCCTCCAGCCACTGCAGCAGGGGGCCGAGGTCTTCCGGATGCCGGTCAAAATAGGCAGCCCAGACCTCGGCTGGAAAGTTGTGCTCGGGAGGGATGAGCACCGTCTCCGCAGGCTCCTGCTCGTCCTGCGGGTCGTCCTCGGAGTGTCCTGCGGGCTGCGGAACAGCACACTCCAGGTAGTCGTCCTCCGACCTCACCGAGTATCTGATGGTGGTGACTCTGTGCCCGCAGACGGCACAACTCGGCTTCTTGCCGGCCCAAAATACGGCACAGCCGTAGCACAGCTGGTGGAGGCAGGGGGTCACGCAGGCGACGTCCTCCCGACGCTGCCAACAGACGGGGCAGGTCCAGTTGGATGGCACGTCCATGGCCCCGGGCTGTGCGGTGGGCTGGGGAGAGCTGAGGTCGGGAAGCTGCTCCCCGCACTGGCGCAGCAGCAGGCAGAAGGTGTCACGAACTGCAAAAGAGAGAGAGGCCACGGTCACTCGCTGTGCCAGGGGCAGGCGGCACCGATGCCCCAGTCCCTCAGCCAGAAACCCTCCCGGTCCCTGTTCCCCACCACGCGTTGTGGGGGCCGTGTCCTGCACCACTCACCTGCGCTGCTGCAGGTGCGCCCTGTGCCGTCCCCAGCTGCCTGAGGCAGGCAGGGCAGGGGGAAATGCTGCTGATACTGTGGGATGGGCACCAGGAACTGGTGCCAGCAGCCCCACAGCACAACCCAAGCAACTCGCTCAGTTCTCCAAGTCTCGCAGCTATGCTCGACCAGAGTCCAGGTGTGAGTGAAACCTCGCCTCAGCTGGCGCCTGAATCTATGCAGCGAGGGCTAGTGAGGTCACAGTCATCTCCATCGCTGATGTCACAGCCCCTTGTTCGGTGACCTCACGGTCCATCTCTGCATGTACTGGGGCACCAACCTGGGCCTCATTCAGCCCCCATCATTCCATCATTTTCATTTGTAATGTGGTTACACTTGGGGAAATAAAAATTGCATGCGTTTCTACTGCACGTGTAACTTGTAACCAACTTGTTATTCGTTGGTGCCTGAGGAGCCGCTCCTCAAAGTCGCTGTCCTCCCACAGCATGTGGATGATGGACTGCACGCCCTGTTTGCAGAGCGGACACTGGGGCCTGCTGCTAGCCTGTGTCTGGATGCAGTGGAAAAGAACTGTTGGCAGCACAGCGTGGTGTACTCCACGCTGTCCCAGCTCTCCAGGCCTGTGGTCCCTCAAGAAGCACCCCCCAGCTGCCGGCGCGAGGCATTGCCACACTGCCTACCTGTGCTGCTGCTGCGCGCACCTCTCCGCGATGTCCCGGCTGCCTGCTCCCAGCAGGGTCCGGATAAAGCACAAGTGGCTCTGAGACGGCCGCTGGGGGCTGCGCTAGCAGCTCCCAAAGCACGTTCCAGCACCGAAGTTCGCCCTGTCCACACTCCAGTCCTCGCACACTCGCTCGGTTGGATGCCAGGCACGAACTGCCAGGCCGGGCTGCTGTGCCCGCGGTAAAGGGGCGTGGGCCAAGCAGTCACAATCCATGGCGTGGCCGTGCTGCTTCTATGATTCTGTCAGCCCGCAGCCAAGATGGCGGTTGAGTGAACGTTTCACTTCAGTGGAACATAAGGTCACGCCGGTGTCCCTGACGTTGACAGCGCTCCTTCACTGAAGCGCTGATTTTTCCTCTTCAGTCTTAAGAGAGCAGTGGCCCGGTCTGCTGAAAAGCCAGAATGACCGATAGGTTTTCGTCACTGAGATGCTGAGTAGCCGCCACAGCAACGGTCTGCGGTTGTCAAAGCGCTGTGGAATTAACCGGCCCCCAGTGCATAGGATGTGCGTGTGTACCGTGGCTGAAAATGGCCTCCCACGGCACAAGAACGCAGGGCGGTCACAGCTGGTTTAGCTCAGTAACTACGCAGGGTTTGCTTGCTGCATACTGCGGACACTTTCATTCCCAGGCCTACAGTGGTTACCTGACGCACGTCAGGGATTGCCGTCCTGACCCTGCTTAGTTTGTGGAACGTGATGAAATAAAAGCCTAACGCGATTCGTGTGTAACTCGTCATCTCTTTGCGTCTTTCTTGTGCTGGATGTGTGATCCAAGGCAGACGGGTAATCCCAGCTCTGGTAGTCCTCGGCACTTAGCATGTGGCCGAAATGAGGAAAATAAACCTTTGCTGCTGAATGGGAAGAATGCAAGTGATGCACTAAAAAGGGCTGCAGGTGAGACTGATCTAAAAGCAGTGGGGCCTCCGTCACCCTTCATCATTCTGTGATTTTCCTTTATAATCGTGATATCTTTGAATAAGTAGAAATGGCACGTAATTACTGTCTGCACAATAATCCGTCTTCCGCAAACTGTTTGCCCTCTGAAACTTAGAGAGATGCTTTTTGCCTGTTCTGGTGTGGATGCAGTACAAAGTGGTGGCAGTCTCTACACCAGGTTTGCTTTTTAAGTTCTCACGCTCTCCTGTACAACTTGCTCTAGGGATCCTGTGTTAGCAGGAGGTGGGACTAGATGGTCTCCAGCGTTCCTTTCCAACCACTGCGATTCTGTGATTCTGAAAACTTGTTGATGGAGATGAGAACTGGTGATACATTTTGATGGGGAGAATGTGGCTGGATAAGTAAGGTACATTGAGCCTGCTTAACTGCAGAAAAAATGAAACCTTGTGATGCTTTCAGCCGTAGCTCTTAGGAATCTCTAGTATTGGGCAGTTTGGTAGAGACGTGTTTATGGCATTCAGTTAATTGATAATAAATAATGTTTTAGTTCTGAAGAACGTCTTCTGCAGCTGGACTTTTCGAGTTCACACAAAGCTCAGAAATTTGGTTGCTATTAACGTATCCTGACTTAAGATACTTACATGTGTATTTTGTCTGTATGTCTTCAACAAAATACTTAAACGTGTAATTTGTTACGTGGCTAAAAGAAATTGTGTTTGAGGCAGAAGAATTAAAATGAGAGATCCTCCTCAATAATCAAGGTCAGCTATTGCATCCAGGTGTATGCAGAAGTCAAGACCTTTGGAGATCTTTTCATGTGCTTACCTTATTTGCATCTGCCGTTAATGCGCATCTAATTCTGTGGGATCTTTTCTGCTACGCCAGGATTTTGTCTGCGTGCTTAATGTTACTTTGAGACAAGGCTCCGAGCCACCCTGGTGACAAATGGGCACTTGTTTTCCAGTGGCAGCCTTACTCATGTTTTTTCCCTGGGCCTCACAGAGCTCTAGTACAAGGTATGAGTCTTCTCATTAAAGTCACTTCTAATCTGCTTCACTCAGACAAAGGATCTGAGGCTGCACTTTAAATTTTGATTCAAACAGAATAATGAAAGTAGAATTCTCCACATCGTTAGCAGACAGACTCATGACACAGGAGTGAAACGCCGGAGCTCCTCAAGTACGTGAGATGGAAATTTCTTCCCATGTGGTCCGGGTTTATTTAAGGCTTTGCTTTTATTTGGTCTTCCTATAGTTTGGCAAAAAGCCCACCTCCAGACATTCCAGACTTGCTTATATTTACGAAGGAATTTTCCGTAATATCATTATTTGAGCAAGTAAACAAACATAACTGTGGTTAACGGTCCAGCTCACGGGTGTCAAACCTTTTCACCTGCCTGGGCCAAACTGATTGCAGAAAAATTGTCTTGGGCTGAACATAAAAATATATTATGTATAAAATATAATGTAGTTAATGTGCATAAGTAACAAAACTTGAAATCTTTTTTTTTTTCTTTAAAATTATTCTTAAAACATAAAAAAATACGTCAACAAAAACATAAAATGAGAGCTATATTTGAGCCTGTTTTTGTGAAACTAATATATCAGTTAGGTTCAGCGGCAGCAGTTGCCGCTCTTTGTGAGCTCTCAAGGTGTCCATCAGGGATTGTTGAGGAAATTCTACTCTTCCTGTGCTTCATCATTTTGGCAGTACGCGCATTTCTGATTTCTGTTGTGGATGCCCCTTCCCTGGAGGCATTCAAGGCCAGGCTGGATAAGGCTTTGAGCAGCCTGCTCTATAGGAGTTGTCCCTGTATATAGCAGGTTGGTAGGAACCAGATGATCTTAAAGGTCCCTTCCAACCCAAACCATTCCGTGATTCTATAACTCTATAAAAAAGCAATGGCGTGAGTAAGGCGTGATTGTGAAGCGATCCATTTGAAAATTTGCAGTAATGTATTTATGTCAACTGAAAATAAAGTTAGAAATATGCCAAAAGCTGGTTGATTTTTTATTTTTTTTTGCAATCTCAAAGCCTATCCTCAAATTCCTTTATCAAAATGGAAAGCATGGCTCCATATTTTTCGCCATTCACAGACTGTGTTTATCCAACGTATCAAAATGCGTACAATTCTTTGTGTTGAGTTAGCCCTGCTCTGCCCCTTCCCCTTGTCCTGGTTTCAGCTGAGCCACGTTAGTAGCACACACAGCTTGGCATTGTGAGCTGTGTTGAGTCGCATGCGGCCCATGGGCCTCGGGTTGGATGTGCCTGTGCTATCTGATTTGTATCTGCAAAACACCATGCCCAAATTCTATAATTCTGTAATTTGGACAAAAATCTTTCCATCCTTCTTTCACGGATTTTTGTGAGGACTGTGGTCATATCTGGTTCTAAACGTGAAACGTGGTTAACCAAACCCCAGCATTTCCAGCTCAATTTATTCTTCTCATTAGTTAGATGTGTGCGCTTTTTGTTGTTTTTCTTAAAACCACTGCACCGCAGTTGAGCATTTTCATGAAAATCCCAGTTTCCATTTGGAAAAATGGAATCGCATTCAGGGTAATCAAGCAGGTCTTGAGAGCACAAAATTGAGAAGGAAAGAAAAAATAAAGAAACAGCATTTTATATATTTGTTTTTTTGTTTTAACCACAGTGGGGTAGGGAAGTTTAATCAGAGCAAGTGCTGGTTTCTGCACCTGGAGACTGTATGATGTTGCTTTTTGGACTCTAAACTCCAAACTGCTGACTGTTCCACTTGTTAACAGAAGTGTTCCTTCCAATGTGATGAGAAAAACGTGCAGGAAAAGAAAAACTGTCTAAGGAGATGTCCCAGCAGTGAGTGAGTGTCATTTATTTGTTGGAAACGAGTAGCGGTGCACTTCTTGTCCTGAAAAAAGGACATCCAGCAATTCACAGAGCTCTGAAGTCATAGTGTGAAAATGTCAAGAAAATAGCTGGTGAAAACTGAATGTGATCTTATAGAAAACCATTCAGAGAAAAATGGCAACTGAACCGTTCAGTGTGCTCGAGTCTGGAAAGATACGGATGGTGGATGGTCTGAGGATGGTGGCATGACAGCTCAGTGGCTGAAATCAAACGAAAACATTGCGGCCTGGAGCTTGGCAGCAAAAGAGGAATCTGGGCAAGTCCCGGGACCTGGATGATGATTAGAGGAACACCAGGTCCATCTTCTGCTTGTTGGGCCCACGTGTGTTTTGTTAGCGCTGTCCTGAGTGCCAGTTTATGGTTGTGGTCCTGATGTTGTGTTTCCACGCCCCCTCCCCAGAACCGGAGGAGGGAGGAAGCAGCACAGGTGGGGACAGCAACACCAACAGCCGGTGACTTCTTTCTTTTTTTTTAATTTATTTATTTATTATATTATTATTATTATTATTATTATTATTATTATTATTATTATTATCACTATGCTATCACTATCACTATTACTATCACTATCAGTATCACTATCACTGTTACTATCACTATAATGTAATTGCTGTTCCGGCGTCAGCTGGCAGCAGGCGGCAGGCCGAGAGGTCGCTGTGTGGCTCCCACCCGCCGGAGCCGTGCTGTGAGGCAGTGCGGTGCCGGCCTAGCGCCGCCGCCGGGTCCGCCTCTTGCGGGGCGGGTAAGAGTCCTGGGGGCCGCCGCGGGCCTTCCTCTTTGGGGGACGCCGGGGGTTCCCGCCCTGCGCGGAGGGGCCCGCTGCCGCCGCCCGCCCCGGCCGCTCCCGTGGCTCCTCTGCCGAGGGTGCGGCGGTGCCGGGGTGCCCGGGTCCCCCGGTAGAGCCGCCGGGCGGCTCTTCGCTGCCGGGCCCCGTGGGTCCGGCGGAGGGGCCCGGGCCGGAGGTAGGAGGCTCCCGACGATGGGAAGTGCCGGGGCTGGGGCCGGCCGCGGCTCCGTCCTCGCGGCTGCCCCTGCGCTCCAGATAGCGGCGGACCTGGGGGCCGTACGTGGCCGCGGTGGTGCGGATGAGCCTCCTCACGAAGGGCTGCGCGTCGCCGTCGGTGATCTGCTGCAGCTCCCGCACCAAGGCCTCCTGGTCCAGCCCGTACCGGCACAGGAAGCACACGGTGGTGCACTGTGCCGCGTTCACCTCCCACCACTCGCTGCTGGACACCTCCTGGATCTCTTCCTCCAGCCACTGCAGCAGGGGGCCGAGGTCTTCCGGATGCCGGTCAAAATAGGCAGCCCAGACCTCGGCTGGAAAGTTGTGCTCGGGAGGGATGAGCACCGTCTCCGCAGGCTCCTGCTCGTCCTGCGGGTCGTCCTCGGAGTGTCCTGCGGGCTGCGGAACAGCACACTCCAGGTAGTCGTCCTCCGACCTCACCGAGTATCTGATGGTGGTGACTCTGTGCCCGCAGACGGCACAACTCGGCTTCTTGCCGGCCCAAAATACGGCACAGCCGTAGCACAGCTGGTGGAGGCAGGGGGTCACGCAGGCGACGTCCTCCCGACGCTGCCAACAGACGGGGCAGGTCCAGTTGGACGGCACGTCCATGGCCCCGGGCTGTGCGGTGGGCTGGGGAGAGCTGAGGTCGGGAAGCTGCTCCCCGCACTGGCGCAGCAGCAGGCAGAAGGTGTCACGAACTGCAAAAGAGAGAGAGGCCACGGTCACTCGCTGTGCCAGGGGCAGGCGGCACCGATGCCCCAGTCCCTCAGCCAGAAACCCTCCCGGTCCCTGTTCCCCACCACGCGTTGTGGGGGCCGTGTCCTGCACCACTCACCTGCGCTGCTGCAGGTGCGCCCTGTGCCGTCCCCAGCTGCCTGAGGCAGGCAGGGCAGGGGGAAATGCTGCTGATACTGTGGGATGGGCACCAGGAACTGGTGCCAGCAGCCCCACAGCACAACCCAAGCAACTCGCTCAGTTCTCCAAGTCTCGCAGCTATGCTCGACCAGAGTCCAGGTGTGAGTGAAACCTCGCCTCAGCTGGCGCCTGAATCTATGCAGCGAGGGCTAGTGAGGTCACAGTCATCTCCATCGCTGATGTCACAGCCCCTTGTTCGGTGACCTCACGGTCCATCTCTGCATGTACTGGGGCACCAACCTGGGCCTCATTCAGCCCCCATCATTCCATCATTTTCATTTGTAATGTGGTTACACTTGGGGAAATAAAAATTGCATGCGTTTCTACTGCACGTGTAACTTGTAACCAACTTGTTATTCGTTGGTGCCTGAGGAGCCGCTCCTCAAAGTCGCTGTCCTCCCACAGCATGTGGATGATGGACTGCACGCCCTGTTTGCAGAGCGGACACTGGGGCCTGCTGCTAGCCTGTGTCTGGATGCAGTGGAAAAGAACTGTTGGCAGCACAGCGTGGTGTACTCCACGCTGTCCCAGCTCTCCAGGCCTGTGGTCCCTCAAGAAGCACCCCCCAGCTGCCGGCGCGAGGCATTGCCACACTGCCTACCTGTGCTGCTGCTGCGCGCACCTCTCCGCGATGTCCCGGCTGCCTGCTCCCAGCAGGGTCCGGATAAAGCACAAGTGGCTCTGAGACGGCCGCTGGGGGCTGCGCTAGCAGCTCCCAAAGCACGTTCCAGCACCGAAGTTCGCCCTGTCCACACTCCAGTCCTCGCACACTCGCTCGGTTGGATGCCAGGCACGAACTGCCAGGCCGGGCTGCTGTGCCCGCGGTAAAGGGGCGTGGGCCAAGCAGTCACAATCCATGGCGTGGCCGTGCTGCTTCTATGATTCTGTCAGCCCGCAGCCAAGATGGCGGTTGAGTGAACGTTTCACTTCAGTGGAACATAAGGTCACGCCGGTGTCCCTGACGTTGACAGCGCTCCTTCACTGAAGCGCTGATTTTTCCTCTTCAGTCTTAAGAGAGCAGTGGCCCGGTCTGCTGAAAAGCCAGAATGACCGATAGGTTTTCGTCACTGAGATGCTGAGTAGCCGCCACAGCAACGGTCTGCGGTTGTCAAAGCGCTGTGGAATTAACCGGCCCCCAGTGCATAGGATGTGCGTGTGTACCGTGGCTGAAAATGGCCTCCCACGGCACAAGAACGCAGGGCGGTCACAGCTGGTTTAGCTCAGTAACTACGCAGGGTTTGCTTGCTGCATACTGCGGACACTTTCATTCCCAGGCCTACAGTGGTTACCTGACGCACGTCAGGGATTGCCGTCCTGACCCTGCTTAGTTTGTGGAACGTGATGAAATAAAAGCCTAACGCGATTCGTGTGTAACTCGTCATCTCTTTGCGTCTTTCTTGTGCTGGATGTGTGATCCAAGGCAGACGGGTAATCCCAGCTCTGGTAGTCCTCGGCACTTAGCATGTGGCCGAAATGAGGAAAATAAACCTTTGCTGCTGAATGGGAAGAATGCAAGTGATGCACTAAAAAGGGCTGCAGGTGAGACTGATCTAAAAGCAGTGGGGCCTCCGTCACCCTTCATCATTCTGTGATTTTCCTTTATAATCGTGATATCTTTGAATAAGTAGAAATGGCACGTAATTACTGTCTGCACAATAATCCGTCTTCCGCAAACTGTTTGCCCTCTGAAACTTAGAGAGATGCTTTTTGCCTGTTCTGGTGTGGATGCAGTACAAAGTGGTGGCAGTCTCTACACCAGGTTTGCTTTTTAAGTTCTCACGCTCTCCTGTACAACTTGCTCTAGGGATCCTGTGTTAGCAGGAGGTGGGACTAGATGGTCTCCAGCGTTCCTTTCCAACCACTGCGATTCTGTGATTCTGAAAACTTGTTGATGGAGATGAGAACTGGTGATACATTTTGATGGGGAGAATGTGGCTGGATAAGTAAGGTACATTGAGCCTGCTTAACTGCAGAAAAAATGAAACCTTGTGATGCTTTCAGCCGTAGCTCTTAGGAATCTCTAGTATTGGGCAGTTTGGTAGAGACGTGTTTATGGCATTCAGTTAATTGATAATAAATAATGTTTTAGTTCTGAAGAACGTCTTCTGCAGCTGGACTTTTCGAGTTCACACAAAGCTCAGAAATTTGGTTGCTATTAACGTATCCTGACTTAAGATACTTACATGTGTATTTTGTCTGTATGTCTTCAACAAAATACTTAAACGTGTAATTTGTTACGTGGCTAAAAGAAATTGTGTTTGAGGCAGAAGAATTAAAATGAGAGATCCTCCTCAATAATCAAGGTCAGCTATTGCATCCAGGTGTATGCAGAAGTCAAGACCTTTGGAGATCTTTTCATGTGCTTACCTTATTTGCATCTGCCGTTAATGCGCATCTAATTCTGTGGGATCTTTTCTGCTACGCCAGGATTTTGTCTGCGTGCTTAATGTTACTTTGAGACAAGGCTCCGAGCCACCCTGGTGACAAATGGGCACTTGTTTTCCAGTGGCAGCCTTACTCATGTTTTTTCCCTGGGCCTCACAGAGCTCTAGTACAAGGTATGAGTCTTCTCATTAAAGTCACTTCTAATCTGCTTCACTCAGACAAAGGATCTGAGGCTGCACTTTAAATTTTGATTCAAACAGAATAATGAAAGTAGAATTCTCCACATCGTTAGCAGACAGACTCATGACACAGGAGTGAAACGCCGGAGCTCCTCAAGTACGTGAGATGGAAATTTCTTCCCATGTGGTCCGGGTTTATTTAAGGCTTTGCTTTTATTTGGTCTTCCTATAGTTTGGCAAAAAGCCCACCTCCAGACATTCCAGACTTGCTTATATTTACGAAGGAATTTTCCGTAATATCATTATTTGAGCAAGTAAACAAACATAACTGTGGTTAACGGTCCAGCTCACGGGTGTCAAACCTTTTCACCTGCCTGGGCCAAACTGATTGCAGAAAAATTGTCTTGGGCTGAACATAAAAATATATTATGTATAAAATATAATGTAGTTAATGTGCATAAGTAACAAAACTTGAAATCTTTTTTTTTTTCTTTAAAATTATTCTTAAAACATAAAAAAATACGTCAACAAAAACATAAAATGAGAGCTATATTTGAGCCTGTTTTTGTGAAACTAATATATCAGTTAGGTTCAGCGGCAGCAGTTGCCGCTCTTTGTGAACTCTCAAGGTGTCCATCAGGGATTGTTGAGGAAATTCTACTCTTCCTGTGCTTCATCATTTTGGCAGTACGCGCATTTCTGATTTCTGTTGTGGATGCCCCTTCCCTGGAGGCATTCAAGGCCAGGCTGGATAAGGCTTTGAGCAGCCTGCTCTATAGGAGTTGTCCCTGTATATAGCAGGTTGGTAGGAACCAGATGATCTTAAAGGTCCCTTCCAACCCAAACCATTCCGTGATTCTATAACTCTATAAAAAAGCAATGGCGTGAGTAAGGCGTGATTGTGAAGCGATCCATTTGAAAATTTGCAGTAATGTATTTATGTCAACTGAAAATAAAGTTAGAAATATGCCAAAAGCTGGTTGATTTTTTATTTTTTTTTTGCAATCTCAAAGCCTATCCTCAAATTCCTTTATCAAAATGGAAAGCATGGCTCCATATTTTTCGCCATTCACAGACTGTGTTTATCCAACGTATCAAAATGCGTACAATTCTTTGTGTTGAGTTAGCCCTGCTCTGCCCCTTCCCCTTGTCCTGGTTTCAGCTGAGCCACGTTAGTAGCACACACAGCTTGGCATTGTGAGCTGTGTTGAGTCGCATGCGGCCCATGGGCCTCGGGTTGGATGTGCCTGTGCTATCTGATTTGTATCTGCAAAACACCATGCCCAAATTCTATAATTCTGTAATTTGGACAAAAATCTTTCCATCCTTCTTTCACGGATTTTTGTGAGGACTGTGGTCATATCTGGTTCTAAACGTGAAACGTGGTTAACCAAACCCCAGCATTTCCAGCTCAATTTATTCTTCTCATTAGTTAGATGTGTGCGCTTTTTGTTGTTTTTCTTAAAACCACTGCACCGCAGTTGAGCATTTTCATGAAAATCCCAGTTTCCATTTGGAAAAATGGAATCGCATTCAGGGTAATCAAGCAGGTCTTGAGAGCACAAAATTGAGAAGGAAAGAAAAAATAAAGAAACAGCATTTTATATATTTGTTTTTTTGTTTTAACCACAGTGGGGTAGGGAAGTTTAATCAGAGCAAGTGCTGGTTTCTGCACCTGGAGACTGTATGATGTTGCTTTTTGGACTCTAAACTCCAAACTGCTGACTGTTCCACTTGTTAACAGAAGTGTTCCTTCCAATGTGATGAGAAAAACGTGCAGGAAAAGAAAAACTGTCTAAGGAGATGTCCCAGCAGTGAGTGAGTGTCATTTATTTGTTGGAAACGAGTAGCGGTGCACTTCTTGTCCTGAAAAAAGGACATCCAGCAATTCACAGAGCTCTGAAGTCATAGTGTGAAAATGTCAAGAAAATAGCTGGTGAAAACTGAATGTGATCTTATAGAAAACCATTCAGAGAAAAATGGCAACTGAACCGTTCAGTGTGCTCGAGTCTGGAAAGATACGGATGGTGGATGGTCTGAGGATGGTGGCATGACAGCTCAGTGGCTGAAATCAAACGAAAACATTGCGGCCTGGAGCTTGGCAGCAAAAGAGGAATCTGGGCAAGTCCCGGGACCTGGATGATGATTAGAGGAACACCAGGTCCATCTTCTGCTTGTTGGGGCCACGTGTGTTTTGTTAGCGCTGTCATGAGTGCCAGTTTATGGTTGTGGTCCTGACGTTGTGTTTCCACGCCCCCTCCCCAGAACCGGAGGAGGGAGGAAGCAGCACAGGTGGGGACAGCAACACCAACAGCCGGTGACTTCTTTCTTTTTTTTTTAATTTATTTATTAATTATTATTATTATATTATATTAATTATTATTATTATTATTATTATTATTATTATTATTATTATTATTATTATTATCACTATGCTATCACTATCACTATTACTATCACTATCAGTATCACTATCGCTATCACTATCGCTATTACTATCACTATAATGTAATTGCTGTTCCGGCGTCAGCTGGCAGCAGGCGGCAGGCCGAGAGGTCGCTGTGTGGCTCCCACCCGCCGGAGCCGTGCTGTGAGGCAGTGCGGTGCCGGCCTAGCGCCGCCGCCGGGTCCGCCTCTTGCGGGGCGGGTAAGAGTCCTGGGGGCCGCCGCGGGCCTTCCTCTTTGGGGGACGCCGGGGGTTCCCGCCCTGCGCGGAGGGGCCCGCTGCCGCCGCCCGCCCCGGCCGCTCCCGTGGCTCCTCTGCCGAGGGTGCGGCGGTGCCGGGGTGCCCGGGTCCCCCGGTAGAGCCGCCGGGCGGCTCTTCGCTGCCGGGCCCCGTGGGTCCGGCGGAGGGGCCCGGGCCGGAGGTAGGAGGCTCCCGACGATGGGAAGTGCCGGGGCTGGGGCCGGCCGCGGCTCCGTCCTCGCGGCTGCCCCTGCGCTCCAGATAGCGGCGGACCTGGGGGCCGTACGTGGCCGCGGTGGTGCGGATGAGCCTCCTCACGAAGGGCTGCGCGTCGCCGTCGGTGATCTGCTGCAGCTCCCGCACCAAGGCCTCCTGGTCCAGCCCGTACCGGCACAGGAAGCACACGGTGGTGCACTGTGCCGCGTTCACCTCCCACCACTCGCTGCTGGACACCTCCTGGATCTCTTCCTCCAGCCACTGCAGCAGGGGGCCGAGGTCTTCCGGATGCTGGTCAAAATAGGCAGCCCAGACCTCGGCTGGAAAGTTGTGCTCGGGAGGGATGAGCACCGTCTCCGCAGGCTCCTGCTCGTCCTGCGGGTCGTCCTCGGAGTGTCCTGCGGGCTGCGGAACAGCACACTCCAGGTAGTCGTCCTCCGACCTCACCGAGTATCTGATGGTGGTGACTCTGTGCCCGCAGACGGCACAACTCGGCTTCTTGCTGGCCCAAAATACGGCACAGCCGTAGCACAGCTGGTGGAGGCAGGGGGTCACGCAGGCGACGTCCTCCCGACGCTGCCAACAGACGGGGCAGGTCCAGTTGGACGGCACGTCCATGGCCCCGGGCTGTGCGGTGGGCTGGGGAGAGCTGAGGTCGGGAAGCTGCTCCCCGCACTGGCGCAGCAGCAGGCAGAAGGTGTCACGAACTGCAAAAGAGAGAGAGGCCACGGTCACTCGCTGTGCCAGGGGCAGGCGGCACCGATGCCCCAGTCCCTCAGCCAGAAACCCTCCCGGTCCCTGTTCCCCACCACGCGCTGTGGGGGCCGTGTCCTGCACCACTCACCTGCGCTGCTGCAGGTGCGCCCTGTGCCGTCCCCAGCTGCCTGAGGCAGGCAGGGCAGGGGGAAATGCTGCTGATACTGTGGGATGGGCACCAGGAACTGGTGCCAGCAGCCCCACAGCACAACCCAAGCAACTCGCTCAGCGCTCCAAGTCTCGCAGCTATGCTCAACCGGAGTCCAGGTGTGAGTGAAACCTCACCTCAGCTGGCACCTGAATCTATGCAGCGAGGGCTAGTGAGGTCACAGTCATCTCCATTGCTGATGTCACAACCCCTTGGTCGGTGACCTCACAGTCCATCTCTGCATGTACTGGGGCACCAACCTGGGCCTCATTCAGCCACCATCATTCCATCATTTTCATTTGTAATGTGGTTACACTTGGGGAAATAAAAATTGTATGCGTTTCTACTGCACGTGTAACTTGTAACCAGCTTGTTATTTGTTGGTCCCTCAAGAAGCAACCCCAGCTGCTGACGCGAGGCATTGCCACGCTGCCTACCTGTGCTGCTGCTGCGCGCACCTCTCCGCGATGTCCCGGCTGCCTGCTCCCAGCAGGGTCCGGATAAAGCACAAGTGGCTCTGAGACGGCCGCTGGGGGCTGCGCTAGCAGCTCCCAAAGCACGTTCCAGCACCGAAGTTCGCCCTGTCCACACTCCAGTCCTCGCACACTCGCTCGGTTGGATGCCAGGCACGAACTGCCGGGCCGGGCTGCTGCGCCCGCGGTAAAGGGGCGTGGGCCAAGCAGTCACAATCCATGGCGTGGCCGTGCTGCTTCTATGACTCTGTCAGCCCGCAGCCAAGATGGCGGTTGAGTGAACGTTTCACTTCAGTGGAACATAAGGTCACACCGGTGTCCCTGACGTTGACAGCGCTCCTTCACTGAAGCGCTGATTTTTCCTCTTCAGTCTTAAGAGAGCAGTGGCCTGGTCTGCTGAAAAGCCAGAATGACCGATAGGTTTTCGTCACTGAGATGCTGAGTAGCCGCGACAGCAACTGTCTGCGGTTGTCAAAGCGCTGTGGAATTAACCGGCCCCCAGTGCATAGGATGTGCGTGTGTACCGTGGCTGAAAATGGCCTCCCACGGCACAAGAACGCAGGGCGGTCACAGCTGGTTTAGCTCAGTAACTGCGCAGGGTTTGCTTGCTGCATACCGCGGACACTTTCATTCCCAGGCCTACAGTGGTTACCTGACGCACGTCAGGGATTGCCGTCCTGACCCTGCTTAGTTTGTAGAACGTGATGAAATAAAAGCCTAACGCGATTCATGTGTAACTCATCATCTTTTGCTGATCAGCTGACATCGCCATGTCCCCACTCTGTGGCCGAGGTGGCTCTGCTGTCCTCCAGCCTGAGGTGCCAGAAGGTTTATTAAAGGTACGCTTGCTGCAGCTTCTCATTGCATTGAATAATATGGGATTGTTTCTCATTTTTTTCTATGATCACTGAACGTTCCCCAATGTCTCATGTTGTTTGGAGCTTTTCATTGCACAGATCTTAACCAACTGAAACTCAGACACTTCATCTTAAGTTGTTCTCCATCTTAAAAAATCATGGAATTTAAGCCAAAGTTCATTACATAATTTGAACTTTTCTAAAATTAAGTAGATCAAATGGCTGTGTGCTGTTACTGGGTTTCAGTTTGAGTCTTTACTCTTTGCTGCGTTCTCCTTCCTCTGTTAAGTTCCTGCTTTTATTACAGTGGGATGGTTTCAGACAGGATCTGCTTTTGTGGAGGATTTGCCATCCAAGACCATCACCTGCTAGCTACATCAGAAGCTGTGGCATGCTGGACAAAAGACAACGTGAGCAGCTGCTAAAGCAAGTGGGCCACCTGTACAACTGTCTGACACTGTCCAGTCATGCTGAGACTACAATGCTCAAAGATGAGATCGAGACTGTTTTCTGAAACAACTGCCCATCTTCTTAGAGGAGATGATCCTCTCCAGCGATGGCAGGTTGATTATATTGGGCCCATTCCTCAGGCTGAGGGGTGAGATACGTCCTGACCTGTGCTTACACAGTGAGCAGGCTAACGCAGGCCTATCCAGAGTCAAGAGCGAATCAGGCATATTCCATCAAGGCACTCAGCAAGTTGATGCCTCCTATGGGACACCTCAAGTCATCAAAAGTGACCAAGGGACTCATTTCACTTGTAGAACGGTACAATGCTGGCAGAAGAAAACAGCATTGAGTGGCAATTCCATCTGCCATCTAATCTGATGGAAGCAGGCCTTTCTGAATGTTATAACGGTATTCATATAGTTGCCATGAAGACAAACTCACAGTCCTTGTGGGAGTGAATAAAGAGACTGTGGGACCTGAATGAAAGGCCTAGAGACAGCAGACCTGGTGCCCTGAAGATGCTATGGACAACATGGGTCTCCCTACTTTGAATCCAAATTATGGGCACTGATAATTGGGTAAAATCCCATATTGGCAATGAAAATAATCATCTGCTCCCTGGCCCTGAGAACCTAGAACCAGGTACCCATAGAATAGAATGGCCTTGGAAGGTGCAAGTAGGACCAACGTGGTCATCATGGTTTTATGATTTTTGTTATCAGTATTCCACATCATAACATCATGTAGAGCACTGCGAGGTAAAGGGCTAATGCTCCCATTCCAGGGGCTGCCATATATATCTTTCCAGGTATCTGGTTCTCAGAAGAGAAGAAGAACTACATATCCCAGAGGACTTTCTGTTTCTGATTTCTCTTCAGAGCAAAAGATATAACTGCTCCCAGGTCACAAGACTGTTTTTTTTTGTTGTTTTTTTTTTCAGTGCATTCACCCTGGCTGCCTTGTCTTCAGCTTTACACTAAGGCTTTCAGCTTCGGACACTCTTTCTCTCTCATTTATTTGGTTTACTATCTTCAATCCCAATTAATTTGTATCTCTGTTATTATAATTAGTAAATTAACTTTCCTCCTGAGATCGTTGCCACTATTTTGTTTTGTTTTTCCCTTATTTATTACTATTCCTTTCCCTCTTTGTTCCCCCACCCCTTTTCAGTCCAGTGGGCCAGTGGGCCTGCTGTCCCCCTCTCACAGACGCAGATAGATAACTCCATGACAGTGGTGTGGCCTACTTGCACTTTGGGGGAGATTAGTGGAGGTTGGGGGTTGGTAGCACTCCCAGTAATAGGTGCATGGCCTACAGGCATCATGGTCAACTCCGGTTTTCATCCTTAAGGAGACCTTAGTGGCAAATCAGGACGCTCCCCTTTGGTACCTGATATAGTTACGCAGCCTCAAATATAGGACCAAAGGGTATGGTACAGGCGGCCAGGATATGCCCAGTGCAACTGAAGTGTTGACCCAAGATAGGAATACAACCCATATCTTGCCATGGAAGGTGGACCTACTCCTTCTCAGAACTGCTGAATACTGATCCTCAAAGAACTAAGGACTTCAACAAGGAACCAATCATCAAGCGTCTCATTTTTGTTGATCTACATCATGACAGGTAATTGTACTATTGTTGCAGTGTACTGGGTCACCATAATGGAAGGAGCTTACCTTTAACCTGCTCAGTCATTGGTTCATGCCATGAAAAAAGTGGAGAGTAGTGAAAATGATGAATCAGGGCTTGAAGCTGTGATTGAGCACCTGGTAGGAAGGCAGGGTCAGTCTAGGGGAACTCAGGTGCAAGCAATACACCTGAATGACCAAAAGGGTTGGAGGCAGGAGTCACCCCTTCACAGACCTCATTTAAGGATTGGCAGTGGAGGTGAAGATGTCTTGCTAGTGATCACTGCTTACCAGAGGGTGTTTTAGGCCTTCTGAAGGTGAGCAGCTTTTTTTTCCTCTTATTTCTGTTGCTGTTGATTCTGAGTGGATCCTTACTTGCTTTGGCCTGGGATCTTGCTGTTCTGCTGTCTTGTGCTTTCCATTGTGTTAAATTTGTATAATAATCCCTTCTCCAGAGACAAGGTTGTTTTTTGTTGTTTCCACCTACTCTGAACAGGCCAAGGATTTCATATATCTGTTCATGAGTGCTGGGTTAACAGCTTTCTTTGGAGCTAGCCTTCCAGCCACAGAGACAGTTACTTTTGTACTCTGAAATACAGAAGTGATGTGCACGAATTTATGTTTGGAACACAAACTTAAGAAAACCTCTTTATCTGGTGCTTAATGACAAAATTGGTATGCAGTCTGCAATTGTGTAAATGATTGTGCCCTACTTGTATCTGAGATTGTACAGATAAGCACAGGAAACAGCATCTAGAATATGCACAACACAGGCAGTAACATTCAGAAATAAGCAGAATGTTAACGGTATGTAATTACAGTGGCTTTCAGGCATGGGGTTGTGTATAAGCAGGTAGTGGTGGTCAGAGCTCAAAAAGTGTTTTATGCTTAAAGAAACGTTGAGTATTTGTTGCAGATAATAGGCAGACATCTTCTGGGAAGCTGGAAAGTTTCTTTGAGGATCACGTGGGTCTAGCCAGAAGCTATCCCTTACTGAAAATGCCTGATCTTGAAGAAATGTTCTCACTGTTTAAAAAATATTCAAACATTCACACAGTTTTCAATAACTCAAAATGGCACCAAATCCCATATTTGAAGAACTTCTCTTTAACATACCACCTAGAGACACTTATTTCTCTTCTTCCTCATTTAGAAGTTGTAAGTTTTCTGGTTAATGTCAAGAAGGGGTTACTTTTGTTTAAATAGCTTAATCCTTTGCCTATTAATAGACGTCTCCAAACAAATGTTATCTGACCTTCTACTCCATGACAGAACTGGGTGAACTCAGCTGTCCTGGAGCATGCCTTTTGGTGCTTTTAAGTATTAATATATCTTTATTTTGATATTAATTAGTACTTGAAGAGTGAGATGTTAAGGAGGAAATAGCTTTCCGGTTACATCCTAGTACATACACACAAGGAGTGACTAGATCAGTCAGCACTGAAGTTATTGTGTTGAGGGGGTTGTCAGCCTTCTTATACAGAAATATTTGTACAAAGAGAGAGGGTGATCTGGCATCCTAGAAGTTCAAGTTTCTTCCAAGTATATTTTTATTCCTAGTCCAATTTCAAAGATTTCTTCTGACTACAGTTAACAGGAACTTTGAATTTCTAAGGAAAAAAAAAAAAAAAAAGTCAGTAATCCATTTTCTTTCTGATTGTTTTAATGTGACATGCAGAAACATATTGACAGCTACTGAGAACTCAAGGCAGGAACCATAACTTTCTATGTCAAATTTACTCATAAGCAAAGCATTTGCTAATTGCAGCAGAAACTGCTCTGCAAGTGATGAGTTATTTTTCATGGTGAAGCATATCTGCCAAAGAAAAGTATGCTTTGCGTTGGGTTGTGGCGAATAAAGAAAAGGAAAGGATGATCAGCATTGAAATCCTCTTCTATAACCATACAAAGCATTGCAATGCCAGCAGTAGCAGCTGCAGCTTCTGTTCCTTCCTCGTTAACTTCTACAAAAGCCTTGTGGACAATTTTAGAGAGGAAAAGATCGCGTGCACCTGACATTCCCGACAAGTCGGCCTTGGCACTGTCAAATATGTCCAACAAACCCATAGCTGCTAAATCTGATTTAAGGTCATAGCTGTCTTCTAGCTGAAATTTTGGCAAATGCACATGGACATCAGTGGAATATAGATGCTCTGGGCACGTCCACTCCTGGAGCTTCTCTAAGGTGAGCTGCTTTTCCAGCTAGAATTAAAAACACAGAAAGCATTACATGTTATCAGTGTAGAAGTGCACTAATTTCAGTAACATTTAGAGGGTTGTATAGAGTGCCATACTACTACGAAGTGAGTATACAAGAATGACTGTCCCCTTGTTTTTGGCAGCTCCATATAGATGTGAATGCTATTAAAATCTAGTCAGTACAGTTTTCAGCTGACGGAGTATAACAGATGTTTGCTTCTTGTTAGTGAACACAGAAACATGCACTGACAGCAAAAAACAATCTTCCTGTTATTCTAACTAAAGGGAGTTATGTAATTAAAAACCAGTAATAAAAATCATCATCAGAGAGACCGAGGATGCTGATAGATTCCTGTTTAATCAAACTTTTTTTTAACTAAATAATGTAAGTCTAAGAGAATAAAGATTTCCAAAGGTAATAGGAGTTCTACCATGAGAACTAAAAAAAAAAAAAAAAAAAAAGCAATTTTGTTTTTTGTAATCTTCTTTAGAGTTCTGTTCAGTGAGCTAAAGGACACAAAAAGCAGATGACATCTTCCCTCCCTGATGCACAATGTGCTCGTATTCTTGTGGTGTTAGCAGAGCATTATCTAAAAATTATGCCTGATGGCTATGGGGTTCTAAGCATGTAGGTTCAGTAAGGCTTTATTTTTGAGTGGCTGAACAGATCTGTTAAATAACTGCGTTAGCTTAGATGGGTCACCTTCTGCAGTCCAGTGGAGTCATCTTCGATATCATCAGGCAACAGGATGATCATGCTAAATTCTCTTTCATCATAAGGCAGCTCCAAAACACGGGTTTTCAGGTCAGAGATGTACCCAAAACGAAATTTCTTTTTCTGATACATCATTTTCACTGTCTTTCTTTCATTCTAAGTAGTTAAAAGGTACAGAAGAAGTTAAAATATCAATCTGAAGAACTGATGAGGAATATAAGAATTGTATTCCTGCAGAAACCTCTACTGCACTATATCAGGTGATCATAGGACTGCCTCCAACAGATTTAAAACTGCTTAATAACAGTTTTTTTCTAAAGATGAAGTGAATTTTAGTATTTCACTCCTCCTGCTCTTTTATAGCACAGTCAATGCAGGGCTGAAATGGTATTTGAGTTGCCGTACCTTTATATTTCTCTAACAGCAAAAAACACCAGTGTTAGGAAACCCAAGATCAGCCCTGTTCAGTGTAAATCAGATGACTGAATGCATATTTTGTAGAGCTGTTCCAGAAAATATAGAACAAGAAAATGGGGCTCAAACAAAATGTGCAATCATTTTAGTACAGTTCATACCAGCCTAAGGACAGAAACTCAGCCAGGCAAGGTCAGGGTCCTAGACTGCATATGAGAATTGCCTCTGATACTGTTCTAGTAAGTGACAGGACAAATACTGCAGTTCATAAAGAAATTCTTGCATAAACTGAAAGCGTTATCTTGCTTGCATTCTTCTATAATTCTACTTGCAAGTCAAGAATCAGTTTAAGACATATATGTATATTTTGCCTTTTTCTGTCAGAGAGAGATACACTACCAAAATGTATCTATTGTACCTTATTCAACCGAAACGGCATGTCAGCAGTGTTGGCTTCTTCAAATTTCTCTGCCCAGTTCCCTTTGAAATAAATAGCATTTACCAGTACCAGCTTGGTCATGCTATTAACTGAGCCTTCAGGCAGCAGATGGGGGATTTTACCTTTAGAGGGGGCAAAAAAAAGAGAAATCACAACAAAACCTTGTAATGTGGTGACTGTATGAATTATCCACAAAGATACTGATGCCACAGAATTGAATAATTCTAGTCCATTCCTTCCATAAAAATGGTCTTTTTTTTCAGTATCCGTTGCTTTACTTCACCTTATTTGTTAATAGTACTATGCTATGGTAATTTTTGATATACAGTAACTTGATTAAAATGTAATATTTGTAGTTGTAACTGTCATGTATGACTTGTCTTCTCCAGTAGTTTGTCACTAGCTACCCAGATAAAAAGGACCCAGGGCAGCCTGAGGTGCAGCACATCGCTTCATGGGTCATATCCCTCTGCCACACCTGCAGTCGGCTATGCAAAGACTAGTGAATACACAGGTTTTAGGACTATGGGATTAAGAAATATATAAAACATAGACCACGCTGTCATTTTAGGCAGTCCGATTCAGATAGACAAGATCTCCGTGAGTCTAAATTTCTGTGCACCCAGCCTGTATGGGTTGGTGTGAACACAAACAATGGATTTATGTAGTTGTTGAAGTGTCTTGCTTAGGTGTTTTCTGGCTCTGTCAATCAATTGTTTGACTATCCCAGGACAAAATGTATTTTCTCAATAGGTGGCAGGAAATATACAGTCTTCCTGCTCATAAGGTATGCAAAATTGCCAGTTACTTCAACAATGAGAAGTAGCTTACCTTCAGTTTTCTCCTCTACCCACTGATTAATTTCCTTCTGGGCTTCACCATGAGCCTGAAGAAAATCAACTGCAGCCAAATCAGCTCCATATAGCTTCTGAGTATTAGTCAGGAAGTCCTAGATTTGGAAACATTAAGAACAGCTGTTATTGCATGTTGGCAAGAAAATATCACTTTACAATGTAGATAACACACAAATTAAACAGATCATCTGCTCTGAGGTGGGGCTCTAGCAGTGCACTGTCAGTTTGTTTTTTTAATTGCTGTTTTTCTTTGAAACACAAGTGAGTAAGCCTCAAAGTACATCCCAGAAAGAGCTGAAGAGGAATAAATATGACAATGCCGTAATATGCACAGAGGTACAATTCTCTAGCAAAGAAGCATGCTGTTTAGACAGGCTGGGAATTTCCCCCCAGATAAATGTTTTCAAAAATATTTTCAGTAATGTAGTACTAGACCAATGAAAATCCCAGGAAAAA
Organism: Callipepla californica brunnescens; assembly: GCA_023055505.1. Classification (NCBI taxonomy): domain Eukaryota; kingdom Metazoa; phylum Chordata; class Aves; order Galliformes; family Odontophoridae; genus Callipepla; species Callipepla californica. Next base: position 73,280,330 of record JALIRH010000002.1, on the reverse strand, counting down.
ACAACAGGCAGAGGAATGGGATGTTGTTATATACGCTCTGAGCCAAGAACCTACATGGCTTACTTTTACTTTTTGAGCCCCAGAGCAGTAGAACTGAACAAGCAAAGAAAGCAATTTGCTGCGTGGCATCCTTTAGGATGTGCAGATGCCTATAGATGCAACAATGCATGTATGCAACACTTGCACTTACTGCTCGGTAACTCTAGAAAGACGTCTAGATGCGTTTTTGCCTCAAATACTCAAATGGCTGTGTTCCTATAAAGACAGCAACACTCAGGCTACACTGCTTACTAATGCAGGAAAACACAGTTTTGATACCCAGCCTTGCTATTGTGCTGTTTTTGCTATGGGACACATTCTGGAGACAGGAGAGCAACAGATGATCAGGTTTTAAAGCCCCCACCACCACCACACAGCTCTGTTCTGTGTACCCCACCGGCAGAAAGCTGTAGGACTTCTCTCCAAAAAGCCGACTGGCGATCCGTAGCAGACAGGAAGAATCCCTTCTGTTTATATCTGCGGTCAGAGCCCGGAATCTTGAGTGAATGTTTTCTACTTCATCAAAGTGAAAAGTCTGAAACGAAAGAGATGAGCTAGCTGCTGCCAGTGCTGTGCTTAAAGAACTTGCAGAGTATCTGTACAGTGCCTCTAGTAGTTAGGTTAAGGAAAAGAAGCAGGAGGCAGCTGGAAGCTGTAAACCTCAAAGGCAGAGTGAAGCTGTCCCTTAATGCTGTGTCAGCCATGCCATTTGTATTAAGCTACTGCTGTCTGTTTGGCCACAGCTGAAGCTTTTGATTGTGATCTGGAATCTTAGCATAGTGCTGTCTGCATGTTTCTCCTCTATGGACCACTGAGTTTGTCTGAGCACTTGAGGCAGATGAGGTATTAAATTGAGAGCTACAGTCTTTGGTGGTTTTATGGAAATGTCAGTGCTTTCATAGACAACTATCACCTTAAAATTAAAGCTCTTATAGTGTGAAAGTGTATGTACAAATACCCATAGGGAAGTGATTAGCCAAGGCGCAAGGCAGCAGGATCCACAAAGAGATTTGAGTTTTGAATGTGTGGAGCTGGGCTTGGTCATCTTCATGGCTCCCCTCCACCGTGGGATATTCTGTGATTCCAACTTAGGGTAAATTATGACCCCAGAAACAGAGTTCTGTGTGCTCATAAATGTGCTTCACACTCATCAGTCACTCTCCTTGATTAGCTGATGTTCTCATCAATTAAGCATTATGCTATGGGAACGTGCATTGCTGAAGGTTACTGTGCTGAAGCACTTCTATCTCCAGCTTCCCTACTCTTCTCTTGCATTATTTCTGCTCTCAGTAGATTCTTCCTGGGTGGGGCTGACAGTTGAATTATAAGGAATAGATGTTCAAAGTCTGTTTGTACAAGTAGTGATTCAGTTTTATTGTCTCTTCACTAAGAACAGCAGTGGTTAATGGCCTGAACCAGCTCTTCCTAAAGTTCAGAATACAAAGGTAAACTTATTCATAGTGCAAATAAGTTAACAGGGACCACAGTGACAACTCTCACATATTTCCATTTGCACTGCAGGTGTTTCTCTTGTGAAGAGGAAAGATGCAAGGTCCCTTTTGCATAGGAGATCTGAGAGGAAATTAGCACACTGCTAATTTCACACTAGAATTAGCAGTTTGCAAGTGCTGTTGTGAAACCATCAGCTCTAAAAGACCGACTTTAAATACAGAAGCTACTTGCCAGCTTTCAACCAGGCTAGGATGTGTGAAAGGACTGATGAGCTGGGTCCACAACAAAGCCCAGAGTGAAAGAGACACACCATTTTCTCTTAACCTCTGCTGCCTAACCTAAGGGTACCATGAGAACGGGCGTATGGGCTCTGCTCATCAGAAATACTGGGTGCTCATCTTCTACAACGCTGCGACTTGGCTAATGTCATCATTGCGACAGTTACAGGCTTAAAATATGAAGCTGTATTATTATTTTTTTTTGCTGCTAAGATATACTAAGCATTGTTATGTGTACCATTAGTAAGCATGTATTGCAAAACAATAGTTCTTTGTGGAAAAGGCTCATAGAGTGGGTTGGGCTGGAGTGCAACTGAAAGCCTACCTGGGTCCGTTCCCCTTGCTGTGGGTAGGGCTGCCACCAGCAGCGCATGCTGCCCAGGGCCCCATCCAACCTGCTCTTGAGCCCCTCCAGGGATGGGGCACTGCAGCTTTTCTGGGCAGCTGTGCTACCCTCTCAGTGAAAAAATTTCCCCAGCAAATACCTCACTTAAATCTTCCTGCTTTTGGTTTAAACCTTGTCTTGTCACAAACTCCCAGTAAGGACTTGGTGCTGGGGACTCTGATCAACTTAAACTGAGACTGATAAATCAGCAAGATTAGTTTCCAAATTCATCAATTAACCAAAACAAAGTGAGAGGGAAAAAAGGGCCATCAGTGAATGCAAGAGGAGGGCTGTGGAGCACAGCAGGCAGGTAGCAGCAGTGGGGAAGAGACAGTGAGTGACATAAACCTCCCCCTCACCATCACACAAATAATGCTCTCCTCTCATTGTCCCATTTCTAAAATTTAATGGCTTTTAATTTCAGGAAATGGCAAAAATGTTGCTGACCTTCAGCACCTGCGCCTCTGTATTACCTCTGGACCCGAGAAGGACCATGGCCAGAGCAGCAGAAATACTGAAAGGCGAGAAGAAAACGTTTCCTGATGGGTTAGTTTCATTAATGCTTCTGAAGAGATCAAGTGCGAACCTGCCATTGGCACTGCTTAGGTGGTCCATGGCTGCAGCTGAAAAATAAAGGTTTCAGTGAGGGCTCCGAGAAAGCACTCCTCAGAGACATAGTGCAAGCAGCAAGGGCTGGAACTGGCTGCAAAAAGCAGAGGTGCGACGAGAACACACTTACCTCTTGAGATGCTTTACAGCTGGCTGGGCCGGCAGCTGCAGGGGAGGACTGAACAGGTAGGAGCCCTGCAGTAAGGTGGAGCTGGGCTGCTGGGCGGCCTCTGGGAGGGGGGTGAAAGGTGCAGTGCTGGGGCGGGCAGACGGTTACGCAAAAGCTAGTAGCAGGCAATGCTGTGAAACCTTCCTGCTTGTACAGCTGGGATCCCTCCTTCTTGTTTGCAGTGGGATTTGTAGATAGGGCTGTTTCTAGCTTCTTTCTCCAGAAGGCTTCACGTTAACGTGATCTTATTCTCTTTCAGGAAAGCGAAGCGGCAAGTGTTGCTTTTGCTTTCACATGGCACTCCGCCCACGGCCTCTAGAGGTAGGAAGGGGCAGAAAATGAACTTTTCACCCTGCTTCCTTTTTCCATGGCCTGATAGTGACAGAATAAGGGGAATAGCTTTAAACTAAGAGAGGGGAGATTTCAATTAGATGTCAGGGGGATGTTTTTTTTACTCAGAGAGCACCGAGGCACTGGCACAGCTGCCTGGACAAGCTGCGGTGCCCCATCTCTGGAGATATTTGAGGCCAGGCTGGGTGGGGCCCTGGGCAGCCCTGCCCACAGCAGGGGGTGGGAACTAAATAATCGCCTTCCTGAGTCTTCTGTGATTTTATGACTCCGAGCCTTTGCCTCAAAGGCTCCTTACTATGAATCCTCTTAGGGTTAAAACCTAAACTCCATCATAACCCGGGTATGCACCTTGGTTTTACAGCATTTAGCAAAGATTCTGTGCAACAATGAATTTTGAGTGAGCTACATGAAAGATGACTGCCCTCCACCACGTGCTTGCTTTCTTCACAAAAAAAAAAAAGTCATGGTCAAAAAGGAAACAGAACTCCCCCAGCATTCACAAAGAACTTGTTTATTCTTTCAAGAACAGCAAAACAAATAAATCACTGTGTTAGGAAACCTTTGGCATTCAGTTTAATGAAGGTGCTTAAGAAACCCTGAATAGGGAAAAATATGTAAGGATTGGGGAAAAAAAGCTGTCACTTAAATAGTGGATAGGAATTTGTTGTTGTTTTTTTTTAAATGTCCTTTCTTTTCTTTAAAAAGACTAAAGAACTGAGAGCTGATATTCCCAGGTGGCACGTGTGGTGTTAAGACAAAAAGAAAAGCTGTAAGGTCATTGGTTAGACATAGTTTTATTCCCACTCTGGCAGAAGTGCTGTCCCGTTATAGTAAAACCTTGGTCTGGTTCAGATCTTAGTAACTCCTCTGAACAGGCTGCTAAGGACTCCTTTCATCTCCCTCAGTTACTGAAATGTTCCAGAAGGAAGAAGAATTTTAAGGTAACTGGGGATAGGAAGAAAAATGGGGAGCAGAGCATAAGGTATCTTCCAGTACAGTCAGCAGCAAAATCACCCTTTTCTATCAGTCACCATCTGACTTGCTACCTGCTGGCCACAAAAAGTACAATAGGAAATACAAGACAGGTAAAAGTTTGCTGAGCAAGTGGGATGTTTATGTTTCTTGTGCCAGCAAGAAAACAACTCTACTTGAATGGGGAAGGTAAGGGAGCTGTTTTAATTGGCAGCTGCTGTGTTTGTCTGAGCACTGTTACTCTACTCAAGCCCAAAATGATGACCAGATAAGGGGATTCAGGCACAGCGGAAAGAAACAATTAGTGCAAAAGAGCAGCTCTATCCTAAAAGAGATCAAGTTACTGTGTTAATGGCAGCTCTTCTGTCCCCTTAGGGGGAGCAAAATCTGCCACAGAACAAAATGCTGTTGGTTTTGTTGTGCCGGATGAAGAAGAGGAAGGGATGATCGGCAGTGAAGTTGGCAACGATCATAGCGCAGCGTAGCAACATTATTCCTGCTGTGGCAGCTGCTGCTTCAGTGCCTTCTTCGTTGACTTCCACAAAGGACTTGTGAACCACTTCAGAGAGCACCAGCTCGTTACCAGAGGAGATTCCCGAGAAGTCTGCCGTCCGTAAGTCAAATGCGTCAGGCATTCCCATCGTGCTCAGGGTGGGTTTCAGTTCGTAATTTTCTTCTAGTTTAAATCTGGGTAAAGACACCCTCACTTCTGTGCTGTCCATCGTGTTAGGATTGATCCAATCCATCAGCTTCTCATATGTAAGTTCTCTTTCCAGCTTAAGAAAAAAAGCAACAGAAGCATAACCCAACGTTAGGTAACTACAATGAGAAGAGTCACAGTTTTACTCTAATCACTGCTTCTGCTGGTGTATGTTTATATAACACAATGTGCATTGGTGATATAATAGCTCTGAAACTGAACTGCAGGCACGTGTGCAGTACCAAGCTCTCTTCCAAGGTAGGATGCAAACTGTCTTTGCTTTGAGATCAACAACTTACCTTTTCCAAGCCAGTAGATTCATCCTGGATGGAATCGGGGAGCAGAATGATCATGCTGAGTTCATTATCAACATAAGGGATCTCAAGGACTGTGGTCTCCAAGTCTCCGATGTAGGTCATGTTATATTTGCCTTTTCTGAACATCATCTGCACAGGTTTTGTCTCATTCTGGAAATAAAGAGACATGAAGAGTTACTATTGGGCTAGCACAACAGCTGGAATATATGAAGCAGGCATCCACTTACTTAGGGCTTTTCACTATTTGACTGCACACAGAACTAAGTACAGTGCATAGTCACTTTCTTGTCAAGCAAGAGATAAGAAGTAAGGATCCCTGAGATTTAATTGTTAATTGCTAAGGTGGAAATATCTGTGAAATTTGCTTTAGGGAGAAGCAGCAGGAATACAGATTTGCTCACTTTAGAAATAGCGACATGCTCTAAACAGAGTTGGTACTAAGCAGAGTTGCTGTTCTAGCTCTGTAACAATAATAATCCCTACTTCAGTATTTTCATGTCACTCCGTGTGGCTCTAAGTACTGTGACATAAAGCAATAGAAATACTTCACTATGCCCCTAGAAATGCTAAGAAAGCACCAGCGTTATTTTGCTTTGTTAAAAGGCAGAGGGAAAGATGAATCTTTCATCTTCTTGCTGGCCGTTTCTCTCCCATCTCTCTCCATTTTCACACGGAGCATCAGTTACTTTTGTATACCTTATTTTCTTCCTTTTCAGTAGAGCCTAGTTGCTTCTTCCCCTTACCTTCACTAAATAACACAAGAAGTATCCGTTTCTAAAGGAAAGACCATTGAAACAGTGAATGTGACTCAATTCTATGAATGACAGCCACGGACACTGAGAACAGAATGTGGCAGAAATGATCTTGCAGCAGCAATCGGTGACACATGAAAATGATGGATAAGCAAAGAAAAGGCCAAAGGGTGTGCCAGAATCACCCAGTGAAGTCGTTCCAATGATCAGAAGTCACAGACAATAGATCTCATACAATGCTCAGAAGACTATTGGTAGTTTAAAGTCTGGACAGACTGTAAAATAACCAGCTTAAAACTTCAGGTTTGCACCTGGGATTTTTAATTGCTCACTTGAGCCTCCTCGTTGACTTCTGTAGCTCATCAATTACGAGTTGTTAATGAAATGAAAATAGAAAGTTAAGCTTAGTTTTGTAAGGGAAAAGGTTTTGTGGTTGTTTGCACATCTAAAAGCGTGTTACTTGAGTCAAGGCCGCATTCTCCAATCTCACATTTTACAACTTTTTCTAATAGCTGTTTTCATCCCAAAAAATGCAGTCTAGAAAAATGTGTGTCTACACTGGAAAATGTAATGTCAGAACTAGGCTGAGCCTCATACCCCAAGGAACAGCACTGGATTTGCCTCCTGAGGGGGGGTGGAAAAAGAGACCTGAAAAAGGCAAGTAAGCAAGCCTGGGCTGCGTGTGACATCTCTGTGGGAAGTGGACAGCAAACCTTCCTTCCTAAAAGGAACCAAAAAAGCTGAAGGTGACGGCTCTGTTCAGACACTTCTGCACTTCTCACTTCTTCTCTGCCTAGAACCTGTGAACATCTTTTGCCCACACAAATTTTACACTGAAACAATCGTGTTGGCAACTTCTGAGAAAGTGGTCACGGCTCTCAAACAGCCTAACAGCTTCACACAAGCATTTCCTACAGTTCAGTTCGTTTATCACACCACCTTTCCCAAACACAAATGAGCAGAGTAAAAGGAAAAAAAAAAAAAAAGAGGAAGTATAAAATAAATAGTTGCAATATTAAAGTTCTTCGTAATTATTTAAAGCTTCACAGAAACCAAACAAGGAAGTGTTCATAGTCAGGGGGTGGCTACAGTGAGTTCTGTGCACATTACCTCAGGTAACTCTGCTCGAACAATGGTTTTTTTTCTACATTACGAAGAACTTTGTACTATTAACATATCCTACCTTGTTAATTTTAAACGGCATTTCTTTTGTGGTCTCTTTGTCAAACTTCTCTTGCCAGTTGCCCTTGAAATAGATGGCGTTCACCAACACGAGTTTGGTCATTGAGTTAATAATTCCCTCCGACAGCAATTTCTGAATTTTACCTTTAGGGTATAGCAAAAGAAAACACAAATTTAACAGCAGTACAAAAGCAACTGTTGTAATACAGAGTATTTAAAATGTACTAATTACAGATTAGGGAATTATGTCCCAATCAGAGACAGTGGTTGAGGTGTTTGTTTGTTTTAAAATGACAGTATTATACTTTGACATAGCTGTTATGTAAGCCCTGCCTGACATTCCATACATTAGAGAGTTCTGCAAAACACTCACCTTCAGTCTTCTCTTCCACCCAGCCATTTATTTGCTTTCTGGAATCCTCTGAAGCATTTTTGAAGTCAGTCTGTTCTAGCCCAGTGTGGTAGAATTTCTGACTCGAGTCTATAAATGACTGCCATGAACATTTAAAAAAGCTTTTCAGCAATGTATTTCACTGACGTTCAGCCACAGATGTTTTTTAAGCACACTGAGAAAAATCTATCCCCTTCTCTTCCTCCAGCTTGATACGAAGCCACTTAAGTTTTGTCTGACATGTTCTTATCAGTTGTTTTATCGCCTATTTGAGCTAGGATTTATCTTCCTCTTTATCTTATTGTGTCAAATGGCTTCTTTAACATGCTAGAACATTCTAGAGCACTCAACTGAGAAATGATTGCCTGGGTTGTTTCTTTTGTTTGTTCTTTTTGCTCGAGTGAGAGAACACACAACGTTATAAGCTTGGCCCTACAAAAACTTCACTGCCGAACCTCCTAGGCTGACAGAAAATTTTTAGATTGGAGGGGAAAAAAAATAATTTTATTATAGCGAGAAGGAATATTGATAGATGCATCCTCTCCAATTGAATATAGCGACATCTTTATTCACAGATGCCACGTTCAGAGTATAATCCACGTAGTTTTAATCTACTAGAGGAATGAGAACAGCACTCTTCATTGAAAACAGACTATTAATTAGTAAAAGTAGCAAGACAGCAACTCATAAGCAACACAACAGCATTTGTTTTCCACCAGGACTTCTTACTCTGTAACACTCAGAAAAAAATACATTAGAACCGTAGTTCTGTACCTAGGGAAGCAGGAATCTAAAGAAACAGAAATAACAGTACCTACACCCCTCATATATCTATGTATATACTTATAAGGAAAGTATTAAGAGCCACATACTCCTCTCAGCACGTTCTCCAGAGGGCTTAATTAACAGAAGAAACTACAAAATGCCGCCCATCCTTGACAGCAGTAACAGGTTTTGTTCATCAGTTACAGGTTATCAAAGGAAAGGAGATTTGTCAATCATTTGACCCTAGAACCCACCAAAAATGGACCATGAAACCCAGGGGATTAAGAGTCTGATGAATTTTATGGTTTTGTACCAGTTGTGCATTCATTTAATCTAAAGGTAGCTTCTCCACCCAGTTCATACCCCAGCCTTTTGTGTCAGGTTGGCTGGTCTCAGCCTTGAAAAATTTGGAAAATAAAACCCGAACCTTTATCTAACCTTCAGCAAGGGGAATAGCTAGCGAGTACGTTACACTTCACAGCACCCCACATTTAATGTTTACTTACTGAGAGAAACTCAAACGTCTTTTCTCCATAAAGTCGGTTCGCAGTTCTGAGGATGTATTTGGTGTCAGGGTTGTTAATTTCAGAGAGAAGCGACTGATACCCATTGTGAGCATCCTCAGCTTTGCTCAAAGAAAGCACCTGCAGAGAGACAAATACCTTCTGTGGAGCCCACGTCATCTCTGACACACTTGCTTCAGCACAATTGTTATTAAATCTGAGTGCAGGCACATTCTGCCTTTTTCTTAACACTGCACATGTTACTCCTTAGAGAACTCAGGATTTATAATCTCCACCTTAGAAAACCTAGCCTTAATTCTGTTAAAGGCCACAAACAAAGGAGCCTGGAGTCAAAAGCAGAACAAACCTTCATGTGATTTTTCACATTGATTATAATAGCACCGAAACATCTTATTCAATTCCTTAGATGCAAACCTGATCCTTCAACTGACAACAGAAAACAGGCTGCTGTAGCTGATGTTAACACAGGCAAAGACTTAAAATCCCATTAAAACAACTTTTCAGCTTCATCCTCATTCTTCTTCATCACTATAACCATTGCTACAAATGAAAAAGTACAGATGATCTACTCTGAATCACAATGCCACAGAGAGAGAGGCAGGCGGCACCTCAGTGAATGTGAAGTAAACTGCGCAGCAGTTAATGATAGATTAATCATATCCTATAGTTAATGATAGATGTGTGTGACACAGCAGACACACCACTCCCTAACTGCTCCCTCGGTAATTTATTTGCCAGTTTACATTTTGAGTGTTACTTTTCATTGTCCATTCAGCTCTGCCTTGTTCTGAATCTTTGCTGAGTTACTCACTGGAAGTTCAGAACTATGTCCTTAGCCCTGTATCACTTCCTTCTTCAGGATGTACCAGGATTAAGATTACAGGTTATGAAAACCTAAGCTAGTACACTAAACAAGCAACCGATCATTTTTGTTTGTTTGTTTCTTAAAACCTTGGACTGTTTAACATGACATGCTTATATGTTGTATTTTTCCCCCTTATCATCTGGCTTCATTTTTGAAGTATGCACAGTCTGATATTAAGCCCCCAAAAAAGATAATATAATACATTATTTTATGGAACTGGACATTAATCTCTAACTGTACAAACATATAATTAAAAAAAAAAATCCCAGGTACCTCTTAATGACATATAAAAGGAAGACCTCCATACCACAAACACCCTAAAAACCAGGGATCTCTTAATTTCACACTGCAGGAAGCCCTCCTGTACATAAACTCAGTAGAAACAGGTTCTGCTTATGTACATACCTAAGGATGATTTCTGCCCTCTGAGGCCAGAATGACTATCACAATTTAGCAATTAGAGGTCACAGACTGTAATACAGATCTCAAGTCTGTAGTTCACACACCATCAAGTAGATGATATATGCATCAAATCCAATCTTAAGTTCATGGAGACATACCTTTGCTATTTGGGCTTCAGTGTTACCTTTGGAACCCAGCAAAATCATAGACAAAGCAGAAGAAATACTAAAAGGAGAAAAGAATAGATTCTTTGTGCTGTTCTTCTCACTCAGCTCTCTGAAGAGGTCGAGAGCAAAAGTGGTATTTGCTGTACTGAGGCTATCCATGGTTCAGAGCCTAGGAGAAAAAAAAAAAAAAACAACACAAAACAAGATTGGCTTAAATTTATTTGATCATAAACTGATAAACTATTTCTGTCTTTTACATTTTCCAATATAAACCATACAGCAAATATCTCGATTTGAGTAGAAAATTATGAAAACCTAGTTTGGCAGAATAAACATCTTAAATTCCATACAATACACTTGAGGAAGCTACTGTTTCTATGATTTAATCATGTACACGTAGCAAGAGCAATTCCCACTGGATCAGAAACATATAATTATTAAGGTTGGTAAAGATCATGTAGTCCGACTGTCAGTCCATCGCCACCACACCCACTAACCCACATCCACATGTTTCTTGAACACCTCCAGAGATGTGACTCCATCACCTCCCTGGGCAGCCTGTTCCAGTGCCTCACCACTCTTTCCAAGAACAAATTTTTGATAACATCCAAACTGAACCTCTTTTGGTACAACTTGAGGCCGTCCTCTCCCATCCTATTGCTGTTACCTGGGAGAAGAGGCCAATCCCCACATTATTACAAACTCCTTTCAGGTCGATGTACAGAGTGATAAGGTCTCTCCTGAGCCTCCCAGTTCCCTCAGCCCATTTCTCAGAAGCCTTGTGTTCCAGACCCTTCACAGCTTCGCTGGATGAGCTTCAGGGCCTCAGTGTCTTCCTTGTAATGAGAAAAGCCATTACTCTTGCTCACAGAGTAAACATCACATCTTTTGAGATGAACATACATGACAGTTATTTTGTTTAGGACTTGACAGAACAAGTCTCCTTTGACTCCGTGCAGTTTTATAGGAAAACCAAAGCAGAAAGGCATCAGAATGGCTGAATTAAGAGACTTACCTTCTCAAAGTGTGTGTGTCTAAGGTATTTCCTTCAAGCTTGCTTGTTCGCTAGTGTCCTACACCTACCAGTCAGTCTGCCAGAAGCCAACTGAACGATTCGATCTGCAAGATGTAAATGAAATTTATCTGGTCAGCATGTCAGATTACTGCTGCGGTATGAAGTCAAAGTCCACTGCAGTTTGCCTTTTATTGTCTACAACGTGGAAACAGACGCAATAAAGTGTTTATGGGGAATTTCACGGCACATACGTATCTCCGTGCTCGTCAGATTTCACGTACGTCAGCAGAGCGGGCAGCTAACTAACCTGAAGTTATACTACACATCTACAGGGAGGAGCAGCGAGTGCCAGAGAGCAAGTTACAGATAAGAACCTCCAGACACCGCAGGATGTCAACCAGTAGTAAAGGCGCTTTGTATGGCTTGTCATTTCTTCTCCCCTAAGGCAGTGCCTGCTGTTAGGACGTTGCTACAAAATACAAAGCCAACACCTACTCCTGCACTAATGATTCACCATCTCAAGCATGAGGGAGCAGCACAGCTTCCCCAGGTGTGTTTCCTCGAAGAGAAACTCTTGCCAGGAGCCACAGGCAACAGCTGCAGCTGCGCTCATGTTTCCCTCTGCCCGTGCGCGTAAAAAATAATAATAAAAACGACAAAAAGAAAACGGACTGGAGCAAAGAAGCTCGATCTCTCAATGGCTTTCCGCCTGCTGGCCACAAAACTCGCGCAGACAGGGCTGGATGACAGCTCCGGATGACGGGTCCCCTCCCTCCGCCAACGCCCGGCAGCCGCGCCCGCCCAAACCGCTCGGAGCTCGGCCGCGCGGGAAACGCCGCCGTCGCCCCCCTCAAAAACCGACGCAGGCTTCCCGGACATGAAACGGCCCTCACGCTCCGCACTCACCCCGCCGAGCACCAGCGGCCGCCGCTCCGCCCTTCTCCCGGAAGCTTTCACCCAGCCACGGGCCGCCCACCGCGGACAGCGGCCCCGAGCGGCCGCGTCAGCTTCAGCCTTCCAACCCCCCCCCCCTCCCTACGGCCTCCCCGTCCTGAGGGAGCGAAAACACCGTCAAGCTGCGAGGGGTTGCTTAGTATTAGTGCTGCTGTATTTGAAGCAGGTGCTGTTTTGGATAAAGATGAGCTGTAGGTCGAGCAGCGTGGGTTGGGCTCTTCTGTCACGCGTGAGGAAATGGGGCGGTGCCTCATGTTCCCTGCGAGGGGAAGGGGTGGATGGAGCCTGAGTCTGATCAGAGTGCTGACCAGTGTTGCTGTATCAGTGTGTGTGCCTGCAGGCGCTGCTGGGGCTGTGTGGGGTAGCAGAAGCTTAGCCTCAGGGTGTGGGATGTGTAGTCTGAAAGAGAAGGGGATTCAGGTCACGGTCACCCCAGCTGCAGCAGGGGTATCAGGTTTTGCACCTGAGTTGGCAGGCCAGCATCTGTGGAGCAAAAAGTAACTGATTAAGGTGAGCAGAACCTGCCAAAGAAGAGGATGGTTTTAGATTTGTTGTGTCTGATGAAGAAGAGAAAAGGGTGGTCCGCTTTAAAAGTTACTGTAGGTGTTCTTGACCTCATCACCAGGACACCTGTGGCAGCTGCTGCCTCAGTACCTTCTTCATTGACCTCCACAAAAGCTTTGTGAATAACTTTTGATATGAAGAGGTCCTTCTTCTCTGACATCCTTGTGAAATCAGCCTGAGCAGGGTCAAAAGCACTTCGTATCCCCATGCCGCTCAAAGCAGATTTAAGATCGTAATTTTCTTCCATCTTCAACTTGGGCAGGTACAGTTCCACTTTGGACTTCATCATACTGGCTGAGTTGGACCATTCAGCTAATTTTTCATAGGTCAGCTCTCTTTCTACCTGCAAGGAGTTTTGTAAGAAAGTAGTCATAATGCAATAGGTGAAAAGAAGGCGTGCACACACGAGATGTAAAAGTCTAACTATCAGCTGTGGGTACAGCTAAAATGTGCTCCATGTTCTTAGGATATGATCCTGCAGAGGGCTGAGCAACCTATATTCCTATCTGTTTCCTTAAATGCAATAAGGTGTGGAGTGAACCTTCAGAACAATTCGTTATTTTGGAGGAGGATATGAGAAGTGTTGCTTTTATGCAGTGTCTGACAAAACCATATTAATAGGTGCTCAGGATGTGTGTATGTGGAAGGTATTTCTCTTAGTAGCAGTAAGTAAGTGGAATACATGGAACTTCAGTTGCAAATAAAAACGTGTTTGTCCTAATCTACTTTGATTCAGGAACTGATTCTGGCGTGGTCATTAAGTGGCTGCTGATACCTTGTGGGTCAGGGTAGTCAGCACTACGTTTGAGAAGCTTCATTACAAAATATCTGGGCTGCAGATGGCGTAAACTTGATTAATCAGGCTGTCAGAATATTAATTTTAGGGCATGGTGGTTTCGATTTGGTTCTAAGAAAGTAGTGGGCATACTTTTTTAGTGTGTCCTGAGGTAGATTATTGTGCTTGCATCATTAACAGATGCCCTGGAAACTAGACTGAGCAGTCACTGTGTTACAGCCTATGAACCAAAGTATGTACGCATCAGCCCTCTTTCTGCTGTGATTTTGAAGTTCATTCTTCCTCACTATTTTGTCATGTATATCCCTTAATGCCTCACAGTGCTTGTGATGCAGTATGTCAGTTTTACCAGCTCCAGACCAGTAGTGTTGTCACTGATGTCATCTGGTAGGAGTACGAACACGCTGAGTTCATTTCCCACGTACGGCAGCTCAATGATTTTGAACTTCATAGTTCGTTCGTGGTGGATCAAAAATGTATCCTTCAGAAACATCATCTGTACTGGCTTTGTCTCGGTCTGTGAAATGATTCAGATGTTAAAAACAAACAAAAGATAAGTAGTTCTTATTCCTTAAGGTGAACGTTAAAGATTGCTTGCTTGAAAATATTGTACGCAAGGGTAAGACTTGACATCATCTGAATATTTTTCTAGTGCCCTTTATCCTGATTCAAAGTCACAGAGATCCTCAAAAAAAAAGAAAAAGAAAAAAGCATGGCCACTACCTGCTAACTGCATGACATGCGATGTGTTTCTCATTCTTTTTGAAAAGTTAGCTCTTGAAACATTCAAGGTAATTACTTGTCTGCAAGTTCTCCAAAAAAAACTTTACATTTCTTGAGCAAATGTGTCGATGAGGGGGAAAAAATACATATGTTGACTTCCATTCTCTGATGTCATCAACTCTCTTGCATGCTTCCAGTCAGTACTGATAGTTTGAATTTACCTGTGAGCTGTGTTTGCTGTGACCTATGCTAGCCTTTCCCCTTCCCCAAACCACAGAGGTTTGGATTACCACATAAAATTGAATTACATAGTAATCTTCTGAACTCCTACGCTGTATTACGTTCAGAGACCTTCACTGATACGTCCACTCTCTCTTTTCCGTTGTTACGCAAGTGCAGAAGCTTACCTGTTTGCAGGCTCTGCTGTCAGTCACCCTGTGGATTAAACCCTTTTTGTGCACTGTGTACTATGACAGATCCTAAAACTGCACGTGTAGTATAGAAGGTTTCACGTAACGCAACCACAGTATCGACACAACTGCTTCACATCACCAGGCATACAAAAGGTGTTTGCACTCGTAATCTATGTCAAACAAGGTGAGAGTTTTGCTTGAAAATTCCTTTTGCTCACCTTTGACACAAACCAAAAATATGTGTGCCGTGAGCTCTGTGAATTGTTCGTGCACAATTGGTGAAATACTGTAAGCTCAGTCGTGCCCTCCGTGCGTACTGAATGCATCACCCATACAAAATGGATGGCTAAAATGACAAACCCTCTTGAAAATTCCACATGAGGTTTTGCGCAATGGCCAGGGTGTTGGGAAAGAATGTTTAGTGTGGATTACTTGAGCTCAGATTACAGAGCCTCTGTCTCAAAAGCAGCAGAAGGGACCTAGGTGTCGAAGTGCTGCTCTCAGGAGTAACTCAGTTCTTTCTGAAAACGGTATCTCAGTCCTGACAGAAATTTCCTCTTGCCCTTAAGCTGCTTTAACCATGGTGTTTTCAATTGTTCTGGTACCAACAAGCTGCTGACTTTGCTGAAAGTCCTATTCTCATGCATCTGTGTGAATGAGACTGCCAGTTTATTTTCACTGTTGCTGTGCTCAAAGTTCATACCCTAAGCTACTACTGTGAGTGGTGTTGCAGAGGCAAATGAAATGCAGGTGGAATATGTAGGGGATTCTTGCTTTGCAGTAACAGACATATTGAAGGAACGTACCTTGCTTAATCTGAAGGGCATCTCAGATGTATCTTTTTCCAGAAATCTCTTCTCCCAGTTTCCTTTGAAGTAAATAGCATTTACTAAGACCAACACAGTGTGAGAATCAATAGATCCTGCAGGTAGCAGATTCTGGATCTTGCCTTAAAAGTCAAACAGATAGGGCTGTTAATTCAGTATGACGGCGTGACTCACCAATTTCAGTTGTGCTTTCCCTGTGCCTAGCTATCTTGCAAAAGAAGTAAGACCTTCACGAATCAGAGTGGAGCCATTCAGTATCTACTTTTGCTTCCTTATGAACAGAAATAATTCAGAAAGGCTATGATGTGAAGAATCAAGGGGAAGGCTTTGCAAGGGGCAGCAGTTAGTTTTGGTGGTGGGCTTTCTTCAAGACATTTAACTGGGACTTATTCATCACTTCCCCTCAGTATCCATCCTTTATGGGTCCCTAGCTGCAAGAACATTTCAAGTGGAAGTGATTTTGAAGTGGGAGGAGAAGAAAAAGGCATCAGAGCAGTACTTACTCTCAGTTTCATTTTCAACCCAGGAATTGATCTGTGCTCTGGCTTGTTCTGCATCTGTCTTAAAGTTTACGGCTTGTGGCTTTGCTTGGTAGTACCTTGCGACGAGTTCCAAGAATTTCTGAAGGATAGAATTGGAAAACGTATGCCTATATAGTTAAATTTATGCTACAGAAATAGTAGAAAAAATCATTTCAACAGGTTATGCAATCTTATACATAACTTAAGAAAATATAATTCATTTGATACAAGATAACCCTTAAGATAAATTCTTAAACATTCTATGTTAAATAATAAGGACTGATCAAAATAAAGTATTTTTGTTTTATGGAGAATGACGCTTCACATTTTGATATTTTAAATCCAAAATGCAGATTTGTAATTTTGAGATCCCATGAAATAAATATTCTACGCTTTTTTTTTTTTTGTTGTTTAATTTTTGATTCCTCAGAATAATTTCTTCGTATCATTGAAATTCATCTTTCTGCTCTACGATACGGAGTTCAGTACAAGAAGGAAGAAGAGAAGGGACATCAAGTTGAAACAATGATTTTAGATTTGTTTCAGAGTCAAGGAACCTGCTAAGAGTTTATGAGGTTAATAGAGGGTCAGATATAAAGGGAGTGTTACAGTAGAATAAACTAGAACTGACTTCTACATTGCTGTCTTCTATGAAGCAGTTCACAGGGATTCCCAGCAGGAAATTCCCTGATTGTGTAGAAGGTGAGCTGCAAGCATTCTGTAGGACTGATTTAATTTAATGACTGACTGATTACTCAGGAGACTGAAACTGACTCCGAGATGAAACAGTGGTAACTTCATTCAATGCCTCCTTGCAGGAAACCAGAAGATGATTAATACAATGACATTTCCTAAAAAGATTTCAAAGATGCAGGGAATTACAAACTCATGAGTCTGTACAGGGCAAATGAATAAGTAAACCTACTGGGCGTATGGATAAGCATGGTGTGTTGGAACAGCATTTTGTAATAGGAAGTCCTGCATCACAGATCTGTTGGAGGTTTTTGAAGGTGTCACGAAGCCTGCAAATGGGAAGGTCAAACAGCTAGAGCCTGTTTGGGTTACCAAAAGGCATTTTGGAAGGCCTCTCACCAAAGGCCTTTGAAGAAGCTGAGTATCCATGGGACTACAGAGAAAGATCTCCTTTGTTTACAAGGCTGGAAACTAAGAGAAGGAGGAAATACATTGCTGTATCAGTGCTGAAACATCTGTAAATGATCCAGTGAAGAGTAATAGTAAGGGTGGGTATTACTCTTTAGGAATTAGGTGCTGAAGATCTGTTGGACAGTTGCATGAATAAACCTGTCCAGTAATGGTCAAAAAAGCGAATATAATGTGAAAGTTGAAAGAAATGACAATGTAATAAAAGGGCGAGCATTAACAAGCCACTCTCTGAAGCTGTGGTGTGACTGTAGTTTGACTTTCCTCTGCAGCTCTGGCCTCCCCATATCAGAAATGGTAGAATAGATAGTGAGAAGGGGGAGAAGGATGACCAGTGACATGGAGAAGCTTCTCGTAGTTCATGTGCAGAATTCATAGTTCTAAAGGCTGCAGTAGACTTAAAGGGCAGAACATTTATAAAATTGTGATCGCCTCTTTTGGTAATACCTCTTCATGTCAAAATATTCTCAAGCAGAAGTGTTCAACTCACAGGCAGTAATGGGTAGGTCTTGTCCCCAAACAGTCGGTTAGCGCTTTTCATCGAGTAAGTGTTTCTGGGTTTGTTGAGGGCAGACAGGAGTTCTTTGAAGCCAGAGTGGATGCTTTCAGTTTCCTCGTACTCAGGACCCTTGAAAAGAGGCACCAATTAGTACAGAAATATTTTTTTGTCTGAAGCATTATGCCTTCTGTGATTGTTTAAAAAAGCCCCAGGTCATTTTAATTTAAAAAGTGTGTGCAGGGATGGAGCTCTTTTTTGGGTGTCGAGCATTTTTGCAGCGCTGTGTGTAACTTTGCAAATTGTTTTATGTCTGTGGGTTATGATTTCGTTCTGCAGAACTGCTCACACCTTTGAGAACATCAGCTGTCCTCAGATGGTGCACCCAGGATGTTGGGTCATCTCATTTCAGTCATAGTCAAGCCTAATTTTGATTATCACAAGAACCACTGAGGTAACGTTGCAGCTTTTGAGGAGCTACTCTGTTCAGAGAGATACTAATGTCAGGGAGTGGAGCTGATTTGGATTTTCTGTTTGGTGTGAATTTTACTGTTGCCGTTTGGATTTTGGAAGGAACCTGTCTGGAATGTCTGTGGTGATGGCTTGAGGGACCAGGAGCTTGCTTGTCAGCTGTTGCTTTGGTCATGTGGGGATAAGCTGCTTGTCCCCTGCTCCCCATGAGCTGCTTCAGTTACCTGCCCCATGGCATATATCACGTACTACTACTATGGGGACATAGTGAAGAGGCAGTGGAGAGAAATATCTGGAGGTCTACACCATACCAACTTTGCTACAACTTAGAAAGGCAGTGAATAGCTAAAATGAACGTGGACGTAATGATTTATCTGGAACATTAGTCCCTGCCTGCCTACAGGGAGAATGATGTAACTGCTCCTTTTCATTTCCAGTTCTTCTAACTTGGTTTCTTTGAGATCTTTTAATTTCTGTGCTAAGGAGATGCATCTTGTTTAAGTTTACAGACCTTTGAGGCTCAAGGAGTTCTTTGAAAAAATGTTCTAAGCAGTTCATTCTGCTGTCAGGTCTGATGAGCAAGGATGAATCAGCAGCTGTTAACTTAGAGGGAGACATTGTTTGTCTGATGTGGCCATGGCAAAGGTGGAACAGAGTTTAAAAGGGTAAGACTGGAGTCCGACGTGAAGGCAGTGGCTGTTTTCCAGTCCAGGAAAAAAAATCCTGAAGCTAGTAAGAGTATTACTTGTTCCTATTGTCCTAGAGCTGATAAAAGCAAGGGATGCAGTGTGAAGGTCAATCCCAGTGCTTCTGATGTCTCTGTTCTGCTTTGAAGTTCTGAGTTTGGGAGTTCTACAGTAATATTATCTGCTTGTTCACATTTTTTTACATATAGCTTTTACTGAAATAGGACAGCAGGCATAGACAAATAAGTTTGAGAAGGTAAAAGCAGTTGTGCTGAACTGTCCCATTCTCAGAGATTTGTTGCAGTGAGTCTTGTTGAAATAAATACCATGTCCCTTTTCTTTGTCCTCCCCAGAGAAGGTGCTGTCATCTCTGAAGGTCTTTCTTCTCTTGCAGTCTGGTTAAAATGAAGAACCTGTGGCAATGATAAATTTTCATAAGGATGGTTTGTTGTGTGAAGGTAAAAGTACTCGGTGTTATGTAACCATGTCAGTTTTCCACTTAGGGCCATTCAGCAGTCGTACCCGATGTTAGCCTACCAAAGTTATTGAGAACAAGACCTTCCTCTAGATTTACGATCTGTAACTGTATCATAATTATGTCAATTTTAGTCATATTTACTGCTTAATAACAGATCGGTATGATTACTCAGGCATGAATTTATTTGGATAAATGGTCGATTCATGCTTAGCAATGTGGGATTTATTTTCAGATCATTATCAGCCAGAACAAACAACATAGTGTGATTCAGTCTTACTCCTGGGGCACCAGTGTAAAACTCTAAGAGTACATTACATAGAGCAATGTGTTTATGTAAGTGCACATCATCTAGGAGTATACCACTGAAAGCTTTACAGGAGTGGGCATAAATGGTACCGTATTTTCATTTCTAGTATATTCCCATTATTTGCAGAATCTCAGAATGCCACAGGCAGGGCCACCAACCTCCAGATGTCGTATTAGACCAGGCTGCCCAGGGCCACATCCCACCCAGTCGTGAACACCTCCAGGGATGGGGCACCCACAGCCTCTCTGGGCAGCCTGTTCCAGCACCTCACCACTCTCTCTGTCAAGAACTTCTTCCTGACATCCATTCTAAACCTTCCCTCCTTCATGAGCATGTTACCTTATTTATGGACTACCTGTGTCACAGGCATAGATGTTTCTGCTGCTGCTGTGCAGCCAACTTGGGTTCAGAGAGCTTACTAACTGGATGTGGAGAATGAGAAGACAGTCTCTAATGTCAATAATTTCACTCTGCCAGACCAGTTGCATTGCTCTGGCATCTGTAAGTGTAAGCCAAACGTAGAGGTAAAAGCAGAGAAGGGAGCTCTTGGAAATACATTGGAAAAACAGTGTTCTGCAGGACTTCATGCAGTGTTATTTTTTGCACTCAACATGATGACAAATTAGTGGTTCTCCCGTGTTGCTCATTTTAGTTCCATGTTGGCAGGTGAACAGTGCAAGTCATGTGAGAGCCGGCTTTAAGATGTGATACACTGCTAATTTCAGAGCTTACCTTAGCCACCTGAGTTGCTGTGTCACCTTTTGCACCCAGATGGACCATAGCGAGAGCAGTGGCAATACTCCAAGAAGCAAAGAAGATGTTTTGTCCTTTGGATGTTTCATCCAGCTTTTTGTAAAGGTCCAGGGTGAAGCTGTTGGTTGATGCTGAGAGAGACTCCATTGGTACAGCCTGATGAGGCAAATGATTAGCAGAGAGAGGTGATGACTGCTTCTTCACAATATGAAAAAAAATGGGAAGTTGCAGGTGGGAAATTGCCTGCACCCTTGTAAGCACTGTGTAGGAATGGCCCCGCAGTGGCCAAAATGCCAGGTACAGTCAGATAAGCAAGTCTGTTTTTAAGATGTGCACTATTTCTCCCTTTCCCATCGCTCTTAAATGTTTGTATTCTTGTTTCAGCTCTTTCACTTATTCATCATCAGATAAATGCTATTTTAGTCAGGAGTGCTTTCACAAACCAACAGAGTTTCCACAAAGTGCTTAAGTTGCATAGAATTATTCTTCCATTCTGAGGGAACAAAACAGAAATATTTCCCAGTGCGCTGCTCTGAGCTTTTATTCCTATTTCCTTAAACTTCATTATTTTCTGCTGAAAGAAGGATTGTGAGTTCGTGCCATTTGCCACATGCTTTAGAAGGCTGATGGAGATCTGCAGATTGTTAGTTGATCTTTGTGAACATAGACCTACATTTGTCAACTGTAGCTGGATTTTTTAATTACTGTTTTTCAAGTAAACTCTTGTGTCTTACATACAACTCCAAACAGTTCCCAGTTTAAACAACAGCTCTGCTCTGTTTTCGTGCTGGTATATCAGAACCTGCAGATTTCCCATTCTCTTTCTGCTTCCATCTTTATGGGACGAAATCAAAGATAATAACAAAAGCATAGAAACCCCAGGGTTAAAGTAATATTTCGTACCTTGTTTCAGTACAGACTCAGGGTTCTTACTAAGATATTTTAGATGGATTTAGTTCTGTTGAAAAATATTAGGATAAATTCAGAAATTTCCCTTGTCACTGCAAGATTGCATCAGGTGAAAGACTAAGCATTAGATCAGCAAAAACAACTGGAAGTTTCAGTCCAGCTTCAGTCACAGTTTGCACGCTTAAATCAAAACCATCAGTCCCAAAAATCAGCTGCCTTAGAGATAGCTGGAGCTTTTGGGATTCTCAGATTTGGATTTCAAAGGTTCCCAGTGCTTTAAAACAGCTTTGAATCGTTCTCAGGTGCACTTCAGAGGTGAATGCCCTGCAGCCTAGCTCATACCTTAAGCATTTTACTTTAAGCCTGGTATTTCTTAACTGCTGTGCCTGGAGGAGCTAATCAGCTGGATACTCCCAGAGCATACCTAGGGAACTGGGCTGAGCTGAATGCTTTTGCTTAAAGAATTTCAAACCAGTATCTCCACTACTGCCAGAGCATGTCAGAACTGAATCTGCACACTGCAATCAAGCATTTCTAAGGCTTGAGAGAGAGCCTGTGTTTGTATGAACATCACCTGTCTAATAATTGCTTTGATAAACCAGGAGAGGAAAAATCTGGGTGCTGATCCAGTAGTTATTCAATGTGAATAAAGCAGAGGCTTGAACAGTGCTGAGTGTCTGAAACACTGCGTTATGGAGTCGTGCAGTCACGTGTGTTCAACCCCAGATCAGTAGGAGTGCATTCTCTTCTGCAGTCAATACTCAGTCCTCTGATCCTAAATCATCTGGTAGCCTGAAGACTTGAATGCTACCTTTCCCTGAGTGATCATCACTTAGCCACTCAGTTCCAGAGAATTTATATAAATTTTTAAGATTGTCAAGATAAAGCTGGTTATTTTAAGTATGAATATTTACACTACCTGAAATCCTGTGAGAGAGGGAAGAGTTAAGATGTTTCTTCAGCCAGGATCTGTGGCGGTCTGTGAGGCAATGAATTCTTCTGGAAATGTAGAAATGGTTGCACCTCCCTTTTCCCAACATCCTCTTCTTGTATTAATGTGCCTGTTCCCTTGTTTATTCCCATTTCTTCTCTCCGTCACTGGCTCTCAGTATTACAGAGAGAGAGATCAGTTCAAAACCACTGTTGGTGTGTGTCCTGAAACGTGAAGCCCAGTGTGCCATTTTCCCAGTGGTGCCCTCCACAACCTTTGTCTGGAAGTGTGTAGGAACTGCAGAAACTAATAGAGCCACAATGCACTGACAGGGGACGTGTTAAAATGATTTTAGTGTTTCCTTTCCTTTTTACTCTATAAACTGGAGAATTAATAGAAACTAATTTCAAAGATATGGCTGAAAGGAAGTACTGAAGTAGGCTGTTAATGTCATTTATCGTGTTGTCAAATTCAGATTGGAAAGATTTGAATAGTTTTGGTTGTCAGGTCATATAAAGCCCTCATTCTGTGATATTTTACACTTAATCCTTTTTATGTCTCTGCAGTCAGATCCTCGAGGAAACTCAGAGGCTATTCCCACAGTCACTTAAAGTAAGTGATTCAACTTGTTTGTACTTATTTGAACTGTTGGATGGTGCTTTGTCAGAATATATCCTCCTCCTGGCAAAGGAGGTGATGATGCTTCAGATAACCTATAGGCCGTGCACTGCACCAACCTTATTGTCTTCCAGGAATGGAGGGAGTTTGAGCCACTCCTGAAAAGCTGCACAGCTGCTTTTTACAATTAATTAAAGCTGCAGAGCTGCTTTTTACAATTAATTAAATAATTACAAGCTCTGCTTGTAATTATTTAATTTATTGGAACTGTACTAGAGAGTAAAAGTAGCAGACTGTATGAAATCAGAGATCAGTAAAGTGCGAGACAGTTATCTGTACACAGGCATTTCATTTTAACCAGTGTAATTAGTAATTCCAGTTTTTATCTGTGACTTGGATTAAATGCATTGATCCATTTTCTTTGCAATCATTATATGTATTGTCTACTGCATGTGTGATTACTTAGGTGTGCCTTAGGAGTGCTCTCTGCCCACAGCTGGGACACATGCAGAGTAAACTAGTTACCAGCATGCAGTCAACCTATGTGGAAAAACATGAATATGAAGAGTACAAAACCATATGCAGAACTAGCACTCAATTTTCATGTTCCTGTTCACTTTGAATCTGACTGATACATACATGACACAAGGTTTCAGGTGTGACGTGTGCCTGTCATTTTTCACATGTTCTACATTTTTCATACCTGGAATATCCATCTCATTTTCTTTCTTCAGAAATCTATTGGATGCTATTATGTTTAGTTATGTGGTTAAGAAACGTGCTTGCTACATCTCTGAAACTGCTGTTACCTGTTTGAATATTTACGAGAAGTAAAAAAGCAGTTAATAGTGATAATTACTGTACCACAAACAACTAAGATTGGCCAAAAATACAGGAAAATTACAAAAGGGCGCCCAAGCTGTGTGGACATTCTGTGGCATCTGCTGCAAGATCCTGTTTAGTAAGAGGGAGTAGTGTTTCAAAGGGGAGAAAACATGGGAAAGAAAAGGTGTTCTTGGTTTTGCTGTGCCAAGTGGAGGAGAGGAAATAGTGGCTTGCTGCAAACAGGATGGTAGAAACAATGTGTTGCAGCATCAAGACCTGTGCCTGACCTGCTGGTCACAAATAAGTTGGTCTCTGACAAATGGTCATGGAAAGCTTTCTGATAAAAACAAGTCACTTTTCTCAGGCATTCTGATGAAGTCATCTTTCATCCCCAGCTTTCTCAGTGTGGATGTGAGGATGTATCTTTCTGTCTATTCCACTGTGGTGCTCCTATACCTGTGATCAGTTTACTCTGTAGTTCGGTCCCTCTGGGCATTTGCACTTATGCATGGTTAAAAAAACAGCATGATTTAGAATTGGTGCTAGGCTAAAAATGCAGCAGCACTGTGAAATTCCTTGTCTTTATTACTCTGTACTCTCTCTGCCATCTCTGCTTCTCGTGAGGTCAGTCTACCGCAGGGGTGGATGCTATTCTGAAACTCATGAAGAACAAGGAGACTCAGAGCAGTCAGGATTGATACATGAAGGGCAAGTCATGCTTAGCCAGCCTGACTGCCTTCTGCCACGAGGCAGCTGGCCTCTTTGGTGAGGGGACAGTACTGAATGTTATTTACCTTGACTTTAGAAACGATGTTTAATGCTGTTTCCTGTAATATCCTTATGGCCGGGCTGACAAATTCTGGGTAAGATAAGTGGGCACCACCAGACCCAGAGGGTTGTGATCAGTGGCACAAAGTCCAGCTGGAGGTACATAGCTCGTGAGGTACCTGCAGCTGGTAATACCAGTGTCAGTACTATTTATACATTCATTAATGAGCAGGATGCGGAGATAGAGTTCACCCTCAGCAAGTCTGCAGACAGCACAAAACTCAGAAGAGTGGATGATACACCAGAGGGTTTTGCTGCAATTCAGAAGGACCTGGGCAAGCTGGAGAATTCCAATTCTTGACTTTTTTTTTTTTTAATTAAAGTTTCACACCCCTGCGTGCAAGCAATTATCCTCTTGTGTCCTTGCTCTGCTGACTCTTCCATCCTAACAACTTCTTTGTGTTTTCACTTTACTCATTTTGTGTAGCTTGTGTGCTTTTCCACACCTTAGTACATTTCTTTGTAAAGCTGCATCAGCAGCGTGCAGCTGGGCTGAACCAAAGTGGGTCCTCAGTGGCAGACAGATGAACCCTGAGCTGGGGGTTACAGGCGAGGGAGGGCACTGAGTTTAGAAGCAGCATGGTGTACAGAGTAGAAGGTGCAGGTATACTTTGTTGGGTGGAGGTATGCTTTCAAATAGACTACCTTTTGTTGAGGTGTAGAGTGAGCTGTAATTATAGGTGGAATTTTGCTGAGAGCATACGTTTATACAGTACCACCCTCCAGCATTCAAATCTTGTTGCTTGAAATAATATTCTGTGACATGTGGTAGGCCAGATGTCATAATGGCTAAAAGACTTTATGCAGTTTCTCATAGGCATAGGAAAGCACATCTGCAAGGAAACTGATGTAGTGTTGAATGTTTGGAAGCTGCTTTTCTGGGCGGTTTGCTCTGGTCAGACTTTTATTTTTTGTGAATGGTGATGCAGAAGAAAATGAGCTTTCTCAGTAGGTCCAAGAGAGGCTGGTAGTGAATAAGCAGTGGTCAGAAATGGGAAACTGAATGCTTACAGTGAAAGTAAGTTCAAATCACTGAATTTTAAAAGTTGGAAGGGACCTCTTGGAGATCATTCAGTCCAACCCCCTGCTAAAGCAGTTCCCTACAGCAGGTTGTACAGGAAAGCGTCCAGGCAGGTCTAGAGGAGGAGACTCCACAACCGCTCTGGACAGCCTGTTCCAGTGTTCTGTCACCCTCAAAGTGAAGAAGTACTTACTCGTGTCTGTATGGCATTTCCTGTGTTGCAGTTTTTGGCCACTGCCCCTTGTTCTGTTGTTGCACACCACTGAAAAAAGTCTGGACCTGTTTTCTTGACTCCCACACCTATAAACAGTTATAAGATCCACCCCTCAGTCTTCTCCAGGGTGAACAGTCTCTGGTCTCTCAACCTTTCCTTGTACGGGAGATGCTCCAGGCCCCTAATCAACTTTGCAGCCTTCCACTGGACTCTCCTCAGCAGTTCCCTTTCTTTCTTGGACTGAGGGGCCCAGACCCGGACATAATACTCCAGATGTGGCCTCACCAGGGCAGAGTAGAGAGGGAGGATCCCCTTTCTCATCTTGCTGGCCACACTCTTTTTATTTCACCCCAAGATGCCATTGGCTGCCTGGGCCACAAGGGCACACTGCTGGCTCATGGCCAGTCTGTTGTCTACTAAGACAACAGATCTTCTTTCCAGCAGGCTAGCTCCTAATCTGTACTGATGCTTGCAGTTATTCCTCCCCAGGTGCATGACCTTACACTTTTTCTCGTTGAAGCTCATCAGTTTCCTCTCCACCCAACTCTCCAGCCTGTCCAGGTCTCGCTGAATGGCAGCACAGCTTTCTGGTGTGTCAGCCACTCTTCCCAGCTTCATACTGTCAGCAAACTCGCTGAGGATGCACTGTATCCCTTTATCTAGATTATTGACAGATGTTGAACAAGACTGGGCAAATGCCTTAACTCTGTTATCACAGGCTTTGATTTAATTTGATGTGATTAGTAAATTACTAGGGTAACATGTTGAATAACAGCGTTTTCAGTGTTGTATGAAATGTAGTGGAAGTAAGACCCTGGTTTATTAGAGTGTCTCAGCACTTTGTCAATTAGCAATAATGGGACGGTTGGTTTGAAACAGCAGGAGTGGAAATGTGTGTCAGCCATCCATTGTACAGGATGCTCTAAAAGAGCTGGATGAGTCAGAATCTTGCATAGCACGAGCACAATTCCAGATTCATTTATTGTTTAAATGTATATCACGGCAAAATTATGAAGTGAAGCATCCATGAAAAATGTATTGGTGTTTCAGCTAAGATAGTCCCAGTATTGACAGAAAGGCACTCACAGGTTACAGATCATATACTTATCAACCATACAAGTAGCAAGGAAACTGTGCAGGTGTTAGCCAGGAAACAGATATAGTTACGTTAAATTGGAAATGGGAAGCAGATCTGAATTTTTTAGATCCTGTTTCAAAAGGAGGTAGCAATAAGGCATGTTGCCTGGGGTTTTCTTTGCATTTCTTGCTGTCTGGGATGCTTATCAACCTCAATCTCCAGAGTTTAAGAAATAGGGACAAAATGCAAGGTGAACAAAGTTAGCAACTATTTATCAAGGATTTGCTTTCTCTGAAAGGCAGTTTCATTAGCGTAGTGGAAAGGAGCAGTAGAGAAATGGTCTTTGAGGCGCAGGGTGTTGTCTGGGTGCTGCCTTACTTAAGAAAAAAAGACAGGATTCCAGTACTTATGGCCATATGGTTGAAAACTGAGCTTTTAACACTATGGTTCATTTTTCCTTCAAAAAGTGAACTTTGGACCCCTCCGTGAGCGGGAAATAACTCATTCTACTGGGCAGCAGAATCTGCCAAAAAACAGAATGGTTTTCGATTTGTTGTGTCTGATGAAGAAGTGGAAAGGGTGATCAGCCTTAAATTTCAGAACATTGCTGGTAAGCCCACTACCTACTTCTGCAATTACAGCAGTAGCAGCAGCTGCCTCAGTGCCTTTCTCATCAACTGCAACAAAAGACTGGTGACAGACTTTGGAAATAACCAAATCCCTCTCACCAGTCATTCCACTGAAATCAGCATTGCTGTTGAAGGCACTTGCCATTCCCATGCTTCTCAGTGCATCTTTCAAGTCATATCTGTCTTCCATTGAGAACTTAGGCAGATGCAGATCCACAAGAGTTACTGACATCTTCTTTGAATCAGCCCATTCTGACAGCTTCTCGTAGGTGAGTTCTCTTTCCAGCTATTGTTTAAGAAATAAGAGGAATTTGATAATTGCAAGGATAAACCAATTAATTAATTATGATTTTTTTTAATCAAACAGTTGAAACATTCTTTAAAATGACATATTTAACGTTTAACTGAAAACATGAAATTTAAATTGGTTTTACTGATGACCAGAGAACAGTCTGCAAAGCAAATGTGAGACATAATGCTCCAAGTTTTTCGGCACTGCTTCTGCCAAATTAATTGCAGAAGAAAGAAAGGGCACCCTACAACCTGAGGTAGTACTGCCCTCTCGCCTGGGCACTGTGCCACCAGTGTTCAGCTCAAATCAAACAGAGGAGAGTAATGAATATATTTATGACATGGGAGAGGCCAAGGGTTTAACAGACTTGCAAGTGTAATAACCACAGTGGCAGATTTTAGTATTGTAGTAACTGCATTGTTACCAAAATCTTAGCTTTTAAGATAGTAAGTAAATGCTTTTGGAGGTGAAAAGAATAGGAACAAAGTGCTGATTAACCCCCTATGCCATGGAGGAGAGGTCTGTATCTGCAGACACATCACCTCCAGAAGAGGCTGACTCCTTCTGCAGTACCATCACCCCCAAATGTGCAGAGAGGGGAGATATAACCTGTGCCAGACATGAGTTATTAGGCATGGGGCTGTTGAAAAAGTAAACATCTGATCTGCATTTATCGTTACTGGTCCTCATTTCTTATCAAAACACGACTACACAATGGGGAGAAAACTTCCTGGGAAGATTAGATAGGTATTAAAGGTAAGTAACTCATCTAGTGGGGAGATCAAAGTACATGTCCTCAGAGCAGGAGATGATATGGTTGTCAGCCTGTCCTTTTTGTTGTAACAACTGGGTGGTGATACAGAATTGATGTAGTATAACTTTTTACCTGCTCAAGACCCGTAGTGCTGTCTTTGATATCATCTGGAAGTAGGATGAACATACTGAGTTCACGTTTCACATACGGCAGCTCAATCATTTTGAAGTTCAGTTTTTCCATGATAAGAACTGGAAATGTGTGTCTCATATACATCATCTTCACGAGCTTGGACTTGTTCTGTAAGGTATTTATTTATCAGTTAGAAATTGTTCCTTGAAAAAAGGATTTCCTTGTGAAGAGGAAACTTTCATAAGCAGCTTTTGTAACAGAAATTTGACTTTCTTTTCCCAAGGCCTTCCTTGACTGGACAATATTGCTGATCTTGGCTCTTGTCCTGGGGTATTTTGTTGTGGCCTGAGCTGACTGATTTTTTCTTTTCCCCAGAACATGCACATTAACCAACAAAGGAGGGAGGAAGGGAGTCAGAAGTGTCTGCAAGAATTAGGGGGATGGAGCAAGCATGGCATACAGCCACCTGACACTGCAGCAGTGAAACAGCTATGGTTTAAGAGGATAAATGTTGTTCAGCCTTTTTGTGGTCTCTTCTCTCTGGCCATGTTATTTCTAGTCTCACTCAGCCATACACCCAGCCAGTGGAGCCAGGCTGCTGCATCTGTATTTGACCAGCTGTATTTGCAGCAGGGCTGTGCAGCACAAAGACTTGGGTACTGCATTCACCCGTGGCATGGCATGTATAGTTCGTGTCTAGGAAACATGGATTCTCAACATCTGATTTTTACAGTCTATCCCTTTTAACTGAGTGGTGCAAAAAGGCTTTAAGTGACTCTGGCATTTCTGGAAACTGTGTTCCGTTTGGATCTAGTTATCCTTTGCCTGAGCAGCATCTTAACGTTCCATAAATATTGGTGAGCAGACCACCGACCCAATTTGCTGTAAACAGCTTTTTGGACAGTCTGTTTACCGCAGATATGCCTAAAGGACTGATGAAATAGAAAGGTGGCATCAGTAGGTGCAGTCTCCTTGCTGTAAAGACACCAGAGGGGCTTACCTTGCTCATTCGGAAGGGTTGCATATCCGTGTTTCCAGCCTGAAATTTCTCTTCCCATTCTGCCTTGAAGTAAATGGCATTGACCAGGATCAACTTGGTGCTGTTTTTCACATCATCCGAACTCAGAAAATTCTTGATTTTTCCTTTTGAAATCAGAAGAGTCAGGTTTTACTCCAGTGTAACACAGTGAGGGAATGTTTTGATTATGAAGCAGACAGCCATCTACTGTCTCAGAAGGCATGACTTGGATGCCACAGTCACAGGTGTGGGAACGGGGTCCCATAGGGGGCAGCAGGGAGAGGAAAGACGTTGGGATCGAGCTCAACTTACTCTCGGTTTGTTTTTCCACCCAGTTGTTGATTTCCTTTCTGGATTGTTCCGGTGCTGTCTTAAAGTTAACCTTGTGTGGCTCTGCCTTATAGTATTTCTTACTGAGCTGTATGTATGTCTGGAAAATGGCATACAAAAAAAAAGAACAAATTATTCCATATTGTACCCTATTTTAATAGTCCGAAAAGGAATTTGTTAGCTCTTGGACTTGTTGTTAACATATTGCACATAGACGACTGCAGGATGTAGCCTTTTGCTCTCTGCTGAGCAGTGAGTTAACAGTTAGGGAAGTAACCAAAGGACAGACTTTTCCCTGCACTTATTCTCTTGTTCCCGCTTTTATTTGGAGAAGGAAGGAAGAATGTGCACATCCCCTGGATGTGCTTATTTTAGTATCTCATTTTCAATTGTACATATTGAGGTTCCTAATGTTGCAGCTGTATGGCATGTAAAGGAGTCCTGCATTACAGCTGAGTGCATTCTTACATGCTGGGTATGACTGGTATTTTCCAGTGAAGTTTATTACTGGAAGCCAGGGCTCGTCATTAGCAGCATTTCAGGGCAGCTTCAAATCAATTTTTTTTTCATCTTTTCTTAACCCTCTTTGAAAGAAAACCATTCAACTTACAGGCAGCAATGGGTAGTTTTTTTCCACGTAGATACGGTTGGCACTTTTCAGTGAGTAGGTGTTTCTGGGTTTGTTGAGGGCTGTCAGGAGCTCATTGAAGCCAGAGTGGATGTTTTCAGCTTGCTCGTTCTCAGGGTCCTTGGAAAGAGAAACTATACGTTGACCAGTTGCATTTTTTGCATGAAGTTTTTTAAACATGCTAAGGGATGCATGTGAGGGTAGGATTTTGATTCCTCTCTCTTACTTTTTATCTTGTCTCTTATCTTTGCCTGCACTGCAGTTTGCAAGACCTGATTAACTGATTTATGATATTGCAAACCTTCCAGACTATCCCAGTGACTTGTGCTTCCATACTTTTGAGACTGAATGAGTGAAGGGAACCGAACTTGAATGTGTTGCAAAGAATATTGGGTGTTATATTTTAAACATATAGAGAGCTGCAAACAAGAAATACTGAACTCTTAAACCTGTTTCTGGTCACTTTAATTCTAGAAATTCTTTATCTTGGGATTTGAGGTCTAATAGATACCATTTTCCTTCTTTTTGGTCTCCCCCGAGAAGGTCTGGCCGCAGAAGAGCTTTCAGCCTCCACAGCTTTAGTGAAATGAAGAACCTGCAAACAGAGTTTCCAAAGGTAAGAATCTGGCATGAAATAATTTGCATGACCTAAAACCTAATAGCGATAAAATGATTATCATGTTTGGCTCCTTACAGTAACTCACTATGCTGTCTTCTGATCTAATCAAAGGGACACTGGAGCTGTAGTATATGTAAAACCCACACAGTAACAAGAAACAGTATTGCTCTTCTCTCAGAGCATCATCAAAGTGCTTCCTTCACTCTAAAAGGCTGAGCTCCCTTCCACAGGCATTGCACTCAGCAAAAGCAATGCATGTGTGCAAACCAAAATGTGGGCAGTGTTGAGCACCATATCTTCACAGAGCGACTTACCTCTGCCATCTCTCTTGCTGTGTTGCCTTTTGCAGCCAGGGAGGTCAGGGCCAGAGCGGATGATACACTCCAAGGAGAAAAGAAAATGTTTTTGTCCCTGCTGGTCTCATTCAGCTTGTTGAAAAGATCAATTGTAAAGTTGCCGATTGATGCCGAGACCTGTTCCATTGCTACAGCCTGGAAAGAGGCAACAGACAGAATTGTGGTGTTTGAGCATCCAAAATGATGTATGCAGTGCATATGAGTGAGGAATATTATATTTGCAATGCAGCATATAGGTATCTTTTGAAACTAGTAGCCTAGTTCTGTTTTATCTTCTACACACACCATGTGCCACCTGCTGGGAGCAGCAGTTTCTTTTAGGTTTTTGTTATCCATCTCATATTTGCCTATAATTACAGATACATCCTCTTTTGTAGAGCTGCCCTTTATTTGTGTTTCTTTCTGCCTTTCATTTTCAAAAGTGTGCAGATGTGTAAGCTGCATATTTTGTTCGTTTTCATTCTTAACTCATTTTCAAAGTAATGTTCCCAGGGAAGCTTAAACAGTTGTTTTTTTTTTTTTTTTTCATGGGACATCTGAGCTTTTCACTACCTCATTTTGGATTTAGATAGAATTTGGAGCTGATACTGAGAATGTATTTAGGTGTAACTCTTAGCCTGTATAAGATATGAACATTCCAAACTTAGCTGTTCAGTAGTACCTTCTTGATGTTTTCCAATAGAGAGACCAGAAAATGTTGTTGTTATTTTTGTTATTACGTCCAAAACGATTTATAGTTTTGGAATGGCTCTGCAGATATTGCAGGTCAATCTCTGAAGTCGACAGATATTTATCAAGTTTTTGGTTACCAAACCACTTTATTTCTTCTGGCAGCCGTTACGCAGGCTGTACCAAATCTGTACCACAGAGTGACTTCCTCTCCTTGGAGAACCTGACCAAGTGAGCACCAGGATAGAAATCAGTCCTTTTTCCTCTAATTCTCTGGGTCCCTGACCTGGTCATGCACAAGGCAGAATGAATGTGGTCTTTGCTTCACCTGAAGTATGAGACTCCTTTATCAAACTAAGATTTTAATTAGTAAGGCAGCTACTGTCCTGATAAGATTTTCCTTCTTGTGATCGATTCTGCACCTAACTGACTGTTTTCCTTAGCTCACACATACATTTTCTATAAGGCGTGACATCTAGAAAAGCATAAATCGAGAATAACTCTGGTATGTTTTAATATACTTACACTGGTATGCAAGCTGCAGATAACCGTTTAAAAATGTCAGAAAAGTTATTTAAATTGTTTAAATGTTTACCTGTGATCCTGTGAGAGAGAAGGCTTGGGTCTTGTCCTCAGTCAGGTTCTGTGTCTGTGTGTCAGGCAGTGAATAAATTTAGGCATATAGTACAGTTTGCACTTCCCTTTCTTTCTTTCCTATATCAACTCTGTTCCCGCCTACTCAAAGCTTCTCTCTTCTGAATCCCAAAAAGACCTCATACAGCTTTGTCCTATTTGTTGACCTCGTTACATTTTAGTTCCTTGTTGATCTGGATATGTTTTAGTTCTAGGCATTTTGAAGGAACAATGTGGATCATAATCTCATCCACATTTGTTACACCACAATTGTCTACTGAGAGGACAGCAAAACAGTTCACCCATTTCAGGTCGAGTGCTAGGTGTTGCACTTGGTTGTGTCTGTACTAGGATAAGAGCTCACTGAGAACAACCCTACGGAGAAGGATTTAGGGATACTGGTAGATGAAAAACTTAACATGAGCCAGCAGGGTGCTTTTGCAGCCTGGAAGGCCAACAGTATCCTGGGCTGCATCAAAAGAAGGGTGGCCAGCAGGGTAAGGGAGGTGATTTTCCCCTTCTGCTCTGCCCACATGAGGCCCCATCTGGAGTACTGTGTCCAGGTCTGAGGTCCGCAGCACCGGAACGATGTGGACCTTTTGGAATGAGTCCAGAGCAGGATTATGAAGATGATTAGAGAACTGTAAGACTTCTACAGAGACAGGCTGAGGGAGCTGGGCTTGTTCAGTCTGGAGAAGTGAAGGCTCAGGAGAGACTGAATAGCAGACTTCTGGGACTTAAAGGGAGCTTTATAAATGAAGAGGGAAATCAACTTTTTGCATAAGTATATAGTGATAGGTGTCATGGTTTTATGATTTTTGGCATTGGTATTCCACATCATAACATCATGTAGTGCATTTAGAGTTAAAGAGGAAATCCTTTTAAGCTAAAAGAAAGTAGACTTAGATTAGATGTCAGGGAAAGTTTTGACTGAGAAGTTGTTGAGGTGCTGGAACAGGCTGCCCAGAGAAACTGTTGTGCCCCATCCCTGGAGACATTCAAGGCCAGGTTGCATGGGGCCTGGCAGCCTGATCTGGTGCCTGATTTAGTGGTTGGCAGGGTGGCTTGGAGCTAGATGATCTTTGAGGTTCCTTCTAACACAAGCCATTCTGTGATTCTATTTATAAGACAAGACATATCAGCATAAAATGTCAAGAGATTGTTGTCTGAATTAGACTGAGTGTCAAGCTTCAGAGTGAAGACCATCAGGAAAGCAGGCAGAGGCAAAGCCATGGAAGATGTAAGGCTGAAGGTGTTGCTTTTTGTGTTGGTGAAAGAATCTCATTGTATCCATGGCTGGGAAACATTTTAGAGACTAAACACTGCAAAATACTGAGTCAGCACACAGTACGGGGGGACAAGAACTGAAACAGCCCCACTGATGGAGCATGAGCAAGGTGAAAGTGAAAAAAATACCACAGGGATAAATATGGCGCAGTAGTTGTCACTCTACTGTCCCAGAAGACAGCAGAGCTGCTCTTGGGTGGTAAGAGAAGGGGAAGGTAGTGGCAACATCTGTAAGAGTCTAGGGGAAAGGGAAGGAAAGAGAAGGAAGGGAAGGAAACTGTATGGTGTGACAAGCATTTTGCTGTAAGCCTGATTACAGGAACAGAGTGGGTCAAGTCTTCTGAAAAGTTATAGAAATCAACGTTGTGCAAGGCAATGAAGAAATGCCAGAAATTAAACAAGTGATGGCTTTAGTAGATGAGAAGGGTTATCAAAAAATCAGAGTAGAAGAAAGGTCCACTGAATGATTGATTGGTGGGAAAGGCCAAGCTAGAGTCCCAGAGAAATATGCTGAGAGCAAGCAAGCAAACTGTCCGTGCTAGTCAAGCTGCAAGAGTGCCATAGAGGATGAGAAATGGAGGTGGTAAGGCAGAATGGATGTTGACAGCAGAGAAATAGGACATAAGCTGGTTGATAGGAACTTCCATAGTCCAGCTTGTGCTTGGAGCAGACCCTTCAGTTGATAAGGTCAGCTGCAACCCTTTGAAGGATGGGAAATCCTCAGATTTTCTGGGCAATCTGCCCCAGTGTTGTGCTACTTAACCATGGGAAAATATTGTTCCTCAGTGCAAGACTCATCCTCTAATTTTGTTGCCATTGGCCCTTGGTAATGATCCAGTATTGCCAAAAGGACATTCACTCTCTCGTCTTTGCAACTATGCTTAAAATGGAAAAGGTGGATGTTATTTCCATTGGCTTTAGATTTTGGATGCATATTGTTGGGGTTTTGTTTCTTCTTGGCCTCCCAGAAATGGCTTTTGTGCCTTTATTCCTGAGGAACATCAGATAGTGCTTGAGAGACTTTCCATTAGGACCTGAAGCTGTTCTGTCAGGTGAAGCAGGACATGTCAGAAATGCCTCTGAGCACATGGAGGTCCTGTGACGTGTTTCACAGCTGAGCCAGGAGGCAGTGCTTGTGAGGCAGTGTGAGGATACAGGAAAGTATTTGCTTCACATTTTCCCTATGTTTCTTTGCATTTGGGAGGCAGAGCCAGAAGAGAGCCTGGCCACAGCTAGTCACATGGAATGATACAGAAAGCACTCACTATCAGTCACTATCAGTCAGCACTCCTCTCTGCCAGGAAAAAGGTTTCCTACCTTCCTAGGAAGGGATGTTTTTAGAGAGTTAGTGTCAGTGTGTGCAAGTACTGTTTAGAGGCCCAGTCCATTCCTCCCTGTTTTGAGTTCGGAGAAATAGGAGCATTGCCTGTGTTCTTAAATGTGTGTGACTGATTGAGAATCCCTCCTCTTTGGGAGTAAGAGCTGTGAAAGCAGTGAATATGTGGAGGAGAATTTGCATGTCATCTTTCAGACAGCACTTCGGGGGTTAACACTGCAGACTTGATTCTCCCATTTGATCTTGCCTCCAAGCAGCAAAATAAGTGGCAAAGTAAAAGGAGAGTAAAGCGGAGCAATGCTGGGCTGCATTAGTATTGAATGAATTAAAGGTTAAGACAAAAGAGAGCATTCCAAGGTATGTGTTATATTTTACTCTGGTTCTGTGTTGCTTGATATTCACTAGTTTATGATTAAAAAGTACATGTGTTAGTTCCTTTGTGTGCAAGAGCAAACCACCAGTATCAGCAACAAAGAGGATTTTGCAGGTTTGTTTCATTACCAGCCATGCCAGGTTGTGAAGCTGATTTAAAACCGACGAGGCTGTGATTGAGGTGGCCTGGGACAGACTAGCTTTCAAGGGATGTGGCAGCTTTCTCCAGCTTTCTCCTGTTTCATTTCTTCTTATGTGCAAAAGGAAGTGTGTTGGGAAGTACTGTTTTAGAACAACCTAGTCGATTTTGCATTGCAGCAGTTCTGGTTTGGGAAGCACCGAGAAGGCACATCTGTATTGTTCTGTGTGCAGTTTGATGTTTAAAGTGCAGTGTACAATGCTAGGATTCTTAGTAAAGGAAAAGGAATCAATGGTTTGAATTCATGTTATTTTTAATATGAGCTCTCTTCTAGCAGAGATTGTCAATAGTACAGGAAAATGGTAAAGTGCACAGTCTGTTGAGGTGTTCTTCGTGGTGGGTTTATTATTGTTGTTGAAAGGGCTTGTTTATTAATAGTTGATTTTCTAGGGAGAGCAAAACTTTCCCAAGAAAAGGATGCACTTCGTCTTATTGTGTCTGATGAAGAAGAGAAAAGGGTGATCTGCTACAAAAATAATTGTAGCACCAAGGCTTCGCGACGCTAGAGATGCTGAACTTGCTGCTGCTGCCTCTGTGCCTTCTTCATTGACTTCCACATAACACTTGTGAAAAACTTGTGACAAAAACAGGTCAGCATTCTCTGACATTCCCCTGAAGTCAGCTTGACCTTTAGTGAAAGCGTCTTCTATCCCCATCTTGCTCAAAGTAGACTTCATGTCATATTTCTTTTCCACTGTGAACCTGGGCAGATAGACTTCCATTTTCATTTTCTCCATTAACTCTGGACTGGTCCATGCAGACAATTTTTCGAAAGTCAATTCATTTATTAGCTGCAGGTAATTAAAAAGAGAACCAGAATATTATATAGTGTTCAAAAAACTGTTCCCTAAGGGTTCGTTCTTCTATATTCTTATTTAAGCTATTTTTAAGCTACTATAAAAGTACGAAAAACAGTAGTGAAATGACAACTCTGAAATATTATCTACTAGAAAGGAGTATTTTGCTCTACAGTATGTCAGTGCAATATTTGACCTGTTCTCAGTAATTATTTGGGAATGTATTGTGGTTAAATATTTGTAAAACAACATCATTGTCCAGTAACAGTAGTCTATTTGTCTAGTTGCTCACATTTCTGTTTTCTGTCTTAGAGTTTAGTGAACTCTTTTCTTCTACAAAACACCCACTAATGTAAATGAGAATTTCACAGCTGTTTACTATCTGAAGTCAGGATCAGTGTCTTCACAGAAGGTGGCAGTGTTCATGTATATGAGCTCTGAACATCTTAGAAAGTAATGGAGGGTGTCCAGTTTGTGCTTTTCTTTTTAACGTAATAATATCAGTCTCAATTATACAGACAGTGTGGAACAGAGCTGTCTTTCTGACTCCATAGTTCTTCAGCTGGAAATAGAGCCTCTCTTGGTGGGTTTGGGCTACTTATTTCCAGCACTGATCAACATTAAGAAGCACAGGAGTGCCACCTGCCAGGAGCTAAGAAACAAAACAAAACATTCAATTTCATAACATTTGGACATGTTTGGGTTCTGTTTTTCCTTGAGCCTAATCGGTACCTTCCTTCCTAGAAACACAAATGAAACCTAATGTTTTACCTTGGATATGCATAAAAACATTCTTGTTTATCACATAATTTGAACTTAGAGTTACCCTTTACCTTTTGCAGGCCTGTGATATCCCGTGGTAGCAGGATGAACATACTGAGGTCGTTATTGACATATGGAAGCTCGAGGACATCAGTCTGGACTGATTCTACGTAGGTCCAATTAAATTTATCACTCAGGTACATCATTGGCACTTGTTTAGTTGTATGCTGCAACAAATCAAATGAAAAGCTTGCCATTTAGAACAGTAAAAGACTACACTGAAGCAGCATGGTGGAGGTACATTTTGGTGGCTGTAAGAGGAGCTGTAGGATCTGCAGGGAGCCCCTCTCTTCTGGGAAGGCACAGAAAACTATTTTAGCCAGCCAGGATTACACATTTATTGGAAGCTCTGTTCCACTCTGGTTCATTGTATGGTTAGAAACGAAAATGTATAGAACTAGTTCATAAATTTTTATTCACATCTTTGTTTTTCCTGCTTTAAGAGGAGAGCGGAAGTTTGTTTCAAGCTGGCTTCTGATAATTTTATTTGTGCCTCAGGTGCTAGTTTGTGTGTAGTCTTTGTACTGAAGATGCGATAAGAAGAAAATAACATTTGCTTTAAATATGCTAATTTTAATGCTGTGTGGAATAAAGGAATGAGAGGATTTTATCTCCTCCATCTTTCGCACTGTTTTTTCAACCTGCAGTCTAGTATATAAGGCAGTAGATTACCATACCGTATTTATTCTGAAGGGCCTGTGTCTGGTATCTTCAGCTTCAAACTTTGTTGCCCAATTTCCTTTGAAGTAGAGTGCATTTACCAAGACAAGCCTGGTGAGTGAATCTATGGATCCAGGAGGCAGCAGATTTTTTATTTTACCTAGAGAAAGCAAAATAACATTTACATATTTGTGCAGCTTTACTGCTTCAGAGTAAATGCTGGCATCATTTGTGAAGACATAAGAGAAAGAAATTTTAAGTGCTGATTTGGCATGGTTTTAGCTTGAGATTATTCACAAGTACATGACAACCTTGATTTATAGAGTAAACCACATTCCTCTCCCTTTCAAATGGAGGAAGATAATTTTAGTAAGGGCTTGCCAGGAGATGATTACTTGAGCAAAACTCTTCTGATTTCCCTTTCTGAGTTAAATTGTTTACTTGCCTTGGGCCCTTTGTGCACAGACAATTTGTTCAAGGCTAAAATTGCTTCCTTCAGAACTGGGAGAGGAGATGCTAGAGCTTACCTTCAGTCTGGTGTTCAACCCTGGAATTGATCTCTCTTCTGATTTCATTTGCTGTTCCCACAAAGTCAACTGATTGTGGTTCTGCACTGTAGTATTTCTTGGCTAACTGTAAGTATTCCTGCAGTGCAAGAGAGACATCTGTCTTACATTTGTTGCCTGCCAGTGTGAATGCCAATAAATAAATACAGCCAAGCAGAGAGAATGCATAAAAATTACGTAGGCTACAAGAACAGCATTTTTGTCAAAAGAACAGGTTTTTCTTTAGTAGAAATATATAATTTACATCTGATACCAATTCACATCTGTGAATCATACATATTAAATATACATCCTGTAAAAGTAACATTGTAATATCTACATTCTCAAGAAGAACCTCACAGGAAGTACATACGTTAAAGGTAATAACAGTATTTGTAGATGTAATGAAAATATTTGAAAGTATGCAATTTATGTTTGTTGTCATGGATAGATCAAAGTTTGACACACACTGTAACATGAATAAATGGCCTACCTACCTTACTGAAAGGCAATGATTTTTCTCCATATAACTGGTTGACACTATTAAGTAGGTAATTTTTAGTGGGTTGGTTGATTTCCAAGTTGAGTCCTTTAAATCCAGCATGGATATTTCCTGATTTGCCAATTTCTGTCTTGGAGACAAGGAAATAAGTGTTAAACATTTTTTATTCTGTAAAACAGTTCAGAATGTCTTAAGTCTTTCCCATGCAGCTCTATGTAAACTATTGCTATTCAGGCAATGTTGCCTGTACTGCAGTGCAAGATGTGTACTAACTCAGACGGATATTAAAAGAATTATGTGAAATTACTGAAAGATTCAGATGTGCTAAAGACTCTGTAGGAGCCCTGGAGTGCAAGTAGTAAGAGCTTGAACTGTGTAGAATGTTCAAGGGATTCTAAATGGAGGTTGCAAAATGAAGTACATCCAGAGAGACAGAATGTAATTGCTAAACTCTACATGAAGTCTTGGCTGTGTGACTCCTGATAAGATTTATGAAATTTTAGTTACATGGAAAGTTTGCCCATAACTTTTTTAACCTTCCTCTAAATATTAATGTTTCGTAAATGCTTTTTGTTGCAGTAACAGGATTAAATGAATGTGGACTCAAGCTGTCAAACCATCTTGAGGAAATGAAGCTGTGAGTCACTGAACTAAAAAACTGGACCTGTGTTGTATTCATCTTGTTATTATAAGAGAAATCGGAGGCATGACCTGCCATCTAAATTTCTAAGCCATTAGAACTGTCTCTTTTCCTTGCCTAGAACGCTACATAATTCTTACAGTTCAGACAAGCATTACTCACGAGAAACAATCCATCTCCTGTTCGTGCAACGTAAATGGGTTGTTGACGTAGTGCTTAAAATTAGTCCTCCCACTGTGGCTGTGGGATGTAGACCTAAGTTCCCATTTATCAGAACTTGCTGCCACGAGGGCTTTGTGGATAGACTTCAGGGAAATGATTTACTCCCAGAAAGAAAAGAAAATGATGGGAAAAGGTAGGGAGAGGAACTTTTCACCGCAGTGGCTGAGTTGTCAGTGAGGAAAAACTGCTTGACTCACTCAGTTTGATTTCCAAATTTTCTGCTTACTCAAACTATGTCTATTTTGACAAAATAGATAGGTTCTCAAAGAAATATCTCAGGACTATGGTAATTCCTATTTCTTTAAAATTTATTGCAAAGTCTACCTTAGGAAATTCCAGCGTTTATTCCACTAAATTTACAAATTAAATGGAAACTAATTTTTGAAATGCATCAAGTATGGATAGCCTGTAAAAGTTACTTCTCTGGTTGTTTTGTTTTGTTGTGCTGATGCTGCAATGAAATGTGTGGGAGAGTAGTTTTGTTCTTTTGATTTGGTCTGAGATAGGGACTGTGCCTGTTGAAAGAGCATGTTGCTTAATAACTAGCTATTGAACAGTAGTAGTTAAAAAGAAAAGAAAGAGGGAAAGAGAGAAAGGAAGGAAGAAAGGAAAGAGGGGAAGAAAAAGAAAGAAATATCTCCACAAAGCTAAAGGAAAAGGATCGAGAGAGCCATTGGTAGAGAATAGCCCCATAATTACATTTTAAATTTTGCAAATGTGAGGTTAAGTTTTACAATTCTACCTAAAAGTGGGAAGTATGTCTTAGGTATTGCATTAGGTGAAGGTATCACAGTATGCTGTACCAATTAGCTGTATACACTACAGCTTTGAGGAAGGCAAGCAGAGAGAGAAAATACAAGCAAGGAAAGGTGTTACCAAGACCATAGCTTGATCATTAAACTTGGTGGTGATATACCTTCTGGAAACAGGCACGGCGATTCAATCGCTGCTGATCTGTTCTGGAATAGACTTGCATCCTTATGGTTGTGGTGACGTTTCTGGCTCCTTCAGCTTCATTAAAGTGGAGTACCTATAGTGGAAATTGCAGTAATAAATGCAATGATAGAAAATCTGCTGTTTCAGTAAAAACTTTCAGTGATGTCATGGGACTGGTGATGAAGAGAGACAAAGAAATGTTACTTTTGAGCCCATGTGTACAAGACATCTTGAGCACACTAAGATGAGGGTTGTAAGCAGAGCTCTTATGTGCCTGGTGTTTTTAGAGCAATTTGACTGCTTCAGGTTGGCCCTTGTACTCCACTGAGAAGTGCCAGTTATGTGCAGGTGGAGCCTACTGAAGCATAAGTGCAAGTGGAGAGCCACTACATGTCAGAAAGCAGGAAAACAGTGGGAGCAGTTTCATCCCTGTCTTCCTCTGGGCATGCACACCTTACCCAGGCTACCACAGGTCACATCTAACCTTGGAAGGCTCAGAAGCCTTTTGTTTTGTTTTGTTTTCCAGACAGAAGATCTCTACTTTCTTTGTGACCCTGCTGGTTCTCATCCTTTAGCTCAGTATTTGGATTGCTACCTTAGCAGGTTGAGCAGCTTCCTCTGTTTTAGCAGATACCAATTCAGTAGCTTCTACTACAGTACAGGCTAGGTAATCATGTTTGCATCAGGACTGTTCTCACTGCTGCCTGTTGAAGCTACAAACTTTGCACAGACAGAGTTTAGGAACTTCAGTAGGTGATTTTTCCTATAAAGTACATACTCAAAAAAGGGGTTGCGTTATCACCCTGTGTTTCTTCTCTGACCTTAAGGATGTAAATTTATGTTAGCAAAGTGCAAAATTTACTGGAGATATAGTGGAGGGTCTTTTTGCATAGAGCCATTTCCAAAGAGATGAGAGAAAATGGGAATTTTCTGGTGCAAGGCAGATGGAGAATCCAAGTCTCCCTCTCACTGGTGAGTGCTCAAGTTACTGAGCTTTGGGATAAAGAGCTCTTATTTCTTCCAGTGAGATTTAAAAGGAGACAGTGTCACTAATGGCACTGCTCCCATTTGGTGGGGGCCTCTGTTTGCAGAAGCTACTGTAGACTATGTCTTTTGACATGGATGTGGTTTTCCTTTGATGCATCGTGGTAAATTTCTTTCATAGAGAATGTTACTCCAAGAGATCAACTCTTCCCAGACTCACCTTTGCCATCTGATCTGCAGTGTTGCCTTTGGCTCCCAAATACACAGTAGCCAGGGCAGATGAAATACTGAAAGGGGAGAACAAAATGTTCTCGTCGTCATCTTTCTGACACTCATGTTTGAAAAAGTCGAGAGCAAAGCTTGTGTTTGCTTTATTTAAAGCTTCCATTGTTCTGAACCTGCACAGAAAGGGACAAAAGATGCTATTAGCTAAGAATTAATGGTGCTCACTATATTTCTGCAGGCTTCCTTTCAGTTTTTGAAGTTTATTTTATGATTTGTAGGCTTTCTAGAAGTATTTTCAACACTTTCTGACTTTGGAAGATTGTCAGTGCTGCACAGTGATCCTTTGAAGGACTGAGACTTGCTGGCAGTGTATGTCCAAAGGCAAAATCT
Source organism: Callipepla californica brunnescens (assembly GCA_023055505.1). Lineage (NCBI taxonomy): Eukaryota > Metazoa > Chordata > Aves > Galliformes > Odontophoridae > Callipepla > Callipepla californica. Next base: position 73,237,444 of record JALIRH010000002.1, on the reverse strand, counting down.
AGACCGTGCCAAGTATTTACTTCAGCTCTCCTCTGATCTCAGGAAACTGAATAGAAAGCATTCTGACCTGTCAGTACTGGTACACTATTAATTTCTGCCAACTATGTGTGTTGTTTGTAGTGTATGAGTGAACTCTCCTTGGTTCAGCAGAAGTTCACTTGGAAAGACAGATGTCCGTGCAAGGGACAGTCAAGAGGAACAAATGAAAATTCTGTGAAACAGAATGGTTACAGTGTTGTTCTAAAAAGAGAAAGCATGTAGTTTATATGGTGAATTATATGCAAGCAGTGTAATGATATGGTAAAGAACTAATGAATGGAAAGAAGAGAGATACCTCTATGAGGAGCAAGGAGGATTAACTACTAAAAAGTTATCTAAGTGTAGCATGTCCCGTTTCACGGATGATAGTAACCCAGTTCAAATGATATAGAAAAAGCAGCCACTGGTTCAATTTTGTTCATTGGGACATGTATTGCTCTGTCCTTCACAGCATCTTGGAGTGGCTTCTGATGATGCTACTCACTGGTGCATGGGCTAGAATAATGCTGATTGTCTCTTATGACTACTGGTGCAAGAGCCTTTTGGCGCTCGCAACTGTAGTTACTCTGGAAACAAGGATAGTAAAACTGTTCCTTTAGGATACAAGAAAATTCTGAAGCATTGGATAAGCAGCTCTCTTAACTACTGTGTGCTGAGCATCCTTAATTCCATTTTTAACTTCCAAAAATTTCCTGAAACTCTGTCTTATGGTACTAGCCCCTATCATAGCTTCCCAGTTCTTCTGCAAGGCAAGATTTTCTTAGTCAGTTGAACACAAGTGCTGCTCTTTGTATTGCAGCTGTAGCTGAGAGCCCTAGGTATGTAATAGGAGCTATTCTGCTAGCTACAAGATGGCCATAGAATAAAGATGTACTGACAGTGTCTTGATGTACATAAGAACTGAAGAGCACTGGAACAAATGATCTAACTTAAGTAAACACAGTAGTTCTTACTCTCCTGTGGTATACATGTTCACTGGTGAGAATACATTGCTCTTCCTGTTCATTTCTAAGACTTGCCCCTTCTAGACCTCGTCTGTGCCATCTTAGTAAAATATTTCCTCAAGCATTTGTTGTTTCCCATTCAGATCCCTTCTGCCTTTTTTTTCTACACATTTGTCAACAAATCAACATCATCCAAGAGTATATGAAGTAAATAATCTCTAGAAATAATTACAGTACCTTGTTTTGTGCAGGGAGGAAGACTGCTGCTCTGGGTCTCTCCAAGGTTTCTGCAGTTCACATGATGGGTAGGCTGAATTTATAGTCTGCCTGACCTGTTCTTCAAAGGTTCTTATGACTCATCACTCTGCAATTTATTTTGCCCTGAAGGCCACATCCCTGTGGAAGAACTGAATCATCTCAAAGTAGGATGTGAAGTGACGGTGAGAATGATACCATACAAGAACCTTACAAAACTGACTGCTAAAATATTTCTATGAACATTTTTGTGGCAACAGGCTAGTAGCAACTTGAAGCATCGCTGCTTGGAACAACATTTCTTTTGCAATTTGGAGGATAAAAAAAAATGCAGTAGCTGACCTACTTGTGATTACCCTAATAGAAACAATTTCCAAAGAACTGACAGAGTAAGGTCAGTGACATCATATTTGTGAGTTTTTCTATTGTCCGTTTCCTACCGATAAAATATTAGTCATTTCTGGTGGGTTTCTATTTTAGTAAAATGAATTTTGCTAGTGTTGGTCATTTCTAAAACTGTATAACCAGGGAAATGTTTTCACTGTGAGATAATGAAGGTTGAGAAATAGGCATCAGACCCTTACTTTTCTTATCACTGCAACAACACTAGAACATGTTGTGGGTTTTAGATAAGACTTTTTTTTCCCCTGCTTCCTCAGTTTCCTTGTTGTAATTTGAAAGCAGCTATTTGCCCTACGTAGAACTTCACACATGCATTCTTTACTTTCCCCAGAAATCAGTATTCTACTGAATACTCTTCTTGCCTTGGCTACTGAAGCATTGCCGTCACTAATTCTCCTCACAGTCACACTGTCCTTACCTCCCTTATCCTGTCCATCTCACCTCTGACTGAAGAATCCTATGCAACTCTTCCTTTGCCTTTTCATTCTTTACCTCCCTCCTCTGTTGAAAATATCACTTTGAACACCTGGATAAGATCTGCTTGTATTTGAGGGATTCCTGCTCAATACTGAGCAAGACTCACCCCTATCTCAGTGCAAACTACTTTCTGAAACCTTTCTTCTGCCCAGAATATACATGCGGGCTTATGCTGTAGGGAAGTGGCTGGCACAGTGTCTTGTGTGCTGAGGACTAAGCGATGGGAGTATCTGCCAAATGTTTTATGGGGCAGAAGAGGTTGCTTATTCAAAATGCACCTTGCCAGTGATGAACCTTCTGCATCAGTGTAACTTGGGAACTCAAAGCTTTGCTGAAGTTGGTTTCCTACAGGTGAGCAGCCACATAGCTTTAATAGGATGGTTCTTTCCTGCCCCCCCGGCTGTTTTGAAATTGTAGCTACATAAAGACAGCGTGTTTCAGTGTGGGTTATAATTAGATGCATCTGTTAAGTTTTCCAGAGAGCATAGTAGTGTAGGAGAGGTGTTCATTGCAGAATTAATTGCTTCCATTGCGCCTGGGAAAGTTGTAATCTGTTTACATTGGCCTTAAATGATTTCCAAAGCTTTAAATGATTTGAGTCATCTTTGCAAATTTGACTGTGGTGTAGAACAAATGATAGATACACTAAATGAACTTCATCCCTTGGAGCAATTACTTGGATTTTCTGTTTTTAAAGCAGGGACGAATTTGATTTGCTAACTAGTCATAGTGCTTGCTCTGTTACAAGAAGTGACTGAGGTGTTCCATATATGCAGAAATGTGGGATTGGAATGAATGAGAGGACGGTGTTTGTACAGGGACTTAAAGTTGCCTTTTAAAAATGCCTTTAGAATGGCATGGCTGATTATTAGTGAAAAAAAAAATGCATACAAAGTAACTGAAATTATATTCATTTCTAATGAAGATATACAGTAAATCAGTGTAATGACTTGATAATGTTTTCCAGCATCCTGTGAAGTTAAAAACACAAGAAAATACAGAGCTCAATGGGTGGTGCTGTGGCTGACTCAAGCAGTGGTTCCCTCACTCCCACTCTACTCTTAAGTCAACACTCCAACATGCTCAGAGACTTAACGTTTGTATTAGTAGTATCCTTCACTGTGGGAAGTAAGCCTATGGGCTCATTCCTTGTGGTCATTCATGTTTCCATTTTGGCAGGACAAATATTGGCAGCACGTCATACGCTCTGGTCAGATCTTAGCTAAATAAGCATATTTTGTTTTCCTCCAGTTTCAGTGCAGCTTAGCACAAGTCAGTGCAACTTTCTTACGCAGTATGTTGCTCAGTTCATTGATACCTGAGATCAGGAGTAGGTTAAATACTTGCTGCCTACATAAATCATTTATAAAGTGATCTAAAAGTACTTGACAGATTTGAGAGGAAGATTAGGTAGCTTCTGCATTCACACAACGTTTTAGGGTACAACTTGCCATGGCTGCTTTTCATGTAGGTGTGCTGTTTCAACTACAGACCCTTTGTACTCTTGAAAATCTAATTCAAACCTAAGGTGTTCTGTATTTGAAAAGAAAAAAAAATGCTTGAAGAAAAGCTATTCCATTTCTCTGTCATCTTCTAATATCTTTTTTTACCAGTAAGATGCTGTTTATTTATTTGGGAGCGAATGATTTCTGGTTCAGCCAACTGAGCATTCTACTTGTGTTTTTGGCTCAGCCAGAGCAGGTCAACAAGTTTTGAACATGAAAGGATTTTAAACATCCGAAACCTTTGTAAGGACTTCAGGAGATATGAGGGGTGGGGGAGACAAGGGTTTTGAAACCTGAGGATATTGGAATCCCGTGGGAGGTCTCCTTAATGTTTAGTTTCATAACTATCCTGTAATTGACAGGGGCCAAAACATCGCAGGGAATAGGAGCATGGAGTCTGAAGTGATGGTAATGGTGATGAGTGATGGGGTGCTTGGAGCGGGTGCATGGGCTGTGATGTGCAGAGGAGCCCTTTTATCACAGAGTGAAGCAAGAGCTTGTCCTGACCTTATAAATTCAAGTGTAACAGAGTATGTCTCAGCTGGCATAGTTGTAACGGGTTTTGATTTAAGTCCTAAGAGATTTTTATGTTGGATAAATTTGTATCGTCCTGAAATCTCAAATACCTTTTGAAGTTCAAAAGAGATTACTTCATTGAGTATCTTACTTCCCTTTAAAGGTTTGAGTGAGAACACACGCATCTTTATTTTGAAACAGTGTAGATAGCTATCTAATGTGTACATATTACATGTACTTTTGCAAGCCTTCCCTTGCCAAGCAATCTTTGCTGACATACTCCAATAGCATTTAGACTTTATGAGTTGTTAAGAGGTGTGGTGGTGTTCCTGGCTAAATATCACTGAGGCATTTTGCTCCACACCTGCAGAAAGCGAAGGTGTGGTGAGATTTGGCACATGAATTGAGCACTGGCATAATTTGTCATACTGTACTATTAGCTCTATGTGCTTTGGCTTAGATGCTGTAATTAGTAAAGGCAGTGTTTTTTCCTGAGGTATTCAGTTCTGATGACCAGTGCAGCACTTCTGGGGAAGGAATGATCTTGATATCTGAAAAGAGATTAGTTTATCTGGAAATGAATATGCACGCTGTTCTCACATCAACCAGTGTGCAGATTTCCTTTGAATGAATCAGATGGTGAGCATTTTTTAAGTAACCAAGGTATTGGTTAAAATAAAAAAAATATGAAGAATAGCCTGAATTTCATGCTGCACAGCACTCCATTGGAACAGTGTATGTATGGATTACATGTACTTTAGCCTAAAAGTGTTATTTTTCTGAAGAAATCTCTCAAAGGGTGTACATCAGCTACACAAATGCTGAATCAGAAAACCAACTCCTGCTCCTGAAAAGGAGCCATGCATTTATGTGCAAGAGCAGCATGCTGGGGAAAGGCTCTCTTTCAAGAAATCGATTTAAGCACTTGCTTTTTCTTCATGCTGCTCAACCACAAATACTCCTGTGTGGTGGAATGACCAGAGCTTCATAAGACAGTTGATATTTTCAGAAGTTTCAGCAGTGAAATGTCCAAATACTCATTTGTGGACATACACTGGCAATCTTTGTTATTCACTTATTTGCTTGGCAGATTGGCTTTCATAGTACTTACTGATTTTGTAGTTGCTAATTGTTTCTCTAGGAACATAGACCTAGCTGTAGAAAAACCCTCCTTAACTTGGACTCTGCAGCACAGAGGAAACGTTTGGCTAAGGAAAGCTAGCAGACTGTACTGAAGGAGAGGCAAAGCCCTTTATCTGTGGCTCCATTCCCCATCTTCTGCAAATGCAGCTGAAATGCATCTTGGACTAAGTAGCTGAGCAACACAGGAAAAAGGCTCTCCTCTCACTCTTAAACTTTCTTTCCCTGCAGAAACAAAGCTTGACCCCAGCTCTGCACTCTTACTTTACTACCTTCAGAAGCAGATAGAGACTGCTGAAAAAAAAAAGGATGTGATGTGGATGAGAATAGGTAACAGCTTGGGAAGGGGAGTTACTGGAGAGTCACGAACTGTGCCCACAAGAAACGAGGCTGCAGAGAATTAATAGGGAACAGAGCTGTTCTTATATACAGCCCTTTGAAAGTTAGTGGTACCTCCACAGCATCCCTAGTCCACCTTTAATTCCCATATCTCTGCCTTCCTTAGAGGAAGGTGAGCTCATCTGGCACCTCATTATTCTCCCTCTCTCATACTGACCTCTTATCAGAGCCACAATTTCAAAATTTTACCTATGTGACTAAGGAGTCAGCCTTCCAGTATAAGGACTTGCGCCATTTCTGATGTCAGTGTGGCTTGAAAAAACTATGTTAAAGCTCAAAATTAGTTTGGGATCCTTTTTTCCTCAGGAGTACCATGAAGTCGTGAGTGTTCACTCGCATCACAAGGCAAGCAAGGAGTCTTTATCTTGTGACATTTAAAAATGTGATAGTTAGGAAAGGACATGTACAAATGATTGCATGTTGTTATGCACATGGCAGCAACATGGAGCCAAAGCATGAATTATGCTATTGGGACTAAAAATGCATAGTGTGCAGCTACATATTGTCTGGCCTTTGCTCTTAAATATTACTAAATGTTGTAAGAATTTGTTGTTCACATGGTGACTAGGGACTGCTGGGATTTACAGAGATAATCTGTAGACCTTGATTCAAAAGTATTAAAAGTGAGGACAGACAGTGAGAGCTTTATGGGAGACAAAATGAAGAACTGGCAGGGCTCATTCTCACCTGCAGCTAACTCTCATTGGTAAAAGAAAGTCAAGCCAGTCAAATGGCTTCCACTTCTGCTCCACTAATAACATTAGAATTTGTGTTAAAAATCAAATTAATCAGAAGGCTGTAGTTCTCCAACTTACAGATAGATAGGCAGCACTTGACTAGGGAAGGTCCTGAGCTATCTGATATGGCTCTGAAGTTAGCCCTGTTGGATCAGGTGATTTTTGACTGCCCTTTCCAGCCATGGGTACTGGAAATAGCTCTAATGACCTGAACTTCAGAATATCAATTCTTGCAAATTGCTGGCTTTGTTCAAATGAGCAATTTTACTTACATTCTTATTTATTTGAAGAATTAGGACTGAAGCAGTAGGACCCAAGGGCCATATTCTCTCATCCCCATGGAAGTTCATCACGTGAATTACCTGCTGGTGTGAGACAGCAGGCAGGCAAATTGTTGTGTTTTAGTCTCTGTGCAACTCACTAATCCACTATGCTTCTTTACACTTGTGATGTACTGCATGCCTACAGAGAGTGTGCTGGTAGAGCAGTGAAAGCCTCTTGTGGTGAGTCCTAAAGCTGTGAGTCTGAACCTTCTCCTGTAATTGTGCTGAATGAGATGCTGAAGATAAAAGGGCATGAGATAGCAGAGAGCCAAAGGCACTGGGGTGCAGTGCTGACTGTTTCATTTCTATGTGAATGAAGACTATTTGCTTTGCTGGGTGATGGAGGTCAGATATCTGTCACTAGCCCTTGAGACTACATCCAGGCCTGTTCTTCTCGTGCCAGTTATCGGAGAAGCTCTGCGGCATCACAGATATGGAAGGCTGTTTACTTTCTTGACTGCTAGGTGAATATTTCTGCATTTGAGATTGGAGGACTCCTGAGTCCATTCCTTGGTGGATATGTGGTTTGCCATGTCCCAAAACAGTTTTCAGTTTTTTTACCGAATTTTTCAGACTCTGAAAACATGGGGCTGAGAATTCATGCTCTTGTCTTTTCTCATTTGTGTATGAGAGGTGACACAGTGCTCAGCTGGTTGAGGAAGTGGCTCCTGGAGACAGGAATATTTGCCTGTTGCTGTAAAGGCAGAGTGCAGCAGGTGTCAGGACTGAATCTGTCTACAGACACAAACAGATACACTTTTTTTTTTTTTTTTGCATCTTTTGTGTTAGGAGAAGTATATTCTAATTGATAAGAACTCCAATGGCTTAGAAATAGTATAGTTTGGGAATAAATTGGGTGAAAACAAATGTCCTGAGGATTTTCAGTACTCCATTTCCATGACCAGACCAACATAAAGTCCAGGGCAATATTCAGCATCATTATCTCTCTTGTAATAAGTTTCCCTGATTGTTATCTCATGACCAGCAATTGACAAAGTTACAGGAAAGTGAAGGAAAGTATTTGAACTATTTGTACACCAGTAAAAGTGGTGTCATGTTATCTTCCTTCTTTTGCAAGATCCTGTTTGCTAACAGTAAGTTAAGGCCTTAGGTACTGCCAAAGTACATGTTATCTTGTGGAGGGGGAGAGTTAAAACAAGCAGAACAAGCAAAATGCTGTGTGGTGGAATTGAAAAATACACCTCCACAGACCACCCAGCATTGGTGCCAAGCTATTTGCACTGCTGGGGGGAAGGAGCACCACTCCTTGCAGTAAGTGTATTGCCCCAAGACTTCCTCTGCCACTCTTCCTGCAGTCTCTGTGATAGTTCCTCGCAGATCTGTTTTCTTTCTTTTCCTTTTCCGTGGAGTTCACCCTTCAGGAGTGCACTGCTCCACACAGGTTGCCCCGCTGTGTGCTGCTGTTCACGGGCTGCATCTTTTAGTCGAGTAATGCAGAAAGCCTCATGCTATAAATGCGTGTTCTTTTGCTCTTATTGATCTGGTAATACAGATCAGGCTCTATAGCTGGTGGGTGTGCCACAACCCAGTTTTTGTCCCAGGCTGTAGCCTGAGGTGTCAGTGCAGGTGACTCCAGCATGGGTTTGGCATACTTATCTCCAAGTTCTTGGCTTCTGAACCCTTTCTTCTGCAGCTGCAGCAGCAACCAAAGGAAAATTAGGTCTTGCTTTGAAAGCCAGCGCCTTCCAGCCATGACTGGAAAATTCTCACTCTGTCCTTGTGGGGGTACAAACAGCAGGTGGGACAGGCAGCAGCTTTCTTGAAAACAAAGCCAGCTCCTGTAGAAGAGCCTCCAGGAATGGTACAGGCACAGAGGAAAAGTGGCTCTGAGGCACTGATTTACACCATGCCCCATTCTTCCCTTGCCTATGTCACTGGTGCTGCCCATGCCACCAAAGCCTGTTCATTCCAGCATGCCAGCCCTGGTGGGTCACAGATGGGAGAGCTGACTGCTGTCACCACCAGCCTTAAGTTTGAAGTCTTGTTCTTTCAGGAATGAGCTGTTCTTGAGGAAATCTGAGCTGAGACAGATCTCTGGGTGTCTCAGTGGCAGCCAGTGTCATTCCCATCACCCCAGCCAGGGCCAGGGATGCAGCAAATTGAACACACTGCTGCAGATGAGGTTTCCCAAGTGGTACTTAGAAAAGAGAAGCTTCCTTCCCTCACTATGCTCTTTTACCTGATGTAGACCGCTATGTGGTTGGATTTAGTTGCCATGGGGGCACCCCACAGAGTCTTGTTCAACTTCTCACCCATTAGTACATTTTCTGCAGTTGCACCTAGCCTGTGTTTATTCCTCTGTATGTCGTTCTTTCCCTGCTACACAACCCTGCTGTAGTTTAATTACTACACATGAAATGTGTTTGCATAAACATGTCTTTATTATGATTAAAGGAACAAAAGAGCACATTCACAAGACCCATTACATATAGATACAAGGAAAACAATTTGAATAGTAACATATTTGGTCATGATGATTCAGCCAAAGGAGAAAAATGTGAATTATAAGATTTTTATAGCGCATCTTTAGAAAGTGAGGAAGAGCCTTGTAGTATCAGGAACACAGAGAAAAAGCAATTGTCATGTCAACATAGGAATGTTTGGTGACAGTTGATAGTTTAATCTGAGAGATTTTGAGTGACTAATTCTGGAGGAGCTTACTCACACAGATACCTGGCTTAATTAGAAGGCTGCATTTTTTCCCCATAAAACTTCTGCTGATATATCAGGTCGTATTTTTCAGTGTGATGACTCAGTACTGCTACTAAAGTGTTTGTTTGCACCAGGAACATCTCTGTTCAGGCTCATACATTTTTTGTGAGTCCAATTTTCATTCCCTTAGCCCTTCATCCATGAGTTAACAGCATTACTCATTGTGTAAAGGAAAGGTGAAGTGCACTAGTTCTGATAGTATAATTTCTTTCTTTCTTTTTTTTTTTCCTGGATAAAGCTCTTACTTTTAGAAAGTCTGGATGCAGCAGAAAATATGCTTTTCATTTTACCCCTGATACTACAGTGCTCCGGGTCTTGCTGAAAGGGACAGAAACTCTTACAACTTTCTTCTTTTTAAGGAGAAATACATCTGCCAAAGAAGAGAATGCTGTTGGATAGGTTATGCTTAATACAGAAGAGGAATGGATGGTCAGCTCTAAATTCTTCAGAGACACTTGTAGCATCCACTCCAGCCTCTGCTGAGCCTACCACCTCTCTGCCTGCTTCGTAGATTTCTGCATATGCTGCGTGGACAGCTTGAGATATCTTCAGGCTTACTGTTGAGGAAATGCCAGACAGATTGGCTGAAGAGCTGAACAGGTCAGTCATTCCCATCGCCATTAAGACGGATGTGAGGTTGTATTTTTCCTCCATCTTCATGCGGGGTAAGAACACTTTGATCTTCCTCTCTTCCATAACGCTAGAACTGGTCCATTCAGTCAGTTTTTCAATGCTGATTGTAGTCTCAAGCTGCAAGGAAATGAGAATGAGATCCATGGGATGGAAACATGATTCCTTCATGGCAATGCAGTACAAGTTACTATCATGTGTTTGTGGGGTTTTTTTGCGTGCATCTTTTAAATTGATTTCTCTTGTCATGGCTTTTTCCTAGGCATGTAGAGATCAATTTTGCTAGGTGAGAAAAGCATACCATGACTCCTACTTCTCTGCTCTGTCTTATTTTCTTTTTCAGTCTTACTGCCATTTCTTTTAAATAATGATAATAATGAGATGGCTAGTCTGCTGATATCTCTTAGAACTCTTCTCTGTTTATTTTCTTTGCTTGTGAAATACGTTCTAAAGATCTCTCTGTGCTTTTGAGTTTTAAGTTCCCTCTCCATTTAAGACCTTTCAGAAATCAGTTGTTAATAGTAGCCAATTACTGATGACTAAACTATCAGCTGTTACTACACTGGAAACTGAGCTTTTAAGAGAATTTGAGTTTTTGAAAATCAGAAGCATAACTGCAAAGTATGCTTTCATTTTAGTTATACTGTATCAGTTTATGATCACTCAGTTCAAAGCTGTATCTGCCAATTAAAAAAGAAAGTGTAATTTAAAATAGTGACTGGTTGCACTGGTGACCACTAGAGGGGTGGGAGTCTGCTAAGAGATTGGTATCCAGGATAATTGGTTAATTTTGGTATTACTGATGTTGCTTTGTACCTAGTAATGTTTCTTTCCCTACTAATTTGCTGTTTGTCTCTCGCACAAATCTGACCATGCCTGTCTGCAGTCATGGAAATTTAGCTGTGATTAAATGTGTTCTGTTCATATCAACTATTGTATATTATGTAGACGTTACTTTCTGAAATTGCTTTAACCACATTCCAATTTTATATAGTTTAATTTATGAAGACATTAAGGAAGCACAATGAGCACCACCGAATGAAACAGTAGTTAGAACAGAACAATAGTTAGAACCAGTAAATTTTCCAGAAAGCTCCTTGGTGTACAGGAATGAAGAAACGAAACCTTTACAGCTCAAGTCACTAGAGTAACAGATGTTTAGGTGAGAATCATCTTGTCTGATGTGTCCAGCATTTCACCCTCTAAAGCAGTTCCTTAAGCAGGCACAGGCTATTGCAGGACCCACTGGGATAACTCTGCACTTCTATGCAGCGATCACATACTGAATCATAATGGAATTTGTGCTGGTTAAACGTTTTAGGATAACTGCATTGAAAAGAGCTTTGCAGCAGCTGAATTTCACTGTGGTTTTGATTTTCTGAAGCCAACTTCTAGGGCCTTACCTGCTCAAGGCCAGAAACTTCATCAGGCAACAGCACCCACATGCTCATTGTTCCACTGGCAAATGGAAGCTCTAGGATCTTCATTTTCTCAGAAGCCACTGATGCCACTTTAAATGTGCCAATCTGGTACATCATCTGCACAGATTTGTTTTCTTGCTGGAGAAACAAACAAACAAAAAAAGAGAATATGGTTTTAACAAAGATTATTTTTAGACTGCAGAAATATCTGGTTATAGTTAAGATGTCTAGTTGCTATTCTCCAGGAAGACTTTCCCAGGAAAAGTGGGAATCTCAAGTTATTTCTCAGGAGCTTTGCAATGGCAGAAATAGTGTGAAAGAGAGAAACAAAAGGAAAATTCCCTGGTATTAACACAGTGTCTGGAAGAGAAGCAGATACACTAGTGTAGTGGTTGTGTAACAACGTGTATACTCTCTTCATAGATTCTAGATGACATCTTTATGGTATGCTTATGTACCTCAGTCACTCTGAAAGGTATCGCTTGTGTGTCTTCATCCTTAAATCCTTTCTCCCACAATCCTTTGAAGTAAATGGCATTAACCAGGACCATTGCAGTTTGGGAATCCACAGAGCTTGGCTGAAGAACATTTCTGATAATTCCTTTAAGAATGAATAGGAAAATAGTTGTATATCACATTGGCAATCACAAGGTTGATAGAGTGTTGAATTTGTGGGGAAGAGAATGAAGGGGCAAGGACACTGGTTTGTTTTTGCAACTGTAATCTCATTCTTCCAAGGTTGATTTCCTTGCTGATATTGTCATTAACTCATTTCTCTCTATATAAAGAATCACAAGAGATAAAAGGCAAAGAGATTTATGTGTTACAAAAAGAATAAACCTGTCTTTTTTGTGATAAGGGAAGGAACCACTGGAATCTCTCTCATCCCAGAATGGTTTCCAACTCAAACAGCATCAAGAAGCATAAATACTACTTGCTTCTAACCATCAAATATGATGAAGGGAAAGTATGAGGCTTGCCCTTACCACTTGTCTGACTTTCTACCCAGGAATTGATGAGCTCTCTGGCTTGATCTGCAGCTGTTTGAAAGTTGATAGATTCCAAGCCTCCCCTGTACAGTTCCTTCACACATTGCAAGTATTCCTGTAAAACAAGAGTATTCACTTTTCAGATATCAAAACACTTCAGATATCAAAACATTTGCAAATATGAAATACAAGATTGAAATGAACAGATATAAATAATATAGTAGTGTAAAATGCTAGTTTACACTATATCACTACATCCTATGCCTTATAGTGTATTTTGTAGTATTATTTAGTTTAGTATTTAATATGCTATAGCTGTATTGCTGTATTCTCAGATTTGACGTTCTTTTGGCAAGCCATGTAACTTCTGATAGTGTTTTTGGATTACAGAATGGTAGAGCTTTGATATGTAAATACACTCAGATCAGATTTTAGAGCAACTTACCGGCAGGATTGTGTATGTCTCATCAGCATAAAGTCTGCTGGCAAGGCTGAATGAGTAAATGTCATTTGGTTTGGTGATTTGGTTGAGTATGTCTCTAAGTGAAGAGTGAACATTTGCAGATGTGCCACACTGAATACAAAGAAAAAGATAGATGATGTTATTCTAGTTTTATTACTTAGTAGGTTTTACATAGTATATGAACAGAGTAAAGTAGCTCAGATGCTTCTGTTTACAAATCTACTGTTTGTCCTGTCTAACTGCTAGTAACTACACTGATGTAGTCATTTTCTAATAGATAGAATTTTGTGCTGTTTTTCTTCTGTAATTGCCTCAGACTTTTCCCTAGGGAACTTCTGACTACCTGTTGCAATAATCTTGCTCCAGCAGATCAAGCAGGCTTTTGTTCTTTTCCAAATAGACCCATTTATCCAGAATCACCTAGCTGTCTTGCTTAAGCATACAAATATCCCCAAGTTTCCTCATTCACCTAGTAATTTTATCCTGAGTTTCATCTTCTGTTTCGTCTGAATCCCTTGTTACCTCTTTTCTTTCTCTGTTCTTATGAACAAGTTGTTCTCCTAAGTGCTGGATGCAGAGAACTAGCTGTTCATCAGAGAGGTCTTGGAACTGCTAAGAGTTCATTGGCTGGATTTTGCTTCCAGAAGAAAGGGACATAGAGAAAAAAGTAAAATTATTTCTGTACCTGAGCTTCAGTACTGTCCCCGAATCCTGGAAGTTTATCGAAGCGAACAACCTGTAAATGAAAATAATAGTGGTTGAAATAGCAGGTATGAAAAAAAAAAAAAGTTATGCAGTCCAGTTTCAAGATTTCTGGCTATTGCGTTTGTGTAACACGCTGGGAGTTGGAGGTGATCATACTTATAATGACTCTGGTTCCAGATTTTCATTCTCTGAGCTATGTGGTTTCTGAAAGATCTTATATAATTAAGTTCTGTGGCTCCATTGAGTAGGACGCAAGTTTTAAACTGTAGGCTCACCTTATTTATCTGGGTCCTGGTGCTGTCTTTTGCACCTAGGTAGACCATAGCCAGAGCTGAAATGATGGTGAAGGGGGAGTAGAAGATGTTCTCATTGGCATGGTGGACTCTGAGCTCCTTGAATACATCAAAACAAAATTCCGTGCTTACTGCGCCAATGGAGCCCATGGTGAACTCTGAGTTGTCTGGAGCAAACAACAGAACAATGAAAATGTAAGGATGGAATGCCATGCAGGGTATTCTACAGATGGCTACAACTTAAAATTACAAGCAGTTTTCAGGCAATTAAATGTAAGCAAGTAGTTTTAAAGTAATTCTGTGATTACATGTCTGTTATATGTGATTCGTATAACCAATGAAAGTCAGAAGTCTTTCAGGCCCCTGTGGGGATACTCAATGCTGGGGCCTCAGGATTGGCTTTTGTGTATTAACTCCACGGAAGTTTTTACTGACTGTGTGTAGGAGTATACACACAGATGTACTTATTTCCTTTTCTGTCTACAAGCTCAAATGTATCAATTATTGTAAGAATATAAGTTTATGCATCTCTACACATCTTTATCTTGTGTAGGGATTGGCAGCTGCGTTTCGCAGAAATTAAATTCCTAGAGAAAGTTAATACTAAATAACCTCCTAGAATTCACCGAATGCAATAGTTTTGCTCTCTGTTCACTCTGTAGGACTAGAGGTTAATCAAGCAAACCGCAAAGAGTATCAGATTTATAAAATAGCGAATGACAGGATAAGATGTTCTGACGTTAAAAATATCTTTTAAGCACAAAGAATAAGCCTCCTGAAGACAAAGATACAGCTTTTACACATAATAAAATAGTGCAGAATGCACGCACATATGAGAAGTATTTATAGAGTATCATGCAGATACTCCACCCTTAAAAATACAAAGCATAACACAATAATTATTCATTTTTTATAAGCTTAGGCACAAGCAAGAACTAATATAGAGAGAAGATAATTTTCTTCTATAGAGTTGCTTACCTTTTGAGCTTCAGCACTAAAGGCAATACAGCTTTCCAGCTGTATGTACCAAGACTGGCTAAGCCCTGGGAATATATAGCTTGAATCGGGACCCACCCACAGGTTCACTTTCAGAAGTTTGACCTCTGACACCATAAAAATCATGTAATAGGACTGGGTCAGATTTTAGTTTCAATAGGTCCATTTTGGATTGAAGGGAGAGCAAATATTAGTTTTTAATTCCGGGTAACAAAATGTTTTCTGCCAGTTCTGCTAATCCATCAGGGCTGTTGGATGGGAGAGAAGACTAGTAAATACTGATCATGTTCCATTGAGCTTTAGTTACAACCAGATACTGCAATGTTACTGGAAAGAGGAAAATGTGAAAACCTTAGAGATGGAAAACCTAATTAGCAATTATTAGTTAGTCTGTTTATTACTATGGTTGTGGTAACAGACCAGAATTCTATTTCAGTTGGTCCTTCTTGAACGTACAGTGTGCATCTGAGCTGTGCTAGATAGGAAATGTGTGAGAACAGGACTTGACCTATTATTTTCTTGACAAAATAGGGGAAATAAAGAAGCATATGTATGAAGAAACCAATTGAGATGAGAGTGAAAAGCAGACACACTTTCTTTGTATGGATGTAGTATTTAAATATCTATTTTGATGGGTGTGAATACTTCATAACAAACTTTTATTCTGCGGGAGCTGCAAAACGTAGCTCCAAACAAAGCAAAATAATACTCAGCTCCAGATGAAGTTGCAGTGTTCCTCAAAGATCTTCCATGAATAACTTAGTGGCCTGGCAGATGACAGAGGAATTGTGAAATTCAGCTAGAGGAGTGTTCATGGTTCGAGGGACAATCATAATATACAATAGCAAATATATTTCAGTTATAGAAGCTATTGTTCTGTATTGAAATAACAGAATGGACAAACAGTAAAGAAACCATTCTGACCTCTGTAAAGCACTGTTTGATTTAAAAATGGGGGGAAAAGGTACAACATCATTCTTCAGGACATACTTAGAGATTACTGCAATCTCTGTTAAGAAGAAGAGTTACTTTCCTATGCCACTAGCTGAAGTTTAGTCATTGCCGTTTCCTTTGCGTCTCTCTCCTTCCTTTCGTGAAAATAAATATACTGTAGAAATATATATTCCTCTTGCCAAGCTTGAGCACTTAAGCAAGACAAGATGATCCTGGAAGTAATATTTTTTTTCTGTTGGATGTCTACTCCACAGGTATCAGCTGATATTTTGTTTTGTTTTGTTTTGATTTTAATCATGTCTGTTGATAAAGGTGATAAAGGGCCTACATATGTAATTGATATTTGCAGGTTGACATAGATCAGGTAGTCCTGTCGCACCGAAATATCCTGGTGAAATAACAAGGAATAGAGAGAACATTTTGGCTCTCACTGAGGCAAGGAACTTCTTATCAGACAGGGAGGCTCTGGAGAAGGCATTCAGCATGAAAAAGGCACTTCCAAATACTTGAAGGTATTGAGTCTGACTTGTTAGGCAGGATCCAGAATGACTTCTGTCTTATTGCTGCAAAAAACGGGGAGGGTATCCACTATGGCCAAAATTGTCAGCCATTTTGTCTGAGCAGGCAGCAGATCTGGTCAGTAACGACAAGGTGTTTCCAAAGCAAGCATGCCATATATAATTAAACATATATAATTAATGAATGACAAACATAGTTAAGTGCATTTCCTCCTTTGGATGTTATGAATAAATGCTTTTATTAACAATTCACCGTAACCTGAATTAAGAGTAGTGAATAACAGCAGGCTGTTTCTCACCCAACAGTTGGGTGTACCTGTGTACCAGAGCACTGAGCACAAGTAGCCACATTCCCTCTTTTGTATCCAGTAGCAGAGAGGGTCCCCATTTCATTTCTGTAGCTCAAGAGGTTGTAGTGGCTTTACACTGCAAGTTATGGTACTGGAGGTCTGCAGTGTGGCCTCTGTGAACTGAGCCCCAGCAGCTGTCTCACATCCCCATAAAGGAGTTGTCACTGACCAGAGTTGAGCCAGTGATCGATGCTGGATGCACCTCAGGGAGAGCAGATTTAAGAAGAATTGCTTTACAATGGCATCTGTGAGAGATGAGTGGGAAAATGTGAGAGAAACAACCCTGCTGACACCAAGTTCAGTTCAGGAGGAGGGCAGGAGGTGTTCCAGGTGCACAGCAGAAGTTCCCTGCAGCCCAGGAGAAGCCCATGATGGAGCAGACTGACCCTCTGCAGCCCATGGTATATCACATGAGCCTCAGTTCTGTGCCATTATTTTAACTCCTTGTCCCTTTTCTTTTCTAGAGCTACTTTGAGTTCATGGACTTTTTTTTATGTTTCTCCAATATTGTTCTTCCACTGCTATGTGAAAGACTTGGGCAGTATATCTGACTCAGTCAAGTCTATCTTCAGGATGTCCCTGAAACCCTTAGCCAATCTCGATTCCCCTTCTCTTAATCTCTTTTATCATACATGAACCACATAAGTGTCCAGACCTGAGTCATAGGTCCAGCTCCTCAATAATGTCTTGCACTTTAGGACATACAAAAATATCAAGGAAATCAATGTAGTTATGTCAGTCATCACTGTCATACTATCATGCTGCAAATATAAGAATGATTCAGGGTTTTTTTAATAGCTGCTCAATTTTACTTCTACGTAGTGTCCTGATTCCAGACCTACACAGCAGTTTTGTATGCATTTGACTTGCAGAGCTTTGTTTTGTGAGTCATGTAAAATCCATGTTTTCTCTCCAAGAATTGGTCAATGATTTTAAACAATGAAGATAAGTTGTGGAGAATGAGAATTTCTGCTTCTCTGTCTGACAAGAAAGTTATACTACATTCTTTCCCAATGGAGGGCCAGCTGCAAGCAACTAAAATTTCCCATGAACAAATGAAATGTTGGTCAGAGCAGGCTGTCTGCATAGCATTATCAGCATACCTGCGTAGTTGGTTTGGCTTGGGGTCTAGAGGGAGTACACAACAACCTTCTAGCATTTGAAAGGCTACCTGGGATAGGTGGCAATGGATTGCCCTGCCCAGCACAGCTGTGCAAAGCAGTACAAATAGTTATGTCACACGTCGTTTCACAATGCTTGTCCCAAGAAAAAGGTCAACTAAGGCTCTGCTGCCCTTTCCTCTGCCAGGCATTTCATTGTGGGCCTGTCCCTAAACCAACAGACTCTTGAAGACTCAGAGACCTGAAAGTAATAAAAGCACATTTTATCCAAAAGTGTATGAAGTTCACGTGAGCTCAGAGATCAAAGCCAGTCACTAAAGCCTACTCAGAACTTGAGATTTTGTTCTCTTTGTTTCTACAATTTTGACATTGGGAAAGAGCACGTTAATTGTTCACTGTTTGTCTTTGTTGCACATTGTGAGTATGGAAGTTGCTTTGCCATGGGGAAAGAAGAAACCATTCATAGAGAGAAATTGTTTTGCTCAGGTCACAGCTGAATAGCTAGTAGGTTCCCATTGCACACCTTGGTGCTGTAGCTATCACTGATGGTTTCTCTCTCAGCTTTTTTGTGGGATTGTGCTGTTATCCCTGTTTGAAGAAAATCAGGTGTCTGGTCAAGGTCCTTTGGATGTGAGTTCATTGTCCGCCTGTCATCTTTTCTGCAGCAGTGCTGTGCCATTTTGAAGAGACTAACATTGTTGCCTGCTGTGCTGCCTTGGTCTTTGACAGACTATGTCAAGACTGTGAAAAACTACTTGTCTTTGCTCTTAATGATCATTGGGATATCCCATATCAGATCTTACATTCATTTTAATTTGTTTTAGCCTTCATCATACAGTCAATTATTTCTTAATGCTTCCTGTAGATATTTGATTTGATGTTGGTGTGTCCTTCGTGGCACAATGTTCAGTGATTACATCCTACTGGCTAGCAAAAACTTGGGTGGAAGAATTTTCCCCAAAATTTGACAGTCTTCCTCATTGTTACTGAATGAGTTGTAGCTTCATGTACATGCAGAGCCTTTCACTTAGGAAAATAATAGAGCCTATTTAGGAGGCAGAACAAAACAATGTCCAAAGAATAGTCAGGGCGGTTGAGGAAGGTTTCTGATTTGAAAAGAGGACACATTTTCAGAAATGGGAGGGAGAAGAACCCAAGAGATTACAATTCTCTGTAGGCATTGGAAAGGTGCATCTAGTGTACTAGTGCAACTAGTGCATCTGCTCATTATGATGCTTGTAAGAAAGGCACTCAGATTCCCAACCTGTTGCTTAATGTACCATTTTTTTTAGCTAACATAGGCAGTATAGTCTGTATAGTGACAGGGCAGGCTGAGGCAGAGGGAAGCAAGTCTGCATGCTGAGATCAGCAGGTCCAGTATCTGGGCAGGGCAGGGCTGTGGGGATCTAGAGACTAGTCTTCCTAAGGCCTCAGTGCAGCAGAGTTGATAGTTCTAGAAGGCTGACTCGTGGTCCTGGGCATAGGATACCTCATGGGATGTCGGTGCCCTCAGTGCTTAGAAGCAGCCTTCCATCCTTCTGAGCAAACCACATCCTTCCTCCTTACAGAGAGATGCAGTGGTTGTGGATGTTAGCAGGCTGCTTTACAGAACACAGAGCCAAGGCAGAGAGAGAGGACAGGAAGAGAAAATGGCACAAGTGGTCAAGAGGCGAGTAAGGGGTGGGGAAGGGGGGCAACGCTGTTCTGAGGGGGCCTGCTAGGGGTTAAGAGGAGAGCCTGGTGGGATGGAAAGAGGCTTAATCAGGAACCTGGGCTGAGTAAAGTGTGAATGCTGTGCAGAGATCCGAACCCAGAGTAAGGCCAGTCCCTCAGGAAATTCGGTAGCGACGAGGTTCTTTGCGACCAGAAACTAAGTTCCTCAGAGATTGGCACAGCTGCAAACAAAAGAGTGCAAATCATAAGTCAATATCATACCATGGGGCACATCCAAATTCAAGCCAAGAAATCATTTCTTAGGTCAGGATTAGGATCAGGTCCAGCAGTCAAGCAGCAGATCCTTAGCAACAAGGCACAGCCAGGTCATACTAGGAGTCCTTGGCCAGGAATGGGCACAGCTGTGTTTGAACTGTAGACTAGTACACACCATACTAGTACATCTAACATAGCACTGCAAAGAAGTGAAGATTCAGGGCAGAACTTAAAAAGAGAACCTGGGTCCAGAGGGGTGGGTTAAAGTTCCAGGAAAGATGACATTCAAAAACTGTAAGGTATTGATTAAAATGCAGTTTCCTGAAGCTAACACAAGAATGGAAAATGAGAAAGCACAGAGAATTTCACATGCCTTTAGAAGCTGGGGATCCTAAGTTGTGCAGTATTGGACAGACCTTTAGTCATGGTGGATTGAACATATCCCATCCATACAGAGGTTCACTGGCATTGTAATCTACAGATTTTGTTAGGATGTTCTTAGAAGTAATTAATCAACTTGGAAGTTAATTATTTCTACTGTGGAGCAAGAATGTATTTATATGGACTTGGATATTCTCTTGAGTGCTCTTCTTCTGGTGACTTTGACTAGAGCACACAACATGCAGTCTTGTCATTTCAGCCATAGGTTTGGTTTGCTTAGAAGAAGACAGTCAAACATGCAGAGAAGTGCAGAATGGGTGTAGATGGTCTCCAAATGATTCTGTGATGAGTACACTTAGTCCAGAGAGCACTTCTCAAGAGGCATTCAAAAGAGTGTGGTCACACCTGGCTGTTTTCATTCCACAGACCACTAGCAGTACTGCATCTCTAACAACACAGCACTGAGAGGATATGAGGTGTAGTGAACAGACAGAAAGCAATGTCTTGACATAGCAAATTCAGGCATGGTACAAGGGAACAAAAAGGACTGTTGGACTTGGGACTACCTGGACTTGGGATTCATTTCACTAAAAACACTTGCTGGGCTTCAGAGCCAAGAGGCACCCTTGTAATGTCCTCTTCTTTCTGAAAGCTGATAAACATAACTTTTTATCCTTAGTGACACACAATGGCCTTTTTAAAATGAGTCAAATGCTTCTGTTTCACAGTTAAGACATTAGGTGGACTTGGTGCTGGGATTACCCTCTTGTGTGTAGTTTTTGGAAATCACTTATCATTTCTGCCTCGATTTCTTCATTTCTTTGCTTTAAAAAGTTCAAACAATTAAATAGCTGTTTTTTTAGCTCACACTATATATGAAATATCTTTAATAATGTTCTACGGGGTATTTTTATTGTTGTACCTAGAAAGTGCAGAGTGACATACCTGCATATTTCAGTTCTGTAACAATATTGTAATTGCTGAGTAACCTTACACACTCTGCTGCTCAGGACAATGTTTTACCAGTCCTGCCTTTTTTCCTTTGCTGGTAGGTTGGTTGGTTGGTTGGTTTTAGATGTAGCAAAACTGGACTGATTGCTTTCAACTATAAGAGAGAGAAAACATAATGTACACAGTAAAACTTGGAATTTCGTATCTCTTGTAATACTTTTTTTTTTGCTCGAATCCTTGTGCAAACCGTAGCGAATCCTTTCTTACCCTCATGGGAAGACCAGTAATTGCATTTCTCCCATTCGTAATGGGTTTGAAATGTGTTTCACTGATGCTAAATTCATCATTTTAAGTTATAGTTGATGCTGACATGACACATATTGGAGGCAGCTCTGAAGTACTGAAGTATCAGTACTTTTTCAGTATTGATACAGTAATTTGCAATTCTGCATGTGTATCAACACTGATAACCATTATAATTGGATAAAATATAGCCTAAAGAGCCTTTACTCTAAAGGCTGTGAAATAGCATATGATTTCTTTAGAGGAATGTCACATGAAGCAGTAGAAAGATTTCCTCATGAGACTCTTGTCATCATGAGAAAGCTGTAGCAGTCTCCCTTTTAATACTCTGCTTTTAAAGTTCTGTCTTGTAGACATCACCTTTATGTATTTAGTGAGGATTTCAAAAGTTCTCTGGAAATAATACAGCAAATTCAAAGAATTTTGTTACTTGATGTGGTGTACTGGGAGAAGCTCATTGTAAGAATAGGAGCTATAGGGTTTACCTTGATTAAGTCCAGTTTTTAAAAAAAATTATATCTTAGAATATTTAGTGACCTCATATATGGATACATTCTAGTTTTGAAAATAGGATCCACATACCTGCTTAATTCTGTCAATAATCATTACCCACTGTATCATGTTTTTCAAGTTGTGTAGTGCAGTAACTCAGAACAGATAACGACATGTTTTATTTGCGAAGCTTTTATTGGAATAAATAGAAAGACCATTAATTAACATTCACAAAATCAGTGATATGTCACTGGAATGAAAATGGGAAATACTATCAATCAGGAAAATGTTTTGTTTGGAGATGATTTAAGAAGAAATGGTAGACTTTCTGTATGCTCCCTCAGAAAAAAAGTTATATAGCTTTAAAGTATTTGCAACACAAAGAAGTCCAAATGGATCACTGGAAGACAAGTTAAAACTTTCATCTGCAAGTTGTCCAGGCATCAGTTCAAGGACAATTGCCCTGCCAGGTTAATGGAAAGGACCAGGATTTTCCTGAAAGGTGTTTTTATTTCAGAGAACTCTTATAGTGAAATGTGATTCTCAATGGCAATGGCAAGGTATCTCCCAAAAAAAAAGCACTGTCCCTGTTTCCAAAGTTATTCGAGATCACCGGGAAATCTTCCTAAACTACCTCTCACAATTTCCTGGATATGAGTCTTGAATGTAAGCTGAGCATAAATACCTGGACATAAAGATCTGAAATTTCACATGCTTCTTCAAGAATATCTCCCTAGATACTGAAGGCTTTCCATTTGGACATTGAGTTGAGATCATGCTCACAATACTACAGTAAAGAGGTTTCATTTCTGAGGGGAATGTAAGCATTATTTCCATCTCTCTCTCTCTTTAGGGGGAGCAATATCTACCAAAGAATAGAATAACATTGGTTGGGTTGTATCTGATCAAGAAGAGGAATGGATGGTCAGCCCTAAACTCTTCGAACTCAACAGAATGCTTGATGTTTCCGATAGCTCCTGTTGAACCTGCTGCCTCAGTGCCCTCTTCATTGACTTCCATGAATGCCCCATGGACAGCATCAGATATCATCAGGTTATCTACTGAAGAAATGCCAGTCAGATTGGCTGAACGGCTGAACAGGTCAGTCATTCCCAAGGCCATTAATGTAGATGTGAGGTTATATTTTTCCTCAATCTTCATGCGGGGCAGGTACACTTTCATACTCTTCTTTTCCATTGCATTGGTACTAGTCCACTCTCTGAGTTTTTCAAAGTTAATTGCCTTTTCAATCTGCAAAGAGAGGAAAAGAATGAAATGCATAAGACAAAAGTACAGTGGCTATAACAACTGTATTAATACCACTTGTTACTATTCTTTTAATTTATTTATGTGCACAACAGAAGTGACAGTTAAGTTAAATGTATTTATCCCCTATGGTTCCTCCTGACTATAGCCTACATATCATCTGTCTTGATGAAGTTCTCCAAAACTTAGCCATCTGAAAATTTTTCTGACAGATGGAATGTTTTTGTGAAACATCAGTTTGTCACGATGTCAAATCAAATCCATGCTCATTTGGAGCAGACGTGCTGTTTGTTTTCTTTGCTTGTTGTATTTTTCCTATTTTATTCTATATTCAACAAGAGAAGATCTTTTAAAATATCCCTCACATTTGCAAAGAAAACAATTTTACATTTAACTATTCAGAGGGGCAACTCTTTTGTGAAAAAAATGGCCATCAGTAGAATAATTGGTCTCTGTGACTTTAATTAATTATTAATTATTAATAGCATTTGAACTGTGCTTTACTGGGAATTGAAATCTCTCCAAAGGAAAAAAAAAATATTCTGCTAGCATACCTGTCTGTAGTAGCTGGTGGAGATAACTGGAGATAACGGCATATACCAATATACCCTTGTGCATTACAGCAGCCCTAGGCTCTTTTGCCTTTGCTTTGCTTGCTTGTTTAATAACTTTGAGGCCAAGGATCTCCTTAGAGGCCAGCCTGAGTATCTGGAAGCACCAGGGCTACTGTTGTGCTCCCCTGCCTGACCAGCACAGCACAGCCAGGGCAGGGGTGAGTGGACTGCCAAAGCTCTGATGGCAGCCAGCTCCCACTGAACCCAGAACTGGGTGCCTTCCCCTGCCAGGACCGTACCCGCTCCAGGCCAGAAACCTCATCAGGCAGCAGCACCAACATGCTCAGCTCTCCGCTGGCGTATGGGAGCTCCAGGATCCTCATTTTCTCTGCAGGCAGCGTGGCCATGTTAAAGGTATCATTCAGACACATCATTTGCACAGGTTTGCTTTCTTGCTGCGAAACACAAGCATGAGACAGTGTGAGCAGGGGGCATTTTTTTTTTAATTTTTTCCATTAGCTGTGCCCATGTCCCTACCTTTGTCATGCTGAAGGGCATTTCCCTAGTGTCTTCCGTATTAAATGCTGTCTTCCAAATCCCTTTGAAGTAAATGGTGTTAATAAAGACCATCATTGTACCGAAATCAACGGAGCTTGGTACAAGCAAATCTTTGATCTGTCCTGTAAGAACAAAGCAAGGCAGTGAGCACTAGGACACAGCCTGTCTGGTTTGCATGAATGCGTGCAATGAAGAGCATGGTGATTTTGGGGGGAGCTTGCTTATGTAGCAGTAATCAAATGCTGTTCCTTGATCTGCCTTTTCTAGATATTTTGAGGGGAGGAAGACAAGGGTATAGATTATGGTAGGTAGGAGAAATTATCAGCTACATTTTTTCACTTCTTACCGTTTGTCTCTTTTTCCACCCAGGAGTTTATGAGCTGTCTTGCTTCTTCTGCAGCTGTTTTGAAGTTAACTTCTTCCACTCCTCCTGTGTAGAACTTCCTTGCACAATTTATGTATTCCTGTAAGCAGAAGAATTGTGTTAAGAACTGTTAAGAACTTTAAAATAGGTGAATGTGAAATGAAAAATTAATGAAGTGGAGAGCGATGGTTAAAAGAAATGGGAACTTCTATCCCTACACTTGAACAAGTCAAACAGCTCTCTTGCTGTAACTGAATCTCTGGACAAGGCTACATCACATATTTAGACTTGTCACTTTTGTCTTCAGGTAGGATTCTAAGGTAAAATTTTGAAATTCTTTCTTCATTTTACTGTAACACCTTCAGTTCTGCAAACAGCATTAAGGACAGATAATACTCATTTCCTCATCTTTTCTTCCGAATTCTGTATTCTAACATTCCTATTTTTTATTTCAAAATCAGAACTTTCTTTAAGTGAGATATTTTATGTGTAGCTTTAAAAAAGATGAGCAAAATATTTTCGTCAATTTCAGTCCTACTGTTTTCAAGTCATTTTCCACCCTTTAAAATTGTCTGTTTCATTAAAAGATATATTTTAGTGAATGAACAGCAATTTTGATCGCCCCCTGTGGCTATTGCTGCATAGGCATGTATTACTGAGTCCCAGAGTTGCAGGAGCTGGAAGGGGGATCTCCGGAGATCATCTAGTCAATCCCCCTGCAGGGGTTCCCTACAGTAGGTTGCACAGAAAAGTGTTCTGATGAGTCTTGAATATCTCCAAAGCCCTTGTGCTATTGCCTGTCCTCCTCCTAAAAGCCACAGAAAGGTTTGGACTCATTCAGTGGCCCAAACCCATTCCCATTTGGGCTCACAGTAGTGCCAAGTCCGAGGTGGGCCCAGTAGTCAGTCTTGCTGAGATCACACTTTAACTCACCGGAAGAACTGTGAATGTTTTGTCAACGTAGAGTTTGTCAGCAATGTCAAGTGAGTATGTAGCATTTGTCCTGGTGATTTCTGTGAGAAACTCCTTGAACAAATTGTGGATGTATTCGGAAGAGCCACACTGAGGTGATGATAGGAAGACAAGATGATGTATCACATTAGCATATAGAAAATCAGACCCCAAAGGACTGTCCCTATCACTAACAGGCCATGGTGGAATTCCCCCATGGACCTGGGGCTTTTGCCTTTGAAACTGGAGCTGCTGTGGTGATGGTGCATTAAGCAGACAAATAAAGCCATCTCCTAATAAGTTTCCCTGGCTTTAAACAAGCATGAGTTACACCCTCTTTCCCTCCCTCCACAAATCTGCTTGGTTTGAGAGCATTACCATCACTTTTGACACAGTCTGAAACTGCTTGGAAAAAGAGACAAGTTATATCTTTACCTGAGAGTCAGTGGTGCTTCCAGCTCCTGTAATGCTATCAAAATGAAGAGCCTGCAAGAGAAAATGCCAGCGAGAAAAACCACGAGCATGACCAAAAATGTTATGCATTTAAAATTTAAAATTTACACGTGATGTTTGGGGTAGAGCTATTAGCTCAAAAACAAAAACAGAAACAACAAAAGCATAACAAGCAAACAAACAAACAAACAAAAAAACAAGTGCTAGGTTAGATGAGCTAAAAGGCTGCAAGTGAGCTTGCTGCTGATTCATACTTCATGTCACCCTCTGAGAATTTGGAATTAGCACTATTTGCTTAGATGATATTTTTTTCAGTGAGTATCTTTAAGTTAACTTAGTTGTGTATTATGCACTGTAAGAATGTTCTTTCTCTTCCTTTTTTCCAGGGTTTTGTCCTTTTAATATAAAAATGAAAAATGTGGAAAAAATATGATCAGATCACGTTATCTGGAAGATGTCAGAATTTAAAAACAGATAATAGAATTCCTTGGCTCAGGATCCATCTGGTGAATTAAAGCATGAGTAGAGTCCACTGTCCACTTTAAACCAATGTAAGTAACTTACCTTCTTCATCTGAGATTCAGTGTTACCTCTTGCTCCAAGGTAGACCATGGCCAGGGCTGTAAGGATGCTCAGAGGGGAATACAAGATGTTCTCATTGACATGATGGACTTTCATCTCATTGAAAACATCAAAGCAAAATTTTGTATTTGTTACACTGATGGAATCCATTCTGAAATCGATGTTTTCTAAAGCAAACAGAAAGATCCTGACTTATTACATTAAAATTTATTAATTGTAATGCAAGGAAGTCAGTGTACTCAGACCTTTGTATACAGTGCACAGCTTATTTTCAGCAAGTAGAATTCCGTAGTGTGGATTTAAAAGGCAGATGTGTTCTTGGATTCGTGAGCAGTCAAAATGATATATAACTACCAGTTATGTGTAGGGAGGTGACTGTTTTATTTGAAACTCGAGTTATCCTCTGAACATGTGTACAGTGTTGAAAATATTGCAAAGATTTGCCTTGAAAGGAGCTCATTGACAATCGTTTCTCACCTTGTACAGATTTGTACACATAGATTTGTTCTCAGTCTTCATTCATCTGAGACTCCAGACCAGGCTCTTCACTACAGTTTTTAACATCACTTTTAAGACTAGTTAACAGATCAGCCCTCTGTGATCCAAACTACAGTTACTGACAATATGAACTGGGTAGGTCTGGAACAACACTATAAGTTTTTTTTCTGAATTTCATGTAAATGGAAGCTGGATTCTTAACTTTATCAGAGGTCTCAAACCTCACCATGACCACCTTCTTAAAAATAAATTAGGAAAATGGAGGCACACTGACGGAAAGAGATGTCTGCTTACCAAACTCATCTGCTTCATGACAAGTGTTACTTGTCATGTTACTGTTGACTAGTTATGTTAACTGTACATGTTCCATTCTTGGCTGCCTTAATTATACCTCACTTTTTAAAAACTGCTCTTTAATTTAATTGTCACCTTTTTCATAATGTCCAGTTTTTAATAAAACACTGATTGTTTAGTCTAGTTTCATTCGCAGACACTTCACATCTTCAGTGCTTATACATTTTTTCTGCTTTTTTTTTCTGACGTTCTTGTGAAATTTTCCCTGTGGTTTCAGCATGTAGCATTTTATCTGACAGTGAAGGAAAAAAACTCTTCAGTAAAGAAAACAACATAGAATAGGCAAAACAGCACTGTAAAGCCACGTGCAGCAGTAAGGTGCTTAAACTTTATACCTTCCCATTGTGTCACAAACAGAGAAATCTTCCCAGGGTGGAATTTCCCAAGTGCAGGGGAAATCCAGGATATTCTGCAAAGTGTTTCATTGTGTGGAATCAGCACATTTGTGTGTTCCATCTCTCTCTTAGTTGAAGCACATGTGTAGGTGATGAAAGGCAGAGTTTTGTATTATTTACTAGTTCCACAGAGTATTATATTTTAAGCTTTATGCTCCATGTATGATTTTGTAAAAAAAAAAAAAGCATACTGTTGAAGCAAATGCTTTGTGTGTGTGTGTGTGTGTGTGTGTGTTTGGTGTTTGTTTGCTTGTTTAGAATACATAAAAATTAATTTGCAGCATGTTGTTGTCACCTGACCATGCTGCATTCAGTAACTTCATTCAGAAAGTATGTTAGGTAAACCCTGCAACTGAGCTTAAGTTACATCCTCTTGAATTTAAACAAATTCAGTGCTGTATTTAATTTCTAAATCAGGAACAAGGGGGATCAAGGAAAAAGGAAGAAAGGATGTCTTAGCGCAGTGCCAGCTTTTCAGTGTTAAAGAATTAGTAAAGAAAGCATTACTTCATACAGATTACATACAGTGAAGCAGAACACGCATGTGAAGGTGAGAAGAGATTTTTAAAGAAGTCATCTTTTAATTATTTGTTTCTTGACTGATCTTGATGATCATAAACCACAAACACAAAGTTCCATCAATATTTTCTTAAGCTTTACAACAGTTATAAAAAATATTGGGTTAGAACATGAATCATAACCAAAAGAAATGCTTACCTTATCAGCTTCACCTGTGATGATAAGAGTACAGCTTGTCAGCTGTACGTGGTACAGCCTTGCAGAACTCCTTGAAATATATCCTATGTAATGTCACGACACGCCCCATGCTGCCTGTTCTGTGTTTACCGAACTAACTGATGGATGGAACAATATCAGAAACACTCTTTCACTTGGTTGAAGTCCATTATTTACAAAAAAAAAAAAAAGGGGGGGGGGGGGAGAAGTAGAGAAGTAAGGAGGAGGAGAGGAAAGGAGGGAGGGAGAAAAAGAAAGAAAGAAAGAAAGAAAAGAAAGAAGGAAAAAAAAAGAAGGAGAAAAGAAGGAAAGAAAGAGGTAAAGGAAGAAAGAAATCTCTAAATGAAAGTTCCGGAATGAAGGATTCCTTCAATAACAAGTGGCACCTTGGAGATACTGAAAAAATTGAAACAAAAATAATGATAAGAGCTATGCACTGAAATTTGTATACTAAGTATGATTTGAGTACAGAAGCAAATAGCGTGGCATAGACAGTGATAACAAAACAAAAAAACCCGTGATATTAAGTTATGCACAATATCTCTAAGGAATTCTAAGTTAATTTCCTTTTTTCCCTTTATAATGAGTACTGACAGGCAAGATCCCTCTCACAGCCACCCTTCTGTGAACATGAAGTACATGCAGGACTGCTTGCTGTGGTATGCCCACCCTGTACTTTGTGCAACTTCTCATAGGATCACAGAATCAAATAATTATTTCTGCTGGAAGGGGCTCTTAAAGACCATGTAGTCCAACTCCCCTGTAATGAATAGGGATGCCAGCAGTGAAAGTTTGTATGTAATTGTCTACTTCTTGTGCCTGGTGCCACTTACAGCCTGAATTGCAAAAGATGAAGCATTTTGCAGAGCAGTCTGGCATTGTGGCAGCAGTCTAACTCAGGGAACTTGTGTGATGACATGTTCTGTGCAGACTGTCAGTAGAACAAAGCTATCAATTAGCATATTGTATGAATTTAAGTTAATTTTGAAACCAATATTCAGAGCATCTATATTAAATTCAGAACTGAAGGAAGATTTGTGGCAAAACTGAAGAAAGCGTTGTGGCAAAAGTTGATCAGAGAAGAGACTTCTGTTGCTTTTTAAATTCAGACATTGGGATATTCAGACTCCAGTCAGAAGCTACTGGAAAAGTATTCAAACTCACTGCTAGAACTGTGAAGGCTGATTTGAATTGTTCTTTTCCAGCAGATCACAGCACTAGATGTGAGGTTCAAAATGTGTCTTTTGTACACTTAGAAAACGTTCTTACAGATCGTCCACAAGTAACTTCATGGCACATCAGGTGAAGCATTCATGGTCTGCAGGACAGTCATAATATACAATAGCAAGCATAAAGCAATCGTATAAATCCTTTGAAATAAAAGAATGGACAACAAACAAACTACTTTGACCTCTGAGTATGCTGTGATTTTAAAACAGAATTCCAAAGTCAATACACAAAATGCCTCTTGTCTAGAACAAATTATGCTTTCTGGAGAAAATAGATGGACTCCTTAACCCTTAGTTGTCTGTGCAAGTGGAAAGCATCTGAATAGTCCATACCTTTCTGCCTAATAGAGTCCTCATTAGTCTTGTTCAGCTGAAGATGTAAAACAATACTAATAATGAAGACCTCAGTCTGGTCTGATACGCTTAAGTACAACGAGCATTTTACACGGTACCATCTATAGTCCAGGCCAGTCTGGTACAGACATTACTATGCAGCAGCAACACTTTTGAGGGAAGATCATTAGACCTTAACTCATATTGACAGCCCATCACATCAAACATATTTTAAAGGGAGTGAGCTATTCTCTTCCTTGAACAGTACTTAAATTAGACACCACTGCTGTGAGTTCCATTGTGCTGAAGATGTTATTTCTGTGCTGGTGGAAAGACATGTCAAGTGAGTGAATGTGCCTGTTCATGGTGAATATCTTTAATCACACAATTTAGAGCACTCCCCACACTGCAAGCTGTTTCTGTGGCTTCTGCCCCTTCTCCCTTTCCTGCTAAGGCTGGCGATCAGTTTGTTTTCTGTTCAAACAGGCTATAACAATCACTGCAGTGGTCCATTGCTGAACAGTTTGCAGCTCAAAAGTCAAAGGATTACCCAACAGATTGTACTGTGTCACTTCTACCTTTTGAGTGTGCCTTAAATCTTTTTACTATCCAATTGTCAAGCAGCATGCTACAGCTTGCTATAGAAGAGCCACCTGGGCATTTATGTGCCATCTGCCTGAATCATGTGTTTAGATCATCATACACAACCTACAACTCAGGATCTACGGAGTTACAAAGATACTACAATTGTGTCATAACATCTAATTCAGAGCACTAATGCTGTTAGTAATTATATGATTTTCAAAATATCTCGAGTTAAATATACTCAGTGGAGTGAGAGGAGTTTTTTCACTTTGTGATAGAGAAGGGGCAGCAGATTTCTCCAGAAGAGTTTTAATACACATCCCAGCCTACTGTTGCTGTTGGGTTTTTTCTTTTTGTCAAATGAATGGTTAATCTAAAGCAAGTTGCAGAATTTAAAAATCAGTCCACCATATGTGAAAACTTAAACTTTGAACGTGGTCAGTCATCAATGCAGAATCACTGGAATATAAGAGTTCTTGTGTAGTCTACTCATCTACTTTAGGTCTGTTGTGAAGTCTAGCAAGATTAAGCAAACCTTCCTGTAGCTGAAACTCTTTCTGAGATAGTTGATGGGTTACCCTGTCCAGCACAGCTGTGTAATGCTGCACAAACACAAAAGGATGTGTTTTTGTGACATGTCCTTTTTTTGACAATGCTTGTCCCAAGAAAGAGGTCAGCTAAGACTTTGCTGCTATTTGCTCTACCACGTATTTCATTGTGAGCCTGTCCCTAAACTAACAGGCTCTTCGACATTTGATCCTTTTCAAAAGAATATGAAGTCCAGGTCAGCTCACAGAACAAATTCAATCATAAAAGCCTATGCACAACTAGAGATTTTGTTCTCATTTACGTTTCCACTGTTTTGCCAGTAGCAAGGAGATTGTTGACTGTTTCGTCTTTGCCTAGCCCAGTGATTGCCAGTGATTTCTTAGTCTTGCTGTTGCAGAACTTGACACAATAGCTACCAGTGGTGATTTGTCACTCAGTTGTTCTGTGGGATTATGTTGTTTCCTTAGTGCAGAGAAGATCAGTGTCTGGTCAAGCTTTTCCAGACAAGCTCACAGAGTATCAGACACCTTTCTGCAGCAGTGCTGTGCCGTTCTGAAGAGGCTGATGTTGCTGCCTGCACTGCTGCCTTTGCCTTTCACAAGCTGTGACAGAGATGTGAACCTCAGTGCTGACAGAGAGGATTTTTCCTGTGAAGGCACATTCAGAAAGACCCTGTGAAGGCCTTGGCCACAAGTATCTCATGCATAGAACAGTAGTATATATCATCATAGAATCACAGGAAGGGAACCATATGGATCATCATGCCAAACTCCTGGCTCCACACAGCAACACCCAAAATCCAAACTCTATGTCTGAGGGCATTTTCCAAGTGCTCCTTGAACTGAGGCAGCTTGGGGCCATACCCACCGCCCTAGGGAGCCTGTTCCAGAGCCTGATCACCTTCTTCCTACCCCAAGCTGTCCCTCCCCTGACACAGCTCCATGCCATTCCCTTGGTCCCTCTTCCTGTCTCAGACAGCATAGCTCAGCACTGTCCCTCTGCTCCCTGTGAGGAGCTGCAGCCACCATGAGGCCTCCCCTCAGCTCCTCTGCTCTGGGCTGGACAAACCCAGGGCCCTTAGTCGCTCATCACACACCTTGCCCTTCAGACCCTTCACCATCTTCATGGCTCCTTTGGATGCTCTCTTATAGTTTTATGTCCTTCTTACATTGTGGCACGCAACTCTGCACCCAGTGCTGGATGTGCAACCACACAGCACAGAGCACAGTGGGACAGCCTCCTCCCCTCTTTCACTGGCAGTGCTGGATCTGATGCATCCCACAGTGTGGTTGGCCCTTGGGGCTGCCAGGGCACACTGATAGCTCACATAAAACTTGCTCAACTTGCTGTCAGCCAGAATCCTCAGATCCCTTTTGGCAGGACTGCTCTCAGCCTCTCTTCCTTCAGTCTGTACTGGAGCCAAGGCTGCCTCATCCCAGTTGCAGAATATGGCAACTGCTCTAGTTAAACTTCATGTGGTTGGTGATTGCCCAGTTCTCTGATTTGTCAAGATCTCTCTGTAAGGCCTCTTTCTTTCTAATTTGTGTCAACTATGAACTTACTTAGTATGCCTTCAAGTCCTGCATCCAAGTCACTGATGAAAACATCAAAGAGAACTGGCCTTAAAATTGGGCCCTGCAGAACACCACTAGCGACTGCCTGCCAGCCTGATGTAACCCCAATAACTATATCCTTTGAGCCCAACCTGTCAGTCAATTGATCATATTATGTTTTTGCCTTGCCCTGTGCTGAACATTTTATCCCTCATGTCTTACCCATTAAACCTTCTGTCAGTTGCTGCACAGTAGTCTGTCAAACAAACAGGTTCTTAATACTTCAGAAAATAAAAATGCCAATAACCTTCAGTAGGGTATGGAAAAAATGCCTGGAGCCACAGGAAGGTTTTAAAAGTGTATTTATTTTGTTCATCATCCTACCCACCATGCCTGGCAGCCCCTTCATGGAGAACATTTTTATCCTGCCCTTTGAATGTTGCGGCCCCTGCCTGGTAAATTGTGGCCAGGGCCCAGCCATCATTATTTTGTTGCAATTTTTGTTCACTGTTGCTGAGTTTTCACTCTTCCCTGTCTCTGGCTTTCCTTTATGGGAAAAGGGAAACTTTATACTTCCTTGTAAGAAGGAAATCTTCACTTTTTTCCCGTTTTTCCACTTTGCTGTTTTTCAGATCATGGAGACATATCTTTGTAATTCAAGCACTTTCCAGTCTAATAACCATAGAAGGTTAGCTTGCAAATGCAATCTTTCTCAAGTCTTAATATTGTT
This sequence comes from Callipepla californica brunnescens, assembly GCA_023055505.1. Taxonomy (NCBI): domain Eukaryota; kingdom Metazoa; phylum Chordata; class Aves; order Galliformes; family Odontophoridae; genus Callipepla; species Callipepla californica. The sequence continues at coordinate 73,203,789 of JALIRH010000002.1, read as the reverse complement.
TAGGGGAACTGGCTTTTAAATTTAGCAGACTGGATCAACAGCTTCTGGATATAAGAGGTGCAAAATATGAATAACAACTGACGGTAAACCTTGAGATGCTGATATTTCTCTTATCTTCAAGCTGTTCTTATCACTACTTCCATTTCTAAAGAACAAAAAATAAAGTATACTCAGTAAAATATTTGGTTTTACCATTGGAAAACAGTTGTGTCCGTATCATCATCTTTAATACTTGTTAGAATGGCACAGAAGAATGCAAGGGAATAAACTTGTATTTTATTGTGCTACTTCTTGTCATCTGAAATACAGAGAAGAATCAAACTTTGGTCATAGGTCTTTGATGAAGTTCTTCTTGAAAACAGGTACTCCTCCTAAAAAATTTCATAAATGCTTGGAAAATTTCATAATTGTGTGCTTTATTCATTCTAAGTATACATTTTTGTACTAAATCATCTTTTACTCACAGCTGTTAAAATGTGAAGACATTTTTAAGAGTGTGTGGCTCAGAAAGCTAATATAATTAATAGAAAAGCATTAGTGGTTTTCTTTTATTATGATAAACAAAACAAAATCAATTATAGGTGTCTTTATTCTTGCTATCTTATTGGCTTACTCCTTATTCATATCAAGCCATTCTGAAACCAGTACAAGAAGGGAAGGAAGCTTGGTGCTGTCTCCTCTCCTGTGGGTATGTCTTTTCTATGGAGGAGATTATGCTATAACAGTACAGTAAAGGGATTTTGTTTCTGAGGAAACAAAACATAGGAAGTCATGTGTTATTGCCAGCTCTTTCTTTAGGGGGACCAATATCTGCCAAAGTAGACAATGGTGTTGGTTGGGTTGTGATTGATCAAGAAGAGGAATGGGTGGTCAGCCCTAAACTCTTCTAACTCAGGGGAATGCTTGATGTCTTCTAACATCCCTGTGGAGCCTGCCATCTCAGTGCCCTCTTCACTGAGTTCCATGAAGGCCCCATGCATAGCCTGGGATATCTTCAGGCTCTCTGCTGAAGAGATGCCAGTCAGATTGGCTGAACGGCTGAACAAGTCAGTCATTCCCATAGCCATTAAGACAGATGTGAGGTTGTATTTTTCCTCAATCTTCATACGGGGCAGATATACTTTCACTCTCTTCTTGTCCATCGTATTGGGATTGGTCCACTCTGTGAGTTTTTCAAAGCTAATTGTCTTCTCAATCTACAAATAAAATCACAGAATAGATTGCCTGTTATGTGAATGCAGCTTCTTTCCATCATTCATTTTAATCAAGACTGTGATTTAAAAAAAAATCAGTTTCCCAAAGTGTATCCTATCAACATCTTCCTATTTTATCACTTGTTTCTCTAGTATTTCCTCTGACAGTACCCCTTTATGGAGTTCCACCTGACACATCCCCTTCTGTACAGATAAATTCATGTCTCATATGGAACAGTACAGCAATTTCACTACATGACATATTGGTCATTTTGTAAAAATGATTGCAAAAAATGCCATGACAGTATACAGTCGATAGTACCTAACAAACACAAATTTCTGCAAATACTTCGATATTCTGAGGGCAGCCTATTTAAAATACTTGATGAGAACATTGTCAAGAATATCATTAGGGTTTACTGAACCTCATCAATTCTAGCAACATTTGCTGAAGGTTTTATATGTGAGGTCAGATGAATGTATGTATGTCACAGTGAAAAGAATTGCCCAAACATGCCCTTGTGCATTACAGCAGCCCTAGGCTTTCTTTCCTTTGCTTTGCTTGTTACACTGCTTGTTTAATAAGTTTGAAGCTATGGATCTACTTAGACACCAGCCTCTGCCTGAGTACCTGGAAACACCTGGGCTATTGTTGTGCTCCCCTGCCTGGCCAGCACAGCACAGCCAGGGCAGGGGTGAGAGGACTGCCAAAGCTCTGATGGCAGCCAGCTCCCACTGAACCCAGAACTGGGTGCCTTCCCCTGCCAGGACCGTACCCGCTCCAGGCCAGAAACCTCATCAGGCAGCAGCACCAACATGCTCAGCTCTCCGCTGGCGTATGGGAGCTCCAGGATCCTCATTTTCTCTGCAGGCAGCGTGGCCATGTTAAAGGTATCATTCAGACACATCATTTGCACAGGTTTGCTTTCTTGCTGCGAAACACAAGCATGAGACAGTGTGAGCCGGGAGCAGTTTTTCTTGAAGCAGGCAAATGCGCAAGCTCTTCAGAGGAACTGGGCAGGATCATCAAGCTGTGTCTCCATTTTCTTTTCTTGCCTGCAGGTATGCTTTGGATGCCTGGTCACACACAGCTTTTGTGAACCCACCTTTGTCTCAGCCCCATGCCCAGCCAGCAGGGGCCCTAGAAGAGCTAAAGTCACACGACTGTAGAACGCTGCATGTTACACCCTTGATGGCTTTCTGTCCTGCCCAGAAGCAAAGCCCATGTTCCCTACCTTTGTCATGCTGAAGGGCATTTCCCTAGTGTCTTCTGAATTAAATGCTGTCTTCCACATCCCTTTGAAGTAAATGGCATTAACAAGGACCATCGTTGTATCAAGATCAATGGAGCTTGGTACAAGCAAATCTTTGATCTGTCCTGTAAGAACAAAGCAAGGCAGTGAGCACTAAGACACGGCCTGTCTGGTTTGCGTGAATGCAGCAAAGGGATTGGAGGGTACTGCTATATGGGGTTTTGCTTTCATATCAAGAGTGTTGTGTTCTAGAAGTCAGACAGCGTGCTTGACTTGATTTCCTCTTCTTTGAATGATGGAACTCAAGTTTCTGAGGGTGATTTCTTACAGAACATCTCACCCTTGTCCAGGTATTTCTATAAGAAGACATTTAGTCTTGAATGTTCACACACATCCCCAAGAATATCTCAAATGTGCTTGGAAAAAAGACTTGCATAGAACAGAGGGAACGGGCTGCTTCCTTCTCATAGTTGAATCTTGTTTTCCTCCCACCCTACTCTTGATAAATTCCTTTTCCTAAACCAACCTAGTGGCCACATTATTTTCTTCCATGGAAGCCCATTCCTTATCCTTGCAGCACATGCTGGTGAAATGATGCCAGTGTTCTAAGGAAGCTGGGACTAATCTTGCATGAATTATGCTCTCCTTAAGCAGAAAGCTCACACTGCACATACCCTGGCACCTCTGCCTTTGCCATATATATATATATGGTAGTAACAAGGAAGTATATTATAAACCCTTCTCTCAATTTACCTTCTGTCTGCTTTTCCACCCAGGAGTTAATGAGCTGTCTGGCTTGGTCCGATGCCGTTTTGAAGTTCACTGTTTCCAGACCTGCTCTGTACAGTTTCTTCACACATTTTAGGTAAATCTGTAAAGACAGCGGTTGTAGCCACCAAAATCAGGTTTTAAAAAGACTGTGGAGGTGAAATAAAAAACAGTTAAAATGTTCCATGATTCTTGTAGCTATGCTATGGTTAGACTGTTTTCATTGCTTATTTCCTGGACAGAATTGTTGAAAGTGGGCCAGAAAAATTATTCTGATGCGTGATATTTTAAGATCTTGAAGATTCTTATTACTTGACCAGTTGTGGTTATGTAGTAGAAATGCTGAAATATTTTCTTGAAAAAAGACTAATCCCAAAACAGCTTTGGATCCATAGGAGACTGTTTTGTTATAACAAAGTTCTTTTGAAGCATTTATTCTTTATTTTTAAACTTTATTTGATTTAGAATATTTGTACGTTTTATTTTGAGAATGTCAAATGAAAGATTTAGACACTTTCAAAAATTGTTTTTGAGGTGAGGTTTTCAAGTGAATATGCTGAAATTGAATTATTTTTTTGCAGGAAACGGAAACAAAAACATGGTTTTGTTCATTTCTCCATTTGCTTTTTAATAGGGACATCTTTTTTCACTGGAAATGCTTTCTGAGAAGACTACTGTCAGGGCTGTTGCCAGGATGAAAGATGTGGAAGTCCACATCACTGAGGTGAGTTGGATTAACAGATACTCAGGGCAGCACTCTTGGGCTATGTGTTTATATGGGATTTAAAAAAGAAATCCCCTCATACAACTCACCGGTAGGACTGGACTTGACTTTTCAGCATAGAGTCTGTTGGCAATGTGGAGTGAATAATTGGCTTTTGATGCAGTAATATCAGAGAGGAGTTCTTTAAACAGTATGTGGATATTCACAGATTTGCCACACTGGGTTGTTGAAGAGGAGGAAAAAAAGTATAAGTGTTAGCTTATTTTACTAGAAAGGCAACTATTTATAAGGTACAAATCATATAGGAAAACACAGTGTTCAGACATCTGCAAACAAAATACATTAGAGTCTAAAAGCTCCATGGGAGGGATATTCTATGTACACAGTTGTTTATGTACAGCTTGTAGTACTTGGTGACACTCAGTCTTGGTGATAACAAACAGAAAACATGAGTGATTTGTCTGATTGCATTTTGTGGATTTTTCTACATAAGCCACTAAATGCTCTAGCAAAAAGGGAAAGGACAAAGGAGAAAGGAGAGAGGAGAAAAAGAGAGGGAAAAAAAGGAGAGGAAGGGGAAGGGGAAGGGGAAGGGGAAGGGGAAGGGGAAGGGGAAGGGGAAGGGGAAGGGGAAGGGGAAGGGGAAGGGGAAGGGGAAGGGGAAGGGGAAGGGGAAGGGGAAGGGGAAGGGGAAGGGGAAGGGGAAGGGGAAGGGGAAGGGGAAGGGGAAGGGGAAGGGGAAGGGGAAGGGGAAGGGGAAGGGAAGGGAAGGGAAGGGAAGGGAAGGGAAGGGAAGGGAAGGGAAGGGAAGGGAAGGGAAGGGAAGGGAAGGGAAGGGAAGGGAAGGGAAGGGAAGGGAAGGGAAGGGAAGGGAAGGGAAGGGAAGGGAAGGGAAGGGAAGGGAAGGGAAGGGAAGGGAAGGGAAGGGAAGGGAAGGGAAGGGAAGGGAAGGGAAGGGAAGGGAAGGGAAGGGAAGGGAAGGGAAGGGAAGGGAAGGGAAGGGAAGGGAAGGGAAGGGAAGGGAAGGAAGGAAAGGAAAGGAAAGGAAAGGAAAGGAAAGGAAAGGAAAGGAAAGGAAAGGAAAGGAAAGGAAAGGAAAGGAAAGGAAAGGAAAGGAAAGGAAAGGAAAGGAAAGGAAAGGAAAGGAAAGGAAAGGAAAGGAAAGGAAAGGAAAGGAAAAAGGAAAGGAAAAAGGAAAGGAAAGGAAAAAAGGAAAGGAAAGGAAAGGAAAGGAAAAAGGAAAGGAAAGAAGGAAAGGAAAGAAAGGAAAAAAGGGGAACAGAAAAATAGAAACTAAAGGGAAGTGGGAAAGTGAGAGGGAAAGAAGAAGGAGGAGAAGTAAAAGGGAAAGGAAAAGAAAAAGGAAAAGGAAAAAAAGGAAAAGGAAAGATCTTGTCCTTTGCAAACCCCCACCTTGTGCTTGGAGAACCCAAGAGGATGAGGTCAAGGCTGGGAGCATGGCTTACGTTATCTTTTCAAATGCATCAAGTGACCATGGAGAAAAGCACACAGATGGTTCATGTGCTGTCCTCCAGCAAGCCCTGCAAGTGTGCAAGCTCTTATCAATCTAGGAAGGTATCCTGGTGCTCAAAATGTCCTTCCACATCCCATCACTTTTTCTAGTGCAACATGTGAAACCTGACTTGGTGTTTTTTGAACAAATTTGAGTTTTCCAATTGCATGTCCTGGGTTGAGAGCATTAACTAAGGTTTGGGAAGGGGCTATTTGAAGCACAGTCAGAACCATTTTCTCAAGAAAAAAAAGAAAAAAAGTGTGTTGAGAGAAAAATAAATGTACCTTAGGTTTCTGTACCTTTGTCTGAATACTCCCTCCAAGTCCTGCAATGTTGTCAAAGTGAAGAGCCTGCAAATGGAGGTTGCAGAAGAAGAAATGAAGTACAGGAAGACCACTGAGAGTCACTGGTGTTTGTGTTCAAACTCTGGGCTTGGAATAACCAATGTCTGAACTGAGAAGTCTCATGTGAGTTTAAAATTCGTTGTTTTTTTTACTGGACGTGCTACTCTGAAAAATTTTTTAATAGGATGTTCCAATTAGTTCACTTATTTTTTTTTCATCTAGAAACCAGCTACACCCATATCATACTTACAGCTGTGATTCCTGATTTCTGAATGTTTCATCTTTTAAACGTTACAGTTTGTTCATTTTATCTGGAAGGAGTCAGGTTTGTGAGATAATATAAGGTGAAGCAAGAGATTTCCTTCTTAGTAGAAACCATTCTTATCCTTTGTAGTGAAAAGCAACCATAAGTGAAAGGTTAGTTCCAGATCCAAACCTCATGACTCAGTGTCCTTCTTCTGGACAAGTTTAAATGCAATGTCAAATGTACAATTGCTGACCCCTCAAGTGGAGAATGTCTCAAAGATATTCACAGATAACTGGTCCTAGTGCAAGGATCAAAATGAACTTGTATTCATTTGTATAACTTACCTTCTCCATCTGGTACTCAGTGTTGCCTCTTGCTCCCATATAGACCATGGCCAAGGCTGCAATGATGCTCAGGGGGGAATACAAGATGTTCTCATTTGTGTGCTGGACTTTGAGCTCATTGAATACATCGAAACAAAATTCTGCGTTTGCTGCACTGATGGAGCCCATTCTGAAATCAGTGTTGTCTAAAACAAACAGAAATTTAACTGTGTGGTGTTGATATGTGGCACTTGAAGTGAAAAATACTTTCCATAGCCCAGAAGGTGCTTGGTCATTGCTGTTTCTGTGATGCCGAAACAATAATGTAAAGCCTAAAAATTCTGCAATCATTAGGAACATTGTAAAGATGGACCCATTGTTTCCCAAATGCATGTTTACTTTCCTTCAGAAAGATACTGGCTCATTATAAAAGCACTATGGTGTACTTGCCCTTTAGGAAACAGATGGTTTCATCTATGCTTCAATATGATAAATACAGTGTGGACTGGATGAGTTTCCCTATAGCTATCATGAGAACTCTGAATGATGTTTGAGACAATATAAACACATTTCATTTCTTCTGGACCATACTCTGGATACTTAAGTCAAATTTAGTCAACTCACGATAGTCTTGTTTGTTTCAAGTTGCTTATTTGTGCAACTGACTATAAATTTGGAAATTGCTTTCCTGTAATTTATAAGAAAAATGGAAGTGAATTTCTTTGTAAATCTAGCCAGTTGCTTAGATGCCAAACTATATCTTTAGTGAGCTTTTTCCCTATATTCCCATTTTTGATGTTTAATCTCTGCTGATTCTCTTTTTAGTTGAGAAAAAAAACAAACATATACCATAAATACAGAGTTTGGCAAAATGGCTTAATGTGCTGTAAAGATGCATTAGATCAGCCAGGCAAATGTCCCGTACATGCAATTTAATGTGACAACTTAGGGGTATTTATTGAAATCTACATTTATTCTCTTTCTAGAATCTGAGACCAAGAAAGCTGAATACTGCCCTCCCCTTTCTAAAACAGTTTGAATAGTAGCACATCAGTAGTTTGGAACAGATGTGATCTACTGTATGACCTAAGAGGCATCTGATGCTAACAGCTGTGGAACCACAGGCTGTTTGGTTTGGTTTTTTTTCCAAAAATATTTTTTACATACCTGTTTTACATATAGATCACACTGAAAGTAATGCCTCCTATTTATTTTCATGGAAACTACAATAGATACAAAGAGCGTATATAGTATTATAATAATAATTACAATAACATTATTTGCTAGAGCAAATTCTCAGCTAAAAACATTATTTTTCCACATAGACACCACTATTAGCTACGCCTTTTTGTCATCAATGCACAAAAATCTGCATTCCCTGCTGGCTAAAATCTGCACCAGCTGAAGTGACCCACTGTCACTGTTGCCATTGCTGAAACACATCACCAACCACCTCACTGTGCTCACATTCACTGTTTCGTCTCCAGAAACGTTCAGCAAGCATCAGTGGCATTTTATCCACATGGAGGAATTCAACACCACATCTTTACTTCCTACGTACTTCCATGTGAGATGCCATGTTGTCAGACTGCCCCTCTGCTGCCATCTGTCACATGGCAACATATAACAGGATATTGGTGGGAAGGTTCAACCTCTACCTCCATACCACCAACATATGCCTCTGATGTTATAGGCCAACATAATAAAATAGGAGGCAGCCTTTTTTTTTTCCTTTAAGTTCTTACACATAATATTTCTGTCTTGGCTTTTTTTTTTTCCCCATATTCAAGAATACAACTTAGTAGTTATATTTATTTGGAGAAGTACTTACAGAAATACATCAAAGAAGCATGTAATAATCCAGCTTGCCAGTTGAATCTAAACAGATTCTCTGAGTCTTTGGTGATATATACAGTACCCTTTCGGACACTCCCCCAGTTAGCCTTCTAAGAGTCATCCTTTGAGTTACTACCCTTTGTCATGGCCTATTGATTCATTGTCCTGTAAACCACTGAGTGGGCCAACATTAGACTGGTGCTCTATTTGGAGAAAGACAAAATTTATTTTGTGAAGTAAAACCTAATAGAAGAATGCTAATTATTCAGGCTTTTCTTGTATCTTACAAAGCTTCACTAAGTTCAAGTCTCGCATGTCTCGTGCTCTATTCCTGAATTTTAACATTAATTTGATTGAGCCATATTGATAACTGGAGCCAAACGAATAATGAATACACCCACATTAAAGAAAATAAAATAAAAAATAAAAAAGAGGATAAACATAATGCACTTTAAAAAAACTTAGCTCTAAAATCAGATCCAGTGATTCTCACCATCAGATGAATCCAAGGATCCCAAAATATTAAGAGAAAATAAGACATGATTGGAGAACAAGAATACAGCTCCTGCCACAGCTCACTATTTAATGAGCACCCACTGCTAAAGCTGAGTCAAGAGTAGTCATATTACCAAGGAATGCAAGAAAATGCATCAATCCCTGGAAACCTTTTTTTTTCTTTTTTTAAGTTTGTGTCCTCTTTCCTAGCTGGTTAGTTTCTTCTCATCTCTGAGGCACTGTAATTACAGAAATTACTGTTGCACTGCTCAAAGATGGATGAAGGGAAAGATGTGATATATATGTGACCTCTCAATACACTGTCTGTGCAGAGAAACATAGGGATGCTCCTCATAGATGGCAAATGCTTGATGCTGGAAAAATAATAAAGTTCCAAGCTGAGCCAGCTGCAGGATGCTCATTCTATTCAGTAGTCTTTGAAATTAATTATTTTCCTTGTAAGAATATCAACAAAGCTTGATGTTTTTTTTTAAAGAGTAAAATTGTACTGAAAAATGTTTTGGTCTGAAAAGAGAGTCTGAGGACTGGAGAAGCTTATAGGTAGTACTTGTTAAAAGGACAGCTCCATCTGTTTCTGTACCTAGGCAAGACAGAATTTTTCAGTTGAAGTCAGACTATATCAGATGTAAGCCATAGGCTCTACAGCATGCATGTGTGAGGAGAAAGCACATTTTGCTGAAACTTCATTCTTATGACAAAATTCAGAGCAGAGGTGTTGAGATGAATTAGAGAACTCAGTGTGGATAGGGAAGAGAAAGAGATTTGGGGAACAGTCTGGAAGTATTTGCTGCTTTGTGAAGGCAGACTCCAGAGTATTCAGATATTCAGAAATGAATGCTGAACAGCCAGTGGAGTTCAAGGGATGATTGGTGGTCAGCTTTTGATTTTTATTCTTCATAGGTCATGGCAACAAGGCCCATTGTAAATGCCCAGGGTATTCTCATAGATCTTCTATACCTCCCATTTTACTATGACAGGTAAATAAACTACCAAATCTGTCTGAAGGAACATTCATGGTCTGTTAGACAATCATAATGCACAATATCAAATATAACTCAATTGTAAAAAGCTGTTACTCTTTATTGAATAACGCCCTTGATGAGCACTAAAGAAAAAAATCCAGCTTCTGTGAAGGCCACGGGAGTGAACAGTAGAAATCCCAAATTTTTGCACAGTTAGACACACAATACGCAGTGATAGTGGTACTCACTGGTGAAGGAAAAAGGGAGCTACTTTATCCTAATCGTGATGCTTTGTGTTGCTGAAATTCAGTCATGTATGTACGTGTAGACCACAATAACTGGGGTGGCTTTCAGTTTCCACACTCAGAATGAGTGTTTTTTTATTGTGGATGTTACAGTAGTCATGTAGGGGTAGGGAAATCTACAGATAGTAAGTGGCTTTCCTCCTATCTTGTTTAATGTTCCTTATTCAATAGCTCTTACTTTATCTTGTCAAAATTTTCCTGCTTGAGGGCACAGGTTTTGTTGCAGTGTGTAGTGTCTTCTCTTATGCTCCCTTTTTCACATGTGTACATCAGAGTTCCAGCTATAGGTCACAGAAGTTCTCAAACATACCTTCAAGTCTTCCATGAAGAACATTCATGGATACCCACAATCCTTTGTGCACTTGGTTTCAATATCTTTGTCCTCTGTGGGTATCTATGGAGCATGCACCTGTAGGAACAACCAGTCCTGCACATATGGACAGTGTTTTCATCTCTTGGACTAATGTCCAAAATTTTCTCAATAAACATTTTGTTTCGCTGTCTCCTCTGGAAGATGGCTTGAAGGTGTTTTTGATATGTTCTCTCATTCAATACATTTGCCTTCTCTGTACACTCCACCTCTGCAATAGCACAATCACCACAACAGTTTTGCACAGGTAAGATAGTTGGGACAATGCACCTTCTCCAGAGAGAGGTCTGTCACTACACAGGCTTGGATTTATCTTGCATTTTTTCTACACTGAATGTTAGTGCAAAGCTTGATGCAGAAGCAGCCTGAGTACGTTGACCAGAGTGGGCTACCCATGCACAGTCCTCAGCAGATAAAGTTTGGTTTTGTAATTTTAGATAGGGTGTTAGGCCAGGGGAAATCAGAGGCACCTCTTGGAATTCAAGAGTCATGAATGCAAGCAAGACAGGTTGGTTAAACTCTGTTCCAGATCCGTGTTTGTCCCATGAAGAGGTCAGCAAGGACTGCTGCCCTTTTCCTCTGTCAGGCAGTCCATTGTGGAGCTGTTCCTAAACCAATTCATGGGGTTTGTCATTCTTCTCTAATGTTGGCATAATCAAGGACATAGTAAGCAGCAGAAAATACAGCTCTTTCCCTCATTTATCTGTTCAGATTTTCACATTTCATTTCCTCTGGCTGCTCAGCAGCTTCTGTGGAAGGGTAGGGTGGGGTAAGGGTCTTCAGGGTAATGTTTGCTTATGTCTTGCACCTGTTGATGCCATAGCTTGTCCAACTGCATCACATTTAGCAGAAGCTATTCTGGCATCTCTCATAGTCTTTTAGTGAACCAAGATGTGGCCAGAACAGCCTCATTTACAGAAATTCAGATGCTTTTTGCTCTCGTGTTATTTGTTGTACTGGAGATAATCGGCTCTCTGTTGTGCATACACAGTCTTAGGCAGTTGGCAGGGGTTGACCTGGAACTACTTTGAAGTCAACCAGCACCTTGTATTAAACCACTCAGATAGTCAGTATGTCTGTCCTGGAATAGAATTAATGTCTAAGCTGCCCTTCAGAGCTCATAGTAGCTTGTATGTCAATGTGTATTGTGTTTGCACAGCAACCTGAGGTAAGAGGAGGCCAAGCACATCTACCAGTCCGTCATGCCCCTTGATAGCCAGTCATCTCCAGCAACAATTCAGTTTGATGTAATAAAGCCAGCAGTAAAAAAGTTTCACACTGTTTAAATGTTTTGTTGTTTTTAATTGAGAATGCAACTAGAAAAAAAAGATCATGTGAAAAGAAAATTGAATTTTTCTTTATGTTTTGCATTTTGTTCCCATTTTTGAGATCACCTAGATATCCCTGAAGCAAGTTAAAGAAATCAAAGGTTGGAAGTGATTGCTTCTGCTGTATTAAGCTAAGTGACAACCGTTGTTTCAGCCACTCTTTCTCCTTCATTCGCACACTGAATTTCTTTTTCTGTTGTCAGAATTATGTTCTTCAAGACGATATTTCACAGTACCTGTCCTTATCATACATACTATATATCTGTTCTCTTTGAAGCTTTATCTGAAAAATATATAGGTCTGATTATGCAAGCTAATATATGCTAACAGTGTTTATTTCACTATTTTGTTTGTTTGTTTGTTTTGTTTTAATACATATTTGAGTCAAACCAGATATATACAGTGGTATTCACTGAAAAACATACATGGCTATTTTTCACTCTGTTCATCAGAAGAGTCCACAGCCCATGTTTGGTGTTCTCTTCTTTTACCAGCTAATTGGTATGCAAACTTTGCCTCTGCCAGTAACTCTCCTAATTTAGGCTGTATTTCACCTGAAATTGCAGCCTTGCAAGACATAGTCATTGGCTATTGTGAGTCTTCTTTATTTAGCAATCAAAATTAAATGTCTGGTACTGTAATTTACAGTATTTTCCTGCATATGTCAGCACTTGGGAAAGCTCTTCAAGTCTGCAGTTATGAAATAGCAGTAGCAATGTACTTTCTTCCCAACAGAGAGTAAAAGGAAAAGTGGGGTGAACTATCAAGGGATTTTTTTTTCTTAAAAAACTAATAATAATTAAACGGTACTTCTCACGAGTCTGTGAGTGCTGGATAATGTTGCTACCAAGTTGGATGTGGTCCTTTCTTTTCTGCAACCTCCTAGCTATGCCTTTAAACTGGTTACTCCACATCTGGAAGGTGGTTTATGAGACTAGGTCATCAGTAAATTTACTTTACCAAATCTTTTAATTTAGGTCCCAGTTAGTTTCTCAGCAACAGCATAAGGGAAAGAAGGAAGGAAAAAAAAAAATAGAAGGCAGGAGACTGGGGAAAAATCATCAGCCTTCTCAATGGCATTGGACTGCCTGAGCCATGTCCTAAAACAGTACTCTTAATTTCCTTATAAAATCCAATACAAGAGACAACAGGGGGTGATGCTCAGAGCCTACATGCCCTAATGCCTAGTTGTCCAGTGTCTATACTTAGAACAGTGAATATTTTAAACTGGAAGGTTCAGTATCACTTAGACACTTGTAACATGACAGAGTTATCTGATACCTGAGAAATTCAGTATCTTAGAGATTCTGGCTATTCTCTCATCCCCCATCAGAGCAGGAGGGACAATCCCAGCTATTCTGGTTTTACCCTCTGCAATATTTTTCTCCTCTCAGGGAGGAGGCACTCTGTAGATGTGGCTGCATCTCATGAGCGTACACTGCTGAATCATCTCACGGATGTGCCATATATCTGCAGGAAGCATAACAGGAAGAGGGAAACAGAAAAAGTCACTAAATAAGATCTGACTCAGAGCATTCAGAAGGGCACTTCTCTCTCTCACCAAATAATTTGTGTGCTTCTGATGATGTTTTCTCCAGAAAGTCTTGATGCCCCTGAAACAGATGATGGAGCTGCACTGGTAACTACGGCACATTCTTCCTCTAACCCCTAGCTCTTCACCACAGTTTTCAGTGGAACTGTGCAGGGATCCTGAGGTTTCATTGTTTTGCTCTGGGTTTGAAATGTGTATGGAGCCAAGGAGGCACTTCTTGAGCTCCACGGTCATTTTCACTCTGTACCTCTGGATGGATGGCTTGCACATAACAAATTGCCAGGCTGGAGGCATGGGATATACACCCTGGATGTATCTTCCAGGACCACTCCCATTCATCATCATTCATGAACATGGAAACAAGCACCACACACTACGAAAGCACATCTTCTTGTCTTCTGTCTCTGGAGGCTGTTCTATTTCAGGAGCAGCACCAGCTGTTTTCATAACATTCCTTCTGCTGAGTGTCTTGAGGCTGGTTGCGATCTGAGTGCTGTGTAAATTTTAGGCAAACAGATGCTGTGCTCAGTGCTGCTCAGGGCAAGGGCACAATAGTATATTTTCCACAGAGGACCAGCAGCTGACTTCAGTGAGCACAATGGAGCTAAGCTGTGATATAGATGTCACACAGTGATTGCTTAATGTATTCAGACAACAGGAGTTTGGGGACATGGTACTAAAAGAGGACTAGGAAATCAAGGCAATCGATCAATCCATGCTATCAGAAAGCTATAGAGCAGAACAGTTTTCTGTCATTATTGTTAGGATACTCACCCATGTGTGAATACTTGTTTTCTCTTAAACATCAAAACAAGAATAGTTCTAGGAACAGAGGCTGGAAACCAGAACTCGTCTACTAGGTGTCCTGGTTGTTGTCTTTGAATTTCCCTTTTTTTTTTTTTCATTAATTTGCAGTCATCCCAATTAGGGCAGAGCTTCAGAAGCAAGGTGCATATTTGTGTGTATATTTTTCCTACTGATCTTATGCTAAAACCTAGAGTCTGATTGTTCTGGAAGATGCAGGCTTGTATTTCAACAGGAATATGGGATTCACTGAAGATAGGTCCTTCACCCCCTGACCCACATGATTTCTCCACTACAGAGGTCATGTACCACTTTCACTTAAAAACATGAAGCCCGCTCTAAGGGAGCAATGTTTGAATAGCTTGTGCTTGGCATGCTTTGAATACATTCTCTAGACGTTCTGCAGAGACCTTCAATCTTCTTTTTTCTTGTATTGCAGCACCTCACTGCTCACATCAATACAGCTCAAAGCAAGCAAAACAAAATGCCAGCTACTAGAGATATTTACAAAAGGAAAAAATAAAATACCTGCAAACTGTGGAAACTTAAACACGCATGGTAAATAAGAAATTTTCCTTCAGATGGCTTTTTGGAGGTATATGCTTCAAGCCAGGTTACATCCTACTTAGGATTACCACATCCTTATTTTGAGCATTGCATCTCCTTTTGGAATTTATCTGTAGTTCTGCATATTAAACATGTTCTTCACTACTGTGTGGCAACAGCTGAGTCTCAGCCTGAACCACTGATTGAGCACCTGGAGAAAAGACCCAGTCAGCCCTGGGAGCACAGGTGAAGGCAATTGAGCCAGGCTCAACCCCTCTTAGACCCCCCCCTCCAATTAAGGGTTGGCTGTCGCTAAGGAAGGTTCTCTTGTAAGGGGTCTCTCCTTTGTGGAGCTTTTCCTTATGAGCCTGTAGCCTTGGAAATGGGTGAGCCTTCGATTTTCTTCTTTCTCTGTAACGTTGTGTTGTGCTGGTCCTGTTGCCATTATACCACTACAACTACTTCACTACGTATACATGGAAAAATGCACCTAGAAAATCTGATTTCTGAATTTTTATTTTTTATTTAGAAAGCCTATGGACAAGTGATGTAATGCCTGTTAGAAGTGATTGTACTATGTAGAAAATGAGTGTACTTTGTCAAGAAAAGAGAATCAAAGATTTAGGAAGAGACTAAATTCTAATAAATATGGGAAGTTTAAGTCTAGGTTATCTCAACGCTTGATTGGCTATACAGCTGGAGTGGAATAATGCTTTGTATAGTGCAGAAGGCACAATGGCAGGCTCTGTTGTTAATGTTTACTTCCACAAAAAACGATCTAGACTGCACATTACAAAGCAAAATGTTGTGTTCTCAGATACACAAGCAGATTGTTTCACATGGATTAATCATTTGCACATAGTAAGCAATAATTACTTTCAGAAAACTAAATGCAAGTGAATTGTGATTACATTCTGAGTGCATGGCTGTGCCTATTGAAAATGTTTTCAGTTTGCCCCATTCTGTAATACGGAATTCTGAATTCTTGGTACTGCTTCAGTGACTTTGCTCACAGAGTATTCAGTCCCGTGTGATGATGATCAACGCCATGTGACAGCAGCTATAGCTGCTGCTGAATCCCATAAGGGGGCTGTGGCCTGGCAATTCACAGAAGAAAGGGGAAGCACTCTACAGCCTTGGCGTGCTGTGCCAAGTTTGAGTAGGGGGAGATGAGACTTACAGCATAACTTTCTAACACTATTGCTTGCCTCACACTGAGAGGGAACAGCACTGGTCACTCCTGGCTGGACATATTAAAACTGTTACTTCTGAATTGCCTTTCAATATTGACCGTGTTTGTAAGTCTAGTCCCAGGCTGTGAGTATTAAAAAGTAGTATTTCTTCACCTTGTGGATTAGAATCTCTTGCCAATAACCAGTTTTGCAATCACAGTTGAGTTCTCTCATTCCCAACAACAGAACAGAGCAAGAAAACAAGGCAGATTCATGTAATGTGTACTATTAGTGTCAGGAGAATTTGAGATTTTAAAACATGCACGTATGCTTTGGGTCTGAGAAACAATGCCTAATGACTCTTTGTTTTTTCAATGGCTTAGAGCTTCTGTGATACAGTGTAGTTGCTACAAGCCATCTTAATCAGCTGTAACTCGTCGGTGGGATCAGCTGAGCTCAGATGACTAGTGTGGAGAATAATACAGTCAGGTCATTTTTCTTTTTCATTTTGTATTTCAAAATAAATACAAGTAAAATCATGTATTTTTTTTCTCTTTTTAAATACCTCTAGAATTTACTCCAAGAGACAAATGCCGTCCAGTTTCTGGTTTGGCTTCCAGTCCAAAATATTACAGAATGTTTTAGTGTGCCTTATTTTTATTTCATGATGCTTCTACCTTGCGTCAGAAGGAAATGACAACTGCATCCTTAGTTTCTGATATGTCTATTGTTGTTTTGTGATAAGTGTTATTAATGGAGGTCATAAACCACAGCACAGATGGTGCCTAAAGAATTTAGGAATTAAACATTTCTTAAGTTTACTTCCAGGCTGTGTTGTTTGTAAGAATGAGTGACACATAGCACATAATAAGCTGCAATATTTGGTGTTCTTCTAATATTGGTTTTATTTTTATAGGGAAAAGAAACAAATTGTTTCTTCCTTTCTCAGTAGACCCTAACACAGAAAAATGGGTTGCCCATGCATGAATGATACAGTGAAATTATTAAACAGCTCTGATAGCACTTTTCTCTCATCAAGAAAAAAAAATTTAGAAATGCTCTGAAGTATTCTACCTCACTTATTTTCTAGGTTAAGCAGTAATTATGTAATGACTTTCTGCTGATTTTTCCCTAAAGCATTTGTGTATTCAGTATCACTGGGGAAGATTAATGTGTATTCAAGCAACGTGGAGTAGCCTAACTTAAATACAAGATTTCTTAAATAACATTTTGCTAACTGCAAGATGCTTTGCCTTAAGAAAGGCAAACATGCAGGTGGTATTGGGGGATCTTTAGAAGCCACAGGTGTAAGTTATAATCAACCTAAGGAGGGATTTATTTGGGAGTGGTGGCTATCTTAACCTGATGTGAAGAATTACAGGAGTGTGTTCATGGGATATCAGGGTGCTGTAGGATCAGGCCCTGTCCTACTACCTCAGCCATAAATTGGGTACTGAGCAGGGGCATTCCTTCTGCTTCACTGAAACCACAGTTTTGGTCACCTCAGATCCTACCATGTGGCTTTTGTGGCTGTGGTATTAACCAATGCGCATTTTGGCTGGTGAAGAGTGATGGACTGGGCTTCCTGGTGAAGAGGTGTGAAGGGAGTTGAGGCTGAGGGGTGATAGAGCTGTCTAGTGGACAAGGAACTGGCTGTAGGAGCAAACCCATGAAGTGGTGGTCAATGGCTCAGTGTCTGGATGGAGGTCAGTGACCACTGGTGTTCCTTAGGGATGAGTATTGGGACCAATACTCTTCAATGTCTTCATCAGTAACAATGACAGTGGGATTGAGTGCACCCTCAGCAAGTTTGCAAAAGACAACAAGTTGTATGGTGTAGTGGACACACCTGAACAATGAAATGCCATTCAGTGGGCCCAGGAGAGCTTCAAATCCAAATGTAAGGTATTCCACCTGGGTTGTGGAAACCTCCAGTATAAATACAAGCTGGGGGATGAAAAGATGGAGCATAGCCCTGCCAAAAAGAATTTAGGGATACTGGAAGATGGCATCTGGATGTGAGTCAGTAGTGAGTCAGTGCCCTTGCAGCCCAGAAAGCCGCTTCCCCTGGGCATGTTAATAACAAGTGATGACATCTGTAGGTAATAAAAAATATAGCTTAGTAGGTAATCTGTGCTATCAGCCTTCAGAATGGAGACGTAGATGCAGTCCGGAAAAGTACTGCTTACATTGTACAATGCCTTCAGATTAGACAGTAAGGGTAAGTTGTTTTAATGTTATTGTCCTACTCCTGCCTGTTTTGGTTCGGACATCATGCCTAGACTTTGTGATCCAAAGAGCCTCAGGTAACTTTTGGTACATAAACTGTGGTAATCATGAATTATTTTATGGAGCTTTCTACTCAACTATGTGACTAATGCCTAATGTGTACTTGCCTTTTTATAGCTCACAAAGCACGTGTTGCAAATGTTAGTTAAACCTCACACAAATCTGTGAGGAAGATGTTACTCATGTTAAGCCAGCACATTAACAGTTATGTCTAGCAGTCAGCTGCTCATTCTGTTTTGCTCTGATCATTTCACAGACTAGAACACTTTCCAGGTAATGTTCAACTGTGACTTCCATGCCTTACATTGCTCTTCTCAAAACTTTTTTTCATTCCTCTCAGGGCTGGAGAGACCTATGTATCTCTATAAATGTATCTCAGATCATTAAACTTCACCAGGAAGGAGAACTCTAGGAAGACGACAGATTACTTCACTATGTAAGTAATTAGCCTTCTTTAGAAATGTTTTCACATCCCATTCCTAGAGATGCTGTGCGTACAAAATTATCTTTTGTGTCATTCAAAATGTTGGGAACTTAGAGAAGGTTATTCAGGGAGGTTGTGAAGTCTCCATGCTTGGAGATTCTCAAAAGCCCTCTGGGTGGTGGGCAATATGCTGTAGGTAGCCCTGCCTGAATGGTAGACTTGGACAAAATGTCTGCCAGAGGACTCTTGTGACATCAACCTGTTCTGATTCTTTTAGAGTGGGTTTCTTTTCAAAAAAGAATGCCAAAAAGTCCTATAAAAAGAGGGTCAACATCTTGCCTACCCACATACTCAATTGCTGTTGTAATCAACTCTCTTTACTGGATGTTGTCCTTTCCCTGAGCATTCCTACTGTTGTTACCATAAAAAATACCATGCTCTTAACTCACATGAGATTAAAAAAAAATAAAAATGAGGGCTCGTGAAAGGAGTACATGTCATATTCCATCTATCTTCTCAATTGGTGAGATGGTACTTCAGATGCAGACTTTTATCTAAACAATAAATGAAACCAAAGTTGCTTCTAGCATAAACTTTTTATGTAGCACAAGGATAGATCCAGCATACATCATGGGGAAAAATGTGGTACGGTTGTCAGTAAACGTGTATTTGCTGTTAATAAGTATTTCCTGCTTGGCTGTGACTGCTGCTATAGGAAAGGGAATTATCAAAGTGAGATCTCCATGATGTGAAGGATTTGCCACAGATACAGAGTATGTGCAAGTATAAAGCATCTCCATAGAGCCTCTTGCTGCTAATTGAGACCTAATTGATTCCCTGGCTGGGAATCAGGAACTACAGAGAAAATAAAAATACTCCAATTTTACTGGCAGGTACTGAAAATTGTTAAAAACAGTTCTCCTCGAGTAGCAGCATACAAATTCCTCCTTTGCTAGGCAAATAGGTGTACTGCAGTACATGTAGGTATACTACATTACATTACAGACAGAGAGCTGTAAGCTATGCAGGAGCATAGTCAGGCCTTGAGGAAACAATATTCTTGATATCCAGTGAAGTTAAGGGGAAATTTACTCCTATTTTGTGTTCAGGTTAATGTTTGCCATTCAAGGAGTGTAACAGTAGAGCATTCAATTGATGTTTCTAAGCTAATCAGGTTGCAGTGGTTATTTTGGACTACCTTCTTTCTTAGGATTAAGAAGGTGTCAGGGAAAAAATAGTATTTCTGGTTCTCATCCAGGTTTTTCTCACAATGCTAGAAGATGTCCCTGATTTTTAAGGTGAGCAGAATTTACCAAAGAAAAGAATGGTATTGGTGGGATTGTGCCTAATAAAGAATAAGAAAGGATGGTCAGCCATAAACACCTCTATGAGGGGAAGAGACCTCCTCACAATGGTAGCTCCTGTAGCAGCTGCTGCTGTGGTGCCCTCCTCATTGACTTCCACGTAAGCCTTATGGACAATGTTTGACAGCACCAGGGATTTCCCAGATGACAATGCAGAAAGATCAGCTTTTGATTCATTGAAGATGTCAGTCATTCCCATTGCTTTTAATACCTCATTGAGGTTAAAGGTGCCTTTGAGTTTGAATTGGGGCAGGTACACCTCCACTATTGTGTTGAACATATGTTCTGAAGAGAACCACAGCATTAGATTTTCATAGGTCATTGTGCTTTCAGTCTAGAAGATAGGGAAATGAAAGTTCAGATTATTGCCCAGCTTTAATTCAGACAACTGGCTTTCAGGGCAGATTAGCTGCAGTCCTCATCCTTACCTGTTCCAGTCCACTGGTAGATCCATCTCCTGGCAGCAGGATGATCATGCTGAGCAACTTCTGAGCATAAGGGAGTTCAAGCACCTGAGTTCCCAGCTCCTCAATATAGCCATATTTAAATGTGCCTTTCTGATACATCATCTGCACAGGCTTGCTCTCATTCTATTTAAAAGAAAGTGGAATGATCACGTAAGCGGTACAGTCCTTAATGTTTAAACTTCAGGTGCAGTATCAGTAGTCTGTGTTTGCAGTGATAATTGCTATAAAGCCAAACATTTTTCTTTATTTTGTTGCACACACAAATGACACAAAACATCAGTTTTGCCATTTGTGTATGATTGGGATAATTCTCTGGGAGGGAAAAGAAACAAAGCAATTTCCCTGCAACTGATCAGATGGCAAAGTGGCTTCATACTGTTACTCTGCAGCCAAACAAGCTGATGCTGGTGGGATTTGCAGGTCCTGGTTTGGAATGGGATATAAAGAACTAGCACTGCAGGAACCAGGTTGTCGTTTATCAGGTAGATGTTTTAGGCAGGAAGTTGTAGACAGCTTAAGAGCAAAATCACAACTCTATCTCAGGTGTGTTCTTCTAATCCTTACTTTCCTTTGTGATGAGTTTGTTCAAAACCCATGTAAAGGCTAAAGATTCATTTTACTGTTAGCTAGCTTCTTCCTTACCTTCTAAATCGGTGGAAAAAAAAAATTGAGTAGATAACACAATTAATTAGGAACAGTAATTAATTAATTAGCACATTCAGATTCTCCTTATCTCAGTTTCTGTGACTGTAGCAGTGCTCCAAATGTTCCCAGCTATGGGTAATTTTCAATTTTCATACTCAAAGGCATATTTCAAGTAAAAAACTTTAGTGACCAAAATTGAGCTTTCTTACTCGTGTCTTAACAAATCGCAGTGCAACGTTATGGCCAGCAATGTATGTCTTTCTGACCTTTTGTTTTTATAGATGAGGAACACTGAAAAGTTAGTTTTTCCCAGACAAAGCTCTTCAAGCTCTTCAACTTCAGATCAGAGTTAGATCCGTGTTCTTTGTGGGTTCATTTTTTTTGGTGGTTCACTTAGTTGTTTTTGTAAAAATGAGAGCATGTCATATGGTAAGAAGACAAAACCTAATTAAAGTGGTTTTGATCATCTAGTTTGAAGACATCTGCTAGTTGTACAGAGCTTGGATTGATGTGGTTGTTGAAGAACTTTTTGCAGCTATACTGACTACACCTTAGTTAAGCAATGAAAGCTTCAGTGATGTAAGTGTGGTGGAGAAAAGGACTAAAAAGTAAAACATTAAAAAAACACTTTTAAACCTTATAAATACTATAAATAAACCAAAATAGTCTGTGAGGATTTTCTTCTTTCAAATTTCACCTGCATGTATGTGGCTTGTTAATATTTGGCCTCGTTTGTTTGGTTTAACCTATCAGTTGCATTGCTCATGCTGAAGTGTATTGGATGCATAAAAGCCAGGGTGACCCCTTAGAGCTTGTGTGACATGAGATCTTTGCATTTGGTTTCTATCGGTGACAGCTGCCAGGAGTGACTGTTAGGTTTGAAAGTGCTGATCAGGGCTAACACCTGCATTTTGCCAGCTCTTGAAACAAAATTGAGTTGTTGCAACTTCTGAGACTTTCAGTTTTTTAGTAAGGATTGTTTTCTTTGAGAAGCCTTTCTGTTATCTTGACCCAACAGGAAAAACAGGTTAAGTTCCCAGCACACCCATGCCTTCCTCACAGCACAGCTGAAAGCCCCCAACTTTGTACTTGTGTTACGTTTACTACAGCACTAGGATAAATCATTAATACTTATAGGAAGCATATGTACCTGATTCAGTTTAAAATCTCTCTGTACTGTGTTTTTCCCCTCAAACTTGTGTTCCCAGGAGGCTTTGAAGTAGATTGCATTCACCAGCACCAGAACAGCATGTGAATCGATCACTCCTGGAGCAAAAAGTTCCTTGATTTTACCTGAAGGGAATTTTGGAGAACACAGGTGTTTATTAGATGTTATTAAGACTCAGGATTGAGACTCAATTACTTGTCTGTGAACTCAGCTTTAGAGTACCTTAGAAATCCAACTCTTTGTTTCTTCAAGGGACAAGGACAACACAAACAAGGAAATGGTAAATTTCTCAGCACTGTTACCTAGTACTGGCCTGTTTGGGAGAGGAAGGTGCATAGTTCATCAAATTAGCCAACCCCAGGTGTCAGTGGTAAAATGAATGTGCTGGGTGATGCCCATCTACAGGAAAAGGGGCAACACTGTTAATCCTGTTTCCATTTTACATGAGAGTGTCTTTCCCTTCATGCTTTTTTTTCCCCTACACAGAGGTTGAGGTAGGATTTCCCAAGTCCACAGACTTTGTACAGGCACACAGAACAACCATGGTCTGAGGTTTTGTAGCTCTTTTCCCACATTAGTCACAGGCTGCTTTGTTAGTCCAAGGACAGGTGTAGTCAGGATATGAGCACTAAGAAATTAGAAGCTTTCAAATCTATTCACCTGTCCCTCAGTAAGTTCTGCCTTCAATTCAGCTGGAAGATTAAGATTTTCATCCTGCTGATGTTGCAGCTTTGACAAAATTAAAGTGGCATATTTCTTATTTGGCTTAATCAGAAAAAAAATGCCAATGACCTCTGTGTGCCTGTAAAATGCAAAAAGCTGGTTCCTTGTGACTTGTAGTAGTGAATTTCACAGGTGGGCAGATCACTCATCTTTGTTAGCATTGCTCTATGTACAGCCAGCTCCTCAGTTGTCTTCTGTCTCTGCTATGCTGTTCCCAATCTCACTGTGAAGCTCATAGCTTCCATCCCCTGCTTTTCTGTACTTGCAGTAGGAATCTATTTAACCCTCAGCAGTACTTCTGGAGTTATCTTTCTAGGCATGTTAGTAGGAGAATGGCACTATGTGACAACAAACGCATCTTTAATTCAGAAATAGTTTAGCTGATAAATTACTCTAAAGAATGAATGGGAACAACAGAGTATCTTTGAAAAGCATAAGAAACCTAGAAACATGAACAAGACTTTCCATATGCTGAATTCTTTTTGAAGGAGCACCGGAAGGCAGAAAAGAGAGTAAGCTATGGTTTTGCTTTGTTTTACCTTGTGTCTCACTTTCAACCCAATCATTAATTTTTAGCCTGCTTGCTTCAAGAGCCCTTTGAAAGTCCATTGTTTCAAGGGCTGCTCCATATAGATCCTTACTGCACATTAAATATTTCTGTAAAGCAGAATAAAGATTGTGGATTAGCCAAACTTGTTCAGAGCTTATTCTCTTTAAAAATGGAGTCAACAGTTCAGAGATTGTGAGGGTCATCTTGACTGAATAAAACAAAATATACAAGATGAGTTGTGTGATTCTCAAGTATCCAAATTGTTCAACAAAACAAACAAGAAAAAAAAATGTAGCAATGCTGCAAATAGGAAGATATCCCAGAATCAACTTGCAGACAGCTTGAATAAGCCGTTTTTGGCTATAGGTGTGTTTCTGGCTGAATGTATATATATGTGAAAAGTGAAAGATCTTCTGCTTTATTTTTATTCTGCAGGGTGTTGTCTTGGTTTTTTGTTTTTAAACAGAAGAATTGAAAGCTGATACTCTTGTTTCTTCCCCCACAACCTTAAGTGATGTGGCTCCAAAAAGCACCACAGGTGTTCAAAAATACACATGAAGGGACAACAGTGGGGCATATGGTTGCAGGAAAGCTGGGGGTCAGTGCCATAGAGGCTATGGGGTACGGTTAACTCACCTGATTCAGTTCAAATCCTTGTTGGATAAAGAGATTGTTAGCCAGGCTTAAGACGTAGTCTTTGTCAAGGTTTTGTAATTGTAAAAGCAGTGCATGGAATGCTTCATGGTTAAGATCCCCATCTGTGTTACACTAGGAATATTTCAAACACACCAATTACAAAGATTCCTCAGTATAGCTTTGGTTAACTTGCATCCTCATTAAATTGCAATGTAAGTCTAATTCTCATTGTAATCATGTTTAAATTCAACCAATCTAAGCTTTGTAGCCTGATCTTCCTTCTGCTGGGGGCTTTGGATTTGACTTCATGGAAGTCTTGGCTGATAACGATGTAACTCGGGCATTTCCTAGTCGACCAGGTGGACTTTGTACATGGGATATTGACTCCCTCCAGTGGCAGACTGTGGTGCTTTACAACTACTAGGCTGCGATGGGGTGAAGAACAGGGTCTTTTACTACACAAAGAAAGGCATACCGGAGAGAGGGAAGACTCTCTTTCCTGGTTTAGTTCAGACTTGTTTTCTGGGTCTGCACCTTCAAGCTCAGATTCAAGGCTTTTTCCTGCAGCATTGCTGGCATGGAGGACCTGCAGATGAAAAGGTCAAATTATAGCAATTCTAACTGGGAAAAAGGCATTTTCCTTGTTTGAAAGATTTCCTGCACTGTCCTGGGTAAATGGTGAAGATTTATGAAAAATATTTCATCGAGTCATAGAAAGATTTGGGTTGGAAGGGACCTGAAAGCCCACCCATCCCCAACCTCTGCCATGGGTAACTGCCACCAGCAGCTCAGCATGCCCAGGGCCCATTCAAGCTGGCCCGGAGCACCTCCAGGGATAGGGCACCCTTTATTTCTCTGGGCAGCTGTGCCAGTGCCTCACTGCCCTCTGAGTGAAGAATATATGCCTAACATCTCACCTAAATTTCATCTCTTTTAGTTTGAGGGCATTCCTCCTTGTTCTGTCACTATCAGACTGTAAAAAGTCAGTCCCCCTCCTGCCTGTAAGTGCTCTTTTGAGTATTTTTCCCTTTAGATTTTCTCAGCTGCAGTCAGTATGGAAAGATGGAATTGAATTTGAGTAGTATCTGTGTTAGCAAACCCGGAAAAACTTGCATTTAGTCCCCCACAATGATACTTTCCAGTACCTCCGTATTTTTTTTGTATTTGATTTGTATTTGTATTGTTATAGTTGCCTTAAATTCCAAAGTGAAAAGTTGCCTCAGGCAGAGAGACAAAAGTATTTTGCTTTGCAAGCATCAAAACTGGCTTTATGCAATCATTCCTAATCTTTGTATGAGCTCAGGAGATGAATCAAAGCCATAGTGCCTTTGATGGAAATTGGACCTTGTTTCCAGTGTGCAAATATCTCACTGAAAAATTTTGAAATGCTTCTCCATTGTGATATTGTCACAGCATAAAAAGACTTAAGCTCTCTTACAGAGAGTACTGGATCTGCAGTGGTTCCCTAAAGTAAGCAAGAGTCCCTTGGAACCTTGTAAGGTGGACGTGTCTCCCTTGGCAGCAGCTGACCTGTGGCAGTGTCAGGACATGGTGGATGAAGATCCACCAGGACACAGCCAGCACCTGCTACTGCCTTATGCTATGTTTATCTTAGGAGTATTGGTCACTTCCTACTCTTGGAAACAAATATAAGATTAGAGAACATAAAGCTTGTGCTGCAGGGAGTAAAAGGCACAGTGATCAAAGGAGCAGACTTCTGTGTGTCCTCCCTGTGCACTCTGTAGGTGAGACATTTTGACTCTAGAGCGTCGCAAGTGATAAGTGAGCAGAGATCTCAGCACACTAAGCACTGATCTTAAGGCAGCACCTGAGCTTGTGTTTAGCTTGTTTACTAAGCACATGTGTTGTGCTGCGAAGCCCAATGTTGCCATTAAGGGAACAGCAAGCTATGTGGAAGCATCTCAGAATGTTTCAGCAGTACTTACTTTTTCTATCTGAGCAGCAGTGTTGTTTCGTGCCCCTAGAAGGATCAGGCCAAGGGAAGCAGAGATGCTCATTGGAGAGAAGACAATGTTTTGGCCTTCTGCTGTTCTGTTGATCTTCTTGTAGAGATCAAGGCAAAACTCAGTAATCATTCTAGAAGTGGAGCCCATTGTGAAGCCCACAGCTGTCTGGGAACTGAAAGGGAAAGGAGAAACGTGGATTGGCTGATTGCTTAGTTAGATCACACTGTGAAATATCTGCCTGCCCTGAAATCATCCCACAGCTAGTTGCGAAATAGTAGAAATGTACTAAATTTTTAGTTTGAAATAGCCAACTTTGCATGCATATATCAATTCACACTCACGTGGATACAGCAGGATCTGGAAGAGGGCCCCATGCTTGTACCATATGGGAATTCTTTAGAAAGAATTGTTAATCTATCTAATCATAGAATCATAGGGGTTGGAAGGGACCTCAAGAGATCATCAAGTCCAACCCCCCTGCCAAAGCAGGTTCCCTACACCAGGTTATCCCATGATGTATCTGATTTCTTCCTAAAGAGAGAGTTTCCCATGGTCTATCTTGTTCTTATTCGTAAGTGAAGGGTTGTGGTATTGAAATCAGTCAGCTGTGGATTTCTTTCTATGAACTAGTTTAATGTATGTCATTGTATCAATTCTTTCCTCATGTAACAGCATGATTATTGACACACAGCGGTGACAGAAACTGTGCAGGCATCTAACCACATCTGGTAACCTGAGTTGTGCTGTGAGGGATTCAAACAACAGATCTATAGAAATAAAATTGCCTGTAATCATTTGCATGTATGAAGAAGGGACGTGAACAGCTACAGATACTACTACCTGTGGAAACATGAATAGTTTGCAGCACGCTTTGTGTCTCCTCATTGATTTGATAGAAACCACTGATTCAGAAAGGATAAACAACAGCAGTTTCCAAACAAGGCAATAGCTCAGCAGTTCTAGAAAGTCTTTAAGCTTTCTGTTCAATGGTAGGACAAGATCTGTGCTGTTCTTTTCTCTTGTACTGGTAACAGAGTGGTCTGTCATTAAATCCACTCTGGATTTATCAATCCTTTAGGGAAAGAACTGCAAAGCTGTTGTGTGGATAGCAGTGGCAGCGCACAAGCTTTACTCAAAATATTATAGCCTAAAAAACTCACATCAGTTTCAGTGTCAAACTAAAGATATTCTGGACAGTACACTGGAAAAATGTTAGAACAGCAAACCATATGCTCTTGGCTGTTTGCAGACACAACCATAGCTCGAAAAAGTTCATGTATGTTTCATTCTAAGACACTTGTTTCACCCTGAAGTCCAGTTGTGCTTCATATGAAGACCTAACATATATGGGTTAAACAGAGGAGAAACACTCAAAAGATACTCTGAACGTGAGTTACATCTGATTAACCCTGAAAAAGTCATTCTAGAACACTAGCTCTGCTGCTTCTGCCCCTTTGTGAAATGCTGTTTTCATATTCCTTTCAACAACAGCACAGTCATCCTACCACAAGAGAAAGACACTGCAGTAATCATTTCTCTTTCCCTCCACCCTCATTAGCTATTACCCACAACCTTCTGAAAACAAAACTCAGCACTTCTTTCGTCTTAAAGTTTGTGTTGCTCCATTTCCACAGCTGGTGAAAGATCTAAAATGGATCTGGGAGGTTGTTTACTGTGAATGTAGGTCAGGATGCATGTGGTAGGTGTGTCCAGACCTCAGAAGGCATCAAGGAGACAGCAGGGGCTAATGAACTTCCTCAACAGAAGGGAGGCACCTCAACCCACAGGGAAAGAACCAAGCACAGAGGGAGAGCCTGAGAGCTGGAAACAGGTTTCAAAGGCAAACATCTGGCACGTAGAGGTATTCCTGCCTTTAGAAAAAGCAGCAGACTGTCTTCTGTGTGACATCCAGGTACAACCACAACAACCAACTCCATGGATTCGTGTGAGCTATTTGCCCTAGAAACACAAGGCAACAGTGGAAGGAGAGGGGGTGTGGGTTGGAGAAGGAATTTTCTTACTGGAGAACCAAAGGATTTAGTGAACTTTTTTGAAAGATATTTGGGAGGGAATATGTGTGGGTATGATTCCACATCATTAAGCCATGTTGATGATCTGTGTAATTGTTCATCAATGAGAGTTTTGGAGCCGCTGCAAGGACAGAGGAGCTTGGAGAACACCTAGATATTGGACAACAAATGGAAATGGTTTTTAAAAAACGTTGGAGTGGGAAGGAGAGAAAATGTAAGATCAAAGGAAGGGTTCCAGGAAGATCACAGCTGTTGTTCTGCACCAGACAAAGTGTTAGCACAGAACATTAGCAATTGTGCAGAGGCAGCAAGCGGGCTGTAGCTGTATGGCTGATGAAGAGAGATGCTTTGCATGATGGCTCAGTAGCTGTTAGCATAGTCTGGGAGATGGAATTGCTGGTGTTGTTATATGTGAGCAGGGAGCTACCCAGGAAAAGAGCCTCCTTCTGTAGAAACCACTGTCTACCAGAAGCCTCGTAAAGATAGCAAATTGCTTCCATGGCTCTGTGAAGTGAAAAATGCTCCTTTTCTATAGCTATTCATGCTCTGTTCTCTCTCTAGAGTTTGTTTTAGGCTCAAGATAAAATTAAGGCAGAATTTCTCAAAGAATGAAAAGTTGTGCTCAAAGCTATCATAATTAATAGATGTGGTATGTTACATTATGCAGTCAACAGGAGGAGGCAGTAAATAAGATGTGGATGCTACAAGAGTGGTAGCCTGGTTTGTAAGCTAATTCTGTATGTAGAAAAGGAGAGCAAGAAGGAACCTGTTTTCCCCAATGTTGCATGATAATTCCAATTGCATACTTACTCACACTGCTTCCCACTGAAGTGCTTTAATGTACGTTTCTTTCACAGAAGCAAAGGAAGAAATAATTGGCAGAAATGATATGTGTCTGTCCCAGGAAAGGAGAGTGGAACAGATAATGAAGTGTCCTAACATGAAAAATTTAGTTGATATTAGTTACTTTCTTATTTTTCATGACCATCCATACAAAAACTTATTGGCTTTTTGGGGTTAAAGGGACACAACACAAAAGAAAAATGAAATTTCCTTTAACACAAAAATTCTAATCTTCCCTATGCAACATAGAACATTTCCAAAGTAAGGTGCTTTAAATTAAAGCCCAAGATATTTCAGCACAAAATATCTTTCCAAGAGAAATGTTGCCGAGTCCATCTTCCAAACAGCTTAGCCTCTCATGCTGCTGTTTTTAACGAGGAAAGGGCTTTTCCTGACTGGTTCTATTATTTTACATCGGTACCTCCAGGATGTATATTTTCCACTTCTTTCTAGGCTGATTATTCCTGCTCAAACAGACATGGATATATGTTGGCTGTACAGTGGCAAGCTGTTTGTTATGCCAGTGTGTAGTTGCATAAAATTCTCAGCAAGTTTTTAAACATCACTGCCAAACCCAGGAGCAAATATGTTGATAGTGAAGCATCCCCATTACCAAAACAAAATCTGAAGAATGCCCCACCCTTCCTATTATATACCATTGTTTAAGAACATAAACAATCCTGACAGCAGGGACTGGGGTACAGAGGAAACACCCAAGCACGCAACCAAAGAATTGCATGCCCTCTCTTGTCTACTGAACATTTCAAGGCTTTTCCTTGTGCCATGGAAACCTGAGGGAAGAAGGAAAATTAGCCTGTTTCTATTAGTTTATGGATGAGTTCACCCAGATCATCTGCACCATCACTTTCCGTAAAGCCATTATTTTTCAGATTGGGTTGGGCTGTTCTAAAACAGCCCTTCGGCCCTTCTGGAGACGTAGGCAGAAAAGCATCTGCATGTGGTATAAAACACTCAGTCTGTGGCAGTTATAGCTCTCCGAACAAGAAGAGAGGACCTGGGGAAATTTCATAATCAAAAGTCTGAGGAATTTAGGCAGGCATCTTTAAATACATAGCTTTGGACATGTGTTCCTAAATTCCCAGCCTCACCCCAGAAAAGACCACCTCCCTCACCCAAATTTTAGCGGTGTCTTTTTGTCTCTCTTTTCTTTTAGCCTGTGAAAGTACCTCCCTCTTTGCCCCATATGTAAACATGATATCTACTTCACCAACCTTTAGACGTATTTGGATCTGCCAAAAAAAAAAAACAAAAACCAAAAAACCTTTTGAAGAAAAAAAATTGTTTACCTTCTTTCCCAAAGAGGTTAAATGAAGACAGCTGAGCTTCCTGTGTATACTCTATTATAAATTTCTTCCACTCTCTTGTGGGAAAGTTCAGTCTGTAGCCAATTGTTGATAAAAGCAGCACGTTGTAATTTCATGCAAATGTCATCTGGCAGTTTCCTGCAGAAGACCAGGAAACCTATATCTAGCAGTGTGCTAACAGCATTTCTCTCAAAGCTGCCCAACTGGTTTGGCAGGATGCATCCTGGCAACATCTCCTGACTGCAAAGCCAAGTCAGTCTTAGCTGGAAAACAGCATTAACACTGGTGGTCCGAGGCTGTAGTGCCGCGTGTAGTCCCCTCTGAATTTGGTGGCATCGAGACTTGGACACTGGGGTGTGCAGGATTCATGGTAGGATTTAGAGACTTATTGTCTGGAGCTGGGTTGGCTTGCAGAAAGAGAGCAAATGAATAGGAAATGCATGAGCTTTGTGTTGCCTACAGATATTCCTCTCTTTCAGGTACAGAGCCAGCTTTATGTGTGTGAAAGGATTTAATTAGAGGCAGGAAGGAGTATTTCCTTGATCTGTAATAGGAATCCCCACCCAGGGGGTATTCTTTTAAATCACTGGAGCTAAGAATAGGAGTCCAGGAGAGGCTCATCACATGGGTTATGTCCCCAGCACACAGTGAGATACAAAGAAAGAGATGGGAAGCACAAAGCTGCACATGACATTAGATCTCCCCAGTAAAATTTTCCTCCTTTTCACTTTTTTTTTTCTGTTCCACTTGCATTCACTTTGTTGTTTCCTTCTCCTTTCTGCATATTTTTTGTGGTCTTCTTAGTCATCCATTTCTGTCTTTACCTTTTTTCTTCTTCTGTCTTTCTTCTTTCTTTCTGCCTTTCCCATTCTATTCTCCATCTTTTCCTTAGCTGCTTTTATGAGTCCTAGCCATTTTTCATTGCCATCTTTGAGTACCTTTCACTGCTTTTCTTCTTCCACTCTCTATGCTTTCTCTCTCCATTTTATATTGACATTATTTCTCCACTCATTTCTTTGTTTTACTCTGTGTATCCCCTTAGAACTTCTTGGCAGTGCTTCACTACTTAGCCTCAGAACATTGCACCATATGTGCAAATTTTGACTTTTCTAGACCCTTAGGACAGAAACACAGAATTGTAGAGGTTGGAAGGGACCTCTGGAGATCATGAAGCCAGCTCGCTGATAAAGCAGGTTCCCTAGAGTAGGCTGCACAGGAAAGCATCCAAGTGGGTTCTGAGTATTTACAGAGAAGGTGACTCCACAGCCTCTCTGGGCAGCTGTGCCAGTGCTCTGTCACCCTCAAAGTAGAGAAGTACTTTCTTGTGTTGGTACAGAACTTCCTGTGTTTCAGTTTTCGCCTGCTTCCTGTTGCAAGACATCAAAAAGAGCCTGGCCCCATCCCCTTGACTTCTACCTTTTAGGTATTTGTTATCATTGATAAGATCCCTCTTCAGCCTTCTCTTCTCCAGGCTGAACAGTCCAAGGTATCTCAGCTTTTTCTCATAAGGAAGATCCTTCCAGACCCCAGTCATCTTTGTTGTCCTCTGTTGGACTCTCTCCAGTAGTCCCCTGACTTTTTCAAACTGAGGAGTCCAGAACTGGACACGGTACTCCAGTTGTAGCTTCACCAGGGCAGAGTAGAGCAGGAGGATCACCTCTCTCAACCTGCTGTCCACACTCTTCTTAGTGGACCCCAGGAAACTATTGGTCTCCTGGGCCACAAAGGCATGCTGCAGGCTCATGGCCAACCTGTTGCCCACCAGGACACACAGGTTCTTCTCTGCAGAGCTCCTCACCAGCAGCTCAGCCCTCAACCTGTTCTGGTACCTGCAGTCATTCCTCCCCAGGTGTAGGACTCTACACTTGCTCTTGTAACATAGCCAAGTTTCAAAGCTGCGCTGCTTTTCCAGACAGGACAATTGATTGTACACTGCATTTTTCAAGTTTAAAAAACAGCCACTCATCCCCAAAAACAATTCCCGCTACTGCAAAACATTGAGACATACCAGTTCTCTTCTACAAAAATTCTGGGAGCGGGAAGTGGGCCATGACTGTGCAGCTAAGCAAGTGCTGAGATGACGAGACGCATAGCACTGCAGTTTGCAACTGCATGCAAAAGCCAGCCATGGCTTGCTTTTTTCCATCAGGCCTGTTACCCATCACTGGATAGTAATGCTGTGTTGAAAGGTGAGGTGGAGTAGCTTGGTGATCTGAGCAAGTCCTTACCTTTGCTCACTTTCTCCGTCACAGCCAACGCCTTTCAGCACAAATACATTTCTATACACAAGCTCCCACACAGGTTTTCCCATGTCCTCCCATGCAATTTCTTGCTCACGGCCCAGAGGCCAGAATGGGTGGAACTGTACAATACCCTGTAATGGCATTTCTCACGTTAGCAGGAGCTGTTCTGATATTTCCCTCTCCCATGCTGCAAGCTGAATAGGTTTTATATTCGGACTTCTAAATATCCATGGGACTGGAAAGGTCTAGGAAACAGGAGTAGTACAATTGAGTCCAATTGCTGAATAGAACAAGGATTATGGCTCAACCCTCCTTTTTTGTCTGTATGATGTCCATTACACCAAAAGCATGAGGCTGGCCTCTTGGCTTCAGGGTGCTCATGAAGACAGATTACACCACAGCTCTTCCTGCAGCTGCACTTTCTGGCACTCTGTGGGCTACTTGGTCCTGTTTGTGTTCTTGCTTGTTAGGTTTCCGTCCACACTTGGCTCCTTCAAGCTAGACTGTGGCATAAGCCTAACACCTTATCTGAACTCACTTGGTATTAGTATATTAGGTAATCTAAGATACCATTAGTAAAAGCTAAAATTTATGATTATTGGCAGCTTAACAAAACAAGATAAAATATTAATCTAGTCTGGGTTTGCTCATAGGAAATAAAAATTATTTTCCAAAAGTAGAGAGAAGCAGATGTGGAAAATGATCCAGAGCTTTTCGTGACTTTTAAATAGGGTTTCTTTCTGTAAACTGAGACAGTTTCTTATCCGAAATATCAGCTTGCCTTGCATAGGCTGGGGTACCTTAGTGTTAGGCAGGAGGTGGGAACAGACAGCTCACTGCCTGAGGCAGCGTCCCTGTGTGCTTTCATGGGACAGCCCTCCTTGGTAAAGGTACCGAGGAGGAGCTCCCCGGGAACCTATGTGGATGCTCTAAGTGTTCTGATCAGCATTTAAATGGAGTATGAGCTGGACTGAATGGCTCCTGCACTGCAGTATTTTCAGGATCTGGAGAGAATGCTATCTCAGATTTTCTCCTTCGAGAATTCTTATCCAGGCAGAAAAGGGGAGATGAGGCTGTCTAAGAGATTTTCATCAGTCTAGCAGACCAGCACAGCAGTACCAATGAAGTGTGATATGGCTTGCTGGATACTTGCAACTAGACCATGAGTCAATATTGAAACACAGAGAGACTGCACAGACTGTAGGCAGCTAGTCCACCTTGCCTACATACAGACTGCCCAGCTGCTAATAGCTGCCGAACCCAAGCACAGTGCCCAGACCCATGGGAGAACCAGTGGACACTGCAGTGATGACAGCTCTGGATAACTACAACCCCGTGCTCTAAAACAGATCAGACAACGATGGGACGCATAAAATATTTTCCAGACACTCAGTTATCACTGAAGCTACTGAGCTAGTAAAGATATTTGCAGGCTGTTTCCTCTCAGACAGAATGGAATGAAAAAGAAATATTATACATTGCATTCTTCTATCCATGTTTCAGAACACCTGATGAAGAGCAGCAAAGGCCCCCAGATGCCTGCAGGGACTCATCTCTTGCTGGTTTTGGTGAGTTAGTCCCCTCAGTACCTTCAAAGATGTGAATCAATGTATTCACTAACTGCCTGATATTAAGATGAGTCAGAGACCATTAGAGGCTCACAAAGGGAAGCCAACTGGTAAAACCACTTAATCTTTGTCACTAAAGGCCACTTGTGGTTTGGGAAGGTCAAGAATCAAAACAGAACTCTCTCCAAAACTGTAATAGCCACTGTGCTGTTCTCTGGTATGAGAAGAAAGGAATACGTATTAAAGGTTGCATGCATTTAGAAATCTCTTTCTAGGTTCTTTCAGATCTGAAGAACCAAGGGGAATACTCAGTTAACTCTTACTTAACTCAGTTAATACTCAGTTACTCTTTTTTTGGAGATAAGTTGTTGACCTCACTGTATATACACTGACCAACTAGTAACATACTCCTTAACTGAGCTATTATCACATGGTCCAGAAGGGCAATGCAGTCACAGATTTAGTTTCTTTATATATTTATTTTAACTGTGTCCTGAGTGAATTTATCAGTTTCTGTCCCTGTCACCTCTTGGAGGCTCAGTGAAGGACAAAAGACTGACACTGGATTGTACTTCAGACATTTGACACAGGTTTTGTAGTGTTTTATTCTGAACAGTAATTAGGTAAATCAGTACTGAACATATGCAGCAGGCAGAAATGAAAACTAATTACCATAATTTCATATAGAATTTTGAGACTGGTAATTACAGTGTTAATCTCACTCAAGTCAGAGTCTTTCATTCTTTCTTGCATCCCAGAGGTTAGGTAAGCGTGTGGAGTCTACTTAATGCTGAATCCAGAAGCAACAGAAAGTCTGTATCAGAAAAGTACGGCGCTTTCAGTATTAATCCAAGTGATTTCTATCCTATAAGCTTCTTTTCCTCAGGATATTTACAACACAGTTCCTTTCAGCTACAGCAAACTGGTCACCTCTGCCATGTCTGAAGGAGAATGAGTGAAAAAACCCCACACAGTAGAGCGCAACCTCCCCAACCTACAAACTGATGTAGTTCACACTGAAGAGTCTTCTGGACATTTTATTATTGACTTTTACATCCACTTGTGCAGCTTTTGTTTCACAGATGCAAAGTCCAAGTTGTTCAGCTGCACTATTCACTGTGCATTAGCAGGGTCCATCAGAGCACTTTGTAAAACCAGACTACAGCCAGAGGGGAGTTATCACACCATATGTCCACATTTTTTTCCTTTAGGCACTAGGAACCCACCAAGTATGAGTCTCAGGGGAAAGTGTACTGGATAGGGAGCAGCAACGCAGCTCTGCCCCCCAGACCCTTTCCCAGCTCCCAGCCTTTCAAAAACAGGCTCTCAGTTCACTTTGTTTTGGAAAAAGATGTCACAGAGGAACAAAATATTCTTGTGGCTGGGGATGGAAGACTTCGTAGTAAAATATCATGTGCTCTGCACAATGGGAATCCTTCAGCTTAAGGGGATTAAATAAAAGGAGATAAACTAGTTCTGCTGCATATGTAGAGTACATTGTATTACCTACCCTGCTGATATATGAACCTCTTAGAATTCCTTTCAAAGGTGATAGTCAGGACACGAGGCTTTACAGGAACATGCATCACCATAAATGTAATTGTGTTGTTTTGTTTTTTTTTTCCATAATCAACATTCCCTCCTTAAGGGGAGCAGAATCTGCCTGAAAGAATCACGTTGCGAGTTTTGTTGTGCCTAAAGAAAAAGATAAATGGATGGTCAGCTTTAAATTCATCTTTGTGCTGCAGAATCCGATATCCTGGCACCTCTAGAGACTCTCCACCCTGTTCATTTACTTCCAAGGAGACTTTATGAATGATCTTCGACAAAACCACACCCTTGGTTTCACACATCTCAGAGAAATCTGATGCGCTCTCATTAAAGACATTTGTCATGCCGAGGCTTTCCAGAAGTGGCTTCAGGTCATAATCGCCTTCCACGCTAAACTTTGGAAGAAATACATTCACTTTGGTGTTGGCCATCATGCTGGGATTGGTCCACTGTAATAATGTCTCAGGGGTGAGTGCCTTTTCCAGCTGAAGACAAAAAGAACAAAGGAAATTAATGCGCAGCCCAAAGTATGTGAAAACAAAAAGACTATTTCTAAACTCACGATTCCTATCAAGCCTCAAAAAACAAAGCCCAAAAGGCAACTTCTACTTGTAGCATTCAGAGTTAGCTTACACTCGGTTTTATTGATGTAAAGATTATTTAACCTATAGAATAGAATTCCAGAGAAACTCCATTAAATGTGCATACTCTGATTACTGGTCCTTCACAAGCATTTGCTACGTAATCAGCTCAACAACCTAACAGAGGAACCCAAGACAGTTCCTACAAACAGTTAACTGACTGTCCATGGAAAGCATCATCTCTATACTGTTTTTTTCTCTCACCTTTTCCAGGCCAGTCGTCTCATCTTCAATATCTTTGGGGAGCAGAATGAGCATGCTTATGTGTTTGTTAAGGCATGGAAGTTCAAGGATTGCAACGTTTAACTCTTTAACGTAACCCAGGCAAAAAGTAGCCTCCAGATTCATCATTTGCACGGGCTTAGTTTCAGTCTGCAAGACACAGGAGGAGACAATCTAGTACTCTTTTTAATTCGCAGAGAAGATGAGAGATGACATTTTGCGAGCTTGCAGGATTACGATCATGGAATTTGCTGGCTTTCATAAGTAACAGTATCAGCTGTAAGACTAGTGAAAGCAGGCAGTTTTCCTGTGACAAGGTGTATTTAATACAACATAGTGGGATGTGCTTTAGACGAAATAATTACCTATTATTGGTGACCCTTTGTGCTTGTTTCACCAACAGTTTCAAACTAGCAACGTAACAAGAAAACTGGCATAGGTACTTTTGCAACAGCATATAGGTTTTGAAAGAGAGTCTAATAATACCATGGTAGTAACAAATATTTCTCACTTTCTCTTGTTGAAATTTCCTTAGCACAAAATTGGCAAACATTTATTTGAGTGGAAGCAGTACTCCATTTTTTCCAGAACATACCTTGTTGACTTTAAAAGGACATTCTTTGATCTCTGCCTCCGGGAACTTCTTCATCCAGTTTGTGACAAAATAAGCTGCATTAACTAGGAGGATCTGAGTCTGGTCACTTACACTATCCTCATTCAAAATATTCTCCATTTTGCCTGTGGACATGGTTAAGCTGGTTATTAATACAACAGATTATCAACAGATATGTTGTTTTCACAGAACATGGAAACACTTTACCAAATTAAAATATTTGCATCCTGCACTTCACAGAAATTTTAATTATAAAGGGAAATTCCTGAGTACAAGCATTTAGTTCCCTAGCTGCAGTTTCATGTCTGAAGTGGAATTTGGGATTAAAACAGATCCTCCAAGTGACATTTTTACTCGGTTTACATAAAATAGAATCAAAAATATGTCTAGTGCTTTTGTTTGTTACTTTAAAGAAAGCACTGAAACTTCAGTGAAATTCAACAGATAGAAGTGAAAAAAATATTTCCCATTTGGAAAGCAAGACTTCACGGGAAGTTCCAGTTTAGTTTCTGCTCACTTTTGGAGTGATACACGAGAATAAAATGAATAAGAAATACCGCTAACTCTAATTACAGTTCATAACCAAACAGTGCCACGGATTTCAAAAAGAGAATAGAATTCTTTCCCTCGCTTTGTGTCTGTTCAAACACTGTCACAAGATAGTGAATTCAGACCGCTGTGGATGTCAGCCTCCATTCATGCATAAAACACACAGGCAGTGCAAAGTACTTCCCTGTGGGCACCTCTGTCGCCTTGGGATGGACCAGGTGTGACTCAGGCACCCATATTTTCATATCTGTACCACATGAGGGCAATAGGCAGCAACTGACCCTGGAGCTACCTGTGAACAGCGTGTACATAAGCTCTGCCTTGGGCCCTGAGTACCAGACCTCTACCCCCATAGACTGGGCAGGAGATGTCATGAGGACAGAGATATCATTCTTCAAAGAGGAAAGCAGCATCCCTGAGGCTAGGCCCTGCTCACCGTCAGTTAGCTCCGAGAGAGATTTGTTGATCTTCTGCCGCGTTTCCTCAGTTTTTTCTTTGAACTCCACTAGTTCCAGCTCCGATGGAAAAGGCCTCTTCGTGGAGTTAACGAAGTCCTGAAATACACAAGGTACCAAAGCTAACCTCCTTTAAATGCTGTTCACTAGATGACTCTTTACACAGCCTGCAACACCAGTATGCCAAGCTTCTTCACAGGGGAGCTGGAGAGTATTTTATAAAAGACAGCTAATAAGTAACAGCAGGTGAGAGCCAGGATGCACAGCTGCATTCAGCAGATTGCTCCCAATACTGCCTTCAGTCCAGTTGCACTGGCTGCTAAAGTGACTTTGGCATTGCAGGAATGAACGTGTTGCCCGAGTTTGAAAGGACAAAGCGGCCTTCAGTCCAGACCTGGGCAAAAGAAAGGGATGAGATAAAGGCCACAGGCTGCTCACAGCATGCCTGTCCTTGTCAGACGAGATGCTCACTGCTGTGCATGGGGCCAAAGAGCGGGCAGCCTGATTGTAACACCATTTAAGCAGGTTGTAAGTCTTCTGAAACATCACTTCTAGGCTGAAGTTGCCCTTGCTTGGGGCCCTATTCAAAGGCAACTCTGATAAAACAAATACAGTATTTTTCTCAGATATTTGTAAGGTCCTTAAGTTTCATGGACAAACAACACCTTCCTCACTCGTGTTATTTGAATAACCAAGCTTGTGCTTCCTCAGTTAGATTAAGAAAACTACTCTTTATGCAGTAATTACTTGGGTGTGTGAACTAGACACACACTTGCACCACCATCTCTATTTAAAATCCTTTTCAGCCTTACTTATATTGCAGAGCCCTTGATGTGGCATAGAAGTCACACTGCATTCAAAACCTACTGCGCCTACTGACCTAAAACACATTAATGAAAGAACTGCAACTGCAGCAACGGCTGCATTGCTTGGGGTCAAGCAAAAC
This sequence comes from Callipepla californica brunnescens, assembly GCA_023055505.1. NCBI lineage: Eukaryota > Metazoa > Chordata > Aves > Galliformes > Odontophoridae > Callipepla > Callipepla californica. The sequence continues at coordinate 73,164,814 of JALIRH010000002.1, read as the reverse complement.
AATCTTCCTCCTACAAACTTTTATTAAGCTGTTCATCATCTGATTCTAGTCAAGTAAAAGGTAATAGGGAGAGAATGTATTCTGAATAACATTGAAGTCTGGTTGGTCAAGCAGTACTTACTGTGGTAGGGCTGAGAGACTTGTCTACAAAGAGCCGCTTGACCATTTTCAGTGCAAAGAAAGAGGTGAGTTTGGAAACGTCTGCAGTTACCGTTTGAAACCCAAAAGAAACATCTTTGACGTCTTGTAGATGGAGCACCTGGTAATGAACATAATAAAATACTGAGCACCTTTCTTTTTATTATCTAAAAAATCATAGTATCATTAAGGTTGGAAAAGACCTCTAAGATAGTTTAGTCCAGCTGTTATGTCATCACCACCATGCCCACTAAGCCACATCCCTCGGTGCTCTACCTACACATTTCTTGAACACCTCCCTGGGCAGCCTGTTCCAGTGCCTCACCTCTCTTTCAGAAAAGACATTTTCCTAATATCCAACCTGAACCATCCCTGGCACAACTTGAGGCCATGCCCTCTCAACCTATTAATGCTACCTGGGAGAAGAAGCTAGCCCTGATCTCTACACAGTCTCTTCTCAGACAGTTGTAGAGAGTGATGAGGTCTCTCCTGGGCCTTTTCTTCTGCAGAGTGAACAATCCCAGTTCCCTCAGCTGCTCCCCATAATACTTGTGCTCCAGACCCTTCACAGCTTCATTGCCCTTCTCTGGACATGCTCCAGGCCCAACAGCTTGGCAATAAATAATGCTTGTTTGTGACCAGAGCTTTGATTTTTTGTTGTATTTAAGCTAACAACACAATCTGTCACTCTTACTTATTACCCAAAAATCATTCATTTACTTGACATCCTCACATAAATCTAAAGACTTGATCCTACCAAAACCTTAACCAAATGTGTTTCTTTCCTGTGAGCAGTCCAAAGAATTCCATAGAGCTCTTCATACTAGTAAAGTGATTTAGTGAACTACATAGATATCTGCAGTGTGATAATGTTTTCATCGAACTCACATTCTTGTCCACAAATCTGGAGTTTAGAGGCCAGTTCCAGTTAGTTTCCTTTCTCAAATTGGGCTACTTCTTTAAAAACTGCTTACCGGATAGCAAGGTTTTCTGACTGCTGACACATGACATCACATGGTATTTCAGCAGAAATAATCAGATAACTAGGTGTGCTTTGGTAGACAGAATGAGAGCTAGAGGTAAGGCTGCAGACTCTCCTCCCAACTCCTGGGAATCACATGCCCAGTTTCAGAATGTTCTAAGATGACCTAAAACTCTCTGCTTTTAGCCACCTGCCTGTTGCAAGGTCTGTGTGCACGTTCCATTAAAAACAGCCTGCCCAACCCTCCTCATCTTCCCCAGCCAGCATTAGTGACCTCCTTTTCCCTTTCAGCCTCACACCTGTTCTTTCTCCTTGAACACGTCGCATCTTCACAGCCACGATAAATCACCTCTTGAGAAATGTGAAACAGAAGTTCACTTGTGCAACAGAACTCTCTTTGTGGATGTGGATGTTCACTTACCATGGGATGGCTCGATGCAAATTGAAGGAGCAAGTGAAAATGAAATTAAGCACAGGTTGAATGTTTTAAACTCCTCCATTGGAAAGACAGCGCTCGAATTTTGAAATAGCGAGGAAGCTTTGGGGTGTCATTAAAATCAGAAATAAGATCTAAAATTCATTTTTTAATTATATTTTTTTTAACAATTCCATTTGGGAAAACAGCCAGCGGGCCTTTGTGGGTATATTGCTTTGTTGCTGTGCAAATAGCACGAGGCTCATTGCAATCTGTAGGGTGAGCAGAGGCACCGGAGGCTGTGCTCCAGCAATGCGCTGTCGGGGAAACTGAGGGTACAGGGAGGAACTACTAAAGGAAGAAAAATGTATTCAAAATTTGAATGCCCCTGAGAGCTGGGTGATAACCAGCATATAAATGCATGCTGAATTTGCTTCCCACTCACCCCTAGGTAACGGCAGGGACTGCGGGCACTGGGATAAAAAGAGGCTATGTAAATCCTGGCTCTCAGAGAGGCAGTCATGCAGCCTCTCCATGCCACGGGACGACCTTGATAAACTCACTGCACCACCACCGTGATGCTGCTTCATGGTGCTGTAAGGCCCTTGAGCATCTAGAGCTGTTTGCAAGGCAAACCACTATTCAAGCTGTGCTGCCCCATACTGCATTGTCTTCCTCTTAGCTGTATGGCAGGAGAAAGGGGAAATGGCACAGACAGAACTGCTGAGATTACTCGGTAATGGCAAAATTATTTCCAGTCCTGTTAAGCTTAGGCAGTCCTGAATAACTACAAAACAATTATCCAGAAAATGCAGTGACTCCAGCAGTGGCCTTCAGCCACAATCAGCACTCTGCTGAAAGGAGTCAAGGCCTTAATACAACTGCTGAGGACTCTGCCATGTCCCCATCCACCTTGTAAATGTTTGAGAATGCTTTTTTCCATATGCCAGTGGTTTTCAACCTTGTTGGTTGTGTAGAGCCATGGAGTGTGGAACCACTCCGTTATTTTGGATGGGCAGTTTTCTGCCCTGGCTTACAAGGAAACCAGCATTCTTGTACAGCATTGACAAGAATAAATAGGAAAGCCACCTCTGATGCAGCTACAGAGTGGGATACCGACAGCTCACCTTTTTCATTTGGTCTGCAGTGTCACCCTTTGTAGCTTTATATGCCAGAGCCAAAGACGTGGATGTACACAGTGGGGCAAAGACAATATTGTCTGTTCTGTCCTTCTCGCACAGCTTTTTGAACATATCAACAGCAAAGGCAGTGTTTGCTAGCTGCAGAGCATCCATCGTCATCCTGAAACAGAAAAGGGTGAAGAGAAATGACCCACAGAATGAGCTCCTGCTCCAGTGGGGCTGGCAGGTCACTGACTTACTTGCTGAAGGAAGCTGGACACCAGTGTGGGAACTGGGCAGCTTGAGCCTACAGTGGGAGGAGAAAAAGGCCTGACCAGTCCTGCCCAGTTTAAGAGCCCACCAGCAGCTCCTGAGGAGAGTCTCATCCATGCCCAACCAAAGTAACGCGAGCGTCTCAGTAAAAGCCCTTACCTTCAAGTGACAGCTGGCGATGCTGAGTGCTAAGTGGAGCCGGTATTACCAGACATTCTAGGGGAAATCTGGGTTGGTCAGGGTGACCCACACATAACAAGTCACAATGGATCACATTTGGATTTAATATGTTTATAATTGATACTCTTCAAATGTACTGACTTAGAAGGTACTCGCCTATGCTCTGGGCTCTCAGAGTGCTTTGATAGGCCTTTAAAAGCCTCACAATCTTTCCTGTCTCTTGCATCATGTCTAATTGTTCATTAAAGCTTTAGCTGTGGTACATGCCCTCTCTCTAAGGCGTGATTCCCTGTTCTCCCTACCCTTGCTAGAAGTCTCCAGAAAGCTGTCTGGTCCTGTAGGTTGATATCATCCTAGAAACTCTTAAGTACTTGACCTCCTACATAAATACTGCTATGTGCCCACTCATCACTTACAATGATGACTGCAAATATTTTCCTAGCAGCTCAGAGTAACTGCAGTTGCCGCAGGGCTGCTAGCTGATCTATGCAGACAGGAATGGAAAAGGTGGTGCCAAGCTACAGATGTTCTGGACCATGTTCTGGGAATGGCACGGACTATTCCAATCTTCCAGACTGCGTTCACTGATCTAAAACTGCACTTTGGTACAACTCCGTTTGTGTAGATGAAAGACAACAATGGTAAGCCATAGTGTTTCAGTCAATATTATATTGGGCTTAAGACCAGCAAGAATACAGAAGATGATGGCTCCTTTGGCATAGTGTGCTTGACACTCTTCTGCCCCCCAAGATCGTGTGTCCCTAAAGAAAGGGAAAGGCAACCTGATAAGCTGGTGTTCAACAGCTCTGACTATTGAAAGAGACAGAAAGGAAAAGATGAATACTCCAAGGGACTTTAAAAGGGCAAAGATTTTAAACAAAGCCCCAAAAGTTTCTTCTGTAGAAGCTCTCCCCAGGAAAAAAATGGCAAAATATTGGAATTTATATGGCATGGAAAGGTGACTTTAAAAGTTCTGTTCTTATGCAGACATCTATTTACAATAACATTTCAGGCTCTGACACAGAAGGTGCAAACAGGAAAGTCAGTTATTTCTCTGAAGCATTACCTTGGTGAGAGGTTTCCAAGAAGCACCTTAAGGACAGGCATTTCTCTCAAGTGACTGACTACTTAGTACTGCATCCTGGATTGCATCAGATGCGTAAAGATCTCACCAGGTGAGAGCAGTTAGGTATGAGAAGACAGAAATAGGAAGAGGGGACATATGGGGCAGGGAACTGCCTCCAGAGCAAGGAGACCTGCTTCTGACCGCTCACTCTCATCCCTGTTTGGAATGGCATTTTGAATGGCAAAAATCTCAAGATGCTTGGGAATGAAAGATTACCCTGGGAGATCTCATTTTACAGTGTCAGCAGGAATCGAGCTGGTGTCAGAGTGAGGTTTGGGAAATGTTCGCAGGGATTTTATGGGTGTAAAAGTGAGAACTAAGTGCCAGTCAGCACTGTAAGCATCTATGTCATTCCTGTGGTCACAACTTCTCACATACAAAAGCAACTAATTACCAGAAAAGTCAAGCTTGCTAGAAACTACAGACTCTGCACACGTCAAGGGAGGAGAGAGCTTTGGGCAAAACAGTGGCAAAAGACAGTAAAAACAAGTATGAAGATCTGGGACTGCTGCTGAGGGAGTCACTTGAAACAACAGATCAAAGAAGCGTTATGTGAAATCATCCTTTAAAATGCCTTTCTGCACTTGCTCAACACACACACACACTTCTGTGTGCCTTAGACAAACTGCCCTGAACAGGATGCCTACCTTATTTTTCCCTATTAACTCATCCTCTTGAAGGGCCCTTTTAAGTCCAGGAGCACACGTTCTCTGTCTCAAGTAAAAATTGAAGGAATGGCAAGTACCAACTTCCCAGGCATTTCTCACTGAGGAGATAGTGGAAAATTACCCAAGGAACCAAGAATGTGTCATTCAACATCTACCACTCTCATGAAGACAAACAATACACATAATCTCACAAAGCCAGAATGATGTGTGCAGTTTACCTGAAAAAATATTTCATTTGCTAGTGGAGTAAAGTATCCTTCTTTAGTAATGGCTTGATAGTATTTTGACTTCCAGATCTTCCTTACAGACTAAGAAATGATATGCAATCACAAGAAATTTAACGCATTTCATGTTCCTTTCTGACTTCATCCCAGAAACACAATCCTGCCTTTCTAACATCAGTGTTTTCAGTTATATTGACAAGTGACCTTCAGTAATATTTAAATGTGCATGTGCTACCTGTGTTTTACTCTCCTGGGTGGCAAGAGGTTCAGAGTAAGGAAATCAATTGCGAAATTTTGCAAAATGAAACACTCTTCCACCTAACACCAGTAAAAATCTGCACCAGGACGTAGAAATTCTTCTTCTTTGGTACCCTTCAAGCTGGATCGTTTTCTGCAAGGTTTCTATGTTCCTTTTCAGCGAGGAAACCTGGAGGTACTTTGTGGTGAACCTTTTACAGACCTGTTCGCTCAGTAACTGATGACACTTCTCAATGCCTTTGTTATACTGAGAGAAACTACTCCTGGTAACCGCAACGCTCTCCACTCATCATTTCTTTCTTTCAGTGCTGCTACTGAAACAATGCACATGATTTTGTTGTGGGAAAAAAACCTCAGTTTCACCTTGCTGTTTCAACAAGGTCTGGATAGCAAAGAATAATCTCTATTTCACCGTCTTCAGTGCATCTGGTCAGTCTTCTTTTTTAATGCTCCATTTATTAATGACGGATGACACATAGGAGCTCATGACATTCATATGCTTGAAAGGAAATTACTGTATTAAGTATTACAAAATCTTCCACCTCTTTAAAGCCCCGAGCACCCCAAGCTGTGTCAGTGACCCCATTACAGCAAGTTCCATCTGAGTGAGAAAGGCTGAGGCCCCCATCAATGTTAGAGACCATTAGGTGTCCAGGAGCGGTCCCAGAAACCAGACACAGCTCCTGCGTCAGTAATCACAGGAAACTCTCACACAGGGAGGAGCCAACAAAATTGGAAAGGAAATTTTAAGAAGGGCTGCTTGGATTCTGGCTGAGTCCCTGCTTTTCCAGGAGAGCAGCAAGTCAGCATTTTGAGAGGCCCGCGGCACGGTGGCACCTTCTAAGCACTGTCAGCCTTGTGATCCACCCAAGCTTTGCTTAAAGCTGTGGCGGGGCCACAGAGTTCGAGAAACACGTTCAGATACAGGAGGAAACTGAGAGGCACTAGAATCAGTTCAGAAAAAACTAATTAAAAGGTGCTTATTAGACGCTATTCTTGCTTTGTCACTCCTGAACGCAACCAATAGAAATAAAGAGGGAAAGGCTTTGTTTACTGCTTGCTTACTAAGAGAAAAGCTAAATGTAGCTTATCTTCTAAAAATTAATCAGGAGAACAGCAACATCTGTGTGGAAACCTGACAAGTCATGTCAGCTGAATGCTAAGATTCATCAGACAAATCAGAGCATGTACTTATCTTAGTTAAGGAGCCGTGCAGGAGAGCACACCCGAGGCAGACAGGGTGGTGGCCATCCTGGCCAGCTGGGCTGGTACTGACGTTGTGCACTAGGGCTGCAGCCCAGGAGCTTCGGGTGAGCACCCTGCAGTCATTTCAGTTTAGATAAATGATATTAAAGAACCCACATACTTAATTCTCAAGTGGGGCATTCCCCGTTGAAACTAATTCATTTAACATGACCTTACTGGAGCTCTTGCTTGGAAAACGTGAAATATAAAGGAAGAAAACTCTTGTGAGCCTCTTCCTCCTACTTGTACACAGCTCTCCACCAGGCAGGCTACACTGCACAGTAACAAGGACATTATTTCCTCTGAGCAGACATTTCTCTGAAGAACACATGTCATCAGACTGATGCTTTAGTTTAGTGAGATCAGAGTGCCCATAGGGTTGTGGAAAAAGCACTATCAGCAACACAAGTGAGAAAGTCAGGCCAGGAATTAAAGAGAGAAATGAGTCTCCAGAATGCACATTATTGTGCCTCAATAGTCAGTGAATTTTTCCAACTGGATGAGCACACTGAAGGTAAAGTAGATAATTAGTAGACTTTAATCCTTGCTAGTTTAACGGACAAGAACTTGTCAAAGCAAACAGAGCAACAAACCCATGCAGAAAACGACAAGAATATTCCTTTGTAAACTTCCAAAACAGTCTACACCCACTAAGAGATGTGGAGCATTTTCATGGCATCATACACAGCCTGCATTCTGATTCAGGGAAAGCCATTTGGAACAGTCAACAGGTCGTCTAAATATTCTAATAATTCCTCGTGTCTCTCCAGTCTCACCAGGCAGACCCCACTCACCATGTGAAATAAATCTTTTCAGGGATAAGGAATGTAGACGGACAAACACAGCAACGCTGGGACAAAACCAAAATGTTGTAGTTTGAGAAGGCTTTTTTCCACCTTCAGTTTCACATGCTGTCTCTTCGTACGAACTTCCTCATCCTGCTTACTCTATGCGATTACGTTTCACGTCGGAGATTTTATAACTGTTAGTTAGGCATCAAAGTACCAGAGGAAGAAAAAATGCTGTACTTACTTTGCAAGGGTATAATCCTGGGAAATGAATCAATGAAATGGGTCCAACACGAAGAACTAGAGACCTGTGGCAAAACCTTGCTGAGCAGAGGAGTCTGTTAGCTTGCCTGCTCATTGATACCACTCCCACTTTCCCAGCCCCAATTACGCACACACTCTCGCTTTTTTTTCTTTCTTTCTTTTTTTTTTTTTTTTTTCCCCTTAATCATTCTTCAAGCAGCTCCTAAACTGGAGGAGCAGTATGAGTCACACCAGAGTTGTCTTTGCCTGCCCAGCTACTGAGCACAACAACATGCTCCAGCAGGAAACAGCAGCCTCGGCATGTTGCCTGCAGCAAGTGCCCTACAAAAGGCACCAGACAAGAGGGAGCAAGGACTCCAAACGAGAGGGTACAGGAGTGAAGGAGCAATTGAAGGACCTCTTGAGCAAAACCAGTGCTCCAGGTTACATTGGAATTGCTGCGATTTGTAACAAATTGTAATTGCGAAAAAGACACACAGGGAAGGCAACCAAAAGGTGTGATGGCAACACAGCACTTTGCGTCTGTGTATGCATTAAGATAGTGTCTGTGTTGTCTTTGTGAGGGTTGTGTGGTGTACTTGGTTGGCTCAAAAGCCCAAGGACAGAGAGGAGCTCATGCTCAAGGAGAAACATCTGCTCATCTTGTTGCTCTCAAGAAGGAGATGGAACTTGGGAGGGAAAGGAAAGCCACTGCTCCTTTCCAGCATCTCCAGAATGGGAACCGCTGAGTTCAGGCCCCAGTGGCCACGTGATTACTCATGAATCCAAGGGGGAGAGGGGCAGAAAGGGATAGGGAAAGGCAGTTGTGCAGCTTGACAGGCCTATTTGATTTGAAAAATGCGAGCAGTCATTAGCAAGAAAAAGGTTGCCTACCCTGCTCTGCAATGCTTCTCCTATCATGGAGTCTGGCTGCACACCACACTAACAAGAACTTCCTGGAGTCCAAGTCAACCTTCACAAGGAAACATACCCACAAAGACAGCTCCTCACCCACCCCAGGTGGCCCTGAGTGCCCTTAGACTACTGATATGCTACAAAAAATTGTAAACACAAGATTATTGAACTTGCTTTCAAGTTGCTATGCTGGCAAATAAAATGGCTATAAAACCAATGTGTCTTCTCCGACATTATGCCTCCTTGGTGGCAGTGGCAACTGAGGAGTCGTTATCTCCTTCTGGAATGACACATTCCTGTTTTGTTTTGAGTGTAAATCACACCACAGCTTTCTGATCAGACCCCAGCAACATGTCCTTCCAGAAGACTCTTATTACACAAAGGAAATCTTATTTTTCTTTCTGCTGTTATGCAGTAGGGTTCACCTTCATTTACTTACCAGACAGCGAACATAAAATTTGTATGCTTTACCATAAGTGAATTCATAACAAACATTAAGGTGTGGAAATGTTTAAGCAATTCAAAGAACAGAGAGGACAGCTGGCTAAAATGTGTAATCTGGGCAGTTATTGTCACATACCTAATTACGCCTTACACTAAGAGAAATTTTGATAAAAATCTGCAATAATGTCTGCCAGACTCTTCTCAGATGTCTGCAGGTAATCTAAACATTGTGGCCTCTGCAGGAGCAAGCTTTCCTTCTGGCCCAGGTCTACCAAAGATGGCTTTCTGTGGAGTGGTTCAGGAGCTGCTGGATACACACTGGTGGGGAGTGGCCAGCAGCTCAACTGCCTTGACGGGGACAGCACAGCTCACCACCTTCACCTCCTATCACCATCACCCGCTTCATCACCATGGTAGGCTGGAAGTACAAATACAAGTGGGTACACCGGTTTCTTCTGAAGGCTGAGCAGTGAAAGGGGAAGGAACTTTACACTGCGAGGCTGAAGGTGTGTAAACATTATTACACTCCACTCAGTAACTTCTCTTCTAATCACTTCACTTCTAATTACTACACTCCACTCAGTAACTTCTCTTTGACAGCTGAGGTCTGGCTTTTTGTAGCCTTTTGCAGGCCCTTCTGCCTGACCTAGCTGCTGCTAGAGAATGGATATCGGGGGTTGATTTACTGTTGGCGATAATGTTAAAATAACATCCTAAAGTTATTTTATTTATGTGTTATACATATCTTCACGTTAGTGTTTATGGGAGTGCCTGTCACTTAGCTGGATCTCACTTATGGCCCAACCAGGAAGAAGCAGAGAAGCAAACGATGCTGACTCGAAAAGCAGAAGATGCTGAGGTACCTGAGGTACTTTAGCTATATGAGGTTCGCAAGGGACAAGCACTGGAACTTGGCTTCCCAGTTCATCTTCCTCAGTACGACTGAACGACAGCTAACTGCATCAGCTCACGCACCTCCTGCATTTACCCATCGTTGAATTAGTCTTGTTCGGTTTGACCTCCAAGAATTTTCAACGCACATCCATAGCGACCTATATTTTAATCAAGTTAAAAAGATAACAGAATCAATAGCGGGATTTTTCTTCACCAGAAAAACAAACAAACAAAAAAAACCCACGAAGCTGTTTTAAAGCTCCCTGTGAGTTGGACATCTCCTGTCGTGATGCTGACTCAGAATAGAAGACAGAGACAAAATAACACAGGAATAAGAGATGCACAAAGTGAAACAACATCATTGAAGTCCAAAGTTTCATAACACAGGCAAGCCACAGTCTACTGACAAAGCAACAGAGGAGCTTTCATCTTCCTTTTCCAAGTCACCAACACTTTCAGGTCTTCAGCAGCCCAAGGGGAAACACAAGTGAAGGTCTCGCTGGGCACCGGCATGCAGCAGCCGCCCCGGTGCCACCACCTGGCCACACACCGGCTGACACTCCCATTATTCCGCCTGCTCCCAGCCCCAGGTCTCGGCTCACCCTGCCACTCCCGCAGGGCGTTGTTCCTACATGCTGCTGAGTAAAAAAGACTAACAGCTTCCTTCCTCCCACCCCTCAGAGGGGCTCATTCGGGGCAAGGAAGCCTGAGATCTCGGAGAGAGCCCGTAACAGGTTATTTGTATGCCTTTATTTCAATACAACAACCTGCTTCCTCAGCACAGTTAGAAAATCAAAGGGTAAAATCACAGTGTCTGTAAGTAGGAGCTAGACTATTATTTAGCAATAGAAACAGGTCACAGGCAAAAATATTTTTCAGTATTTTTCTAGTAAAGATCAGACTGACAGTAGCAAACCACGCGATAATTTGCAACTACGGTAGCACTTAGAACAATCAAGTGTTATTCTGTGATTACATTGAAAGAGACACAAACTAAACAGCAGCAAGCTGACCTCTTTTTTTTCCTCTTTCTTCCCAAGGTATGTGCACTGAGCTGCATGAGGGACGGTGTCACACAACTACACACAGCTTCAACACGTACAGTAACAATTCAGCCTTCTGCTGACCTGTCCGCTGACGCTGAAGTGTTGCCCACCAGTGACTATTTCTATTAACAGACAAGAAGTTAATTTTATTCACTTATTTTACTGAGCCTGTTCTTGTTTGGGGCACACATCTCACTGGGAAAAATAAATAAATAAATGAAACAACTCTGAAATAGGCAACCAAACAGTGAGCACAGTGCAGCAGATGCAGAGACACAATGCTTTGGATTGACTGCTTCTCACTGAAGCATCTGTAATCCAGTTCTTCCAGGAAGACAATACTGTGAAACCACGCCTGTGCACTGTGGTTCAGTGTGCCTTCCCGCAAGGACGGGGAGAACATGGTTCTTCCTTCGTCACTGGTGCCCACAGTGACTGCACCGGGTTCCTTTTTTGCCAGGCTGTGAGCAGGACTCAAAACAACCTGCAATGACGACTGTCTCAGGTAAAAACAAAAATGCAAACACACTTAGGTTTGTCACCTTTCCTCAGTTTCTTTATTTTGTTCAGAGATACTTTCAAACCTTAGCTTGCCCTGAGGTGCTTCTCTCTAGTACTGTTTAGGTGAGTGGAGGTGCTTTAATAAAAGCATATTACCACTGCACTACATTTACTGAGGATTCTTCCTCTACTTAGCCACACTGTACTGTGCTTGATTATAGATCTGGGGAGAATGCTGACTAGTGAACTAATTAGCACCACAATAATCCATCAGTTAGCTCCTAGCTGAGCGTAGGCGTGATTTTCAAATTATCAGGGACTCACCTATCATAGGAAAACCTGCATGGGGGTAGGATTGCTCACGTAAGCAATGTGGAAACTTTGAAGAGAGAGGAGATCACATTGGCAGAAATACTTTTCCCACGAGTAGCAGAGAGAGCAAGCAGACCTTTCCCTCTGGCACTGACCTGGTTTCAGGTCAGAGCGTTAGCAGCTGACATGTCCAGGGATTACACGGCCTTTGCTACCCACAGCAGCAGGCCTGAGCTCTGACGCACAGCTTCCCTTCCAGCTCTGGGTTTATATTATGCCCCTGAGTGCCTCCTTACTACCTACAGACGAAGGAGGTGTGAGAATTGAGGATTTCTTTCCCCTCTTGCTTTTATCCAGTGTCATCAGTACATGAGTCACTTTCTCCTGTAATCCAGATAGTTACAAAGTGTCTGGGTGATTAATGTGGGTGAGGGCACACACCTTCCCGCAGCTCTTCAGCACAGTTTCACAGCATGAATATATGCATTTTAAAGGACAACAAAAGCTTAGAGTCAATATTTGCTGAAAACTGGCCTGCCCCCGTGGTCCAAATTTCCTCCAGCTGTGTGTTTTCAGGGGAGGACAGAGCTCTGCTTGTCCCTGAATGCAGCTAAAAAGAGGAATGAACATGTTAATTCTTGCTTCTTCAGTCAGTATTTGGCAGATCTGCTGAAGGCAACAAAATCAGTGTACGTTCTTATGCATTACTTGAAGTAAAACACCCTACGCTGACACTGCCTCACCAGTCATTTATAAAAGTTATACCTGCAAACCCATCTTGACATCCAGATGTAAATCTTCACAAATAATGGCCCTGACCCTCAGCTAATGCAAGCTGATTAGCACCCATGAAACCAAGTGATTCAGCTCATATCACCACTATCCCAGGACCCCTAGTTTTGTGTAACAAAACATACCGAGCATATTAGCCCATAAAAGTATGACAAATTGCAAGTCTATATTCAGCAAAAGAAAGTGCTAGGAACTGATAATAGGAAGCCTCTTTTTCTCTTTCCCATTACATTGACCCAGAAAATATGTAACCTACTGGAAAAAGCTTTCCTCATTCTTCTGAGATCTAATGGTCTCATTAAGGTTGATGGGGAAACTTCAGAGGATATTACATGCATAATCCAGTGAGTTAATGAACTCCACAATAACATTAATATTTATATAACAGGAATAAGTGACCTGGAAAGCTGCAATTAGGTCTATAGGAACTGGTGACAATGCAAATACCCTTCCATCTTTCTTTCTTGGGTCAAGATCCATAGCCCAGTGCAAAGGTGGCTGCCACATTCAGTGGGTAATGGATAAAACACAGCAACAGACTTGCTGGTGAGACAGATATTGGAAGATGTGGACAAAATATTGTACACATAGAAGAATTATAGGCAGCTTATGGTAGAATAATAGTCTGGCTCAAAGAGCTTCCTGCTTAAGATGAAAATTACTCTGGTAAGAGTGGCTTGGATGAAGAGAAAGATAAATGACTTCCATAGAAGACCTAATTAAAAGGCTTTGGGATTAAGAATGAAGGATCTGAGAGTAAAATGCTAACCTAGAAATCTGGTGCAGATCAAATCACAGTAGCTACATAGTCAGCTACTTCTGGAATGTCTGCTGGACTTTGGCTGTTGTGGGATTTATTCTTGTTCTTGCACGAGGGGTCCAGCAGCAAGTTTCTTAGCGCTGTGGTGCTCACCCCCTGGTACAAAGCCATTGTGCATTATGGAAAGAGGGAACATATTGTCTGGAGGACATCTTGGATGACCCCATTTCCTCATACCTTCCCATGAATTAAAGAACTGTAAGAGTTCGGCAGTTAAAGTCTTCTGCAGTTTTAAGGCAGAAGGTATATTTAAACTCTTATTGCTTAAAATACCATTTAGAAGAAAAAAAAACAAAACAAACCAAGACAAACCACAGTTCAGGAAAAAAAAAATAGCTGGAGGAGGTGTGGGTGTCACCTAGTCCCAGTTCGCTTCCCTTCATGTCTCTAATTCAGAAAGCACAGCATGCAGTTATGTTGTGAACACTGCTCTCTACAGTCACACAGTTAAACCCCTTTGAATCTACCCTGAAAATAGAGAAAGTCAGCTGGGAGCATCAAGAGGTAAGCAAGTCAGTGTTCAAACCTACTCATGTATTGTGATTCTTTGTTTTGCAGTTCAGTTATTCTATTGTGTAATGGAAGGGCAGAAGTAATTCCGCTGTCATTTGTCTACAGGCATCTGGTAATGCTTTTAAAAGCACCTACGGGAGCTTTTTTGCTCCTCACTGTCTAACACCAAAATTTAATTTCTGGTGCCCTAATGAGAGCAAACAACAATTTGCTTTCCTTCGCACAGGGGAGGAGAATCCCAGAAAGAAAATCTGGGTCTATTTGTCTCTTTTCAAGACTGATACACAAGGTACAGCTATCATTTATCGTGCACCCTGGAGTAACAGAGACCGTAGAGACCGCGACACGTTCCTAATCACAGCCCGTGGCCAGGGTCTTTTACAAAAGCAGTGTTTGTGCTTTTCATTATACCACATTTCCCAGTGCAGAAGAGGCTTGCAGCACTGTGGCCAGACTGACTGTGTGCACTCAGCACGCTCAAGCTGCATGCCTGTTGTCAGTTTCAAAGTCTCCTGAAACATGATGAAAAGACAAGTAGTTAGAGAAGAGATATTGCTTTATTTATGGGCAGGGTGCAAGGTGGATTATAGCACTATCCACATCCATAATCCAACAGTTGTCAGTACTCACCTATCTAATACATAAGGCACATCTATCTAGTATATATTCATGTGATTACTGCATTTAGAAGGTAACACAAATGCTGAGCAGGATCAGGGTAAAGTAATGGGATTATTTGGACAACGTGCGTTTTAACTCTTAGCTTCTTTACTGACAGCCTTTGTTAACCTGGGTCAAATTGATCTTTCTGCATCATTTCACTGGGTAGAAAACTAGGGAAAGACGGAGGTTTCTCTTTCCTGCCTTTATCCTTATCTTTCCTTACACTTATCTTTCCTGCTTTATCTACCTGCACTGTTAGGTACTCTGCCACAAGGATTCCCCTTCACTGCAAGGCTCTCACATCATCCTGCACCAAAGTCCCACACTAATATTAGTCACCTGTAATCACTTTCAGCTACCACAGTGGAGCAGTATTGCTGGCAGGAGGCCTGGAAGCGCCGTAGACATGACTTCTTTCATTGATTCATCTATTCTTGGTGCAAGGCATTCAACCAACCTGTGGTTTAGCTCCTCTCTTACCATGCAAAAAAATTAAGAGCAGGAGGCAGCCTCCACAATTTACTCAGCCTTAAGGAACATGGAGATCATGCGTGCCTGTGCCACCTAGTGTCACAGTGATGTGATTTAACAGAGACCAAGACAATTAGCGGGTGGGCCTCGCTGAGGCCAGTAGGTAATTGCCACACCTCTAGCACTGGGTGCAGGTTTGAGTTCCACCTAAATGACGTAAAACTAGTAGAGACTGTCCAAAGGAGCTCCACAAAGGTGGGGAAGGGTCTGGAGGGCAAGGTGTATGAGGAGCAGCTCTGCCCTCTGTGACAGCGACAGGGCCTGAGGGAACAGCATGGGGCTGCATCACGGGAAGGGCAGCTGGGACAGTTAGGGAAAGTTTCTGCACCAGAGGGTGGTGGGCATGGAACAGGCTGCCCACGGCAGTGGGCGCAGCTCCGAGTGCCAGAGTTCCAGGAGCATTTGGACAGCACTCTCAGACATAGGGTTTGAATTCTGGGTGGTGCTGTGTGGAGCGAGGAGCTGGACCTGGTGATCCTTGTGGGTCCGTTGCTATGTTATTACTCAGCATTTAGCCAGTATTTCCTTAGGCAAACGTAGCTGCAAAGTCACATGATAGGAACAGTGTATGAGTAAGGCTTAATTAAGAGGTACAAGATATAGCCTGTTATCTGTAAATATGCATGTGTCTTTTCTGATGTATTTTTTTATAATCTCATTCACAATCAGAGAAACCCATTTTTATGTGGAGTTCCAGAAACCTGCTAGGTGTGAGTGGAAAGGCATTTACTACGTACATGCCTCTGACGTGTGCACTGTTTTAGACCTAGGTCTAAAAGCTAAATGTAGCATTACTGATTTGAAAACCATAGGTACAGGGGGCACAGCCAGAAATGCTACCTACAGGAATGCATCTGAGAATACTCTGTTACACTAATTAGAACGAGAGGGTAAATATAAAGAATGGAAATATTATCCCAAGGAATTAGAATGTCAAAAAGAAAAAAGAGTTCAACAGTAGGCCAAAGACTACATGATAACATAAGCCATAGTGAAGAGATAAAAAGAATGTTTTTACCTCGTGCTTTGAAAATGACATTAGAAAGAAATGGATCTACATGATTTAACCTGCAGTTTTCGTCGGTGCTTGACACACTACTCTATACCTGAGTCCTGATTACAACACAAGGAGATTCCTTCAGAAAAAAAAATCAGCTCTCCCATCACTTAGTCAATTTTAGCTGCTTTTTGTGACAGAACTATTGGTAGATGTTTAATAAACCCCACCTTCTGATTTACTAGGTGGCCACACAGCCTATGGCAGGGGGTTGGAACAAGATGATCTTTAAGATTCCTTCCAACCCATATCATTCTGATTCCCCAGCATTGCTCTTAGATCCAACATTTCCTTTGCTATCTCGCTTCCCAGAGCCTGGTTACATCCAGTAATCTTTGCTACATTATGCCCTTTATTTGCAATTGAAGAACAGCTGTCCCTGATCACGCAGAAACATCTGAGCATCCTGCACCATATGCACGTTTGAAGATGTTAAATAAAACAAACTGCTGGCCAGAGGGCTTCAGGAAGGAATGATGTCTGCCTTCCTAGATGTAGGGCTGACTACGCCTGTGCCTTTTACCCTCTACCCAGCACAGACTGCACCGGACCCAGTTGGAGGCAGGTGGAAAAACGAGGATGATGAATCTAAGGAAGAGTTTCCCTAACAGTATTACAGTAACACGGGGAAGGATATGACACCAGTTTAACACAACCGTCGCACCAACTTAGCAGAAGTTCATGAATCTGAAATCCATGCAGCGAGTTAACGAGACTCGTTTATGATGTGCTGTGCTTTCTGAGTCATTTCACTGTCCTTACTCTGCAGAGTACCTGTTAGCTGAGTTTTGCTACTGAACTGCAGGTGACTAACGCCTGACTGCTTATGACCGTCAGTAATGCTTAAGAGCTGGCTCGGTGAACAGAACCACTCAATTATGCAAAAGGCGGTGCTGCTGAAAGCAAGAAAACCGTATGTACGAGCAGAGCACAGATGGAAGGAAAAAAATGGCTTTACGTCCCAAATGCGAGGCACGGGGATAAAAGCATTTATCCAAAACCCTATAAAGGCCTCTGGAGAGCACCCACCCCGCACCCCACAGCACGCAGAGCTGAGCGCAGCAGCCGCCTCAGCACAGCGCCGCACAAGGCGGGAACGGACACCAGCCCGCCAGCGGCTGCTTCCGGCGCTGCCGCGCATGCGCACAGCCCCGCGGTCAGGGCGGGACGGGGCGCGGCGTGTGACGTCAGGCGACGCGCGCGGGGCGCTGCCCGGAAGCGGAAGCGGTCGGGCCGGCGCTGAGGTGCGGAAGCGGCTGGCGGAGGCCGGTGCTTCGGTTCTGTGGGCCGCTGCGGCGGGAACGGCGGCTCCGGTCAGCCGCAGTCAGCTTCGTCTCGTGCCCTGCCTCCTCCGGGCGCCCCCCCATGGCGGGCAACCTGCAGGTAGAGTGGGTCCTGTTGAACCCGGCGGGAGGGGTGAGGCGCTGGGATGGGCCTTGGGGGCACAAGCTACGCACCAACGGTGGTGGGGCGTCCAGGAGGCCTGGGAGGGGGCTCGGGAGCGCCGGAGGGCCCCGGTTAATCCCCCGCCCGGTTGGGACCACGAGGCCAAGTGGGCTCTGGGGTGGGACTGCGGCCTGCTGTGAGCTGGAGGCATAGCTCCGTGCCTCTAAGCTTAGGGCTATGTGGTGCTCGTACTGACAAAGCTCAGGGAGATCTCATTGCAGCCTTCCAGTACTTATAAAGAGAGCTTATAAACAGGAGGGGGCTTGACTTTTTACATGGTCCGATAATGATGGGGAAAAAGAGGAATGGTTTTAAACCAAAAGAGGGAAGATTTAAGTTAGATGTTGGGAGGAAACTCCTTACTCAGAGGGTGGTGAGGCTTTGGCTGTCCGGAGAAGCTGTGGTGCCCCATCCCTGGAGGTGCTCAAGGCCAAGTTGGATGAGGCCCTGGGAAACCTGAGCTGATGGAGAGCAGCCCTGCCCATGGAGTGGGGGTTGGAACTGGGTGGGCTTTACGGTCCCACGGCGTTCATCAAACTATCAATCCCCAGCCCCATAGGTATAGCTTGTGCCTCATTTATGGTTACAGCTGTGCCTTATTTTATGTAAATTATTTCCTGTTTGATTCTGGTGTTTTTCATTGCAATAACAGGCTGAGTGCCTTCCTAATGTAACGAAGTGCCAAAGCTGAGAGTCCAGTACCCAAGTGATAGTTTTCTAAGTTTTTGTTTAAAAAAAAACAAAGAAAGAAACAAACAAACCCAAAACAGACCTTTGTTTTTGTATTTCAGAGGAGCAAAGCTCTAAGATGCCCTGTTAGGAGAGTTGCCTTTGAACAGAGGTAGTCTCTGCCATTTAGAGCACAGAACCATTGCATCAAAGAATATCCTGGGTTAGAAGTGACACACAAAAACCATGAAGTCCAACTTTTACTTTTTGTTTGGATATAGCATTGCTTGCATCGTGGCCCTGTTTTTGTTGTGCTGCATCCAAGAATCATTGGACTGTCCCTGCAGTAATTAAATGACTAAAGAAGCAGAAAATAAATCATTCTTTGGAATCTATTTTTGTTGTGCCGGGTGTGAATGGTTTGTAGAGAGGTCAGCAGTGAGGAAAGACTTAAGTTCTGTTTCAAAGAAACAGATGTTCGCTCTGTTTTCAACGCTTGTCACAAAGGATCCATAGTTTTATTTGTCCGTAAGTTACTCCTGATTTCAGATGGTGAGGTGATTTTTACTTCCAAAAAGGCAAGACAAAACAACAGAGGGAGACATTTTGCCCCTCCTTCTCTGATGGCTGCAGTTTATCAGCTTGGTTTTGACTGAGGTGCATCAGAGTATCTGGTTACCGATGGGTGTATGTGCACAGCTGTGTCTAGTGAGAGCCCTGTGATGGGGTTGAACTGCCTGATGTTAGTGCAGTGATCATGAGCACGCTGTCTATGCTTTGGAAAATGAACTGGCAGAAGGTTGAGAAACAGATATGGGGCTGTAAAAGTTCCTGGGAGCGTTGGTGAACTCTGGCTTTTTTAAGCATAGGTGCATTAGTCATTTGCATTGTCATTTTTAATTGTCCTGAAGCAGTGTGGATGCTCCAAGCAACGAAATGTAATAATAAGCACTCAAGAGCAAAGGAATAACAGTAATAGCAGTAAATCCACAAGCCAGTGTGGTGTCTTAGATTTCAACCAGGTGGATTTTTATTTCTTTTCTGAGCTAATTTCAAATTCATCTCTAAATTGTTCTGAACAGAACTTCTGTGATAAGTTTGGTTATGTCTTCTGTCCTCTGGGCTTCCCCCGTAGGCACACTGGAGAGAATTTCTCACTTGTATATCAAGTACTTAAACTTACCAAATAATCAGTCACTGAAACGAACTCCTGGCATTGGGTTGGAGGAGAGAGGGTGCTGGTTTCATTGCTCTGTAATTGTGTACTTCCAGTACTGGCTCTGATGCCTATAGGATTTGATGCTGCTATTGTAGACTCGCAATCACCTTCAACTGTTTTGGGTAACTGTTACAGAACAGAAAAGCCATCAAAAACTGGTCAGAGCAGCACCTTAAAATCTCTTCAGCCATGCAAAATGCTCTCACACAGCACTAACTTTAATCACGTGCCTGTGTTACAGAAAGCAATAGACCTTGCTAGTAAGGCAGCACAAGAAGATAAAGCAGGAAACTACGAAGAAGCCTTCCGCTTGTACCAGCATGCCGTGCAGTATTTTCTCCACGTTGTTAAATGTAAGTGTAACGCATTGGGTGGTTCACTCAAGTTTATATTGCCTGGAGTAGTCTCCTCTGTTGACATTGGTGTTTAACTCCTGAGTGTCGCTGTCAGTTGTCACTTAATCTCTGCAGTTTGGTTGAGGAGGTATATTGTGCAACTTTTGTCCCTAATATGTTGTTCACTTGCTCCCTTCTTGTAAGAAATCAGCTGTGTGTGTGTGTGTTTGGGCTTTTTAAGGCAGGGAGGCACAGTTTTGCTGTCTGCCCTCTGGGTTTTGCTTGCAGCATCTCAGGCTGGCCTCCACATGGGAAGAAATGTGATGGGAAGTGCAGGGATCCCTGTACCTCTGTTGTGCAGAAGGCCATATCATACACAGAATCTCTTTGTAGTATCCACAGGTTGTTTTTTGCTCATTAACTCCTGCTGCTTACTTTCCTAGGGTTTTTCTACTGGCATTTTTTATGCAGAGAATGCATTTCCTTAATGTAGAAAACAGGCCTAACTTGAGTGGATTAGGGCTGCTGGCCTAGGGGCACTCACAGACCTCCTATGACTTGGAAAACAAGACAAAAACCAGTTTCCTTTATAGTTAGTTTGGGAGTGATAAACACAAATTATATTGTCCATTTATATCTTTTGGATTTTGTCATGGTGTGACTGTTAACAGTACTGATGTCATTTTGGAAACTTAGCGTGTGGATTTCGTATTTTCAAGTTTGGTTGCTGATTTGAAACACTGCAGTAGTGACTTACAAAACTGTGGCTGTTCAACCACTCCTTATTTTTTCAGATGTTTTGTGACTCTTTTTTTTTCTTTAACGCATACAGCTTTTAAAATCAGCAGGCCATGGAAAAATAAAGTTTCCCTAGGTTTATAAAAACAAGAAATCAGCTTCTCAATGAACTAGTTTAGAAAAGTAGTGAAGGCACCGTACAGCAACGTATTACTCCTCTTCAGTCAAGCTTTTAAGGCAAAGTGATGCTCAGGTGTGTGTTTGATTTGTAAATGGTTGCTTATCACTGACTTATAGCTGCTAATTTCTCTCCTGTCCCTTCTTGCCATGGCATAGGGGAAAAATAAGTAGGTGAAACGTTTGGATGTGTGGTGAGCCCTGAGCGAGGTATACTGCCAAGACATAAAGATGTTTTCTGAATGATGCACTGAGTGTGTTTTGGTGTTAACAAGGCGTTGTTTCTCTTCGTACCCTTAGATGAAGCGCAGGGTGATAAAGCAAAGCAGAGCATTAGAATGAAGTGTACAGAATACTTGGACAGAGCAGAAAAACTGAAAGAATACCTGAAAAAGAAAGAAAAAACTGCACCAAAGCCAGTGAAAGAGTCTGGGCCTACTGATGGAAAAGGGTATGTTTTGGGAGAAGGTAAAGCAGAATACTTCCTGAACTCAGCTTATTCTAAGGTTCAGCTTGTCAGAGATGGTGTGAAATAGTGCTTTTGAAGTGCTTTGCTTCAAGTGGTTACTAATGCTAAAGTACAGCGGGCATAAAAAATAATGTGAGTTGATACTGCAGGCTTTTTTCTGCTTGTTTACTACATCCTTGAATGCTTTTGTAGGAAGTTCACTGAAAAATGAAAGCTGTTTCACACGAATACTTGCTTTTTGGATTCAGTGGCAGTGAGCCTAGTGACACGATTCTTCTGCGTGGGAATACTTAATAACTACAAAATAAATTCAGACCGATGATCACTGTGGTCTCAGTTTTATCCCTCTTACATTTGGTAAGAGGTAACAAGGTTCTCTGATATGCTGATGTTCTTTAAGATGGTCTGAGTCACTCTTACCCTGCTCCTGCCTATCCACTGCTTTCCTTTGATTTGATCTGTTTCTCATTTTGCTGAAAGAATCTAAACTCCTAAGATTTCCCATTCCTCAAGGTGATGTTTCTCTACTTCTCACTTTCTGATTTGTAACTTAGAGCAGCAATCCCTTAATGTATTTCAGAGTTTTATTTCTTGTTTCCGAATCAGGAATGACAGTGATGGGGAAGGAGAGTCAGAGGATCCTGAGAAAAAGAAACTACAGAATCAACTTCAAGGTAACTTTGAAGCTTCCGTTTGTTTAAATAGAGGCAACTGTTCAAGTGAATTTCTAGGTTGTATTTTTTTTTTACCAGTTATCTTACTGTCTTCAAGTGGTTTAACTAGTATATGGCCTCCACATACGAAAGGAAATGATAGGAGCAGGGCTGTTTTCACAGAAAAGCTTGAACTCAGGTTGGTAAGTTGGGAAGATGGATTCTTGTTTGTTGATAGCAGCAGGCAGGATTTCCTCATGTTGCAGTGATGACGGGTGTTAGTTGAGTAACATAATGGCTTGTGTTTTTGAAATAGCATGCTATATGCATTTGGTGATGCAATATATAGCAGCTAGCAGCACTGATTTACATAGTAAAGAAGTGTCTTAGCTTGATATTTATTACTCCTGAATGGTTAAGAGTTGGTAAGAGTTTCACTGCCAGACAATGTGTATGGATCTGAAGAAACTTGGTTGTTCCTCTTCTGTTTTCTCATGGTAACGAAGATTAAATGTGTTTGTCTGATCTGTCATTTCAGGAGCCACTGCACACATTTGTAAACTGTGCTGTACTTTCTCTGCATCTTTACACGTTTACTCAATTCTATGCATAGTCCTATGGGACATCTTTTGAAGTCGGTGAGCATTGGGCTGTTAGCCTGTGCCTCACCATAAATATTTTGGTTCTTCTCAAGTTAATCTAACCTTCAGTTCTTCATCAAAAAGTGTCTTGCACCCAGTTCTTCTTGAAGAGTTTCCTATGAACTGCAAGGTTCTTGCTTATTAATTCTCCTGCTTTGAGCATGTGAGATGTGAGATCTTCAGTGTCTTTAAACTTAACATAGGAGTCTCCTGTTTAGTGTAAGCTCTGGGCGGCCTTCACGTGACTCTTATTCATTTTACTTCCCACAGCAACCACATATACTCCCTGTATTCAATTTCCTACCTTATTCCTCTTAGCTGACATTGTCTTACAGAACTTTCACACGTGTATGACACTTTTTTGCCTGCTCTGTTTTGGATACAGTACAGATCAATGGTGGTCTCTGTGCCATGCTTGCTTTTTGTACCAAGTGCTTACAGCAGGGTTTTTGCTCAGACTTTACTATGCAACCTACTAAACCTCACTGTTTCTGGTGAGAATTGGTGATAAAATTTGTCTAGCTGAAGATGACTGAAGAAGGAATGTACACAAAGCCTGCTTAGCTGATGAGAAGAAAAACCAAAAGCTTTATGATGCTCTCAGCCCTAGCTCTTAGAGGTCTGTCACACTGGATGTTCATCTGATTGATAACTGACAAGTTACTTTATCTGTTAGAGAATCTTGGCTAGTGTAATTGTGCTGTTTCACCGCTTGCTGAAAAATGGAATTCCAATATTTTTTCTAAGTTCCACAATCGCCTTCAGTGAGCGAACCGTGTCTTGTTATCTTTTTGGAAGTGTATTGTTCTGTAACTGCCTAGGGATATTTGCTGATCAGTTACAGGGTAGCTTTGCACATTGCAGAACATTGAATGACTCTCTGCTTATTGATGGTTTATTGTAGTAAAAAAAGAATGTGCTGAATCTCTGAAGAAACAATATCCGTTTGACTAGCACTGCTTGATGTTTAAATCTGTGCAGAAATGGCTTGTTTTTATTTATTTAAACATGAACGTAGATACATTTTTTTTCAAGTCTGTGGTAAGTAAACGGTGGAAAAACATGCATTGCTGATTTATATAATCTTTTCTTGTAGGTGCTATTGTTATGGAGCGACCAAATGTAAAATGGAGTGATGTTGCTGGCCTTGAAGGTGCCAAGGAAGCTCTTAAAGAAGCAGTGATCTTGCCCATTAAATTTCCACACTTGTTCACAGGTCAGTATTACAGCATTTATTTCCTATTCTAATTAATACTTTTGATGTGTGTAGCATGAGTCTGACAAGAGCATCGTGCCAATGTATCAGAGGCTCAGGCTGAGCTGTTAGTGGTCTGTCTGACAGATGTTTCTTAGGTACATACAGAAAACCTAGTAAATTAAGGAGGCTTCCTCCGAAAGATGGGTTTCTTCTTGGTACATTATTTTGATGATTGCTTATTTCTATCTTGCAGGAAAGAGAACACCCTGGAGGGGGATTCTTCTGTTTGGACCACCCGGAACAGGAAAGTCTTATCTAGCAAAAGCTGTTGCAACAGAAGCAAACAACTCTACCTTCTTTTCAGTATCTTCCTCTGACCTGGTCTCAAAGTGGTTAGGAGAGAGTGAAAAGTAAGTTGGAGTTGCCAGAATTCCAGGAAAACGTTATCAAGAAGAAATTAATTTTTTCAGGGCTCAATAAGACACTCTAAAGAAATTAAGTTTGAAGGAAGGTTTGTGTATCTTTATAAAGCAAACTTTAGATGTTTCTGTGCTTTGGCACAGTGTCATGTCAAGGTACTGTAATGCACTGTATTTTGTGCTGCAGCAGCTGAGCTGCTCTTCAGTACTCAAGACTGTTTTAAAACTAGTTCAGACAGAGGTTTCAGAAGCACGATGGTGATCAGTGCCCTTCTGAACCCAGCTGTGATTGTACTCTGAAGTGGTCTGAACTGTTGGGATACTTTAATTCTTGTCACCTTCTGGTCTACCTGTTGCAATAGCCCTGTGGATAACACGATATCTCTTTCTCTGTGTGAAGGTTTTTTTCTTCATACTGTTTTCAAACAAAATCTGGAAGACATAAGAGATGGACGTATATGGGTTGGAAATGATGACCATCCATGAAATATTTACTCTTCACACAAACTTTGTTAGGATGCAATATGTTAACAAGAGCAGGAAGCTTAAAGGGGCATCTCATTTGCAGTCTAGAAGCACAGCAATTTATCCGTGAGGATTTCGTGAGTTAGGAAAAGCTTTTGTGCAGAAGGGACTTGGATATCATGTTCAGAATTCTTGTCATAAACCATGCTTTTATAGTGCGAAGTGTGTGCCTGCTGAGCAACACTATTTAAAGGCGATAGGGCAAGGAAGAGAAGTGTTTGAACTGGATTTTTTTTTATCCCAAAAAGCTAGAAACCTTGAGCTGTTCTCTGTTTGGCATAAAGACTGTCACAGAATCACAGGGGTTTGAAAGGACCTCTGGAGCACATCTAGTCCAACCCCCTGCTGAAGCAGTTCCTTACAGCAGGTTGTGCAGGAAAGTCCCTGAATGGGTTTTGAGTTTCTCCAGAGAAGGAGATTCCACAACTTCTCTGGGCAACCTATTCCAGTCACCCTCTGTCACTCTCTCAGGAAGGAAACTCTGATGTTCAGATGGAACTTCCTGCGTTCTGTTTTGTGCCTATTGTCCCTTGTCCCGTCGCTGGGCACCACTGAACAAGCTTTCCATTTTGCATCAAGCTGAGGCTACGGCCTGAGGTTATTATCGTTGATGAGATGAAGAATTTCCTATTTAAAATCTTTTTAAATGTAGCTGAGTATTGCCAATACATTTTGCTATGGGGTGATTTTTTTAAGGCAAACCGACTTTGCCTGTATTTTGAGATATATTTTCTTATAGATATATTTCTTATATATATAAAATCTCAAATATATGTAAAAATATACGTATTTTTTACAAAATCTTTAAAGGTTATGTTGCAAATGTTAATTAGGTGAAGGCCATATTCTTTTGATTCTTTCCAAAGTGATGATTTTGTACAGTCCAAACAGTCTTGCAGAAATGTAAATCTAAACAGAATTCTTCCTTGAAAAATCACGCCTGAAGTAGTCTAAGATGCTTCAGCTCCCCTTATTCTGTGCTCTCTCTCTCAGCATCTCAGCATAATGCAGGGTCATTGGAGCTGGAGAAATGTTGTATCTTTGAGTAACTTTGTTAATCTCTGAGGTGGGATTCTTTTTTTTTTTTTTTAATTAGTTTTAGCTTTTTCTTAACAAAAGTTGCTGTATCGTAATCCAGAGTTGCATGTTTTTGCTGGTGTGCACATTAAGGTAACTGCAGCTGTTTCCTTTTTTAAGATTAGTGAAAA
Organism: Callipepla californica brunnescens; assembly: GCA_023055505.1. NCBI lineage: Eukaryota > Metazoa > Chordata > Aves > Galliformes > Odontophoridae > Callipepla > Callipepla californica. The sequence continues at coordinate 73,138,968 of JALIRH010000002.1, read as the reverse complement.
ACCTGTTCCAGCTTGCCAGAGAAAACAAACCCTCTATTATCTTCATCGATGAGATAGATTCACTGTGTGGGTCCAGAAGTGAAAATGAAAGCGAGGCTGCTAGACGGATTAAAACAGAGTTTTTAGTCCAGATGCAAGGTAAGTCTAATGGTTTTCAGCATCAAAGCAGTTCAGCTACGCAGAAAATACATGTGTGAAAAGATCTGCAGCTTTACCCCATCAGATTTTCTAAGTCTTCTGAATCATCATCAGGCAGTTTCAGTTTATTTTCTAAATGGTGAAATGATTTCTTCCTTGATCTAGGTGTTGGTGTTGATAACGAAGGAATATTGGTCTTAGGAGCAACAAACATACCCTGGGTTTTGGATTCTGCTATCAGGAGAAGGTATGTTGGCCTATGGTTGATTGGTTTATTTATGTTGAAGGTAAGAAATTCACAATTGTTATGAGGGTTCATCCTGAGGCTCCTTTGAGTGAGTGAGGTGTGATTATGCTGTGACGAAGATGCAACCTGTATAATGGTAATTTCTGTAGGCTAAAGAAACGTTTTTGGTTTATTTGTGTACTTAATTCCACCTGACCATGCTTTGACTGGGGAGCTTAAACCATGTGGCCTCCAGAGGTCGCTTCCATCCTTTATGAGCATAGAAATAATAAGTGAATGTGGTACTTGAAATTTCAAGTTGTTCTTTGCAGCATGAATGAGTATAGATTCATAGTATCTCTCATTCTTTTCTGTAAAACTTAAAGGAGCTTGTAGAGCATGACAGCAACAGAATTTTTCATGGTTTTGGCCTGCTTTGTTATGTATGGAAAGTTAACATGGTCTTATTTCCATGGTGGGAGGTCATCCTGTCTTTGGGAGCAGATGCTTCAAATGAAGCACTGCAGTTATCAGCCATTCTTGCCAACAACAGTATTGAGACTAGGACTTTGAATTTGTTTCCAACTACAAAGTTTTCTCGTTAGAAACTGTATAAAGTGGTTGTGTGATCATGTTACCAGGCAGGTCTTTCTTTTGGTGTGAAAACTGTTCAGATAAACACTAAAAGCCTCCTTTTCCTTCAGTTATTTTCTTTCAAAACACAAACTTTGCCGGAGTGAACCTGGAGAAACTGCCACCTGAAGAGATTTTTGTCATAAAAAGGAAGTAGTTATATTATAGATGTTAGCTTACGGTAGCTACAGCATTATTGATGAGAACAGGCTGCAGAATATTTGTGGGTTTGTTTTTTTTTAAGCATTTATGATACAACATTAGAAGGCAGCAGTTTCACCTAGTAACAAGCTCTGTACTGATTTGCATAACCTTCTTTCCACTGTGCACCTGCGTGAGCCAGTGTCTGTGAGGCGTTCTGCTTTCATCTTTTTGAAACCAGGTTTGAGAAGCGTATTTATATTCCTTTACCTGAAGACCACGCCAGGGCTGCAATGTTCAAACTCCACCTCGGGTCGACTCCTAATCTCCTAACAGAAGCAGATTATCGGGAACTTGGGAAAAAAACTGATGGCTATTCTGGTGCAGATATAAGCATCATTGTACGCGACGCGCTGATGCAGCCTGTTAGGAAAGTGCAGTCAGCTACTCACTTCAAAAGGGTAAGTGAAAGTCAAACATTCTTCATATTACTTCAGCTCTGAGAATTATCTTGATCTGAAACTTGTCCCAAGTTCGGTCTGGGGTAATACCATGTGCTTTTGGATGTGTGCATGCTGTCCTTAACCTACTATAGGAGTACTCCAGAGCCCTGTTATGAGTCTGATGCACCTAGTTTCAGAGTGTCCTTCAAACTGTAAAATTAAGATTCTTCTAAGATTCCACATAGTTACCAAGGAACACATTTAGCTTGAGACTCCAAGGGAAAGGAGTGCTTAAATACAATATGGTCCAGGATATAAGATAACTAAGTTTCCAGTGTGCAGTGAGGAAACCTGATCAACTTGTTAAAATAAGCTTGCAGTCCATAGTTCTGGTGGTGAGGAGGAATATTCGCTAGGTTTTTTGAGGAACTTTTCCCAGTTTAAAATCAGAGAATATTTGAAACAGTGTTTTGAAGCTGTAACACTGAGGTAACCTGTATTTGTTTAAGAAATAAGCAGCTGTTCTGATAGATCAGGGCTTTTCTGGATGATTCCTTCCCTTGAGCAGCGATGCCCAAAGTATTTATCCATTGTTGTCTTTAAACGACGATGACGTTTGTGGCCAGTGGGTTGTTGCGTTTTAGCCTTTCATTGACATTTGCAAACATCTGAGGCGTGTCTCAGACTACCACAGAACAATCCAATAATCTCAGTTACCACAGTTTGCAGAGCGGCCAAAGGCAATTCTTATCTCTTTTGCCAGAAAAGAAAAAAAAAACAACGAAGAACTACAGTGCTTTGAGTGTTCTGATGCAAGTCTATTCCACTCGTTTTGTTTGTACTTTAATTGGATGCAGATTCTTATTTTTTATAAGAAAAATCTTTGCTTTATTAACTATTTCCGTCCCAGTTAAATAGAATCATAGGTTGCTTTGGGATGGAAGGGACTGTAAAACCCACCCAGCCCCAACCCCGTGCTGTGGGCAGGGCTGCCACCAGCAGCTCATGCTGCCCAGGGCCCCATCCAACCTGGCCTCGAGCACCTCCAGGGATGGGGCACCCACAGCTTCTCTGTGCAGCTGTGCCAGCACCTCAACCACCCTCTGAGCAAGAAGTTTCCACACCACATTTCACCTAAATCTCCCCTCTTTTGGCTTAAGACTATTCCCCCTTGTCCCGTCACTGCCTGCCCCTGTAAAAAAAGTCACTCTGCCTCCTGTTTGTAGCACTTTGCTCAGTTTTTGTAACTCGCTGTACACCACTGCTTGCTCCTGCTGATGGTAGTACTGGTTTGTCAGAGTGAGTTTCTAATGTTATCATCTGTGCTTTTCTTTGCTGTGCTTTAAAGGCAGGTTGGAACAGCACATCCAGTTCTCTGCTGTTAAAAGCAAACGGTTGTTTTTTGATATGTTCTGTCTTTGTGGAGATGTGTGATACTTCAATTACTGATGAAGGGTGGTAGAACTACCAGTCCTAGATATGCACTGTGAAAAGACAAGAGGCAGTGGTGCAGCTTTTGGAGTTCTGTCCATGCATCTGGAAAAAAGGATGGTTTCTGTTCTCCCGCTAGATGGCCCCATTTTCTATCAAGTGCTGCTTGAGGTGGTGTCAGAAAAGGTGCCCAGAACTTGGTTGTGCAATAAGTAAAAGCATAAAGAGACATCTGTGGCTGCCTAACTTGAGGGACACTCAGTAATGCCTGCTGAGGATTTTTTTTAGAGATGTTAATCAGTGGTGAACGGACTCCCAAAGTGACCAAGGAGAAGAGTGCAGTCTTCTTCAAACAGTAGTCCTGACACGTTAGCTTTCCACAGACATTCCTACCTTAAGGGCTCACTGGTGCTGAAATGATATATACGAGTTCACGTATATAACTGCAGCTGTGTGTTTTTGAAGTGAATGATGCCAGCACCTTTACACAATTCCCCTTTCACTGGATAAGACTTCCCAGTGGGTGGGGCATCTACAGAAAATGAAGGGGATGGTTTTGATCTAAAGATGTTCACCTTCAGTTTTTATTGTTTGTTTGTTTGTTTATTAGGTGAAAGGACCATCATTGTCTAATCCAGAAACCATGGTAGATTTGTTCACCCCTTGCTCTCCAGGTGATCCTAAAGCTGAAGAGATGACATGGATGGATGTTCCAGGGGATAAATTACTGGAGCCTAAAGTTTCCATGGTAGGTATTCTTTTGTGTTGTTTGCTTGCTTCACAGAACCCTGAAAAGGCTCAAGGCTTTTTAGAGCCAGCATGTGAGGTAATTGGATGAGCCCTTTGTTTTTAGACATGCTTGGACATACCAGATGACATTTTAATTGCAGTACACAGCATGACAATACAACATGCTTGTCAGCAATAAGACAGGGATCTCCTGGAAAGAATCCAGCACAGGGCTGCGAAGATGATAAAGGACATGGAACACCTCCCTTGTGAGGAAAGGCTGAGAGAGCTGGGTCTGTTCAGCCTTGAGAAAAGAAGACTCAGAGGGGATCTGATCCACATCTATAAACATCTAAGGAGCGGGAGGCAAAGGGACGAGGCTGGACTCTTCTCAGCAGTGTGTGGCACTAGGACGAGGGGAAATGGCCACAAACTGAAGCATAGGAAGTTCTGCACAGATGTGTGTGAGAACTTCTTCACAGTGCAGTGACGGAGCACTGGCACAGCTGCACAGAGAGGTGGTGGAGTCTCCTTCTCTGGAGACGTTCCAGACCCACCTGGATGCCTACCTGTGCAACCTGGGCTAGGGAGCTGCTTTGGCAGGGGGTTGGACTGGATGACCTCTAGAGCTCCCTTCCAACCCCTGCAGTTCTTTGATCCTCACTAACTTTCAGCTGCATTTTTTTTTTTTGGTGTACATTAAAATATTTCCTCCTGTGCAGGGAATATGGCATCACATTTGAGACCAGTTGGAATTTAAGTTTATTATTTAAAAAAAATACAGATTGCTGAGCACTGGTTCTATATTTTACCCCCAAGCAGCAAAAGATTCTGAATGTAAGTGCACTTTTTGAAGGAAGGACTTGATATCAAATTTGTGCTGGTGTCAGGTCTAGTGCAGAAACAGTTCTGTAATGAATGAAAGAGAGGTGTGTTGGGTAAGGATTGCAAACTTCTAAAACAGCATGCACTGCTTTGTAAGTGCAACTGATATTATGTTTGAGGAAATAACTGTTCACATTTGCACTCAGAGAAAGCACAAAAAGATGTGAGCAAGCGCAGGCCTGCCTTCAAACTTCAGCCTGTGTAGATTATGTGGGTTTTACATCAGTCTTTCCTGGAATGAAATGCAGTTCCTTCAGTACTCTTAATGGAACGTAGGCTCTGCTGTGCTGCAGTTGCACAAGTGAGATGTTGAGCATCTCCTCATTTAATCTGCCTTTGGCCAGGATTTTCTTATGCTTTTTTTTTGTTTAAGAAGCTTTCTTAACTGCTGATTTTGAGTTCATACATATGCGATTTCTCCTGAACTTCCCCATTTTCTAATAACCAAATGTAAGTATAAGAAATAAGCCAAACTGAAGAACCAGCAGTTACCATCACGGGCAGTAACACTTTGCTGGAGATCAGTGAAGATCAGTAGTCTTCTGTGTTGGTGGACACTGAGGAATATGTGGGAACATGTGATTGCTTTCCGCTTGAGACTGCTGTCCTCAAAGGTGAATTGAAATGAGTATCTGAAAGATGGGAAGCTCAGTTTGTTGCAGTAAGCAGTGGTGAATGACACATGTACCTAAACCTGAGGTTGTGGTTTACTGTCTTTCTTCAAGGGGTTAAAAAGTGGCCCATGTGCAGAAATGTTCAGGCTCACTTGAAGTTTTGTTTAAGAATTCCTCCTGTCAACTTGTTTTAAAAGGCTTCTTAAAGCTTACTTTTCTTCACACAGCAACATTGTTAGCAGGGGTGCATTTTCTGACTGCATGTTTTCTTGTCTTCTTTCTCGCAGGCCGATATGCTCAGGTCACTAGCTAGCACAAAGCCTACAGTTAATGAACAGGACCTGGAGAAGTTAAAGAAATTTACAGAAGACTTTGGTCAGGAAGGCTAAGCCAAAGATGTCTGTGGATCACTGGAACTTTTTGCTTAAGTCTTAAGTATTCTTGTGTCTTTATCGATGACACTCCAGATAATTGCCAATAAACTCTCTCCTTTCTTACTTTGCAGAAGGAATAGAAGATCTGTTTGCAGAGACCCTTATGCTTTTATATTGCATTGTTTTCTTCAGACGTCTATTAAATGTCTCCTACTGAAAAATAGTATTGAAAATACGATTTTAGGGCGAGGCAGCAAAGTGATGTGGCAACTCATGTTAAATATCTGTAATTTTTAAATGATCAGTTCAATTTTAGCTGTTCTATTAGACCGCTGGGGCACGAGGGAGTTTTGAACTCGTGGTAGGCTCAAAAAGAGACCCTTTGTTGAGGGTGCAAGGGAACCTGCTAGTCAGGTGTAGTGGTCAGCCTACCTGTTAATTATCCCTTCCATTTAGAAACATGCAGCAAGGTTTGCTAATGGAGCATACTGCCAGTGTGTGTTTGCAGTTCGAGTGAGAAAGAAAACACTGTGAGGAGAAGACTGCGTGAGCCAGTACTTGGTTTGAATACTGATGAGCCTGGCATTTGGCTTTGTCTGCTGTGCTGGGTTAAACATTTTGCCTTAAACAGCAAGCTTGTGTTTTTAACTCTTTACTAGCTGATACACGCGCCACTATGCAATTGAGCAAAGATTGGTTCAGTGCAGGTCCGTGAATGAAAGGTTTCCTGACGGCTGGTTTTTGGATCTGGTTTTATCAGAGGTTTGGCTGAAGTTAGAAAAAAGCGCTGAGGAGTACCTGGAAGATTCCACGTGTCGAGGCTGGCGAGGTTTGGGTAGCCTTTGAAGAGTATAAGGGAGATATGTGGGGGAACAGCATACTCTCAGAGGTGAGGGGCACATAACACAATACAGCCTTTGCAGTGATCGATTCAGTTAGCTCAGAACCCCACTGATCGTTATTGCCTGCAGGTTCCATCAGCTTCACGTTCAACCTTTGGGAAGAGGCTGGCACTTCAGTACAGAAGTAGCACTTCTGTTGATTACCATTACTCCTTTTTAAGAACTACAAATCGAAATGTGCCTGAACTTACAACAATACAGTGTCAGCGCTGAGTCTGTGCCTTGTAAGTGTGCGCTGGCTGTAGGTGCGGGACATCATCAGGATGCCCGGTTCTCCCCGTTCTGTAATGGCTGTACAACTCTGTTGTGCACACGCTTTGTTTAACTTGCATTAAAAGAAACTTGCACATTTCGTGTGTGTATGTCACACGTACATATGCACACAGATGATCGTCTTTTTATGGGGTTTGGTTTCTTTCATGTACATATTTTGCGTCCTTTATAAATCATAGGAGGGGTGACATTTGCTGTACTTAAATGAAGTAAAACGTTCAACATCAGTTACGTTCTGTGAGTATTTCTTCGGTGTTACTTTCTAGAGTTCATCGCTGTTGTTTAGATTTTTGTTTCTGTGTTTGACAGCTAAACAAAATAGAGACAAATTCTTTCACCTGCAAGGTGCTGAGCTTTTGTTTGCTAACCCAATGAAATGTTCTTTCCAAAACCATTCAGTTCCACGGTTTTACTTTGGTCTCGTGCTGGACAGTGTGAACGTGGTTCAGTATGCAGCAGATCTTTTTGTGGACCTTTGTGGGCAGGGGGGAAATTCCAGTTTAGATGCAAGTTATTGCGGTCTGTAAGCTAAATCTTAGCTGCAGCAGGACTGTTTGCTCTTAGTTGCCTCTGGTGAACACTTCAGAAGCGGACCACACTCTAGCAGGGCTCTCACTAGAGGTCTGAAGCTACGGTCTGAATTACTTGTTAACTGACCTTCTTAAATGACAGTCCTCAATGGCAATCTTAAAATTCTCAGGAAATGTGTCTGTTGTTGTCGTAGGTCGGTCTGTCCCATGGGTTTCCCTGTACCTAACTGTGTAATCCCTTACCTTTACTGTAGAAAAGTATACTGTATGCTTTACACTTGCATCTTGCTGCTTGCTCCGTTGTGGGACAACACTTGTAACGGAAACATGAATGTTTGGTGTTTCAAGTTGTTTTTAGGAATATTCCAAATAAACACTGCTGGTTAGAGCTGCAGCTCCAAGGACAGCTTTTTGTTTTGCTGTTTCTGTACAACGAGAATAAGTTGGTGCATTATCACAGATTCCTAGCTGAGTTATCCCAGACGATATAGCTAAAACGGCTGTGGAGAGGTAGAGAGGTAGTATCACTTCAGTTTTCAGGGTTAATCTAAACTATGGGGCTGCTCTGGAGGTAATGCCTCCTGTTTTAGTTTATCTGTCCATGGTGTCAGAGGTGGATGTTGGTGGTAGTGGCTGACCCTTCCCACCAGTATTCCATTGCACGCTCTTGCCCTGCAGCAGGTGGCAGCAGAGAGGCAGTCTGACAGAGCGGCGTTGGACATGGGAGTGCAAAATGAAGCAGAGGTGCGTCACTGAATTCCTCCACACAGAAAAAAATCACGCCTGTTGACATTCATCGATGCTTGCTGAATGTTTGTGGACACCAAAGAGTGGATGTGAGCACGGTGAGGCGGTGGGTGGTGCATTTCAACAGCAGTGACAGTGACGGGGGCACCTGCACTGGTGTGGATGTTTTTTGGGCACAGCATGCAGGCTCTTACTTATCACTGGTGAGGAAACAGAGCTAACCATGGTGACTTGAAAAGTAGTGTTCTGCAGCTGAGAATGTGCTCTATGAAACAGCGTTATTGTGCTCTTTGTATCGTTGTAGTTTCTGTGGAAATAAGCAGGAGGCATTACTTTCAGAGCAACCTATGTACCCTAAAGAGAGCTGCTCAGTTTATAGCTGATTAAGGGTTATGTTTGCTTTACATAACCAGAACCTCTAAGCACTGGATAAATTACTTGTATATCTTTCATGTTGTCTGCCGTGACTCGTCTTTGACTACTTGACTTGCATTTTTTTCCTAACTTCTGGTGCTATCGCTAAATCTAACTGTGATATGAAAGGATGTTATTTTCTGTGGGCAAAATAGTTTTTAAATCAGTCGTATTTATGCTTGCTTTGTTCTTCACAGATGTTTCTTCCCATTGAGTAACGCTGGATTTTCTGCCACTCATTACACGTATATTCAGAGGGTTAGAAAAACTAACTCAGTTCTCTGGTTGCATCTTTTTCCATGCTGCCTGAGGAACCTCTGAATCCAGGCTTCTGTTCCTCCTCTGATTTAAGTATTGGTTTTTCTACCTTAAAGTTGTGTAAGGTTAGTTTGCTTTTGATTATTATTATTTAACTACTAGTCTTCAGAGTAGATTTGGTTCCACATTATATCCGAAGATTATCATGACGGGGAGATTTCCAATGGCTCTGAATTGTTGAAGTATGCAGGAACGCCTTGATTTTGCTGCATACTCCTTCCTTCCTCCAGAATGATGACCGTGATTTCAAGGTTGGCTTCCATACGTGTTTGTCTTAACCAGATTCACCCTAGTAATCACGGCTGACTTACAGCCATTCACACAACTTACATAAACTATTGCAGGCACTCGATGGACAGTTTGCTTCCAGCTGTGCTGCTTTTCCAACAGATACTTTATTATTATCAAAACATTGCTCATTTTATTCTTGAGAGGGTAGTCCATGTTGTAGCTGCTGTGCTTTCACCTGGATTTTTCTTTAAAATAACCTTTTTACTAATAATATTTTAGTTGTTATTCCGCCAATCCTCTGTCATCACAACTACCCATGTAAAAATTCGTAATTGTTCCTGTTCATCCTCTGTCCTGACATTTGTGTACTGACAGCCCAGGTATTAGATAAGCTTGTCCTGTTATTTTCCTTTGGTCCCTGTGACCTAATTACAGTTTTCCTTGCCTCCCTCTACCCACACACCCTTCTGATAGTCGATTTTTGACTAGGTCACTTTTTGTACACTTTCTGTTTACTAGAATCTCAGAATCCTTGGAGTTGGAAAGGACCTCTGGAGACCATGTGGTCCAACTCCCCTGCAATGCACAGGGACACCACAGCTAATCAGGTTGCCATGAGGTCTGATCCTGCCTCACCTTGGAAGTCTCAGGGGACAAGGCACCCACCACGACCTAAGGAATCTGATCCAGTGCCTCACCACCCTCACTGTAAGAAAACATATCCTTATGTCTAACCTAAATCTTCCCTCTTTGGGCTTGAAGCCATTTCCCCTTCTCTTATCACCACAGACCCTGCTGAAGAGCCTGTCACCTTTCCTGTAGCTCCCCTTTAGATACCACAGGGCTTCTATTAGGTCACCTCACAACCTTCTCTTCTCCAGGCTGAACAGCCCCAGCTCTCTCAGCCTGACCTCGTAGGGGAGGTGTTCTGTTCCAAGGACCATGCCTGTGGCCCTCCTCTGGATGCTCTCCAGCTGGTCTATGGCTCACCTGCCCTGAGGACTCCACATTTGGACGCAGTACTCCAGGTGAGGCCTCAGCAGCACAGAGCAGAGGGGCAGGATCAGCTCCATCACCCTGCTGGCCGTGCCACTTTCAATGCAGCCCAGGATGCAGTTGGCTTTCTGGGCTGTGAGGGCACATGGCTGGTTCAGCTTCCATCCACCAGTACTCCCAGGTCTTTTTTGGCAGCGCTGCTCAATCGTTTCATCCCCCAGCTTTGTACTGGTAGTGGGGGTTGCCTCAAGCCAGGTTGGGGCATTTGGATTTATTGAACTTTGTGAGGTTCGCCTGTGCCCACTGCTCAGGTTTGTCACTTGAACATCCCTTCTTTGCATTCATTACTCTGCTGAAGAGGCTACGGCTCCATGATCGAATGCTCACAAATGCTTCTCCCCTTCATCACAGCAACCCCACAACGGCTCGACATTTGAGGAAGGCAGCGTCCATCTGTCGGTGCCATCTGTGCACGGTACCTGCCACGTGCAGAATCCGCTACGTTCTTTTGCAGGAATACTTGGCATTTTACAGCTAGTTTCTTTGGACGTCTCAGGCATTAGTCATGAAAACAAACATCGATATCCTACCTGCATCACAGCAGGAGCTTAGCTCTCTCACAGGAGCCCAAACAGGTGTTGGTCACGTTTTGAGACTTCTCCGGGAAATAAGTCACGGGCACCTGAGCATAGGCCTGATGTTGATAATGAAGCCAGGGTTAGGTATTCTTTCCTGCTCGGTGACCTATCACCAGGCACCGTGCCATGGATTGGCAAGACCTGCTTTTGCTTGCCCTCCCTCCTCCTCTGCTGCCTCAGCTAATTTAAATCTCAGCTATTCGAGGCAGGGACTTTGCTTTCAAACACGCTCAGTGTCACATGTGGCCTGTAAACTATAAACAGTAATTTCCTCTGACTCACGCTACTGTAGGCAGATGATCACCTGCAGGTAATTGCTCACAAAAACCGGTGCTGGAGCAGTCTCCTTTTGCTACTGTTCTGGGAATGTGGTTGTGAGAACAGTAGCAATCACGAGTCAAGCAAGCAAGGGACCGAGAAAGTTGCTATAAATATCACCATCTCACAGAGGAAATAAAAACGGCAAATGAGAACTGTTACTTACAGCAACGATTTGAGCTCTGGAAGAGACGAGTGAGTTGTTTGCCTACTTGAAAGCTAGGGAAAAAATGACAATGCCAACTACAAATGGTCATTTCCCTCCACCGCCTGAAGGCTGGAGCCCGGGCTGTGGCCAGGAACTTCCTACCCATCAAGGATTTTCTGAGTATTTTTTCATAATGATGGTATGGTGAGATGCTAGCAAATGTGGACAGCTACTTGGCTGTTTTTCAAGCATGCCATTCATATAACGCAGTTGCAGAGGCTCAGCTTGAGCTCACTCGGAGTTCCGATGTGTAATGAATTAATCACAGCCTTGATTTGCTCTGTACACAACCAGACTGCAAGGTTGTTTTTGTTGCTTTTTTTTTTTCCCCTCTTTACACGTGTGCTTGCTTTGGTATGGTTTTGTTTGTTCACATCCAGCCTCGCGCTGCCTCTATGATTAAGAAATGGTTTTTATTTGTTGTTTTTTTTTTTTACCCTCCTGAAGGCCTCCTGCCCTTGGTGCACGTGGCCACTGCCGGTAGGGAAACAAGCAGGTGGCCTGCCAGCCAGCCTCGTGTAGCTGCAGCACTGCAGGAGCTGCCACAGGAACCACAGGGCCGGAGTCACAACCTGGCCAGAGTTCATGGAAGAGCTGCTGCACTGCTCCATTCACCCAGCACTGGCAGCACAGAGAGGTGCCCGCTCATTCCAGGCTTGGATAGGCAGCTAACTACTCGCAGCTTTCACTGTCCTTTGGGCTGTAGAGCTTTTGTTCTTCCTGGGCAATCTGAGGTCTGCATGGGGGAACGTGTCCATGAAGAAGTGCACGAGGTGGGAGGTGCTGGTCTGTGCTGCAGCTCTCCTGTAGCTAGCACAGAGGGGAAATGACTGCTGGAATGACTGCCACGGTGCTCATGTTCTGCACTACAACTTCTAATTAATTAATTTATTTTTGCCCGGGGTGTCAGCTGTGGAAAAAAACAGAACAATTTCGGCAGGCTTCACTGGTTTACTTGGATTATTCTCTTGAGTCTCAGTCTAAAGCATGCTCGCTTCATTGCAGTAAATAGTAAAAAGGGGTGATGCTTCTTAAAGGAGGATAAAGGTTTTGATCGGGCCTTCCCTTTGATCAAAGTGTTAATTGGCAATCTGTGCCTCCTTCTTTCCTGCTGCTGCTGGCTAATTTCCACCTCCTTTTTGCCCAACCAGTTCTCTCATGTCCATTTCTTTCTATTTTTTGTCTGATTTATTCTGTCCTTCACACTACTTTTTTTTCTCAAAGGGAAGATAAAAAGCCGATTCCTTTTAAAATCCTGTTTCAAAGCACGTTCCTATTTCTTCAACTTTTCTCCCAGAGCAAGCTTACAAGCAGCAGAACAAAAGCTGTCAGCTTCTCTGATTTTTTTCCCTTTTTCCATTCAAAGCTACAGGGCAAATGCGTACATGCTGGCTGACAAAAGGAGGGCAATGGTTGGTGCCATCAGGGGATGGAAACAGACTTGAAGAAGCACAAGCAACTCTGGTGTACTTGGTAATAACTCACTGAGGGGAAAGTTTGCAGGCACAGGTTTCCTTGCATTCAGCAGGCTATTTCGTACTCGTTCCTTGGGCTAGAGGAGAAGTAAGCTAAGAAGAAGAGGTCTTCTAAATTTTCACTGCATAACAGCAGTGACTTTGCAGTAAATGCCGAAGATAATGGATCAGGGACGGATAACAAGGGCATGTGCTGTGTAGTTGCATCCAAGAAATAAGCAGCAGTCTCTTGCCAGTGCTGTGTATGACAAGTGTGTTACCTGCAACTGGAAACAGATTTAACTCCTGTGGAAAGACTGAGCAAACAAAGTTCTCAGAATTGCTTTGAAAGAGAAGATGGGATGAACTTGAAGGTAGTAATTTCAGCTCCTCTAGTATTTTTACAAGTGCAGGTAAAAAGGCAATGGGAGAGCACACATCTCCCAGTGCTATGGGGTTGGCCAAACAGGCCTAGAAAAGGACAACGCTGTCAGCCAGAAGCACAAGGAAAATCTCCAGAGCACTGCAGGAGCTTCACAACCACTGAAACTACCCGAGAATGTCGCTTACAAAAAGCAAGTTGAAAGAAACCGGAGGCTTGCCAAAGGCTGCAAATCATTAACTCGATCTTTTGTGATAAGAATCAGTCACACGCACACAATAGAAACGGCTTGACTGGGTGGCTTGTGGTGGCTTAACAGGTACCTTAATCCCAAAGCAGATCAAACTTGTGAACTTTAGAACCTGTCGATGTTTAAAGATTACCCTGAGGTATATGTTTCCCAAAGCAAAAAAAAAAAACACTGCCTGCTCTGGAGAAACAACAACTGCAACCAAATTGCTGGGCAGGAATTGTTAAGAGGGAAAGTAATTGGCCATAAGCTGCTGGAAGTGTAATTGCCTCTGAATAAAGGCAAAACACAACAATGCCGAAGCAGTGCGGTGATTCCTGAGTGACCCTCCTCTGCTCCCTTGGAATGGCAGATCTTTGCTTACGCACTCAGCAGTTCTGCTCCTCCACAGAGCGCCTGGGAAAGAGGGCAGCTGTCGTGAGGATGGGGAACGGGAAGTGTAGGATAGAGCCTGCACTATCTGATCTTCTGGTGGAGGAGGAAAGGCTGTACTGCAATTCTGAGACGTGGAAGGTTGTAGGAGGAAGGTATAGAAAACCACAGACAGTTCAGAAAAGTCCCAATTTCAGGGTGAAGACTCCCAAAGTACAAGGAGCAAGCTTTCTGGAATAAGGACTAGAGTGTGTCTACTATTAGAAGAAAAAAACTTTTTTTAGGAATCAAAGAATACTCTTAACAAGAATTCAATGCACAGTTAAGTAGAGGGGGAAAAAAGCATACTTATTGCAACACGAGGAGGAGAATTTGGTGGAGCTACACTTTCAGACTCATAAGCGCAACGTTTCAGTCTGCATAAAGCATTTCCCTTTAAGTGTTCAGTTTCCATGGCCCTGGAGTAGGTCTGCTAGGGCTGGGTGCAATGGCACAACGTGGCAGGATGGGCAGCCAGGCAAAAGGTCAGATGAATGCATGCTTTGCCACACTGCAGCTTCACGTCATCAAAGAGGGGGACTTCTTAGTGGTAGTATCAAAGGTTATCTTGTAACATGAACTTGCATGGTAAACATCAGCTAAAATACAACTTTTCAGGAGATAACGATTTAGGATGGGTGCTCCTGCATCACAAAACAAAGCGGACATCCCTGTTCCTTTCTAACAGATATATACAAGTGTTAGCACTGATCCTTCCAGTGCAAATGGAATGGGAGCCCATTCCCTCATCCTGCCTGCTTCCAGCCATGCTCACTTGAGGGTGTTTTCCATGGCACCTGGTGAGGAGGAGGCCTCAGCCCTCTCTTCCAACCTACAGCACCCCCAGGACTATTATAAATCTATAGCAGTGTCTCACAACCGAATGTGAAGAGCAAACTGTCCCAGTGTGACGGTCAGTGTGAGCAGCTGTACCAAAAAAAAAAGAACCACGGGTACTAAATGAAAGTCCATTTAAATTAGACAGTAAAGACTTCCTTTTACTACTAGTTTGAGGTAAATGTATTTTATTTCAACAAATACATTGCTCAGTATATGAAATACCTGTACAGTTACTTCTTCGGCACAGAATCAGTAGCAACACATAATAGGCCACCAGTTATGAATGGTTCATTCTGCACATGGGTTTGCTATTTCTTTTTTTTTTTTCCAAACCACTACAGCAATTACATTAAACAGTTAAATCAGCTTGACCTGCGTGAAGACAAAAATTTGATTTCAGCAGTGCTTTCTTGTTTCCTGTGTGCTCACTGCAAAAATACTGCAGCAGCCTTGGGACTCTCGGCCGGTGGCTGGGCTACGTACGTATATACCACCTGCTTTTGCACAGCTGAACTGTCCTCCTCTGCCCCAGCAAGCAGCCTTAGTTTAACCTGAGCCTGAGCTGCTACAACCTCCCCCTGCCTGTGTGCTGGCAGCCTCCAGCCCCTGGGCCATCAGCCCAGCCCGAGTTCATCGTGATAAGGGCATGCGGCATAGCTGGAAGCTGCAGAGATCGCTGGAACCCGTCCCTGCTGCAGGCAAGCACTTTCTGGATGATACACCAAGCCTGGAGTAGAGGAAATCTCCTTCTAGGAATACCCAGAAGATCACCGCGATAGCAGCACTCCAGCAGACAGGGTACATATGGTATTTTGACCTGCATAGTGCTCTGGGAGCTGTTTCACTCTGCTATACGTGGGGCAGCGGATGATCTCTCCAGCGTGATGAACCAGAAAAGAAACCACTGTTCAACTACAGGGGGTTTGCTTGATTGTTTGGGGAAGAACAGCAAGGCAGGCTGTGGGTGTGATAAGTACTTCAGTCACACGGCTTTAGTCACTACCATGTGCAGATCATTATTTCTTACCCAATTCTCCTCTACTGCCAGCGTGTTATGCAAATCCTTTCCTGAGTTCAGTTCTAATGTCCCTATAAGCTCTTCTCATCTGGCACACAGGGGATCAAGACAGCTTGTTGACCAGGAACCACTCATCGAGGCTGCTATTATTCTAAAACCTGAAGCTTTGCAGGAATCCAAGAACTGCCAACATGGCTTTAACGTCTCATAATCATTAATGCAACAGACCTCTTAAGAAATGAGCTTAGGGCACCTATGAGTGCTACACAAAAGGAAGAAGGCCGGAGAAGAAAGTAAGTTGATTCAGAAGAATAGATGGAAAAAGCTGTTCTCCTCAGCCACTGAAGATATTCCTTCTGCTGCTTTCTCTAAAAGCAGAAGGACTGACTGGATGGAAATCACATGAAGAAGTCTCCTGCTTTTTTAAGTCACTGCGTAGCCCACACATCCTGCTTTTTTTCGCTTCTCTCTCCCTAAGGTGAATATGACACAACCAGAAAATCCAGCAGATGAGTACTCAGGCACAATACCTTCAAGGCTGTCCAGGCTGCAACCTTGATACCTGCTCTGCTAAAGCCTTATGCCATCCCTTAATGGGATCTTAAAACAGCCTGTATCTCTTTTGTGTGTACCTTGTCTGTTTTGGGAACAATTATCTTTCAAGAAGATCAAAAGGACACCTCTAATATCAGCCACTTGTGTTGCAATATTACCGATTCATAAACTCGTTTCCATGTTTAAATGACTACTTTCGTCCTTCAGTTGCCGCACTTTCTTCACACTGAGTTATCTCAACCCACAGTATTGTTATTGCAAACGTCTGCTGAAAGATTTAAATGAACAGAACTGAGGAAGCAGAAAACCACAGCTGGTGCTATAGTTTGGGCACTTTAATCTACTTGTACTTGATTTCCTTCTCTAAACACATCACTGTTGTGTTGAAGTTTCTTCTGAGGATTAATTAGCAAGGCAATTAGCATGTTTTAACCTTTCTCTTTTCTTACCCATCCCCCAAGGTGCATACATACCTTGGTCAGTTTGTGCTCCAAATTACACTTTTTGATGTTATTTATGAAGGCCAGATTAATTAAATACTGCTCTATGTAGAACCAAAGTTTGGACAGGACAGCTTCGACATTTATGCTAGGGTTCAACTTCCAGTTCTACAGTCATTGAGAAAACAGTTTCATAGCCAACAATTCCCGTGTGTCAGGAACGCACTTCCTTAGTGAGCGAGATCACATGAGACAAACACAAACCAGGGCAGCAGATAGCTCAGGAGGGCACACGTTTGAAGAATCAAAAACCTACTGCTGTGGCGATACATCGGTGGACTATAATCATTTCACAAGGTCTTTATTTTGAGTACATTTCTCAGACATAAATTCGTGACGCTTCACAGTACCGAGAACAAAAGCAGAGCAGACGCTACCTGGGTTGTGAAGGCTGTGAAGTTAGCCAAAAGGAGAAGACAGGATGGGTTTCTCCATGAAATTTACCCAAGGGATTCCTCATTCATCTACGAGGTTTAAGTAATATGTGATCATGGCTGTGACCGGTCAGGAGCACATGATGTGTTTGAGGCTTTTAGAGGCCCTCAACCACTATGTTTAGCCTCGGTTTTACTAGAAATCAGCGGCAGAGGGTTGTTTCCATCCATGCCCTCACCTCACGCTGATTCTGAGAGCGATACGCATTGTGAAAGCCGGATTTATCTCCACCTGCTTTATCTCCACGCCGCTGACATTTGGGCTTTTCAAGTCTCGCCGTATTCCACAGCAGCTGCCTGTAAGTAGGCTCTATTACATGACCCAGTGTGTTTCATTAATCTTCGACTAAAGGCAGTGCATGCGCTTGGCCTGGATGTAGTGGATGCAGTAGCTATCTCCGATGGCCAGATTTCTAGCATGCACTGTGCTGGCCGCACAAGGGCTTGGTGGTCTCCTCCAACTCAACACCCACCTTTCTACCCCTCCATTTCCTCACACCACGCTCAAGGCGACCCCTAACCCAAACTCTTCGTTCCAGATCCGCCTCAGCTGCCTAATCCGTGCCCGCAGCCGTGCTGCCGTTCCCGCCTACTCCCCGCGTTACCCTCCCTCACACCCTCCTCTCGCAGCGCTTTCTCCTGATCCCAATCTCCCCCGAGCCGCGCGCTCTGCAAGCCAGAGGCTGCACAGCGTTTGGCAACGCCGGTCCTTCCAGGGAGTTCCCTTCCAGCCTTAAAGGGAGTACTGAGTGTAGGCGGGTCTGTTAAGTCAAAGGCGCGGGATCGCTCTACTCGAGCTCCAGGACGCTTTTATTTCATTTCAGCCTTTATTATCACGTATTATTATCATGTATTAGTACATTCTGCCCTGACAGACTGAGGAGACTGATTCTGTGTGGATTCAACCCTGTGCGCCGCTTCACACCCTCCTATCGGCGGGAAGCGTTAGCTCCGCCCCTCACGTGAGGGAGTGGGCGTGGCCTACCCGCCGCCCGGCCCCTCCTGCCCTGGGCGCGGCCCGTAGGGGGCGCCGTCCCGCGCCCCGCCTCCTCCGGAGGAGCTCTCCCCCTTCTCCGCCGCCCTTTGCCTCCAACGGTGACCCCGCGAACGGCCCGCGGCTCCAATCTCCGGGCTGCGTCCCGCCCCTCGGCCAATCAGCGAGCCTCTTCCCCTCGCTCACTGGCCAATCCCCGCGCGCGAGGCCGCGCCCGCCCCGCCCACCAGCCAATCAGAACGCGGAGTGGCGGCCGCCTTCTCCTCCTCCTCCCTGGCCCCCGTGGCGCCGCGGCGCAGGCGGGCACCGGCGGCACTCCCGCTGCTCCGCGCCGCGCTCCGCGCCTCCCGCAACCCGAGGGGCCGCACCCCTCCCCCCCCCCCCCCCCCACCCCGCCTCCCTGGCGGCGAGCCCGGCCCGAGCCATGCTGCTCCTGGCGGCCGCCTTCATCGTGGCCGTCGTCCTTCTCCTCTACATGGTGTCGCCGCTCATCAGCCCCAAGCCGCTCAAGCTGCCCGGCGCGCACGTCGTGGTGAGTGGAGCGGCGCCTCCCGCTCCCCCCCGCCTGACCGACCCCGGGGCGGGGTGAGGGGGGGCTGCGCGGGACAGGCCGCGGCCGCCGCGTCCCGGGGAAGGCCCCGCCGCACGTCGGGCCGGGCGGGTATCCGCGTCCCCGAGCGACGTGCTGGGAGAGATACTGAGGGGGAGGGCTTCGCGGGCTGTGGAGGAGCACGTGGGTGCGTGAGCTCCTTCGGTCGGCCCTCGGAGCTTGGCGTCTCGAGCTCCGTGTGCCGCCTCTTCTCTTTGTGTCCGGCCGCCTGCTTTAGGGCTGCTCCTTGCAGGCTGAGCTGGTCCCCGCTTGGAGCTGTCCAAGTTGCGACAGTGTTCCCCAGCTAGGTGCAATAGCTTTTACTGGGTATTGTAACTCGCTTTTTACAGCATCGTATCCTGACTAAGGTGTTAGAGTGCGAGTGGAGCTCTTCCCACAGCAGTAACGCTCGCTAAGCAAGCCTTCCATAGCACTAAAAGCAAAGCTGGAGCGAGGAGCTTCTGCGGTGCTTACACGGAGATAGAACAGCAAACGGTGAAGTGCCCAGTGTATTTTGTTCCCAAATATTGCTCACTTGGTTGTTTTCCAACTGATTATCCCAAGTTGATGCCGTTAAGCTGTTTCAAAAGCTGCTCTGCTGGTTCTTCTCTTTTTTTTTTTTTTTTCCCAAAGAGACATTTCAGTCAGCTCACACTGAAAATGATAACAAATCATCTTGTTGGAGAAACCTTCCCTCACTACTGCCAATCATATTAGCCGTGTAGGCTGAATTTGACACAGGTGGAGGTCTCAAAATGGGTATTCCTACAAGCCTTATGAAGTTAGCAGTCCACCTAGAGAATCAGCTGTGTTGGTATGCCAACAGAAGAAGAGGCTGTAGGTATCTATTGGCATCAGGATATGAGTCAGTGGGTGATCAGCTTCACTGGCATTGCTGCTGGCAGAATCAGTTGTTTGATTGTGGCTTCAGTTATGCTCTTAAGGCATTCATGCAAGCGAATGAAACGTGGAGCAGTTGTTTCGGGGTTTGTTAGTTTTTGGATGTGTAGGTGCTGCTAATGACCCTGATGCTGTTCAGCTTGCATGTTTGGATTTCAAATGCTTGAGTGAGTTGTGTGAGAAAAAATAGTGGGTGATGGTTGTGTAAATCAGAAACTGTGCTCGTGGAGGCTTTACCCTCTCCAAGAATTGCTTGTGTGATGGAAACACTGTGTGACAGGAGGTATGCTTTAGAGAGGGATACTGACCACAGGAGTGTGGTACCTAAGTATGAAGAGACTATTCCTCTAAAGAGGAATGGAACTCCACGTAACACCAAATTACTGATCTGATATTGTGAGGGTGTTTTACTGTACTGTTTCTGCTGTGTATTTTGGGAACCTCAGTGGGCACCACTAAATAAAAAGGTCTTCACAGCCATCAGGTTTCACTCAAGCATCAGGTTTCACTCAGTAAAACAAGATGCTTTTACATGTATATTTGCTTTTGTGGGCTAACAGTGGCAGTAATGTGAGGATGGTTGCTGCTTGTGATTGTCTTCCAGGGCATTTCACTTAGATATAGTTGAACCTCAGCACACCCAAACCAGGAGTGTAAGGGCCGTCTTAGGTGTAGGAATGGTTTCACCACTTCCATGCAAAGCCCATCAGATAACAGCGGCAGGCTTTGGGTGTCCTTGCAGTTGACCCATCTTGGTATCTCAGCTTTGTCACTCTTGCACTGGGAGCAGTGTGACCTGTGGCTTGTGTGCTTCTGAGTGGCTAAGCAAGAGGTCATTTAGAGTATAGTCAGGCACACTGATCAGTCAGAGCAGGTTACAGGGATGTTCTGTTTCAGTGGAACTAAATACCTTCTGTGAAGGTCTGAAAGTGTGAAGCCAGCTTGCGTCCTGTGCTGCTAAGTGAAAGCTAATGAGCTCTCTTGGAAATAGTTTATCAGTCAGGTCTTCATTTTGATTGCTTTGGGTGATAGCTGTCAGGATTGGGAATTGCACTTACTCATTGATCGATGTTTCTTTACTGTTATGTTGCCACTCATGGGGCACGTCATTAACAACCTCCAGCGTATTAGTAACAGCTTTCCACCTAAATGCTAAAGTTCCCAGCTAACTGATTCTGCCTTCTGGCACTGACCTATCTGACATGAGCCCTATCCAGTTTTTTTGGGTGTGAGTGCAATTAAAGCCTTCCTTTTCCCTTTCTTGCATGACTTCAGACATCGTCTTCCCTGCAGTGAACGTTAGTGCTGTCTAAAAAGCCAGAGGCTTCGTGCCCGTGCCTTCACCTTCAGATAATTCCTCAAGCACTGGTGTAGTTGACCAGTTCATGACACTTAGCAGTTGGTACAGGTAGCAATCAGCTGTGCCTCAGTGCTGTGCCAAAAATGGGAATCGAAGCAATCTTCCACATGTGTTAGCTCCTGTGCTGACGTACCAGCTGCTGCTGAAAATCTGTAGAAGCAGCTCACGAACGCTCTGGAACTGAGGTTTGCCTGAATACATCAAACTGAATCTTTTAATCCTTCTAGAGATGTACTGCAATCTTGAGAGAGAGATGATGCTTTGGAAATAAAGCTAAAAATTCTTAACTTCTTTCCATCGTGAAGAATTAAAGGATGCTGGGGTTCTGCCGGAGTCCTGAAACATTAACACTCATTCTTACAGACTTAATTTGCTTAGGAAGCAGTCATCCTTTATTCAGAGTGCTACATCTTTAAACGTCTCCAGAGCTGGACATGCATCTTGAAGTCATCCATGAGGGTTAGTGTAGTGAAGCTTATTTTGCAGAGAGTTGTTTAGAAGCTGATTTGAAGCAACTTTCTCTAACAGAGGGAGTCCATTAAGCTCTGTTTAAGCTGACATTAGTCACTGTAAATTCTTGAGCCATTGGTGAGGGCAGACAAACTAGACAAAAACTAGGGACTACGTTGAAAATATGTTTGCTGAGGTTATATGATCACCTGTGGAATCCTAAGCTGTTTTCTTTGAAGCTTTGTGAGGAAACACTTATGAGATAGAAGAGTTTGGTGACTCATGGAAGTGTACTTCTGACTCTTCTGACTTTACTGCCTCCAGGAATAGAAAAGAATTTTGAGGATAGTGAGTCTGAAAACAAAACTGAGGCACGTGTGGATGAGACTGGCAGCCTTTGCTCTTCCACCAGTTGGCTCAGCACGTTCCATTTCTCGTAGCTGAAGTGGAGGTTATGCATTGCTTTCTCTGAAGTCTCAATAAAGAACGCAAACAATAACTTCCAGGGGAAAATGAATCTCTTTTTCAAATATTAAAGTCTGTATTTCAGAACTCACTTCATCAACAAACATTGCAGTATTTCTCTCAGTAATTTGCTCTTAGGTGAAAAATCAACAGATTTGGTCACACAAGGAAAATAACTGTGTGTTATTTAAGGACTGAAGGCGTGTACAGACTGAGACTGGATTTAAATGAACAAACCACCTGAAAGCCAGGAAGACACTTCAGTTTTTGTTGAAAAGAGAAGTTGTATCACCATCTATGTTTTGTTTTAAGCGGAGTTTGCAAATAGGTTTCTGGAGGGTAGCGAGAGGGCTGTTAAGGTGACTTTAACCTGTGTAATAGTGTCTCCTCCCACGTATGATGTGGGGCTGTAGCTATCACCTTGTGTTTGTCTACAGACAAACTGTTTATTTCCTATTTGCATGGAAGACCAGTGGGAATTATGGTTTAGGGGAAAAAGAAAAGGCTTATGGAGGCACGGAACTGGGATCCCCACAAAAAGACATCGAGGGATGGCACAGGCAGTTTAGTGTCCAGACATGGACTGTGAGACGTGCTCTACAGAGGACCTGCTGTCAAATTAAGGATGTTAATTTAATAAGAAAGAAGGTAATTTCTTTAGTCCTGTTTGTTTACGTGATGTTTTTGGCAGACAATCTATGATGGCTCATTTTATGAATTTTTATTGTAGCTAGGCATGGAGGGACAGTATGTAATTGCATTCTTAATAGTGATTTCTAACTTAGAACTGTTACCGTATATTAGAAATAACTTTGTCGAAGGCAAGTGAGAGGTCCCATGTGGGAGTGGGTTTAAGTGAGCCTGGCGTAACAGACGTGGAAAAAATACCACCAAGGTAAAGCTGTTTTTTGGGACGGAGATTGTTGCTTGCGAGGGCAGTGAGATTTCATTTTTCCATTCATGCTCATAAGTAAACTAACTTTTGTGCATCCTGTGCGTCATACTTCACTGGGTAATATTTGAATCTCAGGACGCTCTTAGAATTTTGATTTGACTTTCTATGATACAGGAGTAGGGATTAGAATAACGGACTAACTGACTTCAAATTAACTTCTAGGTAACCGGAGGCTCCAGTGGAATTGGAAAATGTATTGCTATTGAATGTTATAAGCAAGGTGCTTTTATAACGCTGATTGCAAGAGATGAGGTAAGTGCATTCGTGTTTTTGCTGGCTACGCCATGTTCATGAAGTTGGTACAGCTGAGGAGTAATTTGGGAATTGATCATTACTCATATTTCACTGTATGCTTTAAGGTGATACTAATAATTTAAATGTAGTATATTTTCAGAGGAGTGGTGTCTGCCTTTTTAAGGAGTGTTGCCCAGCATACAACTTGGGATAAGCTTGCCTTAAAACTCATTGCTATCACGTGGAGTTGATATTTTGATTGTATGTTCGTAAATCTCTAAGATGAAAATGGTAAAGTGATACTGTTAGCTGATGATAATATTCTTGTTTGTAGAGTATGTTTCTAAGGCTTCCCAAATGCTGAAGACTAATGTTCTCATAACTGTGGTGCTTTAGCTGTTCTTATTGTCTGTTTCAGAACAAGCTGTTACAGACAAAGAAGGAAATAGAAAAATACTCAGTTAATGACAAGCAGGTAAGATCACTGCTATCTGTAACTGTTGTGTTTCAAATTTAGTCACTACAACATAGTTTCAGTAGTCTGGCTTTTAAAACTGTCTGACAAAAGTAGGTGAGGCATTCCTTGAATTCAAAAAATACTAGTATGCCTACGCGTGGTGTTCCAAACTCTTCTGCATTTGGTGTTGCCTGGTTAGTACGCTAACTTCCTTCAGAGGAGAAGATTGGTATCTTCAGCTGTAGGTGTAATAGAATATTTCTGGTAGCTGCAGTTTGCTGTCACTTGATAAGTGTTTGTATCATTCAAGATCGAGGAGAGCAACCTGCTTTTTTCAAGTCTCCCTTTGAGAGATCATAACTACAGCTATTGTAACGGGGAAGAAATTTAGATACTTATCTTCAGATTTTGTTCCCTATGTTGTGCTGCGTGCTGCTATTTTCTGGCAAAGCACTGAGATTTCTAAACACCAAAGGTGCTCTGGTAAATAAATAGTGTACTCATGCTTAATGCTTGCTGGAGCACTGGCTTTCTGTGTTCAAAAAACACAACTTCAAGATGAAATACAGTTTTTTTTCTTAATACTCATAATCCAAAGGAGAAGGGAAACAGTGTTGAGACCACTACATCTTTGATTTCCTCTTTCTTGTGTTCCAGAACTTGGTTGTTATTTTCATTATTACAAGTGCAAGCAATTTGCTTGTGATAGGGGAATTGGTGACCACTGGGTATAGCAAATCGCTTCTTTAACCCGGTGAATTAATAAGCTGGATATTCTCTTGCAAAGAAGCGATGGAGAAAGATGACTATTTGGAAGCAATGTTGTAAATGAAGGTATCAAGAAAACTTAGTAAGATTCTGTCTTTGCTCATTTCTGTTAAATGGCTCAAGATGATCTTTTTTTTTTGTTGTTGTTCACGTTGCCTTACTCAGATCAAACTTATTTCAAAATATTAAGTCATATGAGGTGAGGAGGAACAACATTTTGTCCCCTTTTAAAACAAATAAGTCCTGGTAACTGTTTTTCTTTAGCTGCTCCATTCTTTTCCCAGGGTTGACAATGAATTCGATCCTTTGTCAAACACTGTCACAATGCTCTTGCTAAGAATCTGTCTGAGCTTGACAGATGTGAACTTCCATTTTTCTTTTTTAAGAATAGTACTAGGTACGTGCCTGCAAGAGTTTCAGTTAAAATTTCAGAAAGTTCAAGAATGAACAAGCTTCAGTGTGGGCTAAACAGGATTGTTTTAGCAGCAGCAGCTTTAGACTTGTCTATGCTTCATCTGGCTGTAGTGGGAGTGCCCTCCTGTGTGCCTGTTGCTGAGCTGTAGTCATTGTCACACGGAATCCTGCATGCTCTGAATTCAAAGAACACAATTAGAAAAAGCAGGGTGTCTGGAACAGCAGATAAGAAGCTGACAAAATGAGGGCAGCTGAACTGACAGAGGCTGCACAAGAAGTTCTCTGAAAGTATAGGGAAAGATATTATCTGGTATGGATTGCCAGACCACAGAGACTGTTACATTTGTAAGATGCCAAGCCAGGGGGCAAAAAGCCAGAGGAAATACCACTTTTTACATGATGATATGCTCTATACATTCTGCTCGTGTATGTATATGTAAAACTGCACTGCACTGAGAGCCAGGATTCTGGCCAGCGTACGTTTTAGTGTTTGATTTGGCACGTGTTCTCTGAAAGACATTCATTTGTGATTTATTTAGAATGCTGACAGCAGCGCAGCCTTTACAAATAAAGGTGTGCAGTGGAATGAAATACTTGCCCTTAGTTTCTTTGAATTTTTTTTTTTAAATGCTTTTCGTAGTATGGAATATTCCTAGTCACCTCACTGGGAGTGGAATTGAGCTTTTACTGAGAAATGAATGCTTTGGCAATGATCAGACAATGCACTATTAGAACAAAAGACAAGGAACTGGAATGAGGATATTAGACTTCCTGGCAGCATAATCTGTTTATTAGGACCATATTCACAGTGCATGCTCTGGAGTGAAGGTAATCAGCTTAATGCAGCAGAAAGGAAATACAATAATAGAAGCAAAAAGATGAATTGTATAACGTAGGTAATAATAAATGCTGGTAGCCAATGCGAGCTTTGGTAGTTCCTGAGTATGCTGTTCACAGTATGATTAACTGATCTGTGGCCCGATGTCCAATTTTTGTATGGAACTGTGATTTTTAACCTTGCCAATCCAGTAAAGGCATCAAGATAGTAAATGTTATCGTAGTTCAGCTGTTATTTTGTTCTCAAACTTAAGTCAAAGATAAATATTTCCAAAATCTAAAAATGCCCTCAGGGGAGATGCTTGCTGACCAGCCAATAAATTGCACCACGAGTTTACTCTGATGTCCAACTATGCGCAGTGCTGGAAGGCAGGAATAGCCAACCTGCTGCACAGGAATGGCAAGCAGATTCTGTTTATGTAGCTAGGAAGTGCTGCAGTCTGACCAGAGGCAAAACTGACGAATGACTAGCTGCCAAAGCAGTTAGTTACACTTTGGTAAGCTTTTCTTCATTTTTGTTGGCGTGCTTTGTGACAAGTGACCCTCATGACACTTGTTAGAAACTGGTGATGACTTTATTTCACCTCAAACCAGTTTTAAATGAATTAAACAAAGTAAAGTAAGGCATGGAAGTTAGGATAAGAATATAGGAGTTTCTGCTTTTATTGTGTTATGTGATTGCTTCTCCTTTTGGGATAATGAGTTGCCCCAGAGCTGTACTGGTTGCTTAGCAGAGAGGACGGTCAATCTGTAAATCCCTGGCCAAGCTGGAGTTGGCAGTGATCTTACAGTTGGTGATACCCTGAAGTCAATGCTTCCTTTGCCTGGAAGTTGACTGGAAGGTGCTTCGGAACTTAGATTCTGAGATCATGTTGCTAAAAGTAATCAGCAATTTTAAAGAAAATCTATACCTAACTCCCAGCTGCCACAAAAATTAAGGCATTGCTGTCTCGTTGTTGTTATTCACTGACTTATTCTCCCCTGGGCCAATGTCTGTTTTCGTTTTCCTGTATCATTCAAACGAAAATCCACAATCTCTTGTTTCCAGACAAGGAATAAACATTAAATCACTATTTACGCATATGTAGCACTGTGCCACTGATCAGTTTTTCATAATCTTTTTTGTTTCTAATATTTTTGTCCCTAATATAACCTAATTAAGCATTGTGCAGTTTCTTCTGGAGCCAACAATTCTTGGGCTTAGGTAATAAAATGTTCTTTTATTTTCCTTTTTTAGGTTGTACTGTGTATTTCTGTTGATGTATCTAAAGACTATGAACAGGTGGAGAATGTTCTAAAACAGGTGAGAAGCAACTGTTTCACCTCTGTGTGTGTATGTATATGTATATATTCAGGTCATCTCTGTGTGATGTGTTTCAAGAGGCAAAATATTTTATGATTCTCTACTATATGAATGCCGTTTCCTGCTGAAGAGATTCTCAACTTCTGTCCTCTTGCAGGCTCAGGAGAAGCTGGGGCCAGTTGACCTGCTTGTAAACTGTGCAGGAACATCAGTTACAGGAAAATTTGAAGATATTGAAGTGAATTCTTTTGAAGTGAGTTGATGGTGCTTTATTTCATTGCAAGTAATTTGTCCTCCTCCTGTTCTAAGAAATAGATTGTTTTACTGTGTCTTTGCAGACTGTATGAGTAGTCGTATATTTCGTTAGTGGTGGTATTCATGTGCACTTTTAGATTTGCAAGGATTGCAATTTATTTTTTTTACCTGATTATTGCTCCATGATTATTGCTCCATATTGTTCAGAACAGTGAATTCTCCACCTGGGATAGGGAAGGACCTCAAGATGGCAGGAAAGTTTGATGTGTGGCACTATAGTTTAACACGCTGTGCACAATGCTGAATTTCACGTGGTCTCTTTTTTCCTGGTGAAGATGTGTGTGTTTGTTTTTTTTTCCCATATTTTGAATCTGTTTAAGAAGAATCCATCTCCTCAGCATTCAACTGTGAGGTGCACAGATTGTTTTTAACTTGGTGCAACTTGATGGGAAGAGGAGAAACAACTGGAAAACCCATACCAAAACATTAATAATAATAATAATAATAATAAAGACCTTACCCCTCTGTTTTGGTTACTTTGATTCCCACCTCGTCACTGAGCCATCTGAAAGTGCTAAATAGTCGTAATGTTATAGGAAGTGGAACAGTAAGTGTAAATGATCTGTTTTATTGCTTGTATGGGCTACCAGTTGTTTTAAGTCTTCAGGAAAATGAAACGGAAGAATTCATCTTACCTGTCAAAGACGAGAACTTGTGCATGAGTATATAGAATATTTCCTGTTTCCTTTTTTTAGGAAGACCTTTAAACTTTCATTTCAATATGTTTTCTTATGTAGTGTATAAATGAACAGTGTCAAGGAAGCAATCCAAGTCAGATTTTTTTGTAATTTGCCCTTTCTCCTTTGTGAATGACATCATAGTCACATTATCAGTATCCTGAATGCCATTGACACTCATATATACAGTACATTTATTTTGTCTTAAGGTGAGATTCTTACCTATAGAATGCTTAATGAAACTAATACAGTAGAAAGCAGTTGTTTATTTTGCTAGCTGATAGAAATGCAGACCTAGTGAACTTTGATGTTAAAGCCTCAGTAGGGATTTTGGAGCAATAATACTAGACATTGTGACTCTAATATGAGTTTAATATCATTTTTTACAGAGGTTAATGGCAGTCAATTATCTAGGTAGTGTTTACCCAAGTCGTGCAGTAATCTCTACTATGAAAGAGCGACGGATGGGAAGGATTGTGTTTGTATCATCCCAGGCTGGGCAGTTAGGCCTTTTTGGTTATACAGCCTATTCTCCAACAAAGTTTGCTCTTCGAGGACTGGCTGAAGCCCTACAAATGGAGGTGTGTGAAATGACTTAAGTATTCTTGCTCGTAAACAAAAGCATATTTTCACTAGCAGCAAGTGAATTTTATTTCGGCGCTCTTGTGCAACTCTGCATGTTGTGTTGGTACTTCTCTGGGAGCAGTACAGCCATACTGCTCTGTGTGGGGCTGTGGAAACTATGCTACTTTCAGTTGCATAAGGGAGAAGAAACTCAGCTTGTTTCTAGAGCTGAAGATGACCACATACAAGTATACATGTTCCATTTATCTTATATCTAAATATCTTCATTGAAAGGGATTTGAATTTTAAGCAGAGTGGTATTGAGGATCCCATGGATATGTGAGGGATTGGCACTTAGGCCACTGATTCTCATGCTTGTTACAACGCCATGGTAAATAAATGGTATGTGAACTATTTGAGACAGCAAAACTTGTAAGCTTTGAATGTAATAACAGAGTTTTTTGTTCGAAGTGGTTCACTCTTCTAAACATTGGCATACGTGAGCTTTATATGTTGCAATGTTCTAAGCTTATGTTTAAGACAAAAAAAAAAAA
Source organism: Callipepla californica brunnescens (assembly GCA_023055505.1). Lineage (NCBI taxonomy): Eukaryota > Metazoa > Chordata > Aves > Galliformes > Odontophoridae > Callipepla > Callipepla californica. The sequence continues at coordinate 73,110,099 of JALIRH010000002.1, read as the reverse complement.
GCCCCAACACATTGGTTTCATCATTTGATGGAATGAGACTTGTCTTACAGCAGTGACATACTTACAGGTAAAATTGGTTTGGAAGTGATTTTCCTTAATGTCCATTTGGTTCTTGACCCCTTCACGGTCACTGTTGTTATCCTGTTCGGCTCGGCGTAGTGGATTGTGTCGGTCAGGATAAAAGAGTTCTGGCCTTTGACAGTGGGACTGCAGAGTCTGTGTTCAGACCGGTCATATTTCTGCTGGGTTTTTAGATGTTTTTACTAAACAAAGCAACACAGCCATCTCTTAAAAATCTGTTTGCTTCCTTATTTGACAAAACTCCAAGTCCTGCAAATGCTGAGTGTGCAGATGATTTAACACTACAAGCATTCTCAAGATACAAAGCAAGTGTGAATTTAAGAAAAATTAACAGATTTATGAGAGCCATGTAAAGGCTGTCAGTGATAACGCTTCTCTTGTGAACTGCAGGTCAAACCTTACAATATCTATGTAACAGTGGCTTACCCTCCAGATACTGACACCCCAGGCTTTGCAGAAGAAAGTAAAACAAAGGTAAATTGTTTTTCAGCAGTGCTGTAATGCTTTTAAAGGTTTGCTTCATAATAAACAATGCTTTTCAGATATCATTCACTTTGTAGTACTGTTGAAAGCAGTGCATATTAAAATGTTTAAAATACTTTAAACACTTGGATTTTATACACTTAGTGCAGTTGATTGTTCTGGGTTTCGATGGAATAACTGTTTAACTTCAATAGCTGAAACACTAATAAGCTTTTCTGTATGCAATCTAAATATTGTGAAGTAGCAAACTAAAACCACTGTAACTTGTTTGGATATAAAAACTCAATAAGCCAAAAATAATATCCCTATTTTACATCTTTTGATACGATGCTGTTAGGATAGTCCTGACAGGTGAAAGGAAAGCTCCAGTTCTTCACTGAGAACAAGCTATCAAAAAAAGGGTGCTGGCAGGACTACATTTAGGGCCCCCTGTTTACACTGGTGTATCAGCTAAGCAGAGAAAATACTTTTTTTAATGCTCTTCGCTATCTGTAGTTTAGCCATGTTCAAGATGCTCCATCTAATGCCATGCACAATAGGAAACTGAGGTCAATTTTTGTTTTGTCTTTCACCCGTTCTATAGGAATCAGCGGGGATTGTGTAACACAATGCTTTGGTATAGATATTCTGTATTAAACAAACTCCCACACACCCACATAAAGAATGAGACATCTGCAGATACTCGTGTAGCTTGCATGTTCTTTGTTTTTGCTTCATAATAGCCTATTGCAGGGAAATATATTCACCAGCAGAATGTTCTGTTAACCTCAGATTTCCGTTTAAGGGAGATGGATGACATACAGCTTTGCTATCAAAAAGGCACTGTCTTTTTAAACACACTTACGCATTGTTTTAGCACACATGAAGTCTTTGTGTTACATGTGGCTACCCTGATAGCGCACCTTAAATCACTTTAATATTCTGTTATTTAACAGCTCAGAGTTTCATTCGTTATGCTTGCATTTATTTAGAGCCACTTAGTTTAGAACATCTGTTTCTGTGGTTTGCATCTCATTAAGGCTGAGCTGTTTTCTTCTGTAATCATTGCTCATAGTTAGTTCAAGGGGAAAAAAAAAAGTCAGCTACAAGGATGCTTCTTTCTTGTTTAATCATTAAGCTCTTTTTCTGAGATAACTGCTTGACAAATTGTAACAGTGCTTTGACTGGCTAATCACATGAAGGATTTGATGGTTGAGCTCTGCCTGCCTCCTTCTCAGCTTGTCATTCAACTTTAGTGAGACGCTCCTGAATAGCTGCTGATTTTTTTTTTTTCCAAAACTTAGAGCATTGTAGTTTACTTTTGACACCTTTGTATCTCTGCTGTGTTTCGTTGATACTGGAAAGTGAATTAAATCATGCATGGGTTATGAAATGGAGATCTGGTGACATAAACCATACTGCCATAGGATAGCACGTAGAAGGTGTTTGTATGTGACTTCCTCTGACAAAGACACTGACTTTTATATATATTTTTTTCTCATAATACACACATCTTAATAAAAAGCAAATCAGTGAGCCTGGTCAGCACATCACTATTCACAGTTTCGCAGATACTTCAGATTGACGTTGACAGAGAAGCCTGTAATTAAGCTCTTCCCCAGAAGTGTGGGATTTTTTTTCGCATTTCAAAGGATTAATCTTAGAATGCTTTATGCATGTTAAGTATTTGACTGGGTTTGAATGCTTCCATTCAACTTCATTAAATCTAATTCAATTCTTCTCCATAACAAATTTATTTGTAACTCCTCTTCTTTTCCTAATTTGGTGCAATTTGTTCTTTATCAACAGAACCATTTATCTTAATACATTTATCTTTTAAACTGCTTGCTATGCATCTAGCATTATAGAAGCACGTGGATGACAAACAAGCTTCTAAATATTTTTCAAACCTTTTTAATGCTTGCTCTTGCAGCAGATCAGACTTTTACAAAAAAAAAAGAAATTGTGACTGATAAAATTGCCATAGCTGCTTTCTTCTAGTAAGGTAAAGTGACAGAAATGCTCTGAAACAGAATGAAGTGAAATGCAGTGATGGATTTTGGTGGATACCATTTTGAGAAACAAACAAACAAAGAAAAGTAAAATCCTACAAAACGAATTCATAAGGTATTCTAGGACTATCTTTTTAAATTCATTTCTGGCAAAAAATAAAATAAAATAGGCATTGAGGAGACACAATTTAAGCATTTTTCTGGCTTCTGAAAATCAAATACTGGGAAGAGCAGTATCTCGTGTTTTCTTGGTAATGAATTCCAAGGGGAAAAAATACCATCTAAAAGTTGGCAGTTCTCTTTGTAAAACTGTGCTGCTTGGGGAGGTGCTTTTTCTTCTTTAAGTGGATGTTTTATGTGACAGAGCGATTCCACTTGTTAGCAGCAGCGTCATCCACCTTGAAAGACCCAGAACCAAAGTTTGTCCTTGGTGTTCTCTCTCCTGTGTGTTCTTAGTCAAACTCATAATGACGTTTTTCTATTAAAGCCCTTAGAGACAAAGCTCATTTCTGAAACCTCATCTGTTTGCCAAGCGGAACAAGTCGCCAGAGTTATAGTCAAAGATGCCATAGTAAGTAAATTATTTCTTGAAGTTTGACCTTCATAGGGGAGACTAAGATGGCATGGAGTGCTTGTTTAAGAAAATGACTGAGCTAAAAATATGGTCAGTTTACAAGAAATGGTCTCTGGAGCAGGAAGTTTTTCTCTATTCCTTTTTTGCCTCTGTCCCTTAGAATAAAACACTGCCTCAGTATGATACAATGTCTCAAAAGCATGTTATGACTTTATTTTAAAGTGCTAAACTACATTGACTTTTTGTGTATCAAATGCCATTTGTCTAACCTCAAAAGCTTACTCAACTATTTAATTTTTCTTGAATGTGAGCTTGGATCAAAATGGTCTTACAATAAATGGAAGACGTCTAGCCTTTCTGGCTATAAATGTCTTAACTATCTGATTTATGAGTGATTAAAATACGATAAGATGCTCTTAGCTATAAAGGAGCGTTGCATTTTTTGAGGAGTGGAAAAGATTTGTGCTAAAGATTGCTTCTCAATAAAATAAGAAGCAGCAAACACCAAGGATGTTCTGAGGTGGGAATAAAAATTAAATTTAATATCCTTAAGGTACAGCAATTAAATTCTAAAATCCATAATTATTATACAGTTCCAAGTACAATAAAGATGGTTTGCAGTTGTTTGAGAGGCTTTTACAGTAGCTTCTCAAGCACAGCAGAGAAGTGCAAAATAACATCTGGTTTCAGGGAGGTGAGTTTTAAAATCTAATATGCATTCTGCATTGGGAGTTAAGGAGAACCACTCCCATTTCTAATCATAAATATCCGATCTTTCTGCACCGTGTCTTCCCATGTTTCAGGTGGTGTTTTAGTTCAGATGTAGTCTTTATGCAGTCCAGCCATCAGCTGAGAGTCTATAATTGAAACTAAAAAGTAGTTCTTTGACTGTAGGACCTCAGTTCTCTCAGGTGTGCGTTGGGTAATACTTCACTCAAATATCATCTCCTCTGCTAGTCTGCATAGATAACTGTGATTGTGGAACACCACCACCTCCTTTCATTTCTGTGATCCACGAATGTTGTCCTTTCAGTATTTCAGAAAGTCTGTTTTCCAGCATAACCTGCTAGGGGAAAAAAAAAAAAGAGGAGAAACCTTTGAGTTAGACAGTTGCATTTTTTTTCTGACGAATAGTCAAAAAAAAAAAACCAGCAACAAAACAAAGCACCTGCTTCTCCTGGGGAGCCTCCCCCTCTTCTGTTAGCTGAATTGCTTGGTAAGCAGTGTGTTTTGCAATTTTGTGGTGAGCAAATAGAAGTCATTGATATGAGTGAAGGAGGACCTGTTGCTTAGCTTTTGAGGGACACCTCCTCCAACAAGTCTCATGCAATAGTAACCTATTTTTAACAAAAGGTTTAGCAGTATTTTACTCAAGGGCAGGAGTGATTGGTGACCTCACAAAAGTAGGGTGCAGTTCTCTCTCTGAAACATATTTGCAGGGAGAACATTGAGCATTTTCTCTATCAGCAAGCATACTTTGGGAAGAAATCTAGAGCCTTTCTAGCTTACAAAGAAATTCGTAGTCATTTATCACATCTCAGTTTTTAGGGAATGTCTGTCAGAATGTTGTTGTATAGTACAAAATATTTCTTAATATATAGGTTCTTAATTGTTGTCTTTTTTTTTACACTAAGATATTCATTCATAGTGATGTGAAATTAGCTGTGATTATCATAAATAGCTGTAAAATTAAGTCATGTCACAGTTTGCCACAACTGGGTAAATTAGGTTTTCCTTAATTGCTGTTTTCCTTCAATTCAGCAAGGGAACTTTAACAGCTTTGTTGGATCGGATGGTTACATGCTATCAATATTGACAAGTGGAATGTCACCAGTCACTTCTATTACTGAAGGTCTTCAGCAGGTAAGGTTTGTCAAGGCCCCATAGTCACAATTCCTTATAGTTTAAAATATGCAGAGTGCTATGTAAATGTTGATTGTTTTTTCTTCCTCAAGTAGCTCTCAGTAACGTGAAGCCTTGGATATAAGAATGTTCTTGAGCTGAAGCAGCAATTTGGCAAGGTAGCTGAGATAATTACACGCTGCTTAGTCCTGAACTGGAACCTAGTTATGAATGTTTTCATGTATTGATTATGTTGTGCATCTGGAACGTTTTTCTTTTATTTCACGAGTCAGTAACGTGCTACAATCCGGGATGATAAGTGAATTGAAAGCTGTTTCTCTGTTTCCAGGTTGTTTGCATGGGCATTTTTCGCATCATTGGCCTCTTTTATCTAGGAAGCTTTGACAGCATAGTTCGACGCTGCATGATGCAAAGAGAAAAATCTGAAAATACAGATAAGACTGAATAACCTTGAATTGAATTGAAAGAAGAATGTCAAACAGTCCTGGACAGCTTGCTGCTCAAGTGGGACTCAGCTTCTCTGTTGAAGGATTTAGACTGAAGGTACTTGGTTGTGTGATAGATGAGTCCCCTCAAAAGCATTGAAAGAAAACAAAAGTTTAACTCCAGAAAATGCCAAGCTATGCAAAAGAGTGATTGAGGATTAGCTTTTTTATTTTCCTTTGGTGATTTGAGCTGGAGAGAATTTGGGAGCTTGTAAGTCATCTGTACGGTAGAATTTGAGAGTGGACCACGTGTGGTAATTCTGGACAGATGCTTAAGTTTTCTCACTTTGGTGCTTCTGTGGAAAAAAGAAAAAGTATACTATGACAGACCAGGCTGAAGCAGATTAAAGTCCTCTGAACACGTCAGTACCTCTTGCAAATGTTTTGGGACTGTTTTTAATTTAGAATGTTAACTTTTCCTTTGATGGCCGATCTACAGATCTTTCAGTCAAAGACAACTTTCCTTATTCTGTTCAGCACACAATTGTGGAAACCTGAAGATGACAGATTATTATTATTTTTTTTGGTATAATCTAAGCTTTCTCAGTCTGGGAGTAATTAAAAAGTATGACTTAATATATGCATACTTTCTAAAGGGAGATGAAGAACCCATTCCTACGGAGAAATGCTAGGAGGTGTAACTGGCCCTTGAAGTATGTTGGGAACAAAAAAAGGAAAATCAAACCATTTTCAAGTGTGATTACGTCTTTCAACATTTTAAATCACTGAAAAAGTATTCGTCAAAGTTGTACACTTTTGTTCTCTGCCAGTTTTTGCTTTGGAAAGGGAAGTAGCTTGATGCTGCGGTTTATGCACGTTACTTTTCAGAGCCGCAGACGATGAGCCACACCAGTAGTCGATGATAGGATCAGACAGCAGGCTCTTACAGTAGCAGGAATGTAGCTTTTGGGATGAGGGATGGGGAGGAGAGTCAGGAAAGTATCCCATGCTTAACGTTATCGTTTCGCAGAAAGACTTCTAACATGACATGTAATTAGATGAAACTCTCTCCTCTGCCCCTCTCCTAATTTGCTTGATTTACATTGTGTATGAATCAAGGCTGCTCCATAACTGCTTCACAATACACAGAACACAGTGGTTGTGTATTTTTTTTTCTAATAAATTCCAAGTTTTGACACTGGAAAAGCTTGACGCATAACAATGATGTTTTAAGGGTGCACTATATACACTGTTTATTTAATGGACCACTATAGCAAGTGCCTTGTGAGCTTTTCTTCCCAAAAGCTGTGTATTTTGTATTTATTAGCGCCACTGTGTTTTAAATGTCCAATCTGCCATTTTCAGTCGGTACTCTGAATCTGAAACTACTGTTAAACTTGGTGTTTCCATTTCCTTGGAACTAGTATTTAACAGCAGAGCAAGCAGGGATGAGTGTGTTTAAGATGTTCTGTATACCTGTTTGAGAAGAGGTATTCAGTTAATTCAGTTAAGCTGAGAAATAACAGGTGGTTAAGGGGGAAAAGTCTTTGAAACATAGCTTGTTAATTCTCCCTCTGAGTCCAGTTGATCACTTCAGAAGTTTTTGTTCACGTAGGCTAAAGTTGCTTTTAATGTCTGTTTTACAAACGTGTTTGGAGGAGTCACGCTGATTTTCTCATTCCAAGTGGTTCGAATTTCACTGGATTGCAGACGTTGAGGCATTGCAGAATTCTTCCTAAAGCCTACACTTTCGGTCCTGCCTCTTGACTTTCTTTAGATATGTGAAGTTGTGCATGCCTGTACTGTGTAATCTACTCTCAAAATTAATTTCATTCCTACATATTTTTTTTTAATCAGCTGGGCTTTAGTGCAGAGAAATCTAGTCTGCATACGTGTTTTCTGTGCTGCTTAATGTGAATGGCACATAACGGAGCATTTATCACACGTTGTCAGCACTGCCACGTTTCTTAAAGCAACGTAACATTGCTGTTTGGACCCAGTTATCTACATCAGTTGTGCAAAAATCAAATATTCCTTTGACCTTCTGCAAAAAAGGTACCGGAGTAGGTGACTGTTATGCAGTCATTTGAAAGATGTGCTTCTGCAAATGGCTTTACAGCAGCACAAGCCTGAAGGTCAGCTCTTGAAACCAGTAAGGTTTTGGATGCTTGAATTTTTTTGGATCCCCAGCTTGGGATATTAAAAGGCTTGCCTTTAAGAAACAACCCAGAAGATCAGAGCACACGTACTATGATAACTGGGCCTCTTAAGAATATTTCAGGTTGGGCATCTTAGATCGGCAGCCGCTGTTCTGAAAACAGTGACTGAAGGCTGCTCCAAAGAATGGCTGATTGGAATCCAGAGTGAGTGTTTGTGAGGGATGAATACTGGGTGACAGTTACAGCCCTGATGTAAAGGTGCTACAGTTCACGCCTGATTTTTGCGTAGTGCAAGGAGCTGTATTGGCTGTAAAACTGCAGGTTGCATCCCCTCAGCAATTTAGAAACGTGAACCAGGCGAACTTTAACAAGTCGAGAGTAATCTCTCAGAATGTTCCAGCTTCTGTTGCTGCACATTAGTACAGTTTGTTTTAACTTCTCAGCTGTTTTACTGTCAGAACAGAGCATACTGTCAAAGGCAGCAGCCTTTAATGTCAACTTTTTCTTATCCCCATTCTAGATCTGCCATCGTACTCATTGTAAGGTCCAATACTAAGTGAAGGAGATGCCTTGTAATCTTGTGGAATAATGTTTGAGTTAAAATAATATACACATATATATATATATATATATTTTGCTACTTTAAATGTTACAGAACCTCTGCATCGAAGCATTTAAGCAGTGTGCTAGATCCGCGAGGAACTTCAAATAGATGCAACTACTTTTTTGTTCAACTGTCAGTAATTTAATCACTTGTGCCATATCAGGCAGTGTCTTGTCTCTCGTTTTCCTGGTCAGTCTTTACGATTCTCTTTGGACTTTCTCCATTCCGTGTAGGTTCTAATGACTGTCTGTCTGCTTTAAACACAGATTTATTACAACTGCACATATAGTTTACTTTACCGAGGTGTTCCACGTGCAATTTAAATAGATTTAATATTTTACTAAAGACAAAAGATATAGGTAAACTTTATTTGCTGTGAAAAAAAAAAAACTTAAGGCACTTTTCAATGGTAAAAATTCATAGTACCATTTGTAAAAAGAAACTTTGTGCTTATTGCTTCATCTCTTTTGTGCCAGAACTGTAAACTAGTTTTCATATTTTATATTTCTCAAAATAAATGGAAAGATCAACAAAACCTATAGCTCTGTAGTTCTTTGAGGGGATGAAGAGCAGCAGCTAAATTCATTTGCAAGGCTTGGTGGCTTTCTTTTTTTAATCTAGGATTAATTCAGTGGGATCCTCTTAATTTTGTGGAAGCACGGGGCGGGGGGCAATACATCCCCCCCTGTTATGGCAGCTTTGGCAGAGGTGTGGTGTGGCAAATGGGGAAAGCTGGAAAGAACTCCACTCAGCAGTGCCATTGAATGTGGATGCGGCATTAAATTGATCCTGGAACGTGGCATTAAATTGATAAAATCTGCTTTTATCGTAGGAGCCGCTGCCAGAATCTGCCTAGTGCTTGTGCTTCTCTGGAAGCGCTTGTGAATTCTGATGAGCCAGGTGGTGCTTGTTCTTTCTAGTGGAAACAATAGAAATACCTGATAGTTTGGGTGGCTGTCTTTCTGTGACACTGACGAATGTGAACCTGTGTATAAAACTGTTGTACTCTCTTTCAGCTTGAGTGAAAGGCTAACTGTTAGGATAACTCCAGTCATGGAGAAATATCCCGAAGATGGCTACAGTCAAATCCAGAACGAGAGAAATTCAGTCTTTCAGAAAGCCATTCTCACTGATTTATCCTCCCAAATCAGTAACAGGTAAAGGGAGGTATGCTATGCAAAACATGTTGTAAAGCTGAGGGGCTTGGTGTTCTCAGACCACGAGGCCTGGTGGCAGATAATTAGAAGTTATGTAATGCAAGGTGGCCGTGTTGCAATGGGAGCTGCTGATTTGTTTGTTTATTTTTCCTTTTCAATAGAAGTAGCAGGCAGAGCAGATCACTCTTCATTCCATAGGCATTTTTGAAACGTAAAAATACAGAGCATTTTAGTATTGAATGGAACAACAAACAGAAGGCACCCTTTCAGATTTCAACCAAGAGGCTGAACTACCTGGTAGGGCTGTTGTTTGGTTGTGCAGTGAGCACACTCAGGTAGGTGGGTGTCCTGCCACAGCTGACAGCAAAACCTTCAGTCACTTGCTTTCCTCTGTCACTTGGGGGAGACTCTCATGAGATCAGAACCTTCTAACTGAGGTGTCTCCCTGGCCACGCCTCCCATCCTCTTTGTTTCCTTGCTTTCCAAGCTCTGTGTACTAAATTGGTGAAAAAGAAGACTTTACTCACTTGGTGGTTCTGGGCTGGGAGGAGAGGAAATGATGCTGTTAGTTTCTGGAACAGAAACCTGCACTGAAATAAAGTGTTGGGTTTTTTTTTTTAATCCAAATGTTGCATGTCAAATGTGAAAGGGAAAAAAGAGAAGCATTTGGTAAAGCTGGTTTGGGAAGCCTTGTTTTTGGTGAAATATTGAATGAGGATTGTAGCATCAAACCTGCTTGGTGGTACAGTGCCACCAAGGCAGTCTGAAATGTTAGTTTTCAAATCCGAAAACAAGATTGTTTTCAGCTCAGGGGGAAATCCCCAAGTTAATTTTAAACGTTTTGAGTTCTATCTAGGAGCACGTTCTGTAGTAGTGCTGCTAGAGAAACATAAATAAACTCAAGGAGGTAAAACAATACAAAACGAATACAATCATGCTACCAAGCACTGAGAAGTTTCTTTGGTCAAAGTAAAGAGTTAAATCTGTAAAGGTAACAGCTGTAAACGGTGTTTAACAACGAGGCTCAAAAGAATCTGAAATGCTCTAGGCAGCTTGCAGTTTACTTGGTAGGGAAATAAGCTTTTTAAAGCTGATTCAAAGGAAGTAATGAAAAGAAGGTGAGTTGGTCTTTTTTCTTCCAAGGTATTTAATCAATCTTTTTTGTTGTTGTTGTTGTTTGAACTTTGAGAAAATTGTAGAAGTAATTAAAAAGTTAATGAGACAAAAGTTCCCATTTGTCCAGCATGTTCTTCCCATTTCCTATTCCTCTGTGCTGAAACGAAGGAATGCTTCTACTGTTCTGACTGAGCAATTTGCTCTTTGATTCCTCTTTATTTTTTCCTTACCAGAAAGAGAGCTGGCAAGAATGCGTCAGCAGTTTGCAGAAGGTGGTGAGACGGCTCTGGTGCTGTTAAGACCCTGCTGCTGTGTGTGAAGGAAGAGGTGTCCACGGTGCCTGGTGGCTCGAGCTTCCCTCCAGCCTTTCATCTTGAACTGAAGTAAGGGTGGCTGAGGGACGAGCGCAGTCAGAGGAGCTGAAAGGCAGGAGCTGTTTGGATCTGCCGGATGCTATCTAAACATCTGTGCTGCTGCCTTTCCTGGAAAGCACAATTAAGGGCCCATGAAGTAAACCCTAATTGTAGGTTAAGCAGGCTTCAAACTTCTTACAGTAGCGTTCTGTGCTCTGCAAGCACTTCAGGCAAGAAGGATCCACTCCACACCTGTAGCATTTGCAACACCGGGAGGATGAAAGGCAATCTCCTGTTTCAGGAATGTGCAATGAAGAAGTGCTCATTTGTTCCAGTTAACCTGCCCCTGTCCTGGTTAAGAATGAGGAAAACACATCTACTCTTCATCAACGCTTCTTTTATATTATATATATCATTTTACATGCAGAAAACCTTTTTTAGGAAGCATTTTATACTGTAAATCCTGGCTGCTGCCTGGCTGACAGCTATAGGCAACACCTGGAGCCAAACAGCTGAGGCATCAGTGGCAATAAATGGTGTGACACAGCTGAGAGTAGGCAAACGCGTGCATGCAAGGCACTAAAAGAGCATTCTTTTCAAGGCATTTTTTCAGTTTGGCGAAGGTGTCATGGTCTCATGGACAGAAACAAATGGGTGAGGTCACGTGGTCAATAGCTACTGTGAGTTAGGGTGGGTTTGCATGGTAGAACAGGCAGCACTTGCAGGCACAAGGGCGTGCAGAGCAAACAGGCTGGCACAAGAAGGAGAAACAGTGCCTTGAACAGAGCAACCCAGGTGAGGCTTTGGGTGGGAGAGGTACACCAGTTGTATTTACAGTGCCCCTGGCTGTGTGAGGAGCAGCCCGGTGCTTTTCATAGGCGCAGGTTGCCTGTGGATGCATTCCAAGTGGGCTCTTTCAGGAGAGAAACATGTGGAAGATGTGCTAGGACGTCATAAAGTGAAGGAACTCTTTGGTTGTCCTTACTATGTTTACCTGTACCACACTAAATTCTACTTCGGGTTACTCAGATTTATTTCCCCCCCCCCCCCCCCCCCCCAAGTTATCTATTTGTGAATAGGAAATCTCTGCAGATTTGCAGTGAGGAATGGGGCACTGTCCTTGTTCACGCTGAGTCCTGTCATAGAGCGATGTATCACCGTGCCTGTGTCATGCCTGCTCGGGCAGTCCTTTCAGCAATTGCTTGCTTTTATGCAACTTGGTTGTCCACAGGCAAAAGGAATAAGAGGTGGCAGGTCACCGGGAACTGGGACTGCTGTTCAGGTCCTGTTGATGTTATACAAGCACGTTGGGAGAAGGATGTCCTCTTGCAGATGGTTGGGCAATGGCCACTAGGAAATCACAGAACTGTCTGAGTTGGAAGAGACCCTTAAAGGCCACCTAGTCCAACTCTCCTGCAGTGAACAGGGACACCTACAGCAGATCAGGTTGCCCAGTGCCTCCACCACCCTTCACAACAAAGCCTGCTAAAGAGTCTGTCCCCTCTTTCTCACAGCAGCCCCTTTAAATACTCTTCTGGGAGGCTCTCGAGGACCAGCACAGCTCTGCAGGACCATGCCCAAGTGTGGGTAAGAAAGGCGTCCCACCACACTGACCCGCCTGGGCTGAGGCCTGGCGTGGGTGCTGCTGCCTCTGGGATACCAAAGCACGCAGCAGTGATTCCCTGACTGACTTTACGTGCTCATTCCATGTCCCTTGTCAAACCCTGGGCCTCTCGTGCTGGCTTGTTCTGCGTGTGCCGCTTTTGGTTCAGCTGACCCCGTGAGGCAAGTGCCGTAATGCAAACTTGTGAAACTGTCCTTGGTTTTAAGGCAGCTCAGATGCAACCCATTTGCCACGGTAAGAACAAAAAGGCTGTTGCACTGCACATCATCTTGTTTTGCTGTTTTTAACCGAGTCCACTTTCTCATTCTTCACGGCACAGTGTGTCTCCCATGACTCATCCTTAATGCCCTCTCTTCAAGTCAGCAGTTCCTAGGGTTTTTCTCTTGAGGCTTTCGGTGCAGTCTCAGCTGTGTTTGGTATTAGCAAACCGTGACGGCTATTTTCTCACTGGACTTTTCAGAAGGCCGGGATCTGTCAGCGCCGAAGAGAAGAGCTGAGCCAGTGAGGACAGAGCATCCTTAATCTACGTACTCCAAAGGGATTATCTTGCCTCGTGAAGTTTGCCGTACCTGTGCCCGCCACCACTCGGCCTTTACGCGTTCTCGGTCGGCCCGCAGCCTTCAGGAAGGACCGGTGCGGAGGGGCCTGGGCAGAGGGGCGGCCGCTGGGGGGCAACAGCAGCACACGGGCTGTGCAATTATTTTCAAGCAAAGCCCGGGGGTTGGGGGGCGGCCCGGACCCACCGCTTCCCCCCGCTGCAAGAGGAGGCAGCTCGGGGCGCTGCTGGCGGCCGCCACCCCCCCCCATCCACTCCGCTCCGCGATGGAGGGCGGGCCCAGGCCTTGTCTTTTTTTTCTTTTTAAGCGCCCTCCCCCCCCCTTCTTCCATTTCCCCCTTTTCTTGAATGAAGCGTGAGGCGGAGCTCTAGGAAACTGCCGCGCCCGGCTACGCCGCGCGGGGCCGGAGCCTCTCCCCCTCGGGCTCCGCTCCTCCCCGCCTCTCCCCGCCCCCGCTCCGCTCCGCTTCCCCCCCACCCCCCCCCCCTCATTCTCCAACCCCCCCCTCCCGCCGCCGCCGCCGCCGCCGCCGCCGCCGGGAGCTCCCGCCCGCGCCCGCCGCCGCCGCTCGGAGCCGCCGCCCGGAGCCGCCGCCGCCGGCAGCAGCAGCGCGGAGCGCCCGGAGGAGCCGCCCGGAGGCGGCGGTGCGCGGGGCTGCGCGGGCGGCGGGCGGGCAGCGGCCGCGGTCCCCACCGGCGCAGCGGTGGCAGCGCAGCCGGCCCTGCTCGGCGGTACAAAGCTGCTTGGGAAATGGCACCGCTGCCCGGAGCCGCGGTCGGAAGCGATCTGCCTTGTCATTTGGATCCTTTTTTCAGCGGGCTCTTTTCGGTGAAAAAGAATTAATTTCTCAAACGTACCCCTCTCTATTTTTATTTTATTTTGCGATTATTTTTTTTTTTTTACGATTATTAATTATTATTATTTTTTTTTTTTTTTGCCAATGCGTGTGCGTGCGTGCGCCGGGCTCCCGCGATCGGGGTCTGAATGAAACTACGTAAATGCAGCTGTCGGTGCGTCGCGCTGGAGGGACGAGCGGAGCGCTTCGGCCGCAGCCTGCCTTCACATGCTCCCCGCCTGCTCTCCAGGATCTGCCGTCGCCGCGGGGCCGCTCTCCCGGCTGGGCTCCGGGCCGGGGATCGCTGAGCGCTGACAGATCGCCGGAGATGCCCGGGGAAAAACACTGGGAAGCGTGCTGAGCGCCTCTGGGTCCCGTCCCCATCCCCGCGGTGACCCGAAGCATCAAAGCGTCGCGTTCCTGAAGGCTTGGGATGTTTGGGTTTTCGTGTCGCTGGGTTTCTTTTTCTTTTTTTTTTTTTTTTTTTTTTAACAGAGGAAACTTGACAGAGGAACGTATTTATAGCCCCGAGTAAGTACTTTTCAGAGGAAATTTAGTTTGTGTAACTTAACAGAGCGGTGCCGAGGTTCCCGTGCCCGCGTTGTGGCGGAGTGTCCGCTCCTTTGTGTCCGGCGGAACGTGTACCCGGTTCCCGGCGAGCCTAACACCCTCCAACATGTATTCCGACACCCAGGAGGAAGCGTTGCTCGAGTAGATCCGTAATAAGTAATAAACGCGCGTCTGGGAGTAAAGCACTCGCCGCGTTTTAAGCCGTATTTATGCCGCGCATCTCCGTCTGAGGAGGCAACGCCGAGAAGACGCGCGTCCCTCTGAGAGCCCCCCCGCCTCGCCATGAATGAAACCGTGCCCCACACCTTAACTGGATTATAATTGTCGCCGTTCTTAATTTTATTACCGTTGGCTGCTTTACTTCGTCCCGCTCCTCTCCTTCCTCTCCCCCTCCCACTCGCTGCTTCCCCTCGGAAACCATGGCTCACCCCGGGAGAAGAGGCTACGACAACCGCGAGATAGTGCTGAAGTACATCCACTATAAACTCTCGCAGCGGGGCTACGACTGGGCCGCCGGCGAGGACAGGCCGCCCGTGCCCCCGGCCCCGGCTCCCGCTGCTGCTCCCGATGCGGTGGCCGCTGCTGGAGCCTCCTCCCACCACCGCCCCGAGCCCCCCGGCTCGGCTGCTGCTAGCGAGGTGCCCCCGGCTGAGGGGCTGCGCCCCGCTCCTCCTGGTGTCCACCTCGCCCTGCGCCAGGCTGGGGATGAATTCTCGCGCCGCTACCAGAGGGACTTTGCCCAGATGTCGGGCCAGCTGCACCTGACGCCCTTCACGGCCCACGGCCGCTTCGTGGCCGTGGTGGAGGAACTCTTCCGTGATGGGGTCAACTGGGGCCGGATCGTCGCCTTCTTCGAGTTCGGCGGCGTGATGTGCGTCGAGAGCGTCAACCGGGAGATGTCGCCGCTGGTGGACAACATTGCCACCTGGATGACCGAGTACCTGAACCGGCACCTGCACAACTGGATCCAGGACAACGGAGGATGGGTATGTGTCTGCGCTTTGCTCTCCTCTGGCGGTGGTTGGTGGGCTGTGGGGTCACGTCAGTGTGGGGGACAACAAGGTTTGGCTCATCAGAGCTCTCCCATCCTGCCACTGAGCCCGGCCGTGGCAGGGTCCCAATGCGGCGGTGTGGCAGCCAGGTCTGCGGGCGTCCCCGTGTGCTCCTCGAGGTGACACACCAGTGTGCAACAGGAGTGGGGTCCAGTGCTAGACCATGGGTGCTGCTTTGTGGCAGAGGTCGTGCCCAGTGTTAAAACCTGTCTTTGTCTCACCACCAAAGGTGCTGGGAGATGCGTCCGTGGGATTGTTCTGGAAAAAACTGGTCTTTGTTGTGGAGTTTCCAGGGTAGGAATCACCTCTGGCTGGGGCTGGTTTTAGCATGCTCCAGAACGGGAGGGTTTCCACTTACGGAAAACGGACAGCTTTTATGCTTGTGGTCAATGGAGCACCTTTCCCTTTTCTCTCTCTCTTTCCAAAATAAATAACCCCATTGGACGTGGGAGGGTTTTTCTTTCCTTTTTCCTGTATTAATTGACATACCGTGACAGAATGCAGTCCCAGCTGCTCTCCCACAAACCAAACCTGCTGTACATATGAAGGCTGTGATGTCAGTGCCTTTGAGGGAGACGAGCAACATTTGTCCTGGAGGAGAACGGCTCCAGTGAGTGCTGGAGTGAGTGCTGGTCCCCTGGCACTGGACACGTGGGTTCTAGGAGCGTTCTCCTGTGGAGAATGCGTTGCATGGTATGTGTGAAGGAATACAGTGCGTGTGACCCCAGTGAGCATGGTTGTAAAGCTGCTGTTTGCAAAGTGTTAACTTTTCAGTGCTTGGTTCCTTGCTAGGTTGGTGTTAGACTCAACGTGCTCTCCATTTTGGCTGTCCCTGTTAACTAACTTCAAATGCGCTGCCTTTCCTCTGCTGAGCCCACCTGAGACAAGGCACAAGAGCCCGGGGACGTCGGCGTGCCGAGGGTTTGCTGCTATTGTTTTTTTTTGCACGAAGCAGACGCTGGGAGGAAAACAAAAATGAATCTGTAAGGAGCTCCGGCTGCCGGAGAGCTTTGCCGGTTAAGATGCAACGCGAGCAGTGAAAGGGTTAGGGATTTCCAGCTTGCATGTCTGGGCTGGGATGCCTTACTCGTGCATAAGTCCCACTCCAGGCTGGAAGCCCGTGTGCAGAGCTGGGGCCCTCAGCTTGCTGCAGAGCCAGTGAAGTCATCCTGCTGACTGCAGCGAGCTCTGGATCCGATCTGTGGTCAGGCTGAGATGCTGTCCTGCGGGTGCAGTGTGTGAGGGGGGAAACGTCAACGATGAGCAGAAATGAGACCATGAAAGGACAGGTGTTAGCAGGAGTCGTT
Organism: Callipepla californica brunnescens; assembly: GCA_023055505.1. NCBI lineage: Eukaryota > Metazoa > Chordata > Aves > Galliformes > Odontophoridae > Callipepla > Callipepla californica. The sequence goes on along the minus strand of JALIRH010000002.1, from coordinate 73,093,348 downwards.
GGCCAAGGCAGGCAAACGCCAGAGCTCGTTCTCAATGCTTAGAAGTAACTTAGACTGTGGAAACACTAAATGCCTTTAAAAGGCAACTGTGCTTCCTATCCGTTTTGTTGTTATTGAAGTTTCTCATAAACAAAAGCTCCTTATTCGGGGTAATGCATGTGATGCTGTTTATTGCTGTGCGTTACTTGCAGTGTACATGTGGAGGATGTGCAGATTGCTGCCCTGCAGTGGCTTTTGCCTGAGGGGTTGGCACATCCAAGTCAAGCAATTTGCTAAGCACACGCGGAGCCTTCTGGTTCATTGTAAAGAGTTAAAGACTGAAACAAAGTTCCAAGCGCAGCCTTTCGGATCCTGTCTGCAGCCAGAAGAATTCAAGGATGGCACAGCAGCGGATCCTTTCTTTTTCTAGTTTTCAGGATACGTCAGTGGGAAAATATGCTTTAGTGCAGTTTGCAAAGCTCTCGGTCCTCTGCTTGGCACTTGCACCATGCTCTGCATGCAAACCTCATGGCACTGTATCAGTGGCTCCTCTGGAGCTCACCTTGTAGGTGACTGCTTTTTGTAGGACCTCAGTGTAACTGTCCATGAGATCCCCCATGTTCCTGGAGCGAGCACTGGTGCCTGCTATGGTCACGGTGTGCTCCCTCGGCGTGTTGAGGAGCAGTGTGTGGTCATGACACTGGCAGCAGAACATGGCTTTTGGAGAGCATGTCACAGTTAGTCACGAGCTCATGTTACGCAGCAAGCGAGTTGGACAGCTTTTAGGGTGCTGTGTGGGCCTGGGGTTTACACCAGCTCTGAAGCTGGGCTGAAGTGCCCTTGTTATTAATCTGCCTGCTCTGAATCCTGCTTTCTAGAAGGGCATGTTTCCTTTCTATTACAAGGAGCTAGACGGGATTGGAACTAGCGTGATCTTTAAGGTTCGTTCCAATGTGAGCATTTCTATGATTCTCTGAAAGTAGAGAACAAAAAAAAAAGACAACAGAATGCAGGTTGGAAGGGGTTATAACTGATGGGAGTGCTTACTTCAGCAGTCACGAGACATCCACTGCTGGTGGAGCCTGGGGATTGATGGTGCCCTGACAGCGCGCAGCATCGTGGGTTTGTTCAAAACTTGGAACAAGCAACAGATGGAGAGTGCCTGTTCGAAGGCTGTCTTAGGAGCTTGTGGTTCTGGTGGTGAATAAATGCAGCTTTCAAAGATTTTTACATAGGTCAGGATGCCACAGTGTTGTACTTTGGACTAATAACATCTTCCCTGTGTTACCAGAGAAATAAGAGGACCAGCTCATCTCTGCAGTTTTGTGGTCCCCAGTATAATGTATGCTTTCTGACTGACACCTTAATGGCTTCATTTTCTTTTGTAGTGCCTGACGTCTTAATTGCAGTTCTGCAGGCTTTGCAGTGGACTAGCACATGTTGTGGCTTTCATGTTGATGAAGGGGATACCAATTGTGGTGCAGCTGGTGTAGTGGGGAGCGACTGTGTTTGACTTGAGTTACAGGTTCCCACCTTGGGCATGCAACTCTGTTATGCTACGTGTTCTCAGGGGTCTGGGAGTTTAATGCACAGCTTCCTCCAGAGGGTGGTGAGGCACTGGCACAGCTGCACAGAGAAGCTGTGGTCCCCCATCCCTGGAGGTGCTCAAGGCCAGGTTGGATGGGGCCCTGGGCAACCTGAGCCGATGGTGGCAGCCTTGCACAGAGAGGGTTGGACCTCAATGATCTTTAAGGTCCTTTCCAAACCAATCTGTTCTATGATTTCTCCACGAGCTTTCCAAGAAAAAGCAAGACTTAGTGAAGGATAGGGGAACTACAGAAGGAGAAACAGGCACCGTTGTGTGCATTTCAGAGGATAAATCTTTGATGCTGATTTGAGGAGGCCCAGGTGAGAGAAGCAGTGTTGTGTTGAAAATTAAATATCTATATCTATATATATTTAAAATAAAAATGTTGTCATTTGAACCAGGGATGTGATAGTTGTATGTTTCCATCCATTTCTGTTCTGTGATTGCAGCTCTTTATTCCGTTCCACATTTCAGGGCAGATACAGAGGAGGATTTGGACCCCTAGTGGACCATAGGTGGCCAGTAACGGCTTGCTTCCACTAGGTGCCTCATGTTCCTGCGAGTCTTTACCAGAGCCAGCTGGGAATGGCCCCAGCCTTGTGCAGGAGGCAGGAACCACCTGGCACAGCACAGGTTCCCAGTACCTGCTATGTCCCAAACCCAGCAGACATCCTCTGAGCCCAGGCATCATCACGTGTATGCCAACATCATTCACAGATGTGGCTGTGGATAAGCCACCGCTTTGCCTAGTGGCTCCATTGTTAGTGCCCTCTCTCAAGGTTTTCCTGCTAGACCTCCTACAGCCCATGGGATTTTACACCTGCCTTTCCAGCATCTCAGGAGGCTTCACCTCCCAGATGGCTGTCGGTTTTACCAGTATGTCTTCCCATTTGGCATCAGGGCTCCTTGTTCTGCTGGGGTGAGATTTCACTTGGTGGAGGAGGAAGAGGCCAGATGTCCGACTGCTGTGCTCTGGTGTGCTTTCTGAGGTGACCATCTGAAACCCACACATGAGGACCAATGCCACGTTGGTCTTCAGCACCTTGGCTTTGCTTTTCCTGCGTGTCTCCTTGTCTTGCACGTAGCGAGGCCCCGCGGCCACACAGGTGCCATGGGTTGTGGCAGTGAGAGGCCTTGACTCGGCTGAATCCCCTCTGGGGCTAACCCCAAGTCGCTGTTTGACTGTCGAAAGGAAGCGATCTGAAATCCACTGAGTGAAGTAAATGAATTGGCAGTTTCAAGTGTTGCACCTTCTGGGTCCTTTTGCCATTTTTGTGGCTTTGTGGGTTTATAATCGAATTCTCAAAATATTATCAAAATATTTTTCTTTTTCGTGTTGCTGGAGAGGAATCCATTCTGCGGAGAAAACTGCGTGGCAGTAGGGAGGAAAGAACCAGGAGAGAAACCGAAAAGACTGGTGTTCCCTGGTCCCTTTTAGCTGTCGCAGCTTTCTGTGTAACCCGGGACAATGTTAGGTTGCATATATTTTCAGCAGTCTCATCTTTTTTCTTTTTTCTTTTTTTATTCTTTTACAGAAATATATTGACTGTGACCTTTACAATTTCAGAGTCACCGGTATCGGTTATGGAGGTGATGTCATTTGCCTTATACTCGCAAAGGACCCTGAAGTTCAAACAGCAATCCTATGAAAAAATTCTGCTTTACTTTCAGTATTGAGAAAGAAGTCAGCTCTCTGCCCGCACCAGGGCAGGCCCCTCTTGAGATGCTCCCTTGGCTGCTGAAAAGTAAATTCTTTCATTTTTCTCTTGCAATTAGGAGTGGGCATAGGCCCAAGGCAGGCACGGCGGTGTGTGAATGTGTGTGTGGAGCAGGAGCCTTTTCTCAGGAGCCGGGTAGCAGGGCCTGGACTCTTTAATGCAGTGCAGGGACTGTGAGCCGTGTTAGCAGCAAAATGAAGCCCTGTGGCTTATTGTTGCTCTGCTCTAAGATCTGTTGCACTTGGGATGGTAGAGAGCGGTAGATGGAGAGGTGGAAGTGATGCTTGGCTGTCATTTAGAAGCCTCCGCTGTGGCTTGAGTCCTGTGTGATGGTTGATCTCTGGCATGCAGGCAGGCCAGCTTTACTGCATCCCCGTTCTCCTTTGGCCTTACTGGCACCCGCTCAGGCTGGCCTGCAGGTCTCAGTGCCGTCTGGTGGCCTTCCACTGCTGGTGGTGGCATACGCTGCAGCTTCTGGCCTAGGGCAAGGGTGGCTACAATGTGAGTTGGCAATGGGGACTCATAACTAATACATGGCACGATAGGTAGGGTTAAATAACAAATCTCCAACAGCAGCGCAAGCCTGTCGTAGAGCTGCAGTGTGTTTAAGGTGGGAAGGCACCTCTGGAAGTCATCGTGTCTAACTCCTGCTCAAGCAGGGCTACTCAGAGCAGGCTGCCATGTGCAGCTGGCTTTTGAAGCTCTCCGATTGTTTTGGCTATTGTGTTTTCATCCCTTTTAGTTATGAAGGTGAAGCATGTGAGTGTTCTGATGAGCATGTGAGTGTTCTGATGAAAACGCAGCTGCCTGATCACGAGCCACTAGAATGAGCTCCCTGCTCCCCATGCATAGTTTCATTCAGCTGGTTTCTGGTTGTTTGCCTGTTCTGTTGTTCTTGCTCCACCTGCAGCTGGTGGTTCCCAGCTTCCCTCAGCCCTTCCATTCCTTTCCTTTCCCATATCAATTGCTAGTGCCACGATGCAAAGCTGTGGCTGTGCTTGCTGCCATCTCCCCCAGTGCTGGGTCCCCATGAGAAGGTCACTGGATCATGCAGTGATGGGAAGCAGAGCTTGGGCCTGCCCTTGGCCCGAGCAGTGCTGTCAGGAGCATCCTGCAGCAGCCTCCAGGAGGGCTGCTAACGAGCTCCTGCTTATTCCCCATCCCACCAAACTGCATGGGGCCAGACCCTGCCTGTGGCTGTGTTCCTTGCTGCCCTTCACAGGGTGGAGCACAGCTCTGATCATTTGGGTTTTGTCTTAACGTATGTACAAGTGCCTCACGGCAGCTCGTACCTGGTGACCTGGCAGTGATGATAACACGTGTTCCTCAGCTGCAGCAAAATACTGATTATTTCTGAGGGCAGAGCTGGCCTGCTTTATTTTCCATTTCATTTATAATAATAGGATGGATGAAGGTGTGCGGTGCCGTAAATCTTCTCTTCCGCAGATAGATAACATCCAGGCCTTCTTGGCAAACACGAATGCTGATGACAGATTTGAGGGATTTTTATTTTACTCTGGCTTTCAGTTTCATTAACAGTCTGATGGCTTTTCAATTTTTTTCTTCTTTTTTTTTTTTTTTTTGGCTCATGAAAGACTGTGTAACCAGATAACTTTTCCAATTGCATCTAAAAGTCTGGAATTTATTTTCTGTTATTTCATACTAATGCTGGTTTGCTTTTACAGCGATTGCCTATTGGTAGACTTAGCTAAATTCCCCTCACTGGAAAGTCCTTTGCAGGTTTCAGGATCTTACAGCTAATGAGTAAGAAAACAAACCTGATTTTAGAAAGTGTTGCCATTGACTTCAGTAGGAACAGGAAGAGGCACTTAATTGGACAATTGTAGTTGTGTTTACTTTGTATATGCGGCAAGAAAAATAAGATCAAATGGAAAAGCCACAGGTTTTTAAGTAACATAAAAAAAAATAGTCTTTTCTGCAATGCATGGTTAACCTTTGGTGGCTGTTTCCATGGGACAGCTTTGGAGGGGAAGTACTCAGCTGGGTTAAAGGAAGGTTTAGGTATTTTTAAGGGTAAGAGGAATGTCTGAACTCTAGTTTGAATAATACTCCTTTGAAGGGCAATCGTACACCTTGATGAAATGGGATAAATTTAACATTAGCTGGTGAAGTTGGATCACTAAGTGCTGAGGGTAGGCCTTTCTCCAGGGCATGTTATTTCATAGTTATCTATTAGTTAGGTGTGCCGCACCATTGGATTTGCTCTCGCACTGACCTGCTAAGTATCTGCTGTTTAGAGGAGACAGTCAACATCTTTCAGTGCGTGCATAATTTTATTGCTATTTTATTTAACTGGAGTAACCAAACAGGTGATTCCATTTTGCTATCTGCAAAGCCAACTTGGAGGGCTTTGGGGTACTTCAGTGAGTCATTTAAGTATGTGTGCCAGCTACAGTCAAGAAGAAAAGGTCCCCGTTTTCCCTGTGCGGTGATGTGGAGGCTGTCAGCTGGTTGTTAGAGAATGCTGCTTAGAGTCAAAACTCATGGTGCTAGCACCGAGAACTGTGTGATCTGGGACAGATCGTTAAGGGCTCTTTTTTTTTTTTTTTTCAGTCAGCCCAGCTATGAAATGAGTGATCTTGCTGGAATGCATCATTGCAGGTCTGGGAAATATGGCGTTGAACACCATGGTATGAGTTGGGCTGATGCTTTTTAGTTACGGGGAGAGAGTCATGCAAGATAAGATATTGAACAGAATACCTGCCATGGTAACTTTGGGCTTCAAATAATATTTTAATCAATGTAATTGGGATAACAGCATTCAAATTGAATAGCATTGAATGTTGTCATTGCTGGAGCTCACTAGCCTAGGAAAGACCAAGCGAGTCCAATGGTGAGAGTTCCCAGTGATGAAGTTTGACCAAAGAGGCAAGGAAGAAGAAAGAAGGAAAAATGAAATGGAACTTAGTTTTATTTTTTTTTTCCAATCCGCTGTTTGGATGTGTGTTTGGAGTGTTTGTGAAGCAACAGATTAAAAAGATCTGTTTCAGCTGTTGGTCTGTAGTTTCTATTCGGAAAAAGGACAAACAACATGAGGAACGGCGATTTACAACTTTGGTTCTTTTTTGCTCTGTGTATCAGCACAGTTCATCAGGCATTTAACGGAGGAAATTTTCTTTCCTTTTCCATTGTCACAAAATGTTCCTGTAACAGCAGCTATAGCACTTCGGAGAAAGCAGCAATAAGCTACGTTGCATACAGAGATGCAAAGTGCCTTTGTGCACACCTGTTCTTTTGCTTCCTTTTGCAAGCTTCCGTAAGTGTTGAGATATTAGCAGAAAAAAAAAACAGAACTTGTTTTTTTTTTGTTGTTTTTAAATAAGCAAAACTTTGGGTTTGACCATGAACTTAATCTGTCCTTCTGAATTGAAGCTTATGAGGCAAAATTCCTATTGCATGTTCTGGGGAGACCTCCTTGAGTCCTTGGGGAGTCAGGACAGGTCCTGGGACTAGAGGTTGATAAAACGCCTCCTTCTAGGGCACCAGGAGTCCTATGTTGTGTCTTCAGGAAGGAGTAGCTTTTGTTGACTTTGTCTTTTAAGGAAAGAACTTACTTAAGAAAACTCAACATATAGTCAGAGCGTGCAATATAAGATGTAGGAGAAGACCCTATTTCTCATCTTCTTTTCTAGGTAAAAAAAAAGAGTTAAAAATTACTCAGGGGAGAATTCATGTATAGTACTAAATGTGTCAGTATTTCACTTAGCAAAATAAGATGATCAGTGTTAAACATCAGTAAAATTTCTTGATTGATAACAGTTGTGCAGCTCAAGTTAAAAACAGCATTGAAAAAAAAGAAGACGACTCCCTCATTAATAATGAAAGTCAGTCCTGCACTGTGCTCCAAGCGTCTGCAAATTTCAGTTCAGTTAGAGACATCCAAAGACCCCTCACTGAAGACATCGAGCAAATCACACTAAATTACGATGTCTAAATACCAAATCCCAGTCTGCTGATTGATGCAAAAGGTTCCAGATATAATCCAGAAGGAGACCTAGCATGCGTCCCATTTCTCTCTCCCTGTAGTTCAGGCCCTTCTTTTCAGAGTGAATCCTCATCAGCCTTTGGGAGAGGCTCAGGGTCCCTCTGGAATAAGCATCCTATGGTCACGATCCATGCCAGGTGGGTTGGGCAGGAGCTCTTCTATGCAGCTGAGTGGCACAGGTTCTCAAATTCTAGCTTGGCTTGTTTCCTTCTTCCTTGCCCAGACTCGCATACGGCAGTAAATAGCAGCACCACTCTGAAGCCTGCAGTGGGAAATGCTTTCCTCATTTCCAGCTGGAATGCAGCAGCAGGCCACACCGGGAGGGGAGGAAATGACACCCCCCATCAAATTGTCAGGTGGCAATCAGGCTGCAAATAAATGACTAGGCCTGGAGCACGCTCATGCTTCTGCAGTAGCTCACGGCTATCTGCAAAAGGTCCTGCAGTAAAAGGATCACCTGCTTGGCTCTGGAGTGAGTGCATGGCATCTTGGCCCCATTGGGGCCGACAGATCTATTTTTTCATTGTGGTAGAGTTCCCTTCCAGGACACAGTGGTGTCCAGTGTCCTACAGCACATGGGCAGACCCTCCGTTCCGTGTGCTATGAGTGGTGGGGAAACCCACTGAGTCATTTCTTTGTACTTTTATTTTTATCTTCTAAGAGTGGTTGTTTCGCTAGGATGTTGTATATTTATTTTGCCATCAATGGGGAAATCTTATTGCCTTTTTTTTCTTTTTCCAACCTAGAGAGAAGGATGTTTGGGGGTATGGTAACACATCCTGCAGGCTGGGGCTGTTGTGACAGTTCAGTGGGCTGAGTGAAGGCACAGCGTTGGCATGCCGTTACGCTGTGTAAATGGGCTTAGGGTCTGTTTTAGAAAGCTCTCTCTTTTTCCCTTCTCTGCTGCCTTCTCTGCCCCCTGCAGACACAAATACATCATTCTCACAAATGAAACTCTTTAATTTTAATAACTGGCCTAGAGCTAAAACTGACAGTGAGAGAGGAGCTGTTTGGTTTGCCGTCACTGACAGCTGGAATAAACTACCTGTTCCCTTGGAAGCAATGGACAGCCAGCATTTGTTTTTAAGGACATTTTGATCCCTAAAGAAAGACTTCTCACAAAAATGACCGAAACCAGGGCAATTTGATGCTATTGGCTGCTGTTAGAAGCAAAGCCCTGAGGGAGCTGGGGGAACATAGTGTGTAGAGGTCCCATTTCTCTCTCCCTGTGGTTCAGACCCTTCTTTTCAGAGTAAATCCTCATCATCCTTCAGGAGAGGCTCAGAGTCCCTCTGGAATAAGCATCCTATGGTCAAGATCCATGCCGGGTCGGTTGGACAGTAGCTCTTCTATGCAGCTGAGTGGCCCATGTTCTCAGTGTCCCATGCTGTGGCAACGGGGAGTGAGTGATGCATTAGATATGAAATAACTTTTCAGTGACTAGTTTTACCTCTGGCTCTGTAAGCAAGTCAGCCTTCTTATTTTGCCAGTTCTCAGAAACACATGGCAGCACTCCCATTTCCTCTTCTCCTCCCTCAAGGCCTGCCACCCATTTTATTTTTATTTTTCGCTCCCGGGGCCATTAGACAACATGCAAATTATTGTTAATAGGGCCAGAACAATGCTGTGTTCCCAACGGGATAGATAAAGGGTCAAAGCCATCGTGTGCCAGCCCTCAGCGTGATACTAATCCTGTCCGTTTCTGCCCAGAGGTCAGGCTGGAGGTGGCTGCTGGCCCCTCGCTGCTTTCCTGCTCCTGCAGTTTCTTTGCAGCTGGGCCTTGCAGCCAGGCCCACAGGTGGTCTGGGAGAGGCATGAGAGGATGCTGTGCTCTGCACCTCCCTCTTGTGCCCCAGATCCTCCACCTGGAGGCCTAGGAGCACCCACAGTGGGCATTGCCATCAGCCCCTGGCCTTGGATTCATTCCCAGCTCTGCTTTTGCTTTTAAACCACGGGCTCACGTCAGTGAGGCAGTTAGGGAGGGGTTCTGCAAGGTTCATTTTGTAGGTGGCTCTAACTGTACTTAAAAATGAATAGACTAGAAGGGAGGGTGGAGAAGGGAGAGTGCTGGGAGTCCCTGTGGAGGCTGGACTGCAGGTCTCTCGGCTTCCTGGAGGAGCTGGCATCGCACTGGCATTTTGCTTTTGGAAATGCCAGGTGCCTGAAGTCATAGCTTTAGCCCTGGTTCGAGTGGATGAATTAAGTGAAAAAGGACGCTGTGTGTTTTATAAGGCACTTAAAGTAGTAGTTTGGGCCTTTTATTCCGTTATTTTCCCCCTCTTTTTGACCTTGCCAGGAATTCTGCTAGATCCCCAATGTTGCAAACACAGATGTGCTTACCTTTAAAACGTAGCAGGAGCCTTGCTGAAGTCATCGACTTCCAGGGGAGCAGGATCAGAGGACTGAAGCAGAAAGTGAAAGTCTTTAAAAACAAAAATGCAGCAGAGAAGCCTCCTCTTATTTCCAAATTGAGTATAATGCAAAAAGTAAACAGTTGGCACAAATGACTAATGCAGGTTTGTCAGGGGGTGAGCAAAAACATGCTGAATCCAACAGCGTGTTTTGGTATGAGTTTTATGGGGTTTACATCAGACCTGTTGCAAGACAGGCAAAAATTTTTTTTCTACAGAAAAATGTCATTTAAAAAAAATGTGGAAAATTCTCCTGTTCTACCTCCTACATGTTTCTATTGTCAAACAGTCACTGATCTTATTTTAGACTTGACCTTAATGTTCTTTCCATGGCACACAGGCTGAATGACATGTTATTCAAGTTCTCAGACAATATTATGATATATCTGCTGTTATATTTAGCTGTAACTTTCATTCTCCTTATAAACAAACCCACCTAAAACAACCACCACCTATCCAGGGAAAGTGTTTCCATTCCCTTTGGTTTAATTTGGACGAATTTGGCATGAAAACATTCAATAGTTCCATAATAACCTTTGCAACAGGATGCCTGCTGTGCTGACATGCAGGTCTAGAGCAACTTGTACCATGTGCCAGGAAATTGCATTCTTAAGAAAAATCTAGACATAAATTTGGAACAATCAACACTTAAATTTGGAGAAGTCTGACATAAGTTGTAATCTGCCTCGTGGGTTTTTGCTTTAATAGCTTTTTACTTTCTGAGCTGTGCCTTTCGGCCCTTTGTGTAGGTAGGCTGTGCCTCTCTGGGCTGAGCCAGGAGGGGATGGGAAGAGATAAAGTAGAATCATAGAAAAATTAATGTTGGAAAAGACCTCTAAGATCATGTAGTCCAACCATCAGCCTATCCCCGCCATGCCCATATCCTAACCATGTCCCTCTGTGCCACATCTACACAGTTCTTGAAGAGCTCCAGGGATGGTTACACCACCACCTCCATGGGCAGCCTCTCCCAATGCCTCACCATTCTTTTGGAGAAGAAATTTTTCCTCATATCTAACCTGAACCTCCGCTGGTGCAGATCCTTGCAGAACCAGCTGTCCCACATCAGCCAGGAGCACCCTTCACCCTGGGGCAAATCCATCTGATGACATATGGGGAAATCAAACAGCAGATTAGCTCCAGGATGAGAAAGTCTTCCCTGCCTTGAGGTGTCTGTGCTCATCTCACTGTAAGTGCAATGAGAAAACAGTCAGTGCAACATGGGTCCTTATCAAGGCTCAGTGGCTCGTGAAACTCTGCTAAGACCCTCTTGAAGTGTGTTGAATATTGCATCAGCAAAACAGAGGTGGTTGGCCAAGGCTTCAATTGCATCCATGAGTTTTGCCTCTAGGAGACTGTAAGGAAAAGTGACAAAACACACGCGGCTTGTTGGGAAAGAAAAACCCCTCTGTTTTTCCTGATGAGTCCAGTAAAGCAAGTGGCCAGTGTCATTGGCAGAATGCTAAATGTGATCCTGGGAGGAGGCTGGGACTGGGAAGGGATGTTCCATCAATTTGAACAGGCTGGGAAACCGTGTGAACCGAACTCCATCAGGAGAAGCTCACTAAAACTTCAGCCAGGAAAAATTATACAGCTCTATAAATAGCTGAATTGAATACATTTGTGTGTGTGTGTGGATGCACACATGTATCTATGAGGTCACGCGCATAAAAGGAATACAGTAGTACTTCGTGTGTTGTTTTCTTTCTAAGTAGTGGAAAATGTTTTAATGACTTCTTTTTTTTTTTTTTCCTAGAGACAGTACATTATGTTCTGTCCTTAGGGCCAAAAGCACAAAGTGCCTATTTTCATGAGGAATCCTACAGAAGGAGGAAGGGAAAGTATTATGCAGTGCAGAGAGGGTATAGTAGCCATTCCACAGTGATTACGCATCCAAGCAAAGGCTGCACTAGAAAACTCAAAAATGAATTAGAAGCGGAAAGCAAGATGTGTGAAGTGTTTCCTCTTCTCTCCCCACATTTACAACGACTGAGCATGCATAGAGGCTGTCACAGAGTTTATATTTAACCCCTTATATTTGATAATAAGGCAGTACTTCTGTGGTAGGCAGCCAACATGCTATGCACGCACGCAGAGTAGATTGAGGACTTCCTGTGCTTATTAATTTTGCTCCCTTGCAACTTTCAGTTGATTTTCAGTATGTTAAAATCATCTGGTCAGACACAAAACAGAAGTGGCTGAAAGTGCTAAGCCATAGGCAGTCAGGAATTAACGTAGCTAACACGAATCCCAGCCTGAATAGCTTCCGAATTCAAGTATAGAACAGATTTTAGTTTTGCCCTAGTAGACTGTGATCCAAGGTTTGACTCTCCCGCATTACCTTTCAATACCTTTCATTCATCTTGTGATAGCCAAATGATGAATGAAATCAGTCTTCTGAAACAAAAAGGCTCTTTTCCGTACAGAATTCCAATGAATTAAAGGATCGGTAGAGTTGTTCGATTTAATTCAAGAGCAAGATGCAGTCTGGGGTGTAATGCCCTCATACCACAAGGGAGTTCATTTTGAATTTGAGTCTCCTTTGCTGCCTTGTTTTAGCACTTGGCTTGGTAAGTGGCTTGGTAAGTGATGTAATGGGCACTAAATCAGGATGACCAACAGAAACATCTGTCAGTGCATGTGAGCATTTGATGTACGACCCAAGGGCCCAGTGCGGCGCTCAGTGTCTTGGCAAAGAGGCTCTGGACGTCAGCGTCACCAGGGGTCGCAGAGCCACATGCTGGAGGGGCTACGTGCTGTCTCCCCTGTGCTGTTAGCGCATAACCGAGTGCGTGACCTGGCTGCTTCCTCTCTGATGTATCACTTGGGAACATGTCCCTCCAGTCATTCGTGCTGGGCAGAACTCAGCCCAGCGCTAAGATTTGGTGCGCAGCATCAGCAGCAGTGCTGTGGTTCCTCTCTAGAAAGCCTCAGCTGGTCTTTGTGTGATGCGTGGGCCTGTGCTTGTCCTCTGAAGAGCAGGGGAGGTTTGCAGAGGTAGCTGGTGTCATTCTGGGTAGCTGCGTAGACTGAGATTCATAGTCTAGTTGAAAACGTCAGAATGTCAGCTTTGGTTTTCAGTGCTCAGAGGAGGCATTCCTTAGGCTCAAGGCTGTTCTGGTTCTGTTCTCATTCAAAATCATGTTGTTGTCATGTTCTTGCTTGAATTTGTAATTTTCTGTTCTTATTTACGAACTTAATTAGGTCCATGTCCCTATGTATTTTTTTTTTTTTTAATGAGATTCACGTGGGAAGTTAGTAGTATCTAGCGAAGTAAAATGTGCAGATTGGTGAATATGTACCTGCTCCACAGAAATGGGCGGCACAGATCTGAAAAAGCATGCTGCAGGGGAAGTGTGAAGCAACATGAGCGATGCCTGGCTCACGGGCAGCATGCTAGGGTCACTCGTTCTTTTTGGCAAGGTCTTTGGTGGGAGGGCAGCAGGCGTGCCAGGCGCCCAAGGATCAGACAGGAGGGCACAAATCTACATCTTTCCTTCTTGCTTCTCCTCCCGTGGGCATTTCAGTACAGCAGAGCGGTGTAGGGGCTCACAACCCCCCGGCCCCATCCTTCCCAAGAAGGATTTTGCTTCACCACACTAAGCTAGAGGGGAGCTGTTCCCATTTGCAGTGCATTCTAGCTGTTAGAAGCATGATCATTTTCAGAAAAATAGGCATATTTGAGTATTTTACTTCTTTTTAATCACTTCAAGGTGCTGCACGCTTATAATTTACTTCAAAAGGAGTCTTTTGTCAGTTGTGAGTAAGTACACGAAGTAGCGAAGTGTAGACATCTTATTTCCACGGCTGTTCAAAAGAGAGCTGGCAGCATCCTTTTCTTTTTGATTGTTATTATTTTTTTAAATGATGGATATAATCTAGACTCTGGAAGTGAGTTAAGTATTCCCAAGCTACTCGGATTTTTTTGAGCTGAAACGCAAGCCTTTCGAGCATGCAGCGTGAGCTCCATTCATTTGAAATAAATTTAGGAAAAAAAGAAAAAGAAATGCAAGCTGAAATATTTTCTCTCTTTAAAAAAGGCGCTACCAAGTTTAAAAAGAGAAAAAACATAATTAGCTGGATGTATTCACAGTAAAAATGCCAAAACGTGATTATTCTAAATGAGAAGCCTGAGGAAAGAAGCCACCCCTTGTCACCCAGGCAGATGTACGCACACGCACCGCACGTGCACCGTTTGGTTTTTGCAGAGCATGCTGTCAAGTGAATGCTGCCGTGCTCCTTGTTTAATCGGTTTGCTCTTCTATTTGTGCGCTGTTTTATATAAAAGGAAGGCTGCTTGTAAAGTCAAGCTTTTTAATAATTCATCCGAAAATGATTAGAGTTCAAGGGGAAAGTTTTTCCTTTAAATGACTGAGCCAAGTAGGGAAAGAAAGCAGGGAGAGCAGAGGGTGAAATTAATTTCTGCCTGCAGTATGTATTGTATACTTAAATGCCTCATTCAGACTTAAAAATTAGGCTAAAATGGAACATCGGTAGTTATCATCTGTATTTGGGTCCTCCTACTGTTGGCAGATTCATTCTGAATCTCCACAGATGCTGCCCTGCGCAAGAAGATAAGAAAGGCAATTTTTGTCCTTGCACGTGCTGCATCTTCCCAGAGCAGGGTGAAAAATTCCATTTGGGACTCACGACTTTTTTCTTGCCAGCTGTGATTTAATCCTCTGCGCCCTGCCAAGTTCCCTGGCAGCGCCCTGCCATTATGTGCAGCTCTGTGTAGGATGCGCTGCTCAGTGCCAGCAGGGCTGGCACCAGGTGCAGCAGGATGTCTGCTCTGCTGCCTGGCGAGTGGCAATGCCATGCTGCTACCGGCTTAAACAAGTGAAGCATCACTGACTGTTTTGGTGGTGTTGATGCTGAGGGGCTGCTGGGTGGGCATGACGTGGTACCAGCAGCTCCTGGCGCTCAGCTTCAGCTCTGTGTGGTTGCGCCTGTGCTCTGGGACAGTGCCTGCCGTGGGCTTCTTACTTCATGCTTTCCCTCCTTTCTCTTGTGCAACAAAGCAGCTACCAAAGGCTTGGATTCAGCAGTGTTTTTGACTCGAAGCTTCCCTTTGAAGCCCCTGTCAACACTTGCCCAACATTCAGCTAAAGCAGTGAAATCAATAGGGCTTGAGGACTCTGAAGCAGGGATGGGAGCCTGGGCATTGTGTTGCCTCTGGTCTCCACAGCTGTCCACACTGCCTCAAAAAAAGCCTCTCTCTATTAACGAGAGTATGTCCTTCAGCTCCTTTGCTTTCCAGAAGCAGTCTAACCAGCTGCAAGCTGCGTTGCCAGTAATTGCTGGGTTCTGGTTTTGCAAGTGCTACTCAGTGCTTGCGTGGTGGGAAACAAACACCTTACTGCTCCAGAGAGGCTTAGCTGGGATTGTCTGCACTTCCCCTGTACTAAGTGTGTCTATTTGTGCGTGCATAGCATGCAAACCATCCTTTGGGATACTGTTTTGCCTTCTGCTTCATCTAAGCCACTCTTGGCTGCACAGTGTTGTCAAAGGCGCTCCAGAGTGAGGATGCCACTTGGACACGGCAGAAGCAAAAGGTGATAGAGGCATGAAGAAGAACAAAGGTCAAATGGCACCCTGTGGCCAGCAGATCTTAGGGCATTTATAGGCCAACACTTGCAAGTATAGTCAGCAATGCCTTGGTTATGAGAATATGTTTCATTTCTTGAGCAGCAACAGCCTTAAGGCATGCCCCGGGTACCATATGATCTGGATCAAATCTAAGCTGTGGGTGTATTGGCATGGGAAGGAGCTTGGTTAGCAGCAGAAGCATAACTGGAGCATATCCACTCTGAGGGAAAGGCCGTCGTTAGTGACAGAGGGATCCTAGACCTGATGTGGCTTCTGGTTTTCTCAAGGAGCATGCAAGGGACAGCTGGCTGTGTCCTGCAAGCAAATAAATAGTTTGATGCTAGGTACGGTACCAGTAGATGGTGCTGAAGAATGGGTTGCACAGTTCCTGGGATTTGTGAGGACTCGTTAGGACTTCTTCTTTGGGGGCTCCTTGCACACCGGTTCTTGTTCAGAGGTCATATTGCCAGCTGGGCACAACCCAGACCCAAAGGCCTGAGCCCAATGCATTACTGAGAATATTGCATCTTCAGCTTCTCCCGTTGAATGGAGGTGCTTTGTGCTTCAAAATTGTTAGCATTGCTAGTGTAACATTCCCTGATCGTAAGCATACTCTGAACTGCTTACTCACTGACAGTAAACAGTATTATTGTAATGGCTTATTGTTACACCCAACAGCTGCTCACTTTCAGGGAAAGGCCAGTGTTTATTGGCCTCCCTCAGTTGCCTCTGCACTCTTCTGTCATGTACTGCTTTTGTCTTGGAAGGTCTGCTGCTCTTGTGGGCATAAGCCCAGCCTCACGGGGCTCTCACTTGACCCTGAGACGCTTTGAAGCAGATCTGAAGCCATCCTTTTTCACCTTGTCTTGTGTCCTACTTGCTTCAGGACAGAAGTCCTGGCGTTTGTAGTAGAGTAGGCTACCAGTGTAGTGTTTTCTGTTCGAGGTAGGAAACCACAAGTACGAGAAAAAAAAAAAAGAATTTAAAATTGTTTCATGAAAAAATGGCTTCTACATTTTGTAAGTTCAACTACAAGCTATTTTCCACCTTCAGTTTTATGTACTTTTAATTGTCAGTCTAAATCAGGCCACAGGAAAAGGATGGTCTATCTTTAAAGAAACAATAAGGCTGATTGCGTTCCTCAGATTCATAGAAAACAGCTGTGGATGTATCAGTAGCTCTCAGGCTTTCTTCCATGCTAGCATACAAGATTTGGGTGCAAGCTGGATACTTCTACTGTGTGGGAGTCAAAGGAGAGGGCTAGTAAAACTGGTTGGTGAAATAATTAGCAGAGCTCTGGAGGTGTGTTGTTGGTTTTAGAGGTGTGCAAACCAGGGGAAGCAGACAGGAAGAAAGGTATCCCACATCCTCCCCATACAACTAATGGACCTCACTGGATTTACATGGACAGAGTCCTCCATGCACAGACGAATGAATACATTCTTTTTCACTACTATGACCTAAAGATTTCTTTAGTTCATAATTACAATCCTTTTCATTGAAATGAAGCCTTACCCATACTCATGCAACTTATGGGAGGCAGTTCTTGTGCATTTGCACATGTGCGTTATCTCCATTGAAATGGGAGAAGTCACTAGAGAGACAAAAGTAGGAAAAGAAAATAGCATCCCGTGGGAACTGTACTTCGGTATGTCTTCTTGCTCCTTCTTGTGCAATATGCTTTCAGAATTAAATTTAGAAAACATGACACCAATTTTCATGGGCTTGTTTGCCTGTTGTTTTTTTTACATGGAGGCTGAACTTATTAGCTAAAAGAAATAGCCTATTTTTTATGTGAGAATACCACTTTATGTGTTAAAATACATGATCGTGATGGATTATGTGTACACAGAGTGATAATCCATAAAATTGGCCTGAGATGCGGTTGTATCCAAGCTGGAATGTGATGCCATAGGGTCAGCTCCACATAAGTCTTGGGAAACCCACAGTGGCTCTGCCAGCAGACACTCTGCTTTTTGATTTTTAAGGCTTTGTAGTGGTACTCTTCTGATTTGCCAGAAGCTTTTTATGCAGTTGATCCAAGGCAGTTAGCTGGTTTAACAATTGGCTGTTCAAATTTGGTACCCAACAACCTGAGTGTATGTGGTTAATGTGTTGCAGGAGTCCATAGTTTCACATTTAGTGACACGTGTTTCCCAGGATT
Organism: Callipepla californica brunnescens; assembly: GCA_023055505.1. Taxonomy (NCBI): domain Eukaryota; kingdom Metazoa; phylum Chordata; class Aves; order Galliformes; family Odontophoridae; genus Callipepla; species Callipepla californica. Next base: position 73,075,893 of record JALIRH010000002.1, on the reverse strand, counting down.
CGTCTACTTGTGGGGTGCTTTTCAGAAACTGGTGTGGAGGAACAGCTATTCCTGAAGGAGTCTGTGAACCAGTAGTCTTCTTTTTGGAAAGAGGCTGTGTTGTTCTTGTATTTAGAGTACTGCAGAATTGGTTTTGGCTAAAGAGGAACAAAGCACTCTTACTGTAGAGCAGGAAGGTCAACTCATGGAGGGATTCAGAAATAGCTGCTCCTCAGCCATCCCTTGTGAATGCAAGCTCTATTCTTTCACTTAGATCTGTGGTTGTGTTGCGAGGCTCGGTTTTGGGCTGAATGGTATTTCGTTTGGATTGACAGTCAGCTGATGCTTTGATTATTTTTGCTGAAGACCTGTCTTCACAGTTTATGTTACCCAGTGGTTGTCTGAATGAGGACTTCAGAAACATTTAGTTTGGCTGGCAAACTGAACGAGCTTTGTTTAAAAATCCAAACAGGTACAGAAGGCTATTTGATGTTTGAAATTGTCAACAGATTATGTTGAATATATATTTTTGGCACAATCTTCGTTAGCTCCCCACTGCTTCAAAATGTGATTTCAGAAATGAAGGTTGATTTGAGGATATTAAATAAACTAGGTTGCAGGTGCTCGTATGTGAGGTGCTGCAGTGTGCTGGGGTAGGTAGCTATTTACAGGTGATTCATGATACCTAATTGTCATGATGACTTCCTTGTGGCCAGGCTTTGATACCTGTGCCGAAGCTGAGGAGGCAGTAGTTTCATGGGACTGCTTAGGCTAAGCAGAGAAGTGCTGCAATGGAGTAGATCCTGCAGGATGCATTTGTGCCCCAGAGACTGAGAGTATTTGTAGATCTTTTTGCAGAAAATGTGAATATTTCAGTACAGTTACTTTACATTGCTTTTTGTCTCCTTGGGTTTGCAAGTTACGGAGGCTTAAGCAACCTTCTTGTTTATTGTTCCCTCTCTCACTTTCACATGACTTTTTATTGAAGGCCTGAGCACTTAGGCAGAGTGTTGGATTCAACATTCTTTTTAAATTAAATGTACTGGGGTGACCTAATCATACGTTAGCTGATTGACCGCAGGAATGGGAACCACGATATTCTGTAATCTAGTTTAATGTTAATTCATTCTTTGACCTTGGGCAAGCAGTTTAATTTCTGCAGAAAGGGGATAACAGTTCCTCTGAAATGTTGACAGTAAAGTGAACAAATAAGCAATTTTTTAATCTCTTTTGGTCAGGCATTCTCATTTTAGTAGGAACTCCAGAGCTTCTATGCAAATGTGTTAGGAGTCAAGGGATGGCCCATGGAGGACTTCATGTGCCTTCAAATACTGACCCTTGCACCTCAGCTTGATGTTGCATGTGTGGGTTTTTTGTAGGGGTGGAGAGATTTATCTCTGATCTCCAAGCTATCTTGTTTGCCATCTTATTATGCCACGCTCTTACGGCGTGTAGGTGATACATGGATGGAAATCTTACTTCCTTTTTGCACAGGGATCACATGCTTCATTCCATGTTTTTAGTTTTGAAATAGTATGTCGTTGTACTGAATAGTGATGATATTAATGAACTCAGCCCCATAGGGTTAAGTGTAGCAGTGGCTCCATTTGCTGCTAGTGGGTTTGCCTCTTGTGCTTTGCCTGAAATTATCCGTGAAGTCCAAAGCAGTCAAATTGCTGCTTAACATCACGGTGACAAAACACCTTGTGACAAGAGAGCAACCTTTCACGTTTTTAATTTTTCAATTGTGTTTTTTAAACTTTGAAGTTCTGTTTATTTTGACACCTGATATTTTCCAAACCACATTTTCATTTGGTGGGAATAGCATAAACATGCATTAAGGGCAGAAAAGCCCGAGGAAATGGTGATAAGTTATTCCCAGGATGTAAATAATTTCCTAAATTTTGAGCTGTACAAGTCTGATGTGTTTTAAATGGCCTTCCAGAATGCAAAATGGAACTTACTGTGGCATTTAAGCAACAGTTTACTGAGGTGCTAGTTATTCCACTTGGCTATATTTAGGAGTCCAGGAAACAACAAAGAGAAAAAAAATAGCTAAACATTCTTGCAAAAAATTAAAGGAACAGTTTAAACTGGAAAACTGATGTCTACAGCAAAAAATCACAGCTGCTAAATGTTACTAAATCATAATAGCTGTGATGGTTACATCCCCATCTTTCTGTAAGACATCTTCACCTACGTGAAGGCCCCCTGATTTAAACAGGTCTCTACAGCAGCATGGGGGCTGGTATTAGAGGATCCTGGTAAAACTGAATAGCTATTGTAAATCAAGGCCTGTTGTTGCATTCCAAAGGGTTAAGAAGTCACTTGAAGGGATGTATAGACATGAGTGAAACATAGGACGTGTGAAGAAACCGTGGTACGGAGGCTTCATGCTGGTAAAGTCTCAGCTGTAGACTGAGTCCAGTTTTGGACAAAATCAGAGAGGGAGTCCGAAGGCTTCCCCCGTGGCCTTGGGGAACACATTCCATGGGGAAAATCAGAGCAAATTCCGCTCACTTGGTCTGTGAAAGTGTGGAAGGCTGAAGGAAGACAGGGTCTTGTGGCAGCCCCAGAGCCAGAAGGTTACAAGAGCAGGATTGTCGAAGATGACATAGGCATTCTCTCTAGTGTAATGAAGCTTGCACACATATTTAGTAATGAAACAGTACAAATCATGTAGGTAAATGAACACAGCTTGTTTGCAGCAAACAAAGTAGGTAAAGTTGCTGGAGCCTGTATTTTGCACTCCCCCTTCTGAAGTGATGTAACTTTTACCAACCTTTAAAATACTGATCATGAATGAGTCACTGTTTCTCAAGGGTTTTGGTCAGCTGTTCCAGTTTACTGGTCTGGAATCTCACTTCTACCATCCAGTCTCCCTGAACTGGAAGGGTGGTCTTGTGCTTGGCTCTCGGGCTTCGGCTCAGAGTGTGACCCCTCGCCGCAAGCAGTGGTGAGAGGCACCCCTAATGAGATCCCTTGCTGCTCACTGGACCTATGTGGTTTTAAGTCTTGATAACGCGAGGCTATTTTGTTAGCAGCTTTACTTTCCAAGTCTTTTCCCCTTCCAGCACCCCTAGGTACGGCTCTACTGGATCAGTTACCATCTGCTCCAGTGTTTGCATTTAGCCTGCAGGGCCCGTGATCTCAGAAATATTTCCTGTAAATGGAATCTCTCATGCCAGGGCTGTCAAACAATAGATATATAATTGGATAAAACCTAAACTGAAAACAACAAACAAGAAGAAAACTACATGTTGTGCCATACGCAGCACGTGGGGCCGTCCAAAATGGGATACACTCCTTGTTTATGTCTGAAGCTGCTCTTGTATGTCTCTTTTTATTCCTCGTTTCCGTTCAACAAAATCAAATTAATGTAATAACTCAATTCCACGGAGCATTTTTTCCCCTCTTAATATCCAACTGGAGCAGCTTGTCATGCGTTAGCAGAACAGCATTATCTCCGCAGCAAACACACGTCCTGCGTTTTCAGTCCCAATCTTGCTCTTGGATACTAGATGGAGCCCTTCTGAAGGTGGCAAATCTTTCTCCTTGCCTGTGTTCCAATGGCCAGGGGCTAGGCTGGCCCCAGGGGAAATCAGCAGGTGAGTCATAAGCAACCCATGCCTTGGTGAACCAGAGCCAGGGTCAGTGTGCAGATGATTATGTCACGTGCCACACAGTGGAAAAGCAAATGCGGGCTTGTGTTGGATGCTGCTCCTTGGGCCTGCCTTCAAGAAGATGCAAGTGGTGGAAAACATCCAGTATGAAGAATCTACACCTGAGCGTTAAAAACAATTCTGAGTAAACAAATCAGAACTTGATGGCTGTGATTTTCCCCTTGCTCATACTAGGAGTTTTGTTCATCATCACTGCGAGAACAAACTGCGTGAATCGTGACCGTGCCAGTAGTAATGAGCTTACAGATATATTTTCTGTTTTGTTGGAGGGACTGCAAATGCTGTACGCTAGTCATAGCTTCCAAAAGCTGCTCAGAAGTACGCTGCAGAACATCAAAAAAGGAATTGAATTCAGCTTCAGTCAAGACCAGTAATTGGTTTTTATACTTTAAAAAAAAAAAAAAAATCCCCAACCAAAAGCTGTTCATCTGTCTCTGGTAGATAAAAAAAAAAGCCCTGAGTTTGAATTTGAGTGCCCTCAAAGTAGTAACGGTAATCCTAATAAAGGGGCTGATTTGTAAATTATTCCCAGCAGACTGTGCCACCATGTTGTACTAACTTAGGCTTATTTATGATAAATGTAGTCTAAAGCACTGGATATATATACCTTGAATCCTTTTTAATTCCAACAGAAAAGGATTACATTTTATCAATGTAGCTTATCTCCTAGCATTCTGCCTCTTTTCTTACATCATTTTTTTGAATGTTCAAAACATGCCCTTTTTCTTCTTGTCTTTCTACAATAGCCAGCAATGTCTAAATGAATAATAAAATCCTGGTGCCGTTTTTGTCCATGGGGTATTTTACTGATCTCGACAGTGGCAACATTTCATTAGTAGTACTTAAATGTAGACCCATAAATTCACCCTTCCTAAAAAAAAATGATCTGATGTTGCCTATTAGTTTTCATTTGCCTTTTACTTGAGCTGTAGGCTTGGTTGTTTGGAAAAAAGATTGGGTTTGATGTGCCTTCGTTAAACAAGTAAGGCGAGCCAGAAGCAATCAAAACTACATGTCAGTTCATGAAGAGTGAGCCTTGGTTTCTTTGTCTGGAAGATTAACGCTTCCTCGGGAGGACTGTAATAGGATTGATCCTCCCAGTGGCACTTCAAAGACACATGCTCCTGAAGATTTTTCCTGCGTCATAGACAGTACCTCTGGAAGTTCAGCTTTTGCATGTGGAGGGAGGCGATCCCCAGAGCCCTCTTTCTGTGCAGGGATCTACCTCGATTTGCTGGTATAAGGCTGAGTGTAAAGCTCCTGCACCCGAAATCTGGTTCTTAGCCTGCATTTATATGCCTCTGTACACAGATACATTTTTTGCAGAGAAATGTCTGTAAACTGTGATACCTGTGGTCACAAAATTGCTGATGGTACCCTCCCGTGAATTTAGAGGTGTCTGGGGCCTGATCCCTGCCACCAGAATCGTGTGTGCTTTTGTACCTCCTGTTGGTCTTGGATTAAAAACCAAAGCAATATGATGCTGGCATGGAGACCTGGGCACTGTGTCCCATGTAACTCTCAAACTAATTCCCACATATCTTCTCGTCTTCCTGGTTCCCCTTGTCCTTCCTTCTCACTGAGATGGACAGTTGTAGAATGAAGGATGGGAGACTGTCCTCCACCAGGGATGACAGCCCATTTTCAGGTGGTTAGGCTGCTTTCCATGGCAATGGAAACCTTGAAACCCTTCAGACTAAAGGCTGAGAAAGCCAGTTCCTGGTTGAGTGCTCACTGATTGTCTGCAGAAGGCAACCCTGTGCATTTAGAGAAAAGAGAGGAGTGGTATTATGTGGGAGAAGCTGAACCTCTGCATGTTCTGCTTGTTTGGCTCTATGGGTAATAGGGCCCTACCTGCCTGGGTCGGGCAGCTTTGAGAAGTAGAACTGTGGTGACCTACCAAGTTCTGACAGCTGCAGGGCTCTGAGATGGTCCCTCTTATTCTCTCTGTATGCCCCACTGAGACCTGCTGTGCCTGTGTTCTGCCTCAATGCTGTAGACTTCGGTCAGTTGGCTGAATCATAGGGTGAAACCCACTCCGCATGTCCCTGACAGACATCAAGGAAAGCGCCAGAAAGTCCCAGAGCACTTTGTTCATTTAGTTCTCGTTCTTCCGATGACAAGTTTTGCTCTCACACTGATTGAAATGAATGGGATTAGACAGGACATACCAGTTATGATTTAATTTTTCACTTCAAATTTTCTGTCAACCTCTGTAATTCTATTGCCAGGATTTCTCATAAAGCATCTTGGTATGTTAGTTAATACATTTAAATCTACTTAAAAAGACTCTCTCTCGGGAGAAAATGGAGCCCTGCTTAACATTCCTTATTAGCTTGCTTAGGGGGGAAAAAACGGTTGTCCTTGCCATATTGGCTTACGAAGGGAGTTGCATTCTTACTCCATGTACTTTAGTAATTTGTAATCTTCCGCTCTAACTAGCTTATTTCCATGTTCTAGCGATTCAGTCGTTTTAGTGTCTGCTTTGACTAATAATGTGGTGTGGCAGCGTAATTTCGATGACCACAAAATGAGCAAGCAAAAGTTGCAGACTAATTCTGGTACTTGGATGTACCCAAACAGATATTTCCCGCCTGCACCGCGCCGCTTGCCAAGCCCCCGGCTAACCAGCCAGCAACACCGAGCCTCTGGGCCCCTCTGGCCCCTTCTACATGGCGAGCAATTGCCAGTAAATATTAAACAAGTGATGGAAAGCACCCTTCGCTGGTACTTCTCACATTACGAAGCTGCATGCAAGCCTTCCAGCCTCGGGGTGAACAATCCCTGTGTTTCCCAGCATCGATGCGGGGAAGCAGGACTTGGCACTGGGAGCATGTTGAAGACGTTTTGCTTGGGCAGGATGGGATGAAGCTCTCTATTCTTTGACGAAAGCCCAAAGGGAAGAAGAGCTGGGTTCTTGGAGCGCCCCAAGATCAGTACCCTAGGAGGTGGCCAATGACATTGCCCAGGTGTGGCCCTGTGTGCAGCCATTGCCCTTGTGATGAAAGGGAAGTGGATGGCATGTTGCTGACTTTTTCCGTATCAGGGTTGTGCTTCTGGCTCATTGCAATCCCATAAATTAAGCCTCTGCTCGCTATAAATTAACCACCATATTAAGTGCAAAGTCCAGAAATAAAAGGACATAAATACTTGCATTTGAAAGCTGTATTGTAGTCTGTAGATGTTTAAGTGGGGGTTTTATCCTTTAGATTAGGAATACCACTTATCTCATCCTTCTGGTTATTTTCACTGCCCTTCTAACTTGGAGATAAATATTCCTTAATGGTTTTTTTATGTGTTTTATTTCTTTTTCCATGATGATCAGATCAGTTCTGACTAAAAATGAAGCCAATTATCAAGAACAATAAATAAAATAGAAGTGCACATTGCTCCTCCCGCACTGGAAGAAAGATCAGTAAGTTGAGACAAAACAAATTTAGTTGCCAAGTCTAAGTACCAAAGGCAGCAAGGAGAACTCAGGCCCCATCCTAATTAAAGAGATCTAAACACAATGAAAACACATTGTACTGATGTCATACGTTAAAATATTTATAATTGCACAAAAGGAACTGCAGCCTATTGAAACCATTTACAGAGCTCACCATTGCTGTGAGCTGAAGAGAGGAGTGACTGAAAGGGCTGGTTTCGCTCAGACCTAAGCCCTGGAAAAGGTCTGCTGTTCCAGTTCCACCTATGAGGTCTGATGCCACCTTTCCACTTTGCTTTGTTACCTGCTGAATACAGGAGAGTGCTGTGCCGTTACATCTGAGGACAAGAGATGGTTCTGCCCAAAATGGGCACTGCATTGCGTTCAGCAGCACTAGAGTCATTTCTGTTAAGAAGCTGCCTGCAAGGTGAGGGCCCTTTGTGTCAGTCCTGCCAAAGGGAGGAGGGGGCATCCAAAAAGGCAGGGAGTGGCCTCAGATAGGCTTGACAGGCTGAAGGTGTGGTTAGGCAGCAAGAAATACTCTTGCCTGCCTGCTGTGGTAAACTAGTGGGAAAAACAGGTGTGTAGGATGTTGCAGTCCAGGAAAAGCAGGGAGGAAATAGGATGATCCACAGCCGTACGTATGGAGGTGTTGGAAATGCTGACAAGTCTGCCTCAACTGCCTTCCCGAAACTGTGTATAACAGGGTAGGTGGACAATAGGCATGAGTGCCTCATAGCGCTCAATTGGCTGCTTAAACCTGACCTTACCTACATACATTTTGTAAACAAGAGCCCCAGTATGTGTTGCCACAGAAGCCTGCTGCTGATGTGCTCACTTAAATATTTTTTTAGTATGTAAATAGGTTTTTGGCTGGACATAATGTACTCATTGGAGTAGGAAATTTCTCAAGTGTGGCTTAATTTAATATCTTCCTTATTTGTGCTTGTATTTCTTGGTATTGATTTTCACAGAATCATAGATTCATATATTCGTTTGAGTTGAAAGGAACCCTTAAAGGCAATCTAGTCCAACTCCCCTGCAATGATCGAGGACTCCTACAGCAAGATCATGTTGCTCAGAGCCTCCTCCAGCCTGACCTTGAATGTCTGCAGGGATGGGGCTTCCACCACCCTTTTGGGCAACCTGTTCCAGTGCCTCACCATCCTTATTGGGAAAAAACTTCTTCCTTATATCCAATCTAAATCTCCTCTCTTTTAGTTTGGAACCATTTCCCCTTGTCCTGTCACAACAGACCCTGCTGAAGATTCTGTCCCCTTCTTTCTTTCAGCACCTCCCCCCCCCCCATTTAGATACTGAAAGGCCACTCTTAGGTCTCCCAGAAGTCTTCTCCAGACTGAACAGCCCCAGCTCTCTCAGCCTGTCCTCATAAGGGAGATGTTACATCCCTTGGATCATTTTCGTGGCCCTCCTCTGGATGCACTCCAGCAGGTCCACATCTCTCCCTTCTGTACTGAGGGCTTCACATCTGGAGTTTCATGTTTTTCTTCCTCTAATACTGGTAAGATAAAAACAAATTTCTAAGTTTCTCCAATACTAAGGAACTCTGGCAATGTGTGAAAATATTGATACTTCTTAGTGGCATTTATAGAAGAACATTTATTGCGTACTGTTTTTAGAAGGAATTTTATCACCAGAAAGGTGATTAGAATATTTAATTGAATACCTAATAATAATGAATATCTAACAAAATATCTAATGTGTCATTTCAGGGAAATTCAATTGGCTAGTGCCAGTCCATAACATGCCTTTCTATAATACTTAATGTGAAATGACAAACCAATCTGTAAATCATATAGCAGAAGAAATGGGTTTTACCTCTCTGAAATTATCAGTGAGCCAAGAAATGCTATCCTGTTTATGCCCAGCTTTGCTAGAACTGGGAAAAAAAAAATAATGTTGTCAGAAAAAGATTGATAGCTCTGCAGGGATACAGGAAAGAATAATAAGTGTTAGTTGAGGTGTGTTAAAAAGGCATTAATGAGAAAAGATGTGTGCTGTTTTTCAAGCAGTTGTGGATCTCAGTGGAGGGATGCAGACGGCACAGTGCTCATCTCACTTTATCCAGCTTGGAGGTTGAGCCAGTTCCTGTCCAAAACCTCTGAAAACATGAGCATGAGGCTGGCCCCAGGATTTCCGAGTACATGGAGGCAGTGGCTGGAGTCTGGTGCCATGCTCACATGGAAGGAGAAATTCTTCACTCAAAGGGTGGTGAGGCACTGGCACAAGCACACACTGTGAGGCACAAGAAGCTATGGGTGCCCCATCCCTGGAGCTGCTCAAGAACAGGTTGGATGGAGCCCTGGGCAGCATGAGCTGGTGGATGGCAGCCCTGCCCTTGGCAGAGATGTTGGAGCTAGGTGATCTTTAAGATTGCTCCCAACACGTTCCATGGTTCTAGGATTCTACATGGTTCTCCAGCAGTGTGGAGGCAGTTCAGTTCATGGGTAGTCTAAGCCACTGAAGTAGGCATGACCTACATCATAAGGCATGATGCTAAGGGCTTGACATGAAAAAGACCGTGGAGGTCTTTCTCTGGAAGGTTAAGAGCTTTTAAGGTTTGCAGTTATGCCGTGCCAAATGTGAAGCTAGATCTCTCTTCTTAACACCCTCTCCACAACTCAGATCAGAGGTTCCCAGCCTGTGATACCCACACGGCAGTGTTACCCAAGCCTGTGCATATGGCCCTCTCATGCTCTGAAGCAGCCACAGGAAATGTGTGCCAGTTTTTGTCTTTTTCTCTTGATATGTATGGCAGCAATGCTGTTACAACTAGACCCCTGCAACGGCTCATGTTATTCAGCTGTTTTCAACCCTCCTTTTCTAGTTTTGTTCCTCACAGGGTCACGCTGACACTTGCTTTCCAAGAGGACAGCACTCAAGCGATGAGCATCCCTGCGCTGAGTACTCAGCTCCTGCTGAAGCCATTCTGCTTCTAGCATCTCCCACTCCACTCTGTGTTTACTCCTACAACAACTCAATTAGGGGGATGGAAATGAGATGTCAAAATGCCCCAGGCTTCAGCGGCTTGCCCAGCTTCACTCAAAAGGCTTTGGCAGAGAACTGCCTCCTGAAATTTGCTTGCCCTCCAGCAATGGCCTGTCTCATCTCTTCACCCTGAGGGACAGCCAGGGTGAGCGGAAAGTCGCAGGCATTCAAAAGACAGTTTAAAAAAATCGCTTGTTTATTTAACTTTCTAACAATTTAATCAACATCCTATTATTCTTGGGAAGTTTAGATACGGCCTTACTTTTTTTCTTTTCCTTAATTCAGCTTCAGATACGCACTCCTGGGGTCAGTCCTTTTACACAAAGCTTCAGCCTTGGCAAGATAAACGGAGCCTAACAGAGGAGAGACATATTTGTATAATTTGTTTAATACAATATGGATGTATTCCTACAATTCAGTGTTTAACTACAGACATAATTTGACTAGGGAGAAAAGTCCCTCACTTCTCTTCAAATGCTGTGCATGAGGCCTGCCTTGCTGACAGATTACAGAGCGGGTTTTAATGTGGACATGGAAAGAATGCCAAATTCAGCTTTCCTGGCGATAATTGCCGTAGAAAGAAGCTGGATTAGAGCAGCTGGAATAAAAAGTTGAGCGCTAAAACAAAAATGCTAATTACCAGTTTCTCTAATCATGCAAAATTAATGTTTTATGACATTTTAATATGATGCTTTTAGCCTTTCCCACTTTGTCAGTGCCAGCATCCTCTGAGCAGCTCAGGGACGCTGTAATTATGTGCTCCAGGCGATCGGCGGCTTTGTGTCTTACCTGGCTGCTTTGAGATGAGCCACAGTCGTGATATTCCGACCACTGTTGTGCAAACTGCTGCTCTCTGGGAGGCAGAAAGGAGAACGACCAAGAGAGAACCCCCAGCACTTACTGTGAGCCTTTGGACAGGCCTGGGGAGAGCTTTGAATGTCTGTTGTGCAGCAGCCTGGTAAGGTGGCTAAATGCAGGCTCTCAGGGAAGCGTGTTCACAATGCATGGGCTGCTCGCAGTTCCCACACACAGATTTTGGACTGTGGAAAATTTTGGAGCACTATGATCCCAGGTTTGAGCCCATCCCTGTCCCTCCTGTTGAGATGGAAACCCTTTAGGTACTTCTTAAATCTCCTTTCTTAAATCTAAATCTCCGGCCATCATTTTCATTTCATTTTTGAGGATTGGTGGTAGATTTGTATTTAAGGGGACAGCAATATACTCTTTACTTTTTTCAGGGCTTAAAATTTCCCTATAGTTCAACGTTAATTCTCTGCTGATGCCTAATTTAGATGGTCCGATTGGCTTATTTGCAGACTGACTGGGGTGCACTGCTCTTGAAATTGAATCTGTATTTTAATTTCCCTTTTAATCTGTTTCTTCATCAGAGAGAATCGTTATTTCTTGGTAATGTTCTGTAAGAGGAGAAGACTGCCGCTCTTATTCCAACATGTCACTTTACAAGTGTACTGCACGATTTGGACTTCATGTGTTTCCAAGAAGTTGCTTATTTCCTCTATTTATTTGGGTTTATGGTTATTAAATAGTGTGGGAAAGTAAGGGGAAAATGTTCTTGCTTCAGATGGATGGTGCAGCCTGTGCACAGCCCTGTTTTCCACCCTACCCCCATCAGAGGGGCCGGGACGTGAAACAGCTGGTGCATCTCTCCAGAGACTAATGTGCTGTCTCTCTCTCCATTTTGTGCTCGTAAGCCTCAGGCATTACTCTGTAAGTGCACTCCAGGAATTAAATTAATTTACAAGCTGGGGAGTAGGCTGTTTCTCCTTGCTCACAGGGCTTGGATAGGGCTGCTACTGTATAGCCAGGGCAATGGGATGGCCACGCACATTGTCCTGGAGAGCACCTGCAAGTGAGGCAGCATGCATCCAGCACCACCGCAACCACGTGGCGGGGTGGGTCCTGGTGGTCCTTGCTGGGGTTATTAGGAGATGGTTTGGATAAGCGATGCCTCCTCTTCTCTTAGCCTTTATCCCAGCCGTGGAGGTGTTTCTCAGTTTGCCAGTTTACTTCTAAGTCATGTCCGTCCATAGTTAGAATTGTCTTAAACCACCTCCCATGTAAGTGACTGCTGTTGGGACCTGGATCGTGCTTTGCTGCATAGGAAACATGGCTGGTGCTTGTCTCTAGATCCATTCAATCTGCAGCCTCTAGCTTGCCTTAACCAGCTAATCTGAGCACTCAGGAATAGACTGTGTTTTTCATGTTTTTCTGCCCGTGTCAGTAACAGCCATGCCCTTTGCTGCAGTAGCTTACTGGTTCATCCTTTCGCCGCCTTTCACCCTCTGCTCAGCTCCCTGTCCTGAGGGACATGCTTTGTGTGCTGCTTTGCGGCCCTGGCATCCTCCTTGGTGGTTCCTCCAGTGCCCACTCTCATTGGAGCTGACATAAACCAGATCTTCCCTTGTGCCTTCAGCCAGAGACGTCCATGGGAACCTTGTGGAGGGGCTGCATGGGCAGTGTTTAAAGTAGGGATGGGTCTCACATCATACCGTAGCAGATGGTAAAACTTGACCAAAATATATTAAGATGTGATTTTGCCACCATCATCTCCTTATGTTTTTATGTGCTGAGAACCTGTTATCCCATGGACATCAGGCAGCAGACCCAGCACTACTCAGAGCTGTCCTTGCAGTGCTTTCCATCGGGCAGGCTGCTGAGCAATTGTGCAGTAAGTGGAGCCCCACACTTGCAGGCTGTATTGTGGTGTTTCTGCATTTGTTGCTAGGGAACTGCACTGCACCTTGTGTTACGCCGTTTGGGGTAAAATGGGCTCGTTGTGTAAGTAACAGCCATGCACCTATGGGGGCCGGAAGGGAGAGTTTCCCATGGCATGGGCCTGCCATCCATGTGGGTCTGTGGAAAGCCAGCAGTGATGGCAGCAGCCCAGCCAAGAAGGCAGGAGTCAGGGGCGATGTTTAAACAGCTTCAAAGCATAATTCATGCTGAGTGTCACGGTGCAGGAATGCCGGAGGCTGTTTGATCTTCCTCCTCGCCTACCTAAAGGTGAAGGGCTTTTTTTGGAGTTTCTTAAATCCCCTGAGAAAAGGTAACTATAACAATGAGCGAGCAGATGTGTGGGAGTGAGTGCAGCTGTAACTGGATCCAGACGCTCTGCTGTATGTAGGGACATGAAGGGAATGTTCCAATAAAATTCACGTAATAAAAACCCAAGCCCTTTTTTTCCTGGTTAAACTTGGACTCACATGTGCAGCATTCCTGCAGACTTTGATGTGGGTTGATGTTAGCACCATGCGAAAATCGACTGGCAGAATGATTTTTAACAGGCTGAGGGTACTGGAAGGTAAATCCATGGAGACCTGCAAATTTAAATAGAAAAACACTTGCCCAATTAAGACTTCGAGCAAACAGATATTTCAGTGATGCAATCACCCTCACCATATGAGCTTTCTGCTCCAGTAAAGACATTCTCAGACTTTCAGAAGCCCATGTCTGTGTGATGTTGCCACAACCTTCACCTTCCTGTGTGCTCCTTGGTTCCTGACCCATCAGGTGAGCCGCTCTCTCCTGGGGGGAATGGGAAGAGTGGAGTCATAGAATCATAGAATCATTAAGGTTGAGAAAGATCACTAAGGTCATTTAGTTCAACTGCCAGCACATCACCACCATGCCCACTAACCATGTCCCTGTGTGCTGCATCTACCCTTTTCTAGAAGACCTTTAGGGACAGTGACTCAACCACCTCCCTGGGCAGCCTGTGCCACCGCCTCACAAAGAGCAGCAGCGTCCACCACTTCTCCTTGTTTTCCTGTGTTCATCAGCTCTGTGCTGGATTAGATTTTTACCAGACAAATTGCACAGTGGTGCGTTTTGTTCCTGCCCCATGCCGGCTTCTGAGCGCAGGCTGTACTAGACATTTCAGTGCAGCCAAAAGTGCCTTCCATCTGCCTCGCAGCAACTGAAATCCTCTTTGTGTACAAAAACAACTGAATGCACACTAACTATGCCGGGACGCAGCAGGAGCACCACAGGACATCTGCAGTGTTTCCCTGTGCTGTGTCCCACTCCTCTCCCCCCATGCCATGGGGTATGACAGCCCCCAAACCCCAAAGCCTCACTGGCTGTTTCTAATCAGACCCCTCACTCGTTAATTGTGGAATGCGAGCAGGGTGTGTGCTCGTTAGGGCATTGCTCGGTACTCATGTAAGGCTCTTCTGTGAGTCCAGCTCTGACATAAGACTGTTTAATTAGTCCCAATTCCATCAAGCATTGGTCTGCATAACAATTTGCCGTGGAAGCATTTGGTGATTTGTACATGAAAGTGTAGGGAACAGCTGCCTTGTCTTTCTGTAGGTTTTCCAAGGGAGGTGTGTATGTCCACTCTGTACAGATGTTGATTAATTATTATGGGGAGGATACAAGGAGCTGAGATAAATCTAGTTGGTCTTGATTGAGGATTGACTGTTCCAGAGGCTTTGGCTGCTCTCAGATTCAGCACTCAAGGATGCTCTGAAAGTTTTGCCCGCTCTTCTCCAGGTCTTTGTTTGGTATGTTTTGATTGTGAGCTTTTAGGGAACTTGCACTCATTTATTTTAGTACATGCACAGCCTGAATACACTACACAATACGCACTGACAACTTGCTTGGTGTGTTTGCTGGCCATGCAGACTTCGTTAGGCAACAATGCCAGATCTTATCTGGCTGGGACTGGCACATGGCCACAGATGGACTGCATTTCTTCTTCTAGCTGCACACGGCAGCTCCAATTCGGCAGCTTCTGAGGTGCAAACACATTGTGCATGCCAGTAGGGACTGAAACTGGGCATCATAGGGGAACAGAATGGATTAGGATGGAAGGGACCTTACAGCCCACCCAGCCCCAACCCCATGCCATGGGCAGGGCTGCCACCCACCAGCTCAGGCTGCCCAGGGCTCCATCCAGCCTGGCCTTGAGCACCTCCAAGGATGAGGCACCCACAGCTTCTGTGGGCAGCTGTGCCAGCGCCTCACCACATTCTGAGTGAAGAATTTCCCCTTAACATCTCACCTAAATTTCCCCTCTTTTCATTTAAAGGGTAAGAAATTGGAATAGCTCAAATCTTCTGTCAATGTACACAGCTGACAAGGGGTTAGGTTGTTTTTACGCATTGTTTGCACAAATTGAAGTGAGGATGGATGTCATACCAGCCTGAAACAGAGGAATCAGTAGACAAAGTCCGTTTATGCTTCGTTTCTTTTACCTCACCAATCTTAGTGTGGCTACAGCTTTGTAGAGGTGGCAAATGTTAAGAAGGACCTGCTTTTCGAACCTAGGATTGAGTTTCAAAACCCTTCCCGCCACCCGCAGCTTCCTCTAAGGTCTGAGTTGTCTACGTTCATGTTATTTACTGAAGGGAAGGTGTGTGGGAACTGGTGAGTCACAGCTTGAACCACTGAATGAGCACCTGAAGGAAAGACTCAGTCAGCCCTGGGAGCACCGGTGAAGGCAACTTACCTGTGTGACCAGAAGGGGTGGAGCTAGGCTCAACCCCTCTTAGATCTTATTTAAGGGCTGACTGCCACTGAGGAAGGGTCTCTTGTTGGAGATCTTTCCTTTGGAGGTCCTTCCTTTCGAGCCTAGATCCTTGGAGATGGGTGAGCATTCATTTTTCCTTCCTTTTGTGATATCTCCTTGTTTGTGCTGGTCCCTTTTCCTTTACAGAAGGGAGATGTAGTAACCCTGTCTTCATTTGCATGCCAGGGCAGGGGCATTGCCTCTGTTGAGTGTTGTCAGCTTGTTGCTGGCAGTGAAGCTGTAGTTCCTGTTCTTCCTATGGGCATGGGTAGGTGGAGGATACTGGAGGTCTTTGAAAGGATCTCCAGGAAGAAGCTGCCCTCCTTGATAACCTGGGCCCTGCTAGAGGTGTCAGCCCTCCTGGGGTACTGGAGGGTGAGCCACCTGCTAGGGCACCCCATGAGTACTCTATGCCACCAGTGTGACATGTGGGGTCCCACCTCCACAGTCTGATCCATGAGAAGAAAAAAAAGAGGGTGGACAGAGGTCCTCTGTAGGTGTTCCTGTACTTTCTATGTGTCGTACCAAAATGAAACAAGAGGGGAAGATAATGCTGTTAAAATCTAGTCTGTGTAGAGAGTATTTGGTAATCATGATGTAGTTTATTATGGTTTTATAGTTGTCGTGAATAGTGAGGGGTGACAGGAAAGCATCACAGCTGCATCAGGATTTCCTTGCTAACTGACCTTTCTCTACCTGAGACAGAAAGAAAATAAATGCTAGTGGGCAGAGGAGGGGGGGGGAGAAGGAGAAAAACAGAAAGTAAATGGATGATTAGGCATGAGATAAAGGAATTGTGAAAGGGACGAGAGCAGTACAATGGTCTGTACTAACAAAAGTTTAGCAGTGTTTCCAAACTCTGTGCTTTCGCAATCTGAAGCCAGACAGTTAAGTTTTTTTGGTTTAGTGTTTGTAGCCACAAAAATGTGTATTATTTCCTCCTTACCCACAGTGTACTCAGAGTCATCCATCCAATACAGAAGTTAATCCCAAATAATCTCATCACCCAGAATAGAGAAAGTGCCTCCAATTTTACAACCCTTTATTTGCTTTTTACTTCCATACATATCTGAATAGAACTTTCATTACAATGTTTTGGGATCTTTGACCCTCTTCTTGCTGTTTTCTTAGATGAGTAACTTTAGAAGAAAATTGTTCTGTATCCCTATACATTTTTCTGAGAGCATACACTTTAGAAGCCTGGTACTGGCATGGGAATGCTCAGATGGAATTAGTTCATCATAAGGTAAAGTAATTCCTATTTTATATGACCTCTTCCCTTGATTTCAGTTCTTAAGTAGAAGAATATTCAAGAGCCTCTGTATTGTTGTCAGCTGTTTATGTAGAGAAGGTAATGTAAGGTTAGAGTTCAGCTGGAAAACGTGCCACTCTACTCAAGCTCACCCATAATCACTGCTCTGCACTTACCTATGCAGAGGTGATTATTCCATTAATATTTATCAGTAATGCAATAATTTGCTCCTGTTATAATTTAATTTGTCCTCAACAAGAGCAGCTCCCAAGACTTTGATCTTTTCTCCACTGCTGGTAGGCTTAAGAGTAGTAGTGTTGCATCAGGTCACATTCAGAAGGTTTTCTTTGCATCTGAGACATCTAAGAGCTGACTGACTGCTCAAGGCAGGGAAACTACGCTTTGGCACTAGACACGATGTCCTTCTGTGATCTCTGCACATCCACTCAATACATTTCTGCTCAGAGGTTTGAAGTTTTACAGAAATGTGTTGAAGAAAAAAAACCGCCTCTGTTCTTTCTGCTTATGAAATCAATAAATGAATGTTGCAGTAGTGGGAATGTGCTAAATGCTTGCAACTTCATGCGAAGAAGGTCGTCATTTGCCAGCTGTGAACCCTAAGACCCTGAAGTTTTCTATGACAGTCGCACATAGTGCAGAATGTGCTTTTAGTTTTAGTGACTGTGTCTTTCCATCATATAGGGCTTTAAAGTACTTAAAGAAAAATCCCCAAGCTGTGCGCAGCCTCCCTAAAACCCATTGGTAGAAGTTTGGCATTAAGCAGGGAGAATTTTTTTTTTTTACCCTGGGGATTACCCATGAGAGTGAAATCAGTTGTGAAATAGACTCACCAGTTTGAATTTGACGCAGTCTGTCTGTTGACTTGCTGTTTAAAGTGCCTTTGGTTTCTCCAAGGCACTTGTTACTGTGGGATCAGAGACACTTTGTGTCTGTAATTCTGCTCAGATGGGCCTCTTGGGTTTCAGAACCTTTTTGGGCTGCCATTTACATTGGCAGTATTGCCATGTCTTAAAGGTCTGAGTCTTGCTGTGACTGATTTTCTTAAGGTCTCTGCTTCTGGAGCTGATTGCAGAGAAGTTCTCTGAAAGCTCAGACTCTGTGCAACCTTAAAGGGTCAAAAACAGAGGCTACATAAACCCCCCAGAATTACATTTTTTCCAAACCCAACTTGTTATTTTTAAGCTGGTGACTTAGAATGGGTTTAGCTCTCACACGGGAATTCACTAGGGAGTTTTCCAGAGGGGAAACTCTGTCATCTGTGTCATCTAACACAATTAATTCCTGCAGCTAGGTCTGTACTGAGCTCTGCTGTCTTCTTTGGTACTGGACACCAAGAGTAAGCGAATGACAGTCATAGATTTGTGTGGACGGCAGAGGTTTGTGTCCAGCTGTAGCATCAAGGTGTAATCAATGCAGAAACTCCTCTGCATTGTTTCAGGCAAAACTAGCTCTCAAGGCAACACACGTTTAAAGATGAGCCCATCTAGCACATGACTACAGATGAAAATACAGATGTAAATTCAGCCCCCCCCCCTCAAAAATGGATAGAGAAACCTATGTTTAAAAAAAAAAAAAAAGCTAGAACTAAGGAGGAAGGCAAGCTTGCTGTGAAGTCTGGCAGTGTGTTTGTTTTCCTTTCCTCACCGTCTTGACTGAGAGATTTCATTTCAGTATTTTTCTGCAGTATATTATGTTGAAATGTAGTGGCTTTTTGTTTGTTTTCTTTCAGGAGAGATTTTTGAGATTATGATAATTAAGAGCTCAGTATTTTGCCATTACATTCAAAAGAGTAAAAGATAAGACATTATGTTATTAGCCTGTTATGTTATTAGCCTAGGTAGACCCATTATAGCATTTATGAACTGTTTAGTAGCTAGAGATGATTGTGTTTCTCTGCACAGGTTGGATTTGAGGTATCTAAAATTTAGGCATCCAGCAGAAGGTGATTCATCTGAAATAGGTAGGGTGAAGCTAGATGATTCATCCAGGGGAGATATCTATGTGATTAGCTTAGTCTAGACTTGTAGTTTTAAGACAACTCAGGCTAGGCAAAATGAATCTTACTCTATGTCTCTTGAATTTTTTTGGAGTGGCCTAATAGAGCAGGGAGCTGTCAGTGACAGCTCTGCCAGTGATCACGCTTTGTGGCTGATGCAGTGGTGTTTATTCCCACCTGCACAGGGATCCAGTGCTGTTTACATACCCAGCAGAGGATGAGTGAGTGACAGAATTCATGAGCATTAAAAAAAATATATCCTTGGGCAAAATAGATAATATATGAAACCAAGAAGGATTACCTCAATTGAGAAGTCTACCCATCTATCGAAAGATAATAAAAATTGTGGTGGCATTTTTTTCTCTTTTTCCGTTGTGAGAGAAAAGGTCTGCAAGACTTTCCTATTTCTCATTCTGCTGCTATATTTAAGAATAATTAAAGCCATTCTGACTAAGGGTGATATAATGCATATATTCAGAAGTAGGCTTTCGGTTTAATTTTTCCAGCTGGTGGGCCTGTTAGCCCATTTATTTGACTAATCTTCGCACGTTGACTGAAATAGGTAATTGCTCTGTTCCCCCTGAGACTTTGCTTCCATTTTTTTTCAGGCATGAAAGATATTAGGCTGTGTATATTTTAAATTCAAATACTTGGTAGGATAGATTTATGTCTTTAAATACTATGCAGATCTTGCTATAATTCATTTCATATAGAACTGGAAAATGGATTAACACGTGAGTGCTAGACAAGAAAATCCAGAGCCTTATCTGATGAGACAGGAATCCTTTAATCCTCACTTCTGGAAGTGACAGCGATATCTCCCTTCATTTCATGGTGATTTTGCATTTTTATCTTAATGGGAATTTGGAGTTGATTTGTTTGTTTCTTCTTAATATGTTAAAGAGGCACTGGAATTTAATGTGGGATTGTGGTGTAGATATTGAAGGGATCCTACCCAGTACAGCACTGTTGAACGTGGTGGAGCTATACTGGCAGACACGCATCCAGAAGTTGACCTTACAGAGTCATTTGTACAAACTTTACCTCAAAACGAGGAGGCATGGAATATGCGTAACAGTCAAAGGCTGAGGACTTGCTGTATTCAGAGCTGGATCTGTGCCAGTGAAACATTGCTAGAGGAAAGAAGCAGTGAGAGTTTTAAGGTCCAATAGTTCATAAATCACCCGGGATAGAAACACATGCTGTATCCCACGGGAACGTCAAGATTATACTGTTGCAGCAGTATCCAAACAATATTCTAGCTCTATAACATCAGAGGGTACTAAACTTATATAAATAAAGGTCTTTATCTGTGTACGTATAGATAATATTTGTTATCTTAATTCACATTTTAACATGCTTTTGCTGTCCTTTTTTGTCAGAAACAATTAGATATAACAGCCTATTCTTCATGCAGTCCAGAATCATAGTGTTCAGATGGTAAAAAGCAATGATTGCCTAGTCCAGTGAACTCTTTACTAGTGGGCTGCTAAAATCATTTTGGAACTTTGCAGCAGATAGGAGGTGGGAAGATGATAGGATGCAAAGTGTTCTTTCGCATCAAATGTGACTAAGGGCACTGCTATTTGAGATAAAACTCCTGCTTCCAGCATCAGTTAGGTTTCCTGGAATAAAGTTTAATTCAAGGAGCGATGTGGCAGGAATTTCCTCATCTGTATGCAGGCTTTTTTCTAGCTTTGTTTTTTACCAGCTGTATTTTTAGCACCCAAATGAAATAGGATGATGTTTTCAGGTAGGAAGAAATCTGTGTTCCGCTATGTGGTGTGTGTGTGTGGATATACATTTGTGTATTTCCCCTAAAGCAAGTTTAATGTTATCTCAGTTTTTTACAGACTGTGAAACCCAGGAATTCTTTCTCAGTTTATTCTGGTGGGGCATAGTTTTCTGAGTAATAAAATAGGGTTGTACTTATGTTAAGTCCTTTGTTCAGAAATATTTATCTTGAGCTTAGGAATTGATTGAACTAAACACAAGTTTTTGTGGGTACCTTTCAGTATGTGGGTATTGCTCAAAAACCTATTTTTTATTATTGCTGCTTAGGTATTTTGCTTTATTATTACAAAAAATGCAAACCAGAAGGATGGTATGTCGTTTTCTTTCAAATGCTTTCTAAAATGTATTTTAAAATTGCTTTTGCATTTTGTAGGTTTTTGAGGCATTTGGTTACAGTTTTCTTACTTATTTGCAGCTGCAGAAACCCCATTTTGTCGTCTTGTTGTTTGAGAGAACATTCCAATATGTCAGCATCTGTGAAAAGCATGAAACACTTGGCTGTGGCCTGGAACCCATTGATTTCATAGATATCTTGTCCTCTGAATATTTTTCCCATAAACATTAAGTTGCATCACATGTTCTGGTTTTTATTCTTCTTTCTCCATCCCCCTCACCTCCTACCCAAATAGTTGCAGTTACAGAAAGAAAAGCAAAATTTAATTAGATCCTCTTCTCCCACGTACACTTTGTTTTGGTGTGTTTTCTTCGAAGTCCTCTATTATCATTGATAATGAGTGGATAGAATTAATCTGCAAAATCATAAATGACATCTTTTCCAGTGCACTTAATACTATAGTTAGTCTTAATCCTGTACCCCTCTGAGGTAAGACTTTAGAACTTAATACCAGGAGAAATCATAATCTACAGTTTAATATGGCTATTATCTGGTTTTAGCTGTCTGTGAAGAAGATTAAATTCCAGATGGTAGAAGTTATAATCCAAGCCTGTTACGATCACCAAAATGAACCAAAAAACCAAATGGAAAATAATCTCACTAGAATTATTTGCTCAGGAGCTTATCTTCTGTGGCCATCACCAGAAATGCGAAATATTAAAAGTGTATTTGAACCATGATGCCCCCAGAAGTCTCCCCAACGAATGAAAGACAACCACTGCCAGGCAACGTACAATGCTGGGGTCAGAGAATAATAGAATGTGGGTTCCTTCCCCAGCCCGTGGATCCTTGTCCTGCTCCTGGCTCCTTACAGGGATACACAGAATTCAGACCACATGACTGAGAGTGCTGTCCAAATGCTTCCTGTATTCCAGTGCCTGGGGCCATGCCTGCTGCCCTCTGGTGCAGAACCTTTCACTAACCCTGAACATTACATTCCCCTGTTGCGGCTCCATGCCTTTCCTTCTCCGTTCCCCTCGTGAGGAGCTGCAGCTGCCGTGAGGTGTCCCCTCAGCCTCCTCTGTTCTGGGCTGAATGATCCTAGGGTCCTCAGCCGTTTGTCTCACTCCTTGCCCTCCAGATCCTTCACCATCTTTGTAGTCCTCCTTTGGACAGTCTCTCATAGTTTTATGCCCTTATGCCCAACCCTGCCCCTGGTGCTGGAGGTGCAGCCACACAGCACAGGGCACAATGGGACGACCCAGTGGCAGTGCTGGGCCTGGTGCACACCAGATTATGGTTGACCTTTTGGTCTGCCAAGGCACACTGCTTGGCTCTCATACAACTTGCTGTCAGCCAGGACCTCCCAGATCCTTTTCTGCTGGACTGCTTTGCTGCCTCTCATTTTCCAGTCTGTACATGTATCCACGCTTGCTCCATTCTGGCTGCAGAATCCAGCACTTGCATGTGTTAAACTTTGTGATTGCTGATTGTCTGGCCCTCTAATTACTCTTTTACCCTTCAGAGTAGAGAGGGTCCTTTCCTTGCTCATCTCTTCAGGCCAGCTTTTCAGTCACCATGTCGCTGTCTGCAAGCTTCCTCCTATCTCCTTCTTGGAGAGGAGGAAGGGAAGAGAATGGGGAGACAGCGTTGAAGAATTCCTCTGCTGGGAGACTCGCTTGGATGAGCTCTGAACCCGGTTTGCCTGACTGCCACACTGGCAAGCTTGGTGAGATGCAAGGTTCCTTCACCTGCGTCACCTCAAGGCTCAACAGAGGCCATCAGGATTCTGTCCAACCCCATAGGTAGTCCTAGCCTCTGTCTCTAAGATGTTGCTAATAGAGATTCAATAGATGTGCTTTTGACTTTTGCTAAGATTTAGAGCTTAAGGAAAGCTATCATCTAGTCAGTAGTTCATATACTGCTTCCTAAGAAAATTAGGCTCTGACATCCTTCTGAAATTGCATAAGTCAGTTGTGAAAAGTATGTAGCAGAAGCGGTGTGTATTTTAGTGGGTACAATCTACAGAATTCATACTGATTTTATTCATTCCTTAGTAGTAGCATATGAAATAGGCATTGTGACAAGCTGCTTTGGAGCCATTCAGGTAGAGACTTCCTGTGCTACAGCTCAGCAGAGCCGTTAAAAACAATGCAGTATGAAAACTCACATATGTGTCAAATGTGTGATAACTCCTCCTGTTGACAGTGGTTTCCCTGCATAGAAGAAATGCATCACAAACATGCATGTAGATAAGCAGTCCTATTTCCATTTTTATAGCAGAGGAAGTTGAGTCGCACTGTGGCTCAGGGACTTATCTCTGGTCATGTTTCATGGGAATTGGATGGAGTGTAAGAACAGGTTCCCTGTTCCCAGCTTATCTCCTGCATGTCCCAATCATTCCAAAGCTTTGACTCCCAGTCAGCTGCAGAGATTCACCGGTAAACAAGGTTACTTCATGTAGTCACATGCAGGATCCCCAAAGGATTTATTTTTCAAAGGGTATGATTTATAACAGTCCCTTTTCAAGGACTAGCAGTGCTTAGGTGAGGTTAAATCAGTGATTATTCTGAAGTCCTGTTTTCAGTGCAGTCTCTCTGGATGGTTGCTGATTTTGTTCCATTTAAAGCATTTTGTGGCATGAACTCACTTTGTTTCTGCCCACATCACTGCATTCCTGGGATGTTTTTCACAGGCCTTAGCAAGATCATCTGACAGCAACTAGTGAGGTCAATGAACTTTATACACAATTAAACACTTGAAGCTAGGAGAATTAATTGTTATTTTTTCCCTGCAAAGTTAGGAAAGGATACACGGTACGTTATAGTCTGTAACAGAGTCAATGTTATGTGTGGTAATCAAGCTAGTTTCACATGATTTAATGCTGAACAGAGTAAGAAAATGATTGCATCCTTTACATGGGCCTCACAGAGCAGTCACCACCCACACTGTTTATTCAGACTCGGAGCTTTGCCATTCACTGTGTAAGCCAGAGGAGGAAAAAAAAATCCCTTCGTGAACACTCTTGAAGCCATGTATTCTCAGTGCAAAGTGTAGTTGGAGGGATACAAATGCAGTGCTTTTGGTTCAGGAGATGCAGTTTTGTCAAACAACTAGCAGCATGGCTAAGGAAGGAGTATTCAGAACCAGGAGTACTGGATGGAATAAAACCAAGCAGCTAAGGTTTCTAGCAATGTCTGCGTAGCTCTTCCTCCAGAAGCCCCCTCTATTGATACCTGAACGGAGAGGTGAAATCACCTCCTCTGCTCTGTGGAAAACCAGTACCATTCTCAGAAAACAATTATGGTGTGGTGGCTTTTGTTAAACTTGCTTCCTTCAAGAGTGAAATAAAACTCTTCTGCTATGTTATGCCTTAACTTTTGTTTGTGGGAGCATATGAGTACCAGTACCTTGCTCCCTCATGTCTAGTCATCTGTTACAGAGAATGCTCTTACTGGAAATGATTGTGAACTAGGGTGCAGGATATCTATGAAATTGTGTACGCATCCAGTGGTAGTGGCTTTACTCCTTCTACAGTTAACTTGATCTCAACAGGTGTCAACAGTTTATGGGCTGGTTCAGCCTGGTTGTGTGATGATTGGGGAGGGCATTGGGGAGCTATTGTTACAATTCCATTGGTATTTTCTATTTCACACTTCCTCACGTCTTGTGCCTAAGACCTTTTGCCTTAAAAGGGGACCCCTCACCTTCCCAGGTGCTTGCGTTTTGATATTTCTGCAGATCTAAGCTGCTCTTGCATTTGTATTTGGAAGTTTCTCTAATTTGATGCAGCAATTAAACTTTTTGTTTTAGATGTTGGCTCATTAGAGTGGCAGGGTGATCGTCTGAGGCTGTTGTTGACAGTCAGGCCTGCTCCCATGGCCTGCTCTGTGTAACCTGCAGTGTTGGAGCCACAAGTGAGAGGTGTTATTCTTCCCTTCCCCACCTTTTAATTGCTGGTTTCTTTCCGGTGCTTTCTTTTTTTCTTCTGTTTTATTTTGAATAAACGGGATGTGCACGTTCCCTTGTGCATTAGGAAAAAAAGCAGATATTTCCTTTTTTAATGATAATTGCCTGGTAGATAGCAGTGTAACATTAAAACATTGCCTTCATGTTAAGTAATGCTTCGGTGTGTTTCAGGACCCATTGAGTTTGCGTAAACCCTTGACTGGAATAGTTTTATTCCAAAATCGAGTATCTTTCACCTGTTTTTCCATTTAAAAACTAATCACGAGATGTACAATAGGTAAATCCGTGTGCTTTTGTTCTTCTTGCCAGACTCTTGCTTCATAAATTAGAACTGAGCCACTGTAAACCCAGAGATTTGGAGCGTCCTCCTAACTGCCTTCTAAAAATACTTAGTGTATTTTTCCAGTCACCAGGTTTCTAAAAGTATGGATTTGTTTCATGCTCAGTGCAGTTAGACATTATAGGGGAAGATCTTTGAGAAGCCTAAATTGGGCTCTCACTGTCTTTAGTGGGAGCTGCATTTGCAAATCAGGGAATAAAACTTTACCCAAAATGTCTCATAGTCAGAGGTTATAGGGCACATGAGTTTACAGAGCACAATGACTGTTTCACTCATTGTCTTCTGTGTTATTGAAAGCACTTACATAAGTCAGTGCCTGGAGGGAAAAGTTAGTTAATTAGCCCAAACAGAAATCCCTTTAAGTGTAGCAAGGGTTATTCAAGCAGCATTTGTATTTCCAGCACAGTGCTGTGTTCCCACTTTCCTTAGATATGTGACAGAAATGTTCCTCTCCTCCCGCCAGTTAATACGTTATTAATGCAGAAGTCATCAGTACCAGAGTTACATTTTTTGTTTCCACACTGGGACACTTAAGTACTTTTAATTCACATTTGCCTCTCTCCTCGGCAGTCTGGAAGTTGCAGTATGAAGCATTTTGGCCTGTTCAACCTTGGTCAGACATCCACTTCCACCTTCAGCCCAGACCCATGTGTTTGACTTCACTCGACAGCACTTGCCCCATTAAATCAGTTGGGTTAAGAGGAGGAAAATCATTGTTTGCTTTGTGAAGTACGTGAACTTGACAATCTACCTGGATATCCTGAATCACTTTGTACCAATATGGTGCAGGCAGTTGTCATTTTGCAACAGATAATGCCCAAAATTGCAGATACATTCAGGGAAAATACCAGCAGTGCGTCTGAGGATTTGGAACAGCCTGTGGCCACTTTACCTTGCTAAGAGTATCTTGGCTTTTACTGGTGAAGTACTTAGACAGCTTTCAATTCTTTTGGACTTATGGCAAAATCCTGATATTCAGCTAATAGTGAAGGCCAGAAACTCTCCAGCTGTCAATTTCTTCCTCTACTCCGGGGTCCTTAGACTTTCCTTTGTCAGCTGTAGGACCTTTCCTTGCAGCTTTGGGTTGATGGTGGAGCTTGCTCAATGAAACACACTGCCTCTTGCATGACAAGATGCCCTGCCAATAAGTTTCATTGAAAGGTGCTGTTTGCCTTCAGCTACCTTCCCTTGTGAAAGGAGGTTTAAACCCAGGCTGACTAAAAGGATTTTAAGGCATCTATAAAGCTCTGCGTTGCTCTTAAAACGCTACCATATGCTAGCAGATCTTCAGCAATGTCTGAAGGCTGTGCTCAGGCAAGGCCTGCATGCCCTTTTCCTCCTTCCCCAGTTCTCAAAGGGAAAGGGACAGAAATACATGAGTCTGGAGGAGCACAAGATATGCTCCACAAGCCTCTTTCTTGAGAACTGTCTCTGTCTACACAGC
The DNA here is from genome assembly GCA_023055505.1 of Callipepla californica brunnescens. Taxonomy (NCBI): domain Eukaryota; kingdom Metazoa; phylum Chordata; class Aves; order Galliformes; family Odontophoridae; genus Callipepla; species Callipepla californica. The sequence continues at coordinate 73,049,112 of JALIRH010000002.1, read as the reverse complement.
TTGGATATGGTTCACACCATGCAGGTGCAATGCTATTAAATCACATTTCTTCTTGCCTAACTAAAATAGAGAAAACAGCCCACAAGGACAACATTGCAGGCAGTTTGTTACATTAGGTCCAGGAAAACATCTCCACAGGTTGTTTTATTGTCCTGTTTGACGGTCCTTGCCCTTTACCCAGGACAGAAGCTGTTTTGTCAAATGCTTTTTGTACCCGCCCAGCTCGCAGGGACCTGGCTTTGAATGCCAGCACACTGTACGCACTGTTCATACTTCTCCACTGGAAAAAAAACAAGTAAGCTCACGATGGCCTGGCCAGCCTAGCAGCAGCATAGCACGTGGCCCAGGCAAACTGGGGTTTGAGGAGATTGCCAGACCCAGTAATCTCTGCTCAGGGCCAAATGTGGGGGCACTTTATATGTATTCCTGAACTATGTTCTGGGATGCTTTCTTGTTTTGGTGAATGATTTATTCCCCCCATATGTGTTTGGGATCACAACACTTGCTTCCTCTGGCTGACTCCTGGTGTCTCTGTGGTTGCGCTGAGCTGTCGCCCTGCCAGGCAGGGACTCTTACTTTGCTACGACTCTGGCATGGTAGGGCCTCTGGGCACAACTGTAACCCAAAAGATCAGTAATAATACGTCGTGGAGACATTCCAGATGCCTTAAATTAAACAGGCATGTGGAAAAAGGTCTTACATGCCATGTGGATGTAAGGTGGATGCTTAATAGGGTGGGTTGAGAGGGGTTGTGTTGGGTGTCTGAGTACTAGATGTAAATCCATGCTTTTGGATGGCAGAAGCTAGGAAACAAAGGTGGAGGTGGGATTTAAGACCCTTAATTCTATATGAATGTAGCTTTGTGGTTTAATGTGCACAGCAGTAGCTCTGTGGTTTATCATTTACTGAGAACTATGCTTTTCTAAGAAAATGCTCTCTTCCTGGTGTGTATCTAAGCCAAGGCCTCTGCTGTCATTTCGTTAACTGTAAGGATTACTATTTAAAATAACTGTTCGGTACTAATAAGGCCAAACAATTGCCCAATTCACGAAGCAGGTAAGTCTTAACAGAAATTGTGTTGACTAAAGCAAGGCATCAGTGTTGCATTTGAGCTTTTGCCAAGAAAAACCTGAAAGTTCCTAAAACTGGCTACAAGGCTAAGGGATCTTTCCTTTGCTTTTGAGTCTGTAAATAAGGTCCTTAGACATTTTCCACTTGGGAACACAAGTGTAGACTTGCATTTGTGTTTTTGTATGCAGGTTTTTTTTTTTAAGTGGAAAAAAACTGATTTTGTAGATTGCTCAGCTACCAGCATGCAGGTCTGTTGTTGCGCTTTTCTAATCAGGAATGCATTGTGAAATTGCTGCTCCTTGCAATGAAAAGTCATTAGATTTTTAATTTCTATTGCCGTTTGTATTTTTTTTAATAAGTCACACACTGTGATAAACTGAAACCACAGAAATGAAACTTCAAAACAAAACCTTTCCTTTGACCCACATATGGAACATACAGTTTTCCAGAAGGACAGTCTTGTTGAAATTCCAAATAAGACACCTTTTTATTGAAGCACTTGGTTACTGGGAGGCAGGCTAGATTAAGAAAATAAAGGGTGTATACTCTGTATAGCTGCTTGAATTTGGGTTGCCAGAATATTTTGGTTTGTTTGTAAGCACGGATATTTTGTTTCAGAATTAATATTGGGGCCAAGCAGTTGACAACCCAAGCTATTATGACTGCATTCACAATTCAGAAATATGTGAGTGCAAGTTCTAAATAATATAGCTTGATATTTTTGGTGCTAACAAATGCATCTTCTGTTGCATCTGTTCAGTAAAGACCAAAGCATTGCCTTGGTGCTGTGCTTTATGTAATGTAACTCCCATAAAATGGCTCCACATGTTAGGTTATCAGTAAAGAGTACTTCATTTTCTTTTTCCTCTTTCCCAAAAAAGAAAAAACAATCTGACGCATAAGGGAAGTGGTTGCCTGCTTTCAAGTAGTGAAGCTGAACTGCTGTAGAGCTGAAGTAATATGGTACTAAACTGTCTTTTTTTTTTTTTCCTGCTGGGACCAAGTGGAGCTTTGGTACAAGAGAAGCCACAGTCCACTGGATGGGTGCTGCTTCTCTTCACCTCTCCCTGCTGGTCCCCTGCTGCTAGAGGAAGTGTTTGCATTTGTTCTCTACTCCATAGCTGTGCCCACTGGCCAGGAGAAACCTGTAAATCCAATTCTCCATCAGTGGAATACAGTGTCTTTCTCTGAGTGTGAACAGGCAACCTCAGTTCTGGCATCTTCTATCTTTGGTGCATTGGCCTTTGCAAATTTAATGTTCTTCTGTTTGGAGAAGGTATTTTTGGATGTCCTGTTGCTGTAACTGACAGATACTTTTTTCCCCTTAAGGAAAAAGAGAAAACACGCACTTTGTTTTGCAATTCCACATGAGACACACAAAGGGCGCGTTGTTCTAGTCCTCCCAGCGCACCCGTCGGCTCCTTGTGTTGGCACAAAGGACCTGGCTCTCCTTGTGGCTTGTGCATTTGCACAGCCGCAGAGGCCTCTGGTTCCCCACTGAGCCTGGTATCTATGGTAGAAGGTTCCTGGCAGCTCTGTGTGCCCCACTTGGGTGTCAGGGGCCGAGCACCTTCACAGTAGCTACCCATGGCTTCCCTAATGCTTTGACGCCAGCCAGCCATCTCACTTTCTGCTGCCTGCTTTCCTATGTGTCTGACAGCAGGGCTGAGAGAAGGAAGCCCACATATACAACATTTCAGTTCAGAGGGGGCCTCTTCTATCTGATGGGCAGCAAAGATGTTAACCCTGATTCCTTTGCACAGAGGAAGAGCTCAGTCCTTGCTCTGTGGGTTTGTGTCTTTGGTGGGGAGAAGTAGCTTTAAGCTGCCACTGCCTCCTTCATGTATCCTTCAAAGTTTGGGCATGAAGAAGGCCTGTCCCCAGGGAAGGTGCGGCAGGGCTCGCTAGCGTTTTGTGTTGCATGTAAACCAGGTGTTGTGAGAGAAAAGCAAAGGATATGCTTCCTCTGACAAGACACGCTGTGTTTTAGTATACAGTGCACTCATTCTGAGGAACGTGTGCTTTTTAGTTTTCCGTGGAAACAGCCCATCGTACCCTGAAGCGCTTCCTCCCACCTGTGCTCACATGTGCCCAGGATTAGCATAGGCAACCAGTGGAGAGGACACGCAGGTTTGCCCTGAGACCTCTCTGCAGCTCTCTTCAGTCCTATATCCCTGTTCTTTCTCCTGCTGGAGAGGCTGATGTGGCTCCACTCTCACATGGGTTGAGGGGCAGCCAGGTGGCCTGCAGTTCTCCCTGCTCCGGGGATCTTCAGTTCCCAGCCCCGGGATGGTGGAGGCTTCCCTGCATCACCCCTCTGATCTGCCTCAGCCCCATAACACAAGCACGTGATGCAAGAGGTAACCATAGATGGCTCTGATTCATTCAGCTTCCTGCCTCTCTCTAAGAAAAGGCTGTAAATAGCCAAAACCAGGGGATTCCAGTGAAAAGAAGGGGCGGGTACCCGCCAGCAGAGCCACAGCACCCGGCCTCGCAGAAGGCCGGTAGTGGTGAGAGTTGGGCTTCTGAGAAGCGGGGGCGGGCGCCGTGTCCCTGTCATATCCGAGAGGCTTCCTGCGTCAGGCAGAGGGAAACATGAGGGGAGAAACCTCTGCTGCCAGCACCACTGCTTTGCCCCTGTTCCCTGCCATCCTTCACGCTGCTCAGCATCGGCATGCTCCCTGTTCTCATCGAGAAGGCAAGTTGGGAGCCCATTAGCCAGCTGAGCACCTGCCAGCAGTGCTGCCTCCAACTGGCCACCTCTTGCTGCTTCCATGCCCTGGAGGTGACAGTCCCAGCAGAGGCGGCATGAAATGGACCATGGAATGGGGATGATGTGTTGATGAGGGTGTCGTGTGATGCGTTTGGAGGTAGAGTGTGGAACTGCTCGCATGGGACAGGCCTGTTGGAGGCCAGCACCGTGCCATTGACCTCGAGGTGGCTGCGTGTTCAAGTGGAGCTCAGAGAACTCACTGGCCTCAAAATTAACTTTGCTAATGGTGAAGTTACAGGCAGCAGGTGGGAAACATAATGCTTTTTACAAGGAACAGTAACCTAATACAAAGTTCATTCAAGGCTCAGAAAAAAAAACAAAAAAACAGGTGCTGTTGAGGGTTAGCTAGCTCTGGCTTCTAAGTGAGCGCTGATGGGGAAAAAATAATTCACATGCAAAACAGTTTAATATTTAGGCATATGTTTGGTTGTAGATGACAGTTAATCTTCTGCATGTCTCTCTGGAAGAAGCTAGATCCACTGTTACTGGCTTTAGTAGAGAAGTGATCTGCCTTCCCCCACTACGTTCTCCACACCTCCCTACTAATGTATCCTTGACTCTTTCAGACTGCTTAAAATGGATTCTGCTCTTTTACTGTTAAGACATTCAAGCTCTACCTGTGTTTAATTAGATATTGGATAACCTGGGTTGTTGTATTATGAACATCTAGGGCAGCAGTCTAGAAAAACCAATCAGTCCTAGGTCAAAGTGCAATAGCTCCAGTTTTGAGCCAAGTGAAGCAATAGGAAGTGGGGAGACCTAACAAATCCAGAACATTCGTTTTATAAAAGCAACACCAAAAACCTAATCTCAAAGATGCAATAAAACTGTTAATTTTTCTGAAGTTTTCCATACCCCTTAATTCTTTTACCTCCTCTCACTAAACAGCTTTAGGAATCAGAGCTTGTGTTTGTTTTGCATGAAGCCTTAGATGCACAAGTTGATTTCTGTTTTCAAAAGCGAAGTATAAAGGAATTATTTTTTCTCTAAATGTTCATGCTGGCTTTACAAGGAAGGAAGGAAGGCGTATTGTGCGTGCCTCTGAAGGATCTGGTCCAGGGATAATTCGGCATTTCTGTAGCCTAAGGTCCCGTGCAGGTCATGCAGAGATCTGGAGTTTGCTGCTTACCCTGGTGAATGCTCATGTTAGGAGGGCAGGATTTGAAGGGAGAGGTAGCACCTTTCTAAAGTTACTGCAGTAGTGCTGCATGTGCCGGATCTCCCAATTCTTCCTGCACAAGAGCATTTGCTGCTGGATCACAGGGGTTGCTTCTCTGTTTTGCTAAATTAGCTGTGAGCTGAGGAAACTGCAGCAGGAGGAGCTTGCTACCTCATCATCACAGGATAACCCATGATGCTGAGTTATAAGCAAAGCGAAGTAGCAGGCTGCTGTCCCTTCAGGCTGAGAAATGTTCTCAGGTCTTCCCATAAGCCTACGGCATGGGATGAGCACAGAGCCTCTTGGTTAGATCAGAGCGGTAAGGAAGATGAGTGTGCAAGCCCCTGGGATTGTTTCCTAGGAGAAAAGTAATTGTTTCCAAATGCAGGAGTCTCAATATCCAGAGGAGAAAGGCATCACTCTGCAATCCCAACTTCACACAGCTGTTGCCTTGGAGTGAGGGCATGGTTTGTCTTCCACATTTCATCTGGGCTAGCTCAGCCAGCTGATTTCCACCAAGTCCTTTCTTACATGTCTTGGATTCCTACTGCTTTGAGGAGAAAAGCGCTGGTTCTATCCCAGTGGAGAAGTGCGCATGGAGCTTTGGGCTGTCTTTACAGAACCTTTCAGCCTTCAGATGCTAAAATGTATTACTCTCCCCCTCCCCAAACAAAACCCTTAGGCAGCCCAGTGGCTATACCCTTTCTCCTACAGCATTTGCCAGGCTCTTCCTCCTCACAGGAATGTCTCAACCAAACTCTCTTGCCCTTGACTTTTTTCCATGTGGGGAAATTGTAGAGGGGCACAGTTCCTCTGATGGTGATGAATGTCCTCATCTACTTTCCAAGAGCTCCTTTGCCTCACATGCGCCTCTCCTCAAGAGCATGTGGCCTCCTTTCCCTGCAGAGACTCTGTGAGGTGGCAGAGCTTCTTAGCTCATGTGCACTTTGTAAATAGTGGACTTCGGTTTTGCAACACACAAATAAGTGTTATCTGCTTGTAATGTGATATTTGTGGACGTATCTAAATACCTTCCAGTCTTCATTCCTTAGGGCTTTGCTGAGGCTGATGCAGTTCCTCTGCCACTGAACTTACCACAATGCGGTTTTGGGTGACTTCTGCTATGAGAAGAAAAGGAGGTCTTGCATGGCCACCTGCACGCTGCCCAGGAGAGAGCTGGCTGGAGGGCAGTTACGCATGTTTCAGGTCTGTGGGGAAGAGTAAACTTCTCTATAGGTTGGGATAGGCTGGGGATGTAGCAGCTGTTAATGCATCTACACTACTTGCCTGCATGTCATGCATATGTCAGGCAGCTGTGTGAGCTCCAGGCTACCTGTGGATTCAGAAACACAAACAGATCAGGACCGAGATGTTCACCACTCCTGTCCTGGAGCAAGGCTCCATTATCAGCATGGTGTTGTGTTGCCCTGGGCAAACTCGTGTGGCTCCCAAACGTGGGGCATCCCTGGGTAAGCTTTGTTTTGGGCACTGCAATATGAGGAGGTCATCAAACTGCTAGAGAGTGTCCAATGGAGGATTATAAAGATGGTGAAGAGTCTGAAGTGCAGGGTGTTGGACAAAGTGGCTGAGGACTTTGGTTTGCTCAGCCCAGAGCAGAGGAGGCTGAGGGGAGGCTTCACTGTGACTGCAGCTCCTCACAGGGAGTGGTGGAAGCGGCACGGGGCTGTGTCAGGGAAGGGTCATGTTGGGGGTTAGGGAAAGGTTCTGCACCAGAGGGTGGTGGGTATGGAGCAGGCTGCCCAGGGGCAGTGGTCTTGGCTCTGAGTGCCAGGGTTCAGGAAGCATTTGGACAGTGCTCTCAGTCATGTGGTCTGAATTTTGGGTGGTCCTGTATGGGGCTGGGAGCTGGACAATGGTCCATGTGGGTTCCATCCAACTCAGGATGTTCTGTGATTCTAAATGTATTTGTAGGGCTGGGAGCAGGTATTAGACTTCCTGCAGTAGAATTTGTGCTGACTTTAAAATCCTTTTTCTATATGATTTTTTTTTCCCCTCACCATTTTTTACATTTGTATGTTTTATCGCTGCCTCTGTCTCTCTCTTTAAAGTAGAAATGCCCTTCAATCTACACTGATAGTTTTAGGATTTTGTTGTTGTTGTTGTTTTTTAAATTCCCTGTGGAATTGTGGATATCTTTTTATAGAAACATATTTTGGTAATTCTTTCTATTCCTAATACATGTTTCCAGTCACTATAATGCTTCAAGCTTTGAGATACTGACCCATATAAGTTTCTGTCATACATTTCCTTGGTTGGTGCTTCACTCTGTTTGATCCTAATAAGGTCATCTTTGTGCACAGCCACCTGCTAATTCTTAAGGCTGTAAACTCTTTTTTTTTTTGCCCATCTGAATGAGATCAGTACTTATCTCAAGCATGCTGAGTGCATGACTATCTAAGGTATTTTTGAATGACCGCATAAGAGATCCAGTAAATATCTCTAAGGCTGAAGTCACCAGTGATGGTAATTCCTCTTTCTATGCGTTACAAACAGATGGTTAAGGAGATGTTCCATTCACTGGTAAAATTTGTTCTATAACAGATGCCTGCCAGCTGCCATTCCCTGCCCTGCTGCGTGATTTTATAGAGCTAACAAGATTAAGAAACTGTTGAAATCGATTTTTGCTTCTAAATACAGCAGATCTGATTCCGAAAGTGCTCAGAGGGCTCCATCTCAGGTGGTGCAAACTGGCACATCTCCAGCAGAAGTCTGTGGAGTTGAACCACTTCACCTCAGCCACGGTCTTGCCTTGAAGAGCAGCTCTCGTGCAAGAGAATGTCATCGCAAAGAAATCAGCAGAAGTTTCCAGAACAGAACAGCAAAGCAAAAGTGGGAAGAGGAGCGAGTTCGGGACTGTTTAAAAACTACCCTTACGAATTACCAGCCATTTAAAACCGCTGATGTTTCTTGAAACACACCATACACTGAAAACTCCATTACATCAGCTAGCTTACTGCTTAGCCCCAGTGCCTTGGCAGCAGGTTGTCTTGAAGCCTTCAGACTTGCTCATGGTTGAATCAACACTTCCCACCTGTAGCCACCGAGTGAATGCTGCAAAACCTCCCAGGCTGAAATCCTTCTGATAAAAATCTAGAGTGAACTCAGCATGAAACTGTGGAAGAACGCAGACGTATATTTTGAGAATTCATGGTTAGGCTTTGAACAATCAGATGAGTATTAAGAGAGAAAAAAAATGCAGTAGTTTAAAAATAACAAATCTACTGCATGGCAGCCATAAAAGGAAATTTGAAGGAAAGGAACAGAAAATCATGCCAGACTAACGCATTAGGAACAGCAGTTGATACAGCATGTACAAATGACAACATCTATATCTCCTTTCTCTCCCAAATGCGTGTAGGAAGCTTACAGAAGCATCCAGAGTATGCTGTTGAAACTGTCAACACTGTGTTTGCCACATCTTTTTGTCACTGTAAGCTTTGGCTGAATGCAACTTCTGTTGCTAATGTCTGTGACCAAGTTTTAAATTCAGGCCAAAGCTTTGGCGGTGCTGATTTGAGCAAGCCAACATAGAGCATCACAGGCTCCCCAAATGCATCTGCAACCTGACAGATTTGAATAGTGAAAAAGGTGACATTCAGCGTGACCCTTCCTTCCCCACTGCTCTTACAGCTGCTTTCTTCTAAGCAGATGTTTGAACCTCTACCATCTTCCTAGTCACGTGCTTAGTTCTCTGCATCCATCCCACCAGGGTCACCAGGATCCCATCAGCACCATTTCTTCTCTCTCTTCTGCTTTGTGAGGGAATGAGGTGGTAGAACTGGGTGTCAGCAGCATCCCCCAGCTGGCTGGGTGCAGTCACAGTTTCTCAAACACCCTCTTCCCTGGAGAGCCCCACTCTGAGGTCTGTGGTGGATTGAGCTAATCACCAAAGAGTTCAAGCCTGCCACAAATGTCCCATGCCATTACCACCCTCAGCTCCAGCCTGTCTTAAATCACTGCTTGCCTGCTGTTTGTATCAAAAGTCCTTTGTGAGGAGCACAGTTGCTCCTCTGTAGCTGGTCTATGCCCATCAGGTCATAAGCTGCTTACTAATTTTCCTTCTATCTTTGTCAGGTTTTTTTGAAAGAAAGGAAGAAAGAGAGAGAGAGAGAGATTAAGTCATGATATAAATAAGGGCCCTCATACATCAAACTCAGTCGTATAGAGGAGCCTTGTTATGCTAGATGTGACTTTCAGTGTCAGCTCCTCACCTGGGACTTTGAGAGAATATTAGGTTCTGCAGGATAGGTATCTCTACAAGTTACAGCAGCCGATTCAAACACACACACGCACACCAGACAAACAAAAAAAGAACAAGAGAGAGAAAAAAAGGAACAAAATGCTTTCTTTTCTGAAGTCCACAGGATGATCTTTGGATTACACAGCGTTTCCTGAAGGTGACTTTGAAAACCACCTCCCTCACTCCAGCTGCCAGGTCCCTGTGCGTGGCACGCAACTGCGACAGTCCCTGGGGAGCTTTGTCCCAGCCAAGACATGAAGAGTCCCATCTAATGGGGTCACCAGCTGCTAATGAAGTTGCACCTTCATCAATTACAGCTACAGCCCTTGAGGGAAGCTCCCCCTCCACTCCTGCTTTGGGAGGCGTGCTTTACAGTGGCACAGCAGCTCAGAGGACCTATGAGTGCTGCTAGAGGCAATCTGTTGTGAGGGCTTTTTTCTCCCTCCCTCCGCAGTGAGGTTCTTCCTTCATTTCCAAATTGAATTGAGCAGAATTTTAATTTTGGTGCCTATGTCAATTTGTCTGCTGGAGCCAAACGAGAGGGGAGTTATTCCGCTTTCTTCCTCCTGTGGAGGATCAAACAACAAATCTGTATAAGGAATTCCTTATGGAGCAACCTAAAAGGAAGATTATGAATTTTCAAAGCAGCGGCCTTGTAAACCAAGCATCTCTGCTGAATTTATGGAGCAGGAGCTCATTAGGAGTAATGATCTAAAACCTGACTGAAATCTCTGCAGCTTTTCTGACTTACACCAGATGAAGATCTGATCCATCCACCTAGTTTTACGTCCAGACACACACTTTTGTGGTGCAGACATAATTTCCTCTGCATGCTTTGCTCTGTGACAAGCAACATTTATTGGGCTTTGTATGGCTCAGCATGAGCTTATAGCAGTTTTCTCTATGGCATTTATTTTTCTCTAAGTGATGTATATTGTGGTGATGTTGCTGGTACTTTATTCAAAGCTCTAGTTCACTCCTTGCTGAGGCACAAGTGTGACATCTTGGGAGAAATAACTTCCACTTGCTCAGTACTAATCTATCTTGTTGACTTTATTTCTGTCAAAGCATACAGAGAGCAAACAATTTCCTACGGCTCTGTGCTTTTCAGCTAAGCACCTTTTCCAAGAGACTGGTGAAATGCTTGTGTCATGGAAAAAAAAGCAGAATCCAGCTACACACAAATTAAAGCAAGAGGTGCAGCGAATCAGTAATTGAGCACTTAACAGGTTCAGACTAGCCTGAGCTTACGTGAACTGAACCACTGAACCCATCCAAGCTGAACAAATGCAGAGTGTTTGGGATATGCAGGTAAAACACACTTTAGCATGGTGTTCTCTGTCTGCAAGCAGTAACATGCCAACTTGGCTAGCCCCACCAACAGCTAAGGAACTGGCTTGAACTCTCAGTTTTTCTGAACAGGATTTGCTCCTTTGCCTGAAGATACATCTAAGGATGCTGCTGTGCTCTTCTTTTTTTCTAAAGTGTTTGTCTTGGGACATGAGGGTCTAGGGATGCTCTTAGGGTTTCAGGTGAGGCAGGAAGACAGCAGATGACTTGGTCCTCTCCACAGAATCTTTGCTCTTGCGTGCCTCTGGTATCTGTTAAGCAAGATGCTATTTTTTTCCTATCTGAAGATCCAGCGTATCAAAATCAGCGTGGGGATTGCCCCAGAAATCTCCACATCTCTGAAAACAGTTCTTCTAAAGCTCGGCATTAGGCTTTGCTAACCAGATGGTGTTGCTACCACCCCATTGCAGCTGTTGATCACTCTACAGGACTTTTGTGCTGGAAAATGTTTTTCTTTTTTTTGCTTAGGGGAAAAAACCTGCACACAGTGTTACATTCTGACAGCTGGCATGAGCCTGTCCTAGGTGATCACAAGATATTTGTATCATTATTATATCTAGAGTTAATTTAGGATTCTTTGAAGCAAATGTTAGATGGAAAAAGGCGCTCGATTACCATTTAAACTCATGATTATTACAGTATTCTTGGTTCTGGCAGGTAAAGCAGGGACATCGTAGTTCTTCATTTCCTGGATCTTAGGGATCTATCTGTTGACTTACACTTAGCTGAAATGTAAGTAGCGTGTACAATTGCACTTGGCCACTGGCTGCTTCTTTCTGATACTAGTCCAAAAAAAACCCAAGTCAAAATCATAGCTGAACATTTGGCCTAGGCTATCAATAAGGTTTTTACAAATTGTTTTTAAGGAAACTGAGTAGACAGAGGCACCTGTCATTGTGCCTCGCGCATCAGCCCTTGGATGCAGGCCGACTGGCATTTTGCTGGTGGATAAAAACACAGTGTGTGATGCCAGGAGGAACATTTGAACAAGCAGGAATGCTAAGGGTTGTCGATAGTTTCCCTATAAGCAATGTGATAAGATTTTCTGTAAAATTTGATTAGCAACAGCCTTTTTATAACATGTAATTGGTGAATTTCCAATGCTAAACGCGTCGTCTTACAAACGCATAGTGGAAGGTGGGTAATAGAGTGTTACACCCGAGATGGGTGAGTTCATAGTCTGAATTTCATGTTTATCTATAAGAAAAAAATCCCCTCAAAACTAAGTGTGTCTCAAAATACACTCCTGTAGATTTTGGTTTTGAACTGCATTCTGAATTTGACACAGCAGAAAAATTTTCTGCTTAAGATGGAGGGGATTTTATGCAGACTGACTTGTACTTTTTGTCCTCTGTGTGTACTTATTTACGTATACATAGCTGAGAGAAGAAAAGGATGAAACATGTCTGGTTTAGGTTTGTAATAAACTCAAGCACCAGTGTAGCCGGAGGAGACTCTGGCCATGTATTCTGCAGATGCAGGTAGAGTCTCATTTCCAGTTTGTTCTGTAAACAGACCCTTTTCTTCCATTATTTAAAACTGCTCAGCTGCTACCCTGGGAGAAAACAGCAGAGGCAATTGAATACAGCCTTCGTCATGTAAGTGGCTCTTCTCTCAAAAGCTGCTTCACATTCAATGTCGTTCTAGGTCTTTTTCTCCTTGGCCCCATCAAGAAGTTCCAGTTAATGAGCACTGGAATCATTGCGTGGGTTAAAAAAAAATTAAAAAAAATGGTGTACTGTTATAAAATTACACATAAATATTTACATACCCTTTAATGTCACATTATGTTCAGTTAAGCTGTTGGGTGTTTTTTTGTTGTTGTTGTTTTTGTTTTGTTTTGTGTTTGCTTTGCTGCTTTGTTCTAATTTTCATTTGGCCATTTCAAGTATGACTAACACCTTTTGAATTATTTTTAAACTTCCAGCATCTCCTTGGTAAGAACAGTTTCTGTAATGAGGCAGGTGGCCGAGCTGGGCACAGCCGATTCATTTGCTGGGGAGGCTTAGGACTTTCCGGCTGTATCTCTGTGTTTGAGTTTCCGAATAATGCCACCGTGTTATCCGCACTGTACGCCAGCTCCATGGTTACAGTGGTGTCGATTAACAGCCGTGCACAAGAGAAAGACTCAGCCCGAAACAGCTAACGTGGGGATTTCTATTTTCCACTCTTGTAATCTTTACACCGCTGAGAGCTGACAAAGACACAGGTTGCCACGTATCCTTGTCACACCTTATCTAAATATATCGACTGGTTCCTCCAAACCCTTATCTGTTTGCTCAGCAGGGACTCTTTCATTCACACTGACGCTGCAGGGGAGCTGAATGGGCACTACAATACAAGGCAGCCCCGGGGGCTGCGTAAAGCACGGCTTTATAAGCCCAGTAAAAGAACATTTCCAAAAGTAAAGATCCCAAGCAAAAGAATTATACTCGTGTAGTATTAATTTTCATGCAGAATACATCTGGATCTGCTAGTCTTTACGTTGGGACATGTTTATTGGAGTGGACCTGTGCTGTGTCAGGGTCCCTGAGGGCAGGTGCACCCAGCTGCACAAGATCAGGAGCCCACAGGACGCACCGGCAGTGCACTGGGGCAAGGCAGGAGAAGGGTCTCTTACCTCACCAGAGACCTTTGTGCAGTCCCAAATGCTATCCTTGCACCCAGCACGGGTAGCTGTGCCTTGGCCTCAGCTGAGCTTTGCTTCTAACTTCAGCAGCACTGCCCTAGGCAGGGAAGTGGCAGGGCATCAGAGCCAGGACAGCCTCTGATGTGTGCACAGCTTGACAATATCTACTTGTAGATGCAACCTTGGACTAAATGCTGATCAGTGAACACAGCCCTTACGGCGTGTGGGAGCAGCCTTGCTTGGGCCAATTTTAGCAAACTTGGCATCATGAAGAGGTTAACAAATTCTTTTGTACAGAAGAGCTGGATTCAATAAAGCGTTTCTGGGGCAAGCTACCATCGCCTGCCATACTGCTGTACGTCAAGCAGACCCTTTTTTTTTTTTTTTCTTTTCATTTCTTTCTTCTTCCCCTTTTAATTTTAAATTGAGTGCAGCTGACTGCCTGTAATGCTGTTAACAATGGCACATCTCTCCCTGCGACAATGAAATATTTAAAATAGATAAAGGCAACATGAGGCTAATAAAAGTTTGCCCCCATCCTTATTCCTGTAGGGCAGATTTCCCCATTGTTAGCATTTGAAGTAGCATCTGAAGTAAAATCTGAATGTAATTGACTTTTACACGCTATTACTCATCGGGGTAACTCCAACCTTGTGTCACTTGAGGCATGTGCTGAGCCTCAAATGTGCTTTGTGGAGCCCAGCAGTAGTGGAGCAATGCAGAGCTGCAGTCACTGGATGGAAACAGGGAGACTCATCCAGCTGGGCAGGATAGCCTTGGAGTAGCCCCAGCAGAACAAAGCCAGGAAAATGGGAAGGCTCCATGTCTGGCATTCAGCATCTTGCCATAGTAGGACTCCTGTTGGCGAGATGAGAGAAGGAGTGAGCCACCAGGTTTCCTTTCCACATTTCCCTTCTGTATTGCTTGAACAGCTTGTGTTAGGGGTCTACATAAAGTTCTGGTCTTTCTGTTCATACTGAGGCACTTGACTTGTGTATAAAGAACATTCATGAAATCCTTGCAAACATTATGATTTCCAGGGTGCTGGAAAAGCCTTATGTTTTACAGAAGTGGATGCACTTGTGAAGGCGATTTCTCTCCTGAGTTTCTTCATGGTACGTGTGCTTTTCCACAGTACAGGCTAATGTCTTCTTCAAACCATCAATTTCAGACGAAGTGTATGGAGCGTTAACTGACTTGCACAGGGCTCATTGCAGAGTGCAAGTCTCTCTTAAGCTTCAGTGACCTTTGCATTAGCCTCTGTGTTGTTCCACATACGTGCTTCTGCCTTTTTCTTTTCATTCAGAACTGTTTCATAGCCTGTGTCAGCGCAGTGATGCAGAGGAGCACCTCTCCCCCTGCTATCTCCCTGGGGCTGGGTGGCTTGGGGATGTGTGCCCTAGCAGTCCTGTCCAGCTTTGTGTGCCACCCAATGTTCCCTGCCCCTCCTACCCAAAACTCCCATCAGTAATGGGACTGCACCCAGAACTGTTTTTATTTACACCTCTAGAAGGCCAGGACTGTTTTTATTTACAAATCTAGAACTAGGATTGCTTGCCACCAGTGTTTACCAACTACGCACTCCAGCCCAAGCACAAATGACTCATCTTCATGTTGCTCATAGAAAATAAAAAAAGGCTTAAATACCCACAAAATTTGCTTACTCTTCAGGTGTAGCCCCCGGAAGGGTGAGGACAGCTTCCGCCATATTCTGGTTGGAAACATCGCTCACATGATGGCTGGAAAGTCAGGCCGTCCCTAGTCGTGGCAGTATGCAAAAATGAGGAGAACGGTGTGAGGTCAGATCACGAGTACATTTGAAGAACAGTGCTGAAATGCACAGTGTTTCTTGAATTCGGCAAAGCCTTTTCTTGAAGCCTGATGATGCCTTGTGGTGCTTGTAGATTTAAGCAGGTGGTCTTTATCCACTCAAATGTTAAGTGGGGTTACTGCCTTGTCTTGTGCTGGCGGCTGTCTACAGGCTGCCATAGATGGCCATTTTGCTCCGAGCAGCGTGCATGGAAGTATCACAGAGGTGAATCCCAAAATACCCATCTCACCATTTACGTACTATGACTCACATGCTTTAAATGACAAAAATTTATCAAAAGAGCGCGGAGTGATTTATTGTTGTGGGATGGGACAAGATGTTGTTTAAGAGCAACAAACAGTAACAACATTTAGACTCAGTATTGCCAAGGGAGCCCGAGGCGGTGCTTGCTTGCTAAATTGGGTAAAATGCAGGGATTTCACCAAATGCAAATGACAATGAACAATATGTATGACTCAATATATCCGCTATGCTTTCAATGTGCAGTCGGAGGGTGTTAGAGCTGACCTTTTAAAGTGATGCTTTTCAAACCACATTGTTATGATTATCAAAGTGTTCGTTTTAGACTACAATATTTGGAGCTACTCCTGTTAATACTCTCGTGTAGCGTCTGAAGGCTGTTTCCCCTCCATTTATAACAAAGCTCTTCCAGCCAGCCCCAGGAGTGCCATACTTCTTTTCCTATCTTGAACTGGCGAATGAAATTTGCCATCAGTTCTCAGGAGCTTGACGCACACCTCTGGAATACTTCAAGTCACATATGGCCTTAACAAAAATAAATACGATAGTGATTTTGTGAGTCCTTCCTGTGTGCCAGAAATAGTCTCCGAGAACAATGCAAGGCAAGAGATACTTTGCTTTTTAACCTCAGTTTCCTCCTATCTAAAAGCCATCAGTGGCATTGGTGGTTGTTTGGAGTACATCCCAACACTGCTGCAGGGACTGACTCCAGTTTTGCAGCACTCTGAGAAAAACTATGCATCTGATTTGTAAATCCAAGCATATAAAAGGCTCAAAACAAACTAAATAAAAGACTTGAATGACACAGTGCTGTTGGGCCGTTGTGGTACTTCTTACCCAGCTGAACACTGTGGTGCCTCCATTGTGGTCAGCCCCATTCAGCAGGTCTGACAGGCAATGGTTTTGCTGGGATGCACTTCCTCCAACAGCAGAGCCAGAAACTTAACAGGAAAAAAAGATCAAAAGGAAGGTGTGCAGAGCAATCTGGCTGCACAGCAGTTCTCCTTACAAGTAAATAGCTTGAGCCAGGCTACGGTGCAGGGCCAGCACCACCACCCCATCTCCGAGGTGGGCCCTGCTGGTGTCACCCCCTGGCAGCCGTGGGTCTGACAGAGGTTGGGCTGCCCACAGTTCAGGTGCAGATTTGGTGAAGCAGAAGCAGTGGCGGTCAAATACTGCGTCGGGGAAGAGTTAATGGTGAAAAAATGGCGCAATGCTTTATTGCACCGAAGATGCCTTATTTTGATCGTGGAGGTCAGGCACAGACTTGGGAATTCCCCAAGCTGGTTTATTTGTAGATTTGTTCAGATAGTTTCTTTCCTTCTTTCTTTCTTTTTCTTTTTTTTAACAAGTCGGCCTTTTTTAATAATAATCTCATCTTGAAACTTGAGAGGAAGGGAATGTATGGGTGAGCAGCTAATATCAGTGAGTTCTGGAAACTCCCTTTTCGCGATCTCTCTCATCTAGCAGCTGTACTTTTTGATGCTTTCATTGCATTAAAAAGTTATTTGACGATGCTGCCAATAAAATAACTGAATCCATTCCAGTAAAATGCGATTTAGCTCAGAGAAAGTTTGAGAAAAACAGTGCTAAATAATATTGATATTTGTGACTTTCTGGTACAGAGAATAGGGCTTTGATGTAATAAATATAAAGAAAAAAACATTGGAGGTGTTAGGATCGGAGAAGGCAAAGCTATTTTCTTTTTCTTTGCTGATCACGTTGCTGACTTAGATTTAAAGAGCATATATGTGGCACTTAGTGAGTGATAGATACAAACAACTTACTGTAAACATTGGTTTAAAATTACTTCTAAAAATCTCTCTTTCCACAAAGCAATATATTTACTGATTTAAATCATACCCATCTGGACATGTTTATCAAAATCAATCCTTCTCCTATAAGCCATTTGCTGCCATTGCCACCCACTGGTCAGGGACAAATAACCGTCTTGTTACTGACCCAGATCAACAAATATCCTGATCACACAGATGTATCTTGCTATCCTTTTGCTTCCTATTGCAGCATCTTGCCTTTAATACAAAATCTGACAGAATTTATATACTGATTGTATCTTAGCATCAAGAGTCATCGTCCAGGAGAGGGGCAAGGAGAAGGGATCGTATCTGACAGACCATGAAGTCTGATCTGGTACTTTCATTCTACCACCGTCTCTTTAAATGCACTACATAAAACAAAAAGGTTCGCTTCCCTTCATGTTTCTATAATACAAGGCACAGTTTTGACAATATATAATTAATGAAACTGAATTACAGACTGCAGGGAGCCATTTTTCTCACAAAGGGGTCAGCATAGATGGGAATACATTGGATTTAATATTAAATTGCTACAGAATCATAATAACTAACCTTATTAATCCCTCTTCATTTTCTTAAGAGTATCACAAAAAGAAATATTGCGGCGATTGCAGCTTAACTTTGGAATCCATCTCTGTTTTAATCACAACCCTTGATGCACGGTGACTTTGTGTGCTATTTTGTACTAACGGTATTCACAATTAATTTTATTAATCACATCTGTTGTTTTTGCTGGTTTGTCACTTTCCTTCACAAACGAAAAACTGATATAAAGCTGATAGAAAAAGCTTCTTAAGAGAGTTGCTCCTAGCTTAGATACCTGTGAACAAAAGGTAAAGGCAGGACCACGCATTTCTCTTTCCTGTGTCTTTTGGTGCCACCAGGTGCATACCCTCAATGCTGAGATGACAGCCTTCTCTACAAATGGTTACTAAGAGCCAAATAAAGGCAATAACGTTTTGTTCTCTGCATCATTAGTAAGGGGGAAGGAGGAGGAGGACGCAGAAGAACAAATGCATCTTTTGTTTTTAAGTTCCGTGGAACAATTCTGCCAGGCAGCTCTTTTTCCCTCTGTTTCATTTTTCTTTGTTATTTTTGTATCTAGTTAAAATTCTGCAATGCTGTCATGAAATTGTTGTCCGTTTAAGGTCACAAACAGCTTCTGTCCTAATGAAATATGAATTGCATTAGTTAATTGAATTGTGCACTTATTGTGTGTTGTGAATGGACTGAGCTCCCTTTTAATATATACTGGGCGTTCTATCAGTCTAGAGAATGTGTGAACATATAAAATGCTGCTGTCGTTCTTTGCATCACAATGGGAAATTTAATTGACAATAGTTTTAAGAAGTGTCTGTGAAGGACAAGGACTGTAAGGTCTCACACAGGCAGCTCTAGATGGGATGAGATCGGTTCTTCAGTGGCCTGGGGTCAGGTCACAGTCCCAGGCGGAAGCTTGAATAGGCCAGTATTATGCATGATGGTTCTGTGATATTTGCAAAGGTAGGAAGACTCGTGGGAGATTAACAAAACATCCGCAGCTCCTTGCAGCTGCAGGCTTTTTGGTCAGGTGAATCTCATAATGGAGACCCTCCACCCTTCCAAGACAGACCTAACCCAGGGTTGGCCTGCTCTCCTTGCTGATGCTACTCACACCCCTGCTGACACAACAAGCTTTGGTCTGGGGTCTTTTTCACAGTTAAGATTTTTCTCTGAACTCTGGAAAAGTTTGCTTTGTTTGTTGAAGACCAGAGATGGGGGAGGTCTTTCTGTTGACGCCAAATCTGTGGAGAAAACAAACGCATAAGGAAAGTGCAGGCTCTAGCTCTCAGCTCTCAGCCCTTACAATGTCTAAGATGGATATACTGCATCTATAAGCACTCTGCTGTGAGCTCTACTATAGCCACCCAGAACATTTCAGGGCATGGTCATTACCTGTGAAAACTGTAACAAAATGATTTTTTTACGTGGATCTTGATTTTTCACTTAATTGTTGAATCTATTCAGCAATAAACATACATGGACACAATTTTTCAAACATAAGTATATATATGAATACATATGCATGTACATATATCTCCAATATTTGGTCTAAATATTTATTTACATGGAAAAGTGCGTATGGATTCTGCGTAACACATTATATAATGGAACAGAATGTAGTAGCTTCCAGTTACTCTTTAACTTGACAGGTGTTAAGTGATATCTATTGTTCTGTCAAATAATGCCTCCCTCAACTTGAAGCGATATTTCATTTAACAGGAGGCTGAAAGAAAAGATAAGCAGTGCTCAGGTTGAAGAGTAGTTGAGAGATTTCATTATTATTTTACATGCAAAAAATGATGAGAGATGCAAATGCAAATGGAAGCCTTTATTTTACTAGAGCAAACTAATGTAGGAATATCAAACCACCAGAGACATTTGCTGTGATGTATAACTTGCAAAAGAAAATATGATGTCCCTTTTTTCCAGACTAACAGAGAAATGCATATGTATCATTGATCTGAGCAGGCATGGACAGTGTCTTTGCATGGGACTTCCCAGCTCTGTGCACGTGCAGAGAAACCAGTAATTTCCCACTGTGGGAGCTGATCTACAGCTGCAGTAACACTCACCTTCCAGGAACACTCCTCCACATGCCTCAGTCAAGCATTTTATGATCACCATCCCCAGATGATGAACCGAGATACAGAGATTACATGGGGCATTCACACTCGGGTATGTAGGCGAGGACTTTCCCTATACAGTCAACAGAGTGAGAGGTTTCTCCAAAAGGCAGCTGGGGATACCCGTGTTAGGCTCCTTCTTCTCTCGAAGAGCCTCACCTTCTGGAAGAGGTTCTCACTCTCTGTCATTACACCTACTGAACCTGAGGAGACCTGCCTATGGGTGTAGCTGTTGCGCCTCAGAGGTTGTGAACCTCTGTAGTTCCTGTAACACAACCAGAACTGACAAATCTTCTGAATAAGGAATTTCCCACCTAGAGTCATAGGTTGAAAAAGACCTCGAAGATTATCCAGTCCAACTGTTGACCTATCCCCACCATGCCCACTAATCCATACCCCCAAGTGCCATTATCACTCAATTCTCTCATGCTTTGAATTTTCTGTATCTACCGCAGTACCAGCAGCTCTCACTGTTTAATACCACTGCCTGCATGAAAGGCTTCAAGAGGTGAGCAAGAAGGAGTGGGCGTCTGCAAGGGTTGGGTGAGATGCACCCTGAATGAGTGACAGTAGTGGGCAAGTGACTGAGAGTGAAAGTGGTGGGCTGGGGCACAAGAGTTGATCAGCAGTGGTTGGTTAGTGGTCTGAAAGGAAAGGAGTGAAAGTGCTTGCACAGGGAGGAAGGGAGCTGGGGAGGCAGTGCCGGCTGTGAGAAAGACACCGGTATGCTACCCTGGGCACACTGCAGACACAGTTCTGTGCACTATTTTATTTTCTCTGAAAACACTTCATATCATTAAAAATGCACACATATATCTATCTAAAAACACATAATAGAGTGATGTGGAACTGAAAAGGAGAGGAAATGAAGGAGATTCAAGACTGAAAAAAAACCCAAAAATAAATGGAGTCATCCTTGGGAGAGTAGAGAGCGAGAAAAAGACTGATGCAGCTATATTTCAGCATGGTTTTGTTATTTTCTGTAGTACCATCACATGCAGGCAGACAGCCTAAGGCTCCAGTCCTATGGGTGACCTCCATCAGAGCATCCACACCTGGCAGAGATCCATACTCCAGCCTTCCCTCTAGCCTTGGGTCCACAGGGTCTGGCTGCCCCTCCAAAGTTTGGTAGAACTTCATCTACCCCAGTGTCCTTAACTGATGCCATTAGCCAGGCTGCCCAGGGGACACTGGTGGCACTGGGGCTTTCTGCCCGCATGTTATCTCAGCAGCCAGTGGTCACCATTGGCGCCACACTGTGCGGGGAGACCTCTCTAGATAGCTTCCAGCTACAGATGACCATCAGACACCTGTAGCTGGCCAAAAAGTTTGAAGGCAGCCATGTGTGAGCCCTGGCACAGGATTAAGATCCATTAGCAGGTTGTTGAGCT
Organism: Callipepla californica brunnescens; assembly: GCA_023055505.1. Classification (NCBI taxonomy): domain Eukaryota; kingdom Metazoa; phylum Chordata; class Aves; order Galliformes; family Odontophoridae; genus Callipepla; species Callipepla californica. The sequence goes on along the minus strand of JALIRH010000002.1, from coordinate 73,027,924 downwards.
TCATTTTCAAATAAATCAAGAACATAGCTATCTTTTTTTTTTTTTTTCTTAATACAAAATAATTTTTCTCTCTTTTTTTCTTCTACTTTCATTACATGTTTAATTATTATTTCTTCCGTTATTTGGCCAAGTCATTGTTGTTTACTGCTTTGTTTTCACTACGGATTTTTAAAAAGTGTTCTTGTTAAGATTAAAGAACTTGTCTACTTAAATAATCTCCGTTGAACTTTTTTAACCTGTTATGATGACTTGCATTCAACTTCCAGCATTTATTTATTTATTTATTTATTTATTTAAATGCTAAACAGTAATATTCATTTTCTGGATAAAAAGACATACTATATTTTTTTTCTTAATTTAAAGGTGCAGTGTTGCTTATTTTTAAAATCTCTATGTGAATCCTAACTTGGGGATCCTTGGGTTCTGTCTCAGCCAGAGCCATTTTTAGTCAAACGGATACTAAAAAGTTTGGAAAATCCTCTTAAAACATTGAGGAACACAAACTTCCCCTGCCTAGCTAATACATAAGAATTAATATATGTCTTCTTCTTCAAAATCGTGATCCAGCCAACACAGGCTGTACCCACAATGTGTTCACAAGAGGCAGATGTAGAATAATCTCTTTCTCGGCCCCTCCTCTGCCCTGCATAGTCCTCATGAAGAACTTAACACTAATCCCAGGAATTCAGAGATTGATGAAATCCTTCAAGCAGAAGGCTCCCAATTTTTATGATTTTGGATTAACTGTCACAAGGTTTTGTTCTCGGCAGAAGTAATTTATTATTCTTTGAAGCTTGCTAAACTCACTGTCTCTACATCCCATAATAATGAATCTGATGGTCTAGTTGTGCATCCTGTGAAAAAATACTTTGCCTTACCAGCCTTGAACTTTTGTCATTCCTTTATTTAACTGAAATACCTCTTTTTCTTGCATGAGGACTGAGAATGTGGAGGCTCCATATCTATATTCACTCTCCCTGTCACTCACTATTCTTTGGACTCCTTGTTCAGTTATTTGGTTACTTTCTTACATAACTAGTTCTAGTTCCTTCTCTCTTCCCGTTGGAAAGTTTTTTTCTGTTCTCACCATCTCATTTCTCCATTCTGGTCCCCATTAAATAAATAGTGCAGAAAATGCAAATACGATTTTCAGAAAAGATTTTTAACACCTCAGAAAATTTAATTTCATGACTGATTATCAGTGCAATTCTTATTAATGTGGAATATTCGAATATTAGAATTGGAATTGTGAGTTCAGCTTCCCTTGTCTCCATTCAAACTGCAGCTTCAAGTTGTATCACTTGGTCGAAAACTTTTAAAGGCTGTCACCTAGCTATACTCAGACAATCAAAAGAGGAAAAACAGTCTGTTCATGTAAGTGCCTACTCATGTGTTTAGGAATCTAACTTGAAAGCATATTTTTTGAAGATTGAGGGAAATTAGATACATTATAGTGAGAATGAGAAATCTCTCTCTTGGGAAGTGCTGCTACCAACCATTATTTGCACAAACAACAGCTCACATTTTAGTTATTTCTAATTATTTTTAATTAAAGGGGGGCAGACAAAAAGACAGCAATTCTTATTTTGACTAGGGAACTGCTTAAAATATGTTACCTTCTGTTAAGGATCTTAGATCCCATAACGCTTCTGCTTCTTCACTTCCAAATATTCTGAAATGCCAGAAATGTCTGTGAGAAATTGAGGAAGCTCAGAGGATGAAATGTCATGTGGGCGGGGAGGGTGGCCCTTAGATACAGCCTGGCCAAGGCTTTGTTTTAAGAAGCCAGAGCCAAGGGTTAGGTCACCCTCCTGAAGATGCTATCACAGAACATGGTTTCCCATCAGTCAGAATGAGACCAGCAAGACAAACACCCCCAGTTGTCCCAGTGAATGCAGTCAAAAGAACAGGAACTTGGCAAGCTTTTTAATTTCAGTAAAAACTGTGGACATCATGAGGCACTGCATGAGCTTTTCTCATGAGTAAGTGAGTGTCTGGGAACTAATTTAGTTTGACTAGATAGATGGACAAACTGTGGCTCCAAGATGGCACTTTGACTAAGTTGTTCCTAGTTTCAGTCGCAAGTCCGGCACGGCAGCGGGATCTCTGCACCTGAGTGTGGCCAAAGTGATTGTGCAAGATAACATTTTACTTTGAGAGATAACGAGGAAACCTGGGGAAGGGGGAGCCTGGAAAACGAAGAGAATCAGAACAGAAGTAGACGTGGCAAATAAGCCAGAAGTTATGAGGATCTGGGGAACATATTAGTCAGATATGTCTATTAAAGACATCTGTGTATATGGCAGCATTTTGTGAATTCAGGGAACGTGATGCCAATTATGTTCATCAGAGAACTGTAATTTTGGTAAAAGCGTAGAAGGGAATTCAGTAAAACTGGGAAGGTATCGGATGTAAGAACTGAGTGAGTGTGAGTATTTAAACAAATTTAACAAGCTTAAAAGCAAAAGAACAATCGGAGTACTTGCCGTGGAGGATGATTTCAATTATAATGGGCAGTAGGGAAATATAGTGCTACAACATTGTATTGACCTACAAAGTGTTTGGGAAGGAAAGACTGGTCCGTAGAAGTAGAGGAGATACTGCTGTACAGAAGGATAGCATAGCATAAGCACTATTTAGATGAACTTTAAGTGGCAAGCACTACACAACTGAATCTCCAAAGACAAAGAAATTAGAAAGGAGAAATTCAAAAGTGTTTTAACAAGTTTAGGAAAGTAAGGACATTAGCAGCTCTTTGTTGCTAATCTCCAGCTTAAGAAAAGGAAACACAGCGAGTAATGTTAAACTCCAACTGCCAATAAAACTGTAGTAACAGGAACTTTGGTTACTCACCTATGCTTGATCAAATTGATCAGGAGGAACACATATTAGAACAGATTTCTTGACACCTTGTGCAACATCATCTTGGAAAAGTGACACCCAAAAGGAAAATCTTAACTCTGATGTTAATCACAAACTGATAATAGTGACTCACTAAGTCTTAATGTCTAGATGGACCACAAGGCTAATTCGGTAGAGCAGCTCTTATGTTCATTGATCAATACTTTTATCTCTTCAAGGTGACATTACTTCAGTTCTTTTAAAAAACTGTTACATAAGGACATACTTTACTATCTAAGAAATCAAACAAAGAGCAACTTCATCTGTCTTCTCCTGAATCTATTCTTAAAAACTGACCAGAGAAGGACTTCAGAAGCTGTTCTCTCTCCCAGGAGTCTGAAAACCTTTGGAGATCTCATATAGCTCAGTGGCTACCAGCTTCATGATAAAGCTTACCACTTGTGTTTCACCTTCTGTATGTTGGGTTTTCACTGAATGGGCTGAACTACAGCTATACAGTGCTCAGGTGTTCCTGCTTTCCAGCAGGATATTTTGCTGACTTCACAGGTTTAGAACACTTCTGCCCAATTCTGCTTCCTTTTCTAGGAACGCTATTGCAGTTTAGCTCTCTCCTAGACACAAAATGTATGTTGCAGCCTCACAGAGCATTTAGTAGGGCTGTACTTCATGCTAAGTTGCCGTCTGCGTCAGAACACAACTTTGAAGAGTCCCACTAGAATGATGCTGCCTCACAGCACGTGTGACTTTGCAATTACATTCACCTAAGTTGCACTTAGCACTGTGGCATCCAGCTGCAGTTAAAACCTGCTGGGATCATAATTAGCTGGCACAATGACAACCTTGTTGTTTGTACTAAGTTGGACTCTACAGAGCAATATATCAGCACGAAAAGGTGAAACTTCTGTATGTGTGTGCTTTGCAGAAACCATGCAAGGCATACCACGTGCATGAAAATTAATATTGAAAACATTTAATGAAGTAAGGAAGGTCACATAGGCATAGAAAGAAGGAACCATAGAATCATGTAATTGTTTGTGTTGGATGGCTCTTCCTTCTTATAGTCCCCTCTTTGGATACTGCAAGACTGCAGTGAGGTCTCCCCAGAGCCTTCTCCATGCTGAACAGCCCCGGCCCTCAACCCATCCTCAAAGGGAACAAGGAGTCACATGAGTAATAGCTGAAGAAACACATGGAAAATGAGTACCTGGACAAAGAATGCAAAAAAAAGACCCACCCCAAGATGTGAAAAAGGTGCAGTTTAAGAGGTACAATTTAGTAGTGGTTATCAATAACAGAGATGATAAAAGCAGCATACCAGATGAAACAGGCATGACAAGAGCCCATTTAATTTCCCATAGTTATTACAGACATGCAGGATATCCACTTGGATGAGATAGAAGTTAAGCAAAAAGTGTGCAATGGATTAGTACTGTTCGTTTTTTTTAAGCAAATGCCACCTGTAACCAATGCTTAAAATGCCTTTTTTTTCTGCATTTCAAGCATATTAACAGTTTAATATATGATAATATTATTGGTGGCACTGGGAGCACTAGGCTTTGGTGAATCAGTAGATTTGTTTCATCTTTAACTAATTTGAACCTTTAATCCGCTTGCTTGTGCAAAATCTTCTTCCTTCAGGTCAAAGTATTAAATGGTCTCAAGAAGTAAATAAGGAAAAAAATACCAGAAACCCCGTGGGGAACATTTAAATTAAAGTTATCTAATAGTCAAATCAACTTAATACTGTGATCATAGGCTCATCTCAGCTTCTTTCACTGACTCCCACCACCTCTGTGAATAAAGCTGTGGGAATCAATAGACAAAACAAAGAAGGGATTTTAGATTACTTTTAGTTTCTTGTTGCTCTAGGTGATTGCTTTTTATTTTAACTGCTCTCGTTATACGCATACAGGAACTTTTAAAACACAGATCTGTAAAAACAAGCACACAGCCCAAAACATTGGCCTGCAAGATTTTCCCCATTTTTCAACCCTTGTTTGCACTGTACGGGATGTACAGTTGGTTCAGCATCTGACTTCTTTTAGGGCTATAAACTGCTGGTGCAAATCCTTATGTAGGCAAAATCTTGCTGATATAACCGCCTTCTACTAGCATAACATATTTCAGTTAATGACTCAGAATACTCTTTGATATCAGTATAAATTGTTCATCCTGGGGGGGAGGACTGCTTCTTTGCAGTTAAAATGTAGATAAGTTCTGAACTTTTCTCTTCCTCTACTGGGGCTTAAATCAGTCAAACCTATATCTAGTTTTTCTCATCCAGAAATAGCACAGCTTCTTTTCATCACTTTTTTGACTGTTGGTCCTCTTCTGCATTCCTGCTTTGATTGTATGCTCACCAAAAATGGGTGTATTTGAAACCCTATTGAAGGCAGAAGTTCTGTTTCAAGCAACAGTTACCGCAGGATCAGATGCCTTCAATCTTAAAAGAAAGAAAACTGATTCAAAAGCTTGAAGCTAACAAATGGCTTGCAGTTGTCCAAGCCACTAGTATTTAATATTGAGGAAGCAATGCTTTTCTGGCCTCCAGTGATGCATCTCCTAGACAGGCAGGCACACAACAAAATGAAGTCTTAATGCCGTGAGCTCCTTGAGACTGCTGCAATAACATTCTGGCAGTCTGGGCTCCCTTGGCTCTTATACTTGCAGCAATTTGAATGTCTCTTTTGGTTTAGCGTGATGCTTGGCAAGTTTCCCAATCTTACATTATCTGGGAAAGGAAGACAATAGAAGCTGGTATGTTGGGGGAACCTTTGAAGATGCTTCTTTGCAGTTAGTTCATAGCGAAACAGTTGGCTGCAGGTAGGAGAAGTGTTTGGCTGGCAGCTTAGTTTGAAAAGGGTTCAACTGAGTTGCATCCAGGCTCCAAGATGCTCAGATACCACAGCAACGTGTGTGGTACAAGAACCTAGATAGAAGAAGATTAGATAGCAAATCAGACAGAATTTTGCATGTGATTTCCTGGGTTTGTCTAAACTTATAGAAGCAACAGTTAATTATAGGAGATTCTGAAGGCATCTCCCAGGGGGTTATGTCACTTTATACACTGGACTCCAGCCATAGATTCCCAGCTGAAAGTTGCCACTGTGGTGGGAAGCTCCTTCTGTTACAAAGCTGGTGGAAACATTATTGGTGCCTTCCTCCTCTGGGCAGGAGCAGCAGACATCTGTGTTGAAAGGCTTGCAGGATAAGAAGCAGAATGACCATAATAGCTGAACTGTGATGCAGAGCGGGTCAAGAAGGACACAGGTCATCACTCGAAGAGAGACAGTCAGAGGAGGCATTGCACGCAGGAGTTATTCATGTTTAATCCTCTAGCCATACCTACTTCCAGATCCAGTCCTCCCTCCGCCACACACGAATCCCTCAGCTCCTGCAACCACTTCCTCTGGCACTTCAGTGAGTGCAGATGAATGCTTTAATGAAATTCTTGAGGCTACTGGGAAGTGCCTGGGCAAGAGAGCCTGGCCTTCCAGCAGCAGCTGCTTGGGCAGGAGTCACTGAACACATTGCTGCGCAGAGACGGCAGCGCTGTAGGTCTTTGTGCACAAATGAAGCCAACAATTCTTTCTGGTAGATGAGCTGTGCCTAAGCAGTAGTTGCACAAGTTTCACAGCAGGAATAGTTAGCCTGCTCGCAGTACTGTTCTTACACACCTATAGCACTTGCATCCATACACCTGCCCCTGGACCAGCTTGTTTGGCATGAGGTCAGCTCCCTCTTTCTCTCCTTGGAACTGCATTCTGCCATGCAGACCCACCTGCATGTAGAGTTTTTCAGAAAAGCAGATGGCTAGGTTTGGGACCTTACAGCCATTTTCATCTGCAGCTTCCAATCTGTGAAACTGTATTTATTTTTACAAAGTGGGAAAGCTTTCAAGCACTGATTTCATAGGTAATGCATTTTTCTGGTTTTTTTTTTTTTTTTTTGGCTGATATTTGTGATTTTGTTTCTTAGTCCTTCCTTTGAGTATCTGAACTTTAGCATGACATTTCTGCTCCCTTGGAAACACCAACGCACCAAGTAATTAACCAGTCTTTCCTGCCTAAGTGAAGGGCCTTCTGCTTCTTAGCGGTGGTAGTTCAAGGTCACAGCAGCAGATTTAAATACTTCATGATTTTGCATCTGATTCACTGGCCACAGAATTTGTTCATTAAAAGATCCAATTTCCATTGGCATTCTCCTTTTCAAAGTTCGTCAACAGGAAATATAAATGCTCAGCTCTTTGTGAATGATCTGCAAGGACATGCAGGCATTTTAAAAAAAAAATAAAGCAGTTAACCAAATCCTTTAGTTTCTGTTTTGAATGACTGGCCATAGGAATGCAGGCTGAGCTGTATTTCAGCTGTTCCCAAGGATGTGTGTAACTTGTTGATAGCGGTGCTTCAGGCTCCCATGACTGTAGTGTGACCGCCCTCATGTCCATCACCCTGCAGCAGCACAGCCTCTGCCTCCTGCATCTGCTATATGGGAGAGCTGAGATTTCTGCCCTGCAGGACCCGCAGGAGATGCAATTGATAGCTGCAATGCTCAGGAGCATCAGCTTACTTCATTGGGAACTACACATCACCACTGGAAGAAGAACCCACTGCAGCCTTAATTTTCGGCATTAAGTTTTTAAAACCTCACTGGTGCCCAAGGTATATCTTTTTGACAGTAAAAATGACTTTGAGTGCACAGCAAGGTGCACAGACCCAGATCAATGCTGAACATCTGGCTAAAATAAATTACAGTCTCATTTTGCAAATAATAGTTCCTTAGGTCTACCTGACGAAATCTGACCAGCGTAACTATCTCATGGGGAAAAAATCACATTGGTAGTCTGCAGAGATAACTTTTTTTGGCATGGTTCCTGTTCCCACGAGGTAGACTTATGTAGACTTAACACTGGGTAGAAGAGTCTTTCTGTCAGTGCAGGTCATGTTGTCTGAGAGGTATTTCAACCATGCTGGAGTCTCCTTTGATGGTGTAAGCCTTGTCTTCATCAAGGGGTTTGTCCTGAGCAGTGACACTGGCACAGCCTCTGTAGTACAAAATGACCCTTTTTCTCCTGCTACTAGTGTCTGACATGTTTCAAAGCTTTCCACTAAGAGGAAACACACGGACTTAGCACCCTTTCATGTATCAGCTATACATCATTTCATTTACAGACGAATTAAAGCATGCACAAGGGTCAGAGGTCTGTCTCTGTCCAGTGTCCTTATGGTACTTGCTTCTGGGTGGGAGGAAGGACTAGAAAGGGCCCTGGCAAAGGGAATTATTAGCACTTCTCCTGTGGGATGCCTGCTGCTGTTTTTGGTGTTGGCTTCAGAGGTGGAGGGGCAGAGATTATTTGCATCCCATTAAGCCGCCTTCTTTTGTTTTTGCATGGTTATTGTATGGGGACTGCCGAGTCACAGCCTGAACCACTGAATGAGCACCTGAAGGAAAGACCCGGTCAGCACTGGGAGCACAGGTGAAGGCAATTCACCTGTGCTACCAGAAGGTGTGGAGCCAGGCTCAACCCCTCTTAGACCTCATTTAAGGGCTGACTGCCACTGAGGAAGGATCTCTTGTTGGAGATCTTTCCTTTGGAGTTCTTTCCTTTCAAGCCTAGATCCTTGGAGACAGGTGAGCATTCATTTTTCCTTCCTTCCTTTTGTGACATCTCCTTGTTAGTGCTGATCCCTTTACTGATGAAGTTAGTGTGTTACAACTGTGTATGCAAATTAATTTAAGAGCTGGTTTGAAAAGCACAACAAAGCCCTACAATCTGTTTGTGAACTATACCTCACACCCTGATTTTCCTCATTCTTTTCCTATAGTTGCTATCAGCTCTTACTTAATAGTATTTGCCAAAGGGCTTTCTGGATGAACAGAAGACTTGAAGTTTTCCCAGCCTGCCCTATGAGTGCTTGTCAGGTAAGGCAGCTCATAAAGCTGTCTTGGGGTGACAGGAGGATTCAGCTCTTTGTGACAACAGGGGGCTTTCACCCTGTGCTAGTTAGGCAGTTCACTCTGTCTGAGTTTCCACTTTCTTCAGTCTGCACAGCCTCTCCTAACTCCTTTCTCTGCTTGGTCACCCATCAGTGGTCTCCCAAGTCTTGTGGTTTTGTGGTGAACAGACAGGAGGAGTGGAGTGGAGGCACTTGGACCAAAAGGCAGTCTCTTGTGAGCTGATGTGGGCCAGGAGCTTCCCATTGTGTTAATTTCCCATTACCACTTGGCTATAAGGTGATGAAAACATAAGGCTCTAAAGGCTTCTCAGCAGCTTACAGCCCCACAAGGTGATCCAGTAATGCAATACATGCTGATGCTGGAGATCCTTCCCCCGCTTTGTGTGCCAGGTGATAGCAGAGGGCTTACAGCTTGCTCCTGTGGTGCATGCTGGGGTGCTGCACACAGGGGCGGGTGTAGGAAATGGCATGAGAAACTCATTACCAAAAAACTCAGCCTTGTCCCTTCCTGAAATAAGGCTTTCACAGGTGAGTAAAGATGGTGTGGGCTGCTAACGAACTGCTGCTTGCCAAAGAAAATACATACATAAATTCATATTTTCCATGTGGCCCCTGGTAGAAGCTACCTGCTCACTTAAGCCTCCAGCATTTTTCATATGGCTCAAGCTTTTCTTTTATGCTTATTTGTTAAACTGCAGATGTGTCATAAGATAACCTTTGCAGTTTCTTTCCCCTTGTAAATCAACTGATTGTCACAAGATCTAAAAACAAAACAGTAAAGGCCTGCTTTGAGCCATGTGAGGAATGCATGGCATTTCTGAAGATGGTGCTAGTGGCTTTGCATGAACTTTTACCAGAGGTTCTGCAGCAGTGCAGCGTTGGTCAGTGTGGGGCCGGAGTGCTACGGCCGCAGCAATGCTGCTGTGTGCTGTGCTCAGGGCAGAGCCAAGGCAGGCGAGCTGAGGGGTTTGGGGATCATAACTCTGTGTTTAGACAGCAAACAGAGGATCAAGTATTTCCCTAGGAGATGTTAAAACAAGCAGTGGGGAAAATGCGTGACTGGTCCCTCGTGGTTCAGTTGATGGTACAGCCTGCTCAGACTAGTTTGATTTCACCCTACACATTTCACACACGCTGCCTGTCCTGGCAGAGACTTCTCTAAGTGAGCCCTCCCTTGGCAAACCCTTGTTCCTTCTGTCTTTCTTTTCCCTGTTTACTTCAGCTAATACCTGTGCCTTGAGCCCTTTCACGGCACAGCAGGATACGTTTATTAACAAAGCCCTCTGTTGCCAAAGTGGTGGGCTGGTGACAAAAGCTGTGCCAAAGTACTTTGAGCATTTCTACAAGCATATACTTTCAGTTCCCATTTCTCAGACTATTACATGATTTAACTCTTCTGCTGCATCCTGAGAGTGACAGATGCTGGCAGCTGGAGCATGTGGGGGATGTAATGGTACAGAAATACCTGCCAGAACCAGATTCTCAAATTTGTGTTTTTAAATCAGGTAGACTGTTTCCATTGTAAGGTCACTTACATTGGAGCTAAGTTGCTGAGAGTTTAGATAATTCTTTTGAGAGAATTAGGCCTGTTGTCTTTCAGATACATTTTGTTATTTTTACTTTTGAGTCATTCGAAGACTGTCAATGTTCCTATCATGCTGTATTTCTTTGCAACGTGTACACAGAATCACAGAATGGCTTGGGTTTGAGCAGACCCCAGGGGTCGTCAAGTTTATGATGTTAGAGTATGAGTTGCCTTAGCAACCTTGTGATGCTTTTTCTGTCTTCCAGTGATCCACAAATCTCTGCGGCATCTGCTAAGTTTACCTCTGAATGTGACTGTAGACTTAGAAATGGTTTGATAAATTTGACTGGATGAAGAAGGAAGCGGCCTAAAACTGAATGGTTCTTGGTGCAACTGAGATGTGTGATAATACACGCAGGTTTTTTTTCTGCGTATTAACTGTATACAGCTTCTACCATTCAGCCCAAGTAGTATAACTCCAGATGTTAAAACCAAGGCTGCTAAATATCAGTGTAGGAAAAAAATAAATAAATAAATAGAAAGTTGGTTGACTGGGCTTTCCAGCATGTGGAAGAGAAGAACTTGTCAAGGATTGAGCAGAGCAGCTTTGACTTTGTTTGAATATGGAGGATTTTCTCTGGATTGCCTCCTTGCCTTCTTTCTTTCTTGATGCTAATATTGCTCTCCCGTAAGTGGTGCCCATTAAATACCAATGAACTGCCACAGTGACGTTGCATAGCTGATGCCAAAAATACTTCACTTCAGTGTGGGCCTTTCCAGGAATAAGAAAATCAGGCAACCTCCCCTAGGTCTGGGCTTTTGCATATTGCAGAGCCACGTCTAACTGAATTAAGCAGAGACGCCAAGACAAAATTGCTGAAACATTTCTCATGCTGACTTGGTTTAACAGGAATGCAGTCTCGTCTGAACAGTGCATGGCTTTCCATGAAAACTGAATGATCTGCACCTTGCTAAACCCACGTTTAAATGGAAATGGCTTGACCATTCCCCATAGTGTAGGTATATCCTTCATCTCTGTCAGCTCTGGAGGAAATCTGTCTGCCAACAAGTTCACTTTCCAGCAGCGTGAACTGGAACAGTCATCCCCATTGCTGTAATCAGTCTGATTTATTTATGTATTTCTAAGCATATGCATCAGTCCTATGAAGAAATCTAACCGCGATTAGTCCTTAGCCCATGAATGTCTTTGAGTGCCATATTTAGTCAGCCATCTGCAAATAGTATTTCCATTGATTTGAATTTACGTATACTTCAATGAGAGCCTGGCATCAATAAGAGCTGCAAAACATGCCCTGAGACATAGGGCCACCAATCTAAGTATTTAAACAAACAAATGGCAGGAATACGTAATGAAGAAGATGTGTGAGACTGCTGTGATGAGAAACAGTTTTCTCCAAGGTCACAAACATCAGGTATCACTGGAGAAACAGAATGGGATGCAGAAGTAAACAAATTGAAGCTGCAGCTCTAAGGCTATGTAGGGTATGGTGAAAATAGAGAATCCAGAATAGATGTGTTTCTACTACAGGCGAAGGTGAGGGGTGAAAAAAACCTGTCCTGGATGGGGATTTGGTTAGGCGTAGCTACGCTGAAGACTCTCCTTGAGCAGGTTCTCTGCTAGTGGTCAGTGAGGTGGTATGGTGACACCTTCCTTTCCTACACATTATAATTTGATGGAGTAGACCTGGCTGGAGTGTTGGCATGTCAGCATTCCCAGGTGTACAAAGACACTGGCCCCTCCAAAGATGCCAGCCTTGTGAAACAGCACATCTTGGCACAACGCTAGCAGGGGCTCAGCTGTCCTGATTTGCATCTCCTCAGTACTCTGGTTTCCATAAAGGACTCGTGATCTCTTCAGGAGGAGAACAGCTATAGATTCGTTTACTTTTTTATGTTCCAAGAACTTTTCTCATTAGCTTCAAGATGACATTTTAATGAGGTTTCACTGCATAAAGAAAAAAACATGAGACGATTTAAGCAGCTCTCTCCACTCTCTCTCTCCCCAAATCACCTCTGAAATGAGTTACCGTGTGGGAACGAGGGCTTTAATGAGAATTTATGTTGTTCATATTGAGGCAGGGGTGAGTGAAAAGTCATTCAGCTGCTAAATCTTGGCATTGGAGTGGATGTCATTCCCTCTCCCACTGTGACAGATGGCAGCAAGGTGTCATTCAGACCTGGGCAGGTTTCTTCAAAAGTCGGGAGCTGGAGTATGTGTGTTTGTTTTGGAGTCAAAGAGAGGGGCAGAGAATAGCCCTGCGCCAATTCCGGCTCAGTAAAATGGAAGGCTCACCAGCTCTTCATTCAGTACAATGTGGCTCAAGAGGATATCCTGTCAAACCAATGATAACGAGGGAAATAAAGTCACTTCCTCAACAGCTGTTTGATTCAGGTAGAAAAAGGAAGTCTTTACTTCCTCGTGTTTGCTTTCCCCACCACCCCCTCAGCCATAAATGCATGCCATGCTGAGGTTGGCTTTTCCCTTGGTTTTGTCAGGGCGAGTGCTCATGCCAGTAAAGCAGTGCTGGCCTTAGCATATGGGAAGAAGTATTGAGTCCTCCACAGCCTTGGGGCTAGGCCTTGCCTCTCAGACAGGGATGGAGGCTGAGCTACAAAAAGACTGAGACTAAATAAAACCCAAGTGCAAGTAACAAATGCTGCATAGTTGAAGATGACATTTATTTCTTGGATCAGCACTGCCAAGTTTGGGCCAGCAGATGAGAGGGGTATTGCTATCCGAAGCCTCTGGTTTGAGCCAGCCCTGATTCAGGACATCATCATCACCATCATGCCTCTTTATCCTCCATGGGTTACAAACTCCACCAGGGCCTGAGTGGGACCTGCCCTCCCTGTGGGCAGTGGGGTTCTTGGGCTGCCATATAAGCCCATGCAGGTGAGATGTGCACTCCAGTGTGTGGGGACCACAGGGAACTTAGGCGGAGTGTTTTTCCCTTTACCACTTCCATCCTTCTTGCTGTGCTGAAATGGTCAGCATGAATGTAGGCCATAAATGAATGACAGGCTGACTTGACTCATAAAAGCTTCTGAAGAAATTACTTTCAAGCAACTTACAGGTCTCGATGAAGAGCTCTTTTCCATATAATTTTTAACTGCCCTGATATAATTTTACATCCAGGATATAACATTCCATTAAATTTTAAATAGGCAGGTCTTAAAATAAAGGCCTATGACCCTTTTGTTTCTCAACTGTGTGAGATTTCTAGGCCTGTCCAAGCCAGAACTTGCCTCTGTCCATTTGCCAAGGGGACCCTTGCATTCATTATAATGGGTGCTTTTTAGACAAAATCAAGTGTTTAAACCAATTTTGTTGATCTGATTTGTTTGAGTGCAGATTCTTTTATTTTAAACAGACTGGTTTAGGTGACAAGAAGCCAGTGACAAATAACGGTTTTATAGAAGGCAAACGTTATGAAACAGTCGGATTCTGTTTAGGGTTCTCCTAGTGCTAAAATAGTTTTCAGTAATGGGTCCCTCCCCCTCTCCTTGTTTTAGTGCATAAAATGGACATGTGTTTATTTAAAACAGGTTTGAAACTTAAACAAATAGTGACAGGCTGTTCAAACAAGCTTCGGAAATAGGCCTAATCAGGATGTTTGAGAAGGGGAGGGAGAATGATCATAAAGAGCTACTTGTAATATATAGTGTGGACACCATTAGGCTGGGTTCGTGTTATTGTTGTATAATCTCAGAAAAAGAAAGCACTGCATGCTGCACATTTTTTGTTAGCATTCCTCTTTTGAACCATACCTTATACTGTATGTTTGCTGTGCCTTCGAGTTCTACTGTAGCCCTCTATCCATACTCATAGTGAATACAAGGAGTTCTACTGAATTGTTAGGTATGGCCTTCCAGGCAAACTGGGCTGCATGTTGCTAAACATGGGTAGAAAGAAGGGACAAAGTATGCTCATTTTGCAGTTGATACTGGGTGAGCATCAGCTGTTGTAACTATACAGAAGGGAGACTCAGCCTGCAGAAAGAAACCATGGAAATGTAACATTAAGATATTTTTGCATGACTTGCATTTCCATGGTATTTTTTTTTTCATTTCCTCCGTTTTCCACCCTTAATAATATCACCAAGTTTTGAACTCTACCCTTCTTGTATTTATATAAGGCATGATCTTGAACTCTCTATCCAGACAAAGCTCCCATGGAAGTCAGTGAGTCTGCAGTGGCGGCAACAGGATTTAGCCCAGTCTGTAACATTTTAGGATATTGTATTACTTCATAGCCTTAAGGAGAAATAAAGGAAGCTGTCCAAAGAACTGCACAGCAAACTGTGTACTTCTCCACACTGCAGCAGGACAGCAGAATATTGAGGCCAGGATTTGGCCATGTCTATTTCAAACACAACACAGCTATGCAAAAGTTGCTGAATTTTCTCAGGGAAGAACAGTTGGCATTAAGACACTGGTTCCAAAGGTTAAAGGCCTTCACTTAAGAATATAGTCTTGGATACTCAAGTTTGTAAGTGATTGCCTGGAGGAAAAAGCATTGAGAAATAACAGGAGGAAGATGGTTCAGGTCAATCTGTTGGGCAAACCCCTTAGCTATTCTTTTACTGACACACTCACTCTTTACTTATGACACACCAATATTACTTACAATAAAAACACATTTTAAGATCACAAACATACTTATTTGCATCTCGCTTGGTCTAGTGAACAGGAGTCAAAATGGTACGATATAAAAAACCCTTACACGCCCTCTCGTGGTATAGCCATAAATGCGCTTATTTTGACAATATCTAGAAAGGGCTAATGATGGAGGCTAATTTAATGTATGTAATTTACGGGACATGCATTTGGCTGAAAGGTTTCAATGAATGGCGGAGACTGGTCACTCTTCATTCTTGCTGTAATCCATGACATATATGCATTTTCAGAAGGCAGGTTACTGTCTATCATAGTATCATTACAAAATGTCTAAAGGCAACAGAACATGAATAGAGAATGTTTACTTTTACATTAAAAAAATTGGAAGCCTAGTGTAATAGAGAATGATGTAAACCCCGCAATGGATAGCTGTCTGATGGGTTTATCTGTGTGGTTTGATGCAGACCTTAATTGGTTGCACAAGGAAAGAGTTGTCCTAAACTCTGTTATTCTTTCTCTCTTTTTTTTTTCTAAGTCATTCAGCTTCATTATTTATTTTTTTAGTGCAGCGCAGTGTGGTTTACCTCTCTGAGTGTTCTCAGGTTTCATGTTTGTAAGGAATCGTGAGCAGATTGAAAGAAACACATCAAGCACAGAGTGTTACCGATCTGACTGCTAGCCCAGTCAAAATCCTATTGTATTTATGCAGCAGCAAAACAGACCAGTGCTACATCAGAGGGTTGACTATCAGGAACACAGGAGTGAGGTGTCACCCCTTTCAGTGGCGGTCATGAAAGGCCAGCATAAGCGTAATGCAAACTGTACCCTAACAGCTTCAAGTCACACAGAGGAAACATCTTAGTGGCTACTACATTGAGTCTTCTGAACCCATCCCTAAGGAACTCAGTAAGTACTGATCTGCAAAATAGAAGCCCAGAGTCCAAGGGAAGCAAATGGTTTGGAGAATGAAGTTCCAATCTCTTCCGTTCTATCCTTTGTGTGCATACACATTCAGGAGCCAAAAAGGAGTTGCTTGTATTTAAAAATGCTGTTGCTATATTCCCTGTCGGACAGGGCATGCCTAATACAGATGTAAGACTGCAGGTAATTACAGCAATATTTGCTAAGAAATGGGCAGGAGAACTTTGTCCTAAGCACTGCGCAAAAACATAGCTCCCAAATCACTATTTTAATATGTTGATGCACTGTGGGTTGTTTTTTTTTTTCTCTGCTGTAGTGTTGGCTGGAGGACGGCTGCATCTGAAGAAGCTCTCCTTTCTCTCTTAAAGAGCTACTGTGATTCTGATGTTCCTTTATTTCCCTTTCTAGGACGCCTTTGTGGAATTGTACGGCAACAGTATGAGGCCTTTGTTTGATTTCTCCTGGATCTCTCTGAAGACCATCCTGAGTCTGGTTCTGGTGGGAGCTTGCATCACTCTTGGCGCCTATCTTGGACATAAGTAGAGTCACCCAGTTTATCGTGGATTACAAAAGTCTTTCAAAACAGCAAAATAATATTTTTTTTTTTCTGTAGCACAATGGTATTTTATGAGCAAAACAACTTCCTGGCTAAAGATTAAATCAGCTATTACTGCCAAAGGAAATATCATTTATTTTTACATTGCAGGAAAATTATTTATTAAAATATATTTACATTTTAACCTGCTATTTTCAGAAACTCTGCAAGTTGTACTTGTCATAACATCGCGTTGTTATTCTTAACTTTAATGAGCCCCAAAGCATTTTAGGTTCTTTTTTTAATTAATGCAGTTGTCCGGATTATTTTATCTGCGAGGAGCAAGCGTACTGACAAAGACCTACCTGCTTACACTGAGGAAGGCAGTTACCTGAGCTGCTAAAGGCTGTGAAATTGTGTTGGTTTCCTTGCAATTTTTGGATGGCTGGGAGGGCTCTGAATGAAAAGGTCAGTGCAAGCAAAGTTCTAATCCCGTCCTGCCAGCGAAAGCGGTCGGAGGAAGTGGTTCAACATGGTACATGTGTGCAGTCAAAATGGCAACTTCTCAAAGGACACTTGGCTATCCCTACAGCTTGAAATACGATTGCCTCTGCCTTGTAGACATGCATTTTCAAGTTACCAGTCATGCCATCACATCATAGTCATAGTAGTATCATCCGATACCCTACTATGTGTCAATTCAAATACTTCTTTTTTTGTTGTTTTTTTTTAATAGATGTGTGAAGTTAAACCTTTGGGGCTTGTGGGAAATTACTGTTCCAATGATTTTCTCAGCAGTAAAAAAAAGTTTTCATGGCTACTGACACAGAAACATCAGGAGACCTTAAGTGCCTGCTTCTACAGAGCAGAGCTGGAGTCTGAAGACCTGACCTGCGTCCCTCTTTAGGGCTCATATCTGCAACTAATCCTGTTTACTGACGGAGTTCCTCCAGGGGTTTGAAACCAATTAAACGTGGTCTCTAAATCCCTGAAAGTTGAAAAAGATTTTAATTTTATTTGGCAAGAAACAGACCTCAGCTGAGTTACAGATTAGCTCTGACTATCCTTGTTTCTCAAACCAGACACCAAAATCGAGTTCATTTTCATAACAGGAAAAGAAAGTGAGCTTTATCCTCCTGCCCCTTGCCCTCAAAATTGCTTTGTGCTAGTTATTTCTGAAGACTGTCTACTGAAGAAAAGATGAAGAAGAAACTCCTCTATCTATCGGGACAGAGACTCTCTGACACCTCGATCACACAGGTGCCTACTGTCATTTCAAGCAAAAACAGGGTGGAGGAAAAAGGGGAGGGTGAAGCCATCTGCCCCTGTTAAAAGTACAGTTAGTGCAGAATACTTGGTATACAGTTTTATAAGCAGACCTGTGTTCTAAGTCCAGGTGTGTTGATGTATGTCAAAGCGGGGCTTTCCATGTGCTCGGAGGGGGCCGGAATTGCTGACGAAGCAGGAGAATCCAAGTATGTTGCATGGGCTGCTCTGTGTAATGGACATCACCATCTTCAATCAAACGCTCCTATTTTTTTCTACAAAACTTTCGGAACCTGGGATTTGTGGGTAAATGGACGTGCAGAGATAGAGAGAAAAAGTTTTAAAGCTCTGAACGAAACGTACCATACAATACAGAAGTGCTATAAGAAGGGTGGAAAAAAAAATACAGTGAATAAACTGTTGATTCAACCTCAAGATTTCAGATGGATAACTTTGTGGCATTATATGCAAAATATCTCCATTAACTTGGGAATGTAATATGTTCAATGTTAAGGCTGTAGTTGATGTTGTGTCTTCGAAGCTGCTTTTTTGTTTGTTTGTTTTAAGAGTTGTACATCTCAGCATTTTTACTGCTATTTAGTCGTGGCACCTACACTTGGTATGAGCGAAGATGGAACGAACCTACCTTGCAAATCTGAAAGTACTTTTATAATGGCATAGAAACATACAGAGGAAATGTTTCTAAGAAAGATCATAGAAGTGTGACTAAAACTAGGATTGATTTAAAAGAAAAAAACTCTGTAGAACCAGAAACACCTGCAGTGTTTTTAGAGAGCTTCTGTCAGAAGTGGGCATATGTGTGCAAGATTCATATGAAAAATATTTGACATGGGAGCAACCAAGTATTGTGGATTGAGTGTGGGCTTTGTTTTCTTCAGCTGCGAAGCTGAACGTGTCTGAAGCTGATTTCAAAACTGGAATTGGCTGCTATCGAGCTAACGTTTCATTTCACAATCTAGTCTTCGTTTCAATTCGTGCCCATACACCCATTAAAGTTCATGAACTATTAGACCTCAAATTGTTTCAAAATTGTTTATTTTATTAAAGGTTTACATTGTCAAAAAAATAGAAAAAGAGTAACTATCAATTCCAGTGCTGCTATACTACCAGTATAATTTGAATGGGTTTTATTTTTAATACCTTCCAATGGCAAAAGTTTTTTAAAGCTGCTTTAGAAATAATATGAAGACGACACGTGATACACATTTAAATGAATATTGAGGATTTTGTGTTCTGTTGTGTCTACTCACTGGACTACCCAGTGTATTAGTTAATACCAGGCAAAAAGAAGAGTCACGATGACTGTTGATGATTTTATTTTATTAAAGAGTTAACAGAGTTTTCCCATCCTGACTGCAGAATAGTACAGTATTGTGGCTGCATTAGGTATAACAGTAGTTGATAATACATTTATTATTAAGAAACATAGTAGAAACGTTGAATGTATATAAAAGCTTGAACTTCTTTAATAAAATCCTCTCCTCTCACTCTTGCATTTCTTTTGCGATAATTCCTGTCTTTTCTATTCTTCATTACATCTTCCCATATAGTTTTTTTTTTTCTTTTTTTTCACAAATTGCCTTATAGCTTTGCATGCTCTAAGACTACGCTTCAGTGAATATACATCCTCTGTCACTATGTGAACACACACACACCTGGCTGGTCCCAGTGTATCCAAACTGTCAAAGCAAAGAGTGAAGAGGGACGCCTCTGAAGGTGGTTAGGTGTGGAAGACCAGAGGACAACAAAGGAAGAGGTCAAGAAGTAGAGAGAAGCAAAGAAAGAGATCGCTGAACTATCTCCCTGCTTAAAGATGGCTGTTAACGGAATTGGTTCATCTTTCATTCTTCCCCTTGAAAAAGGATGATGCAAGGGCAGAGTAATGCATTGCAGACACACCGTAATTATTTTAAGTATAAAAACTTCATTAATGCTGAAGGCAGTCTTTTGCATAACAGAAAATCCTTAGCAGTTTGAGAGCAATACTTGATTTGGCTGTATATTATTTATTTGTCATTAATTCTTTTCCACTTCATTTATTAAGAAAGTAATGAAGGAAAATGTTTTGTTCCTGGAAAAGAAATAGTATCTGTTCAGTCACTTAAGATCTGTTACAGATCAGTATCTTGGGAATAAATGGAAAAACAAGGAAAATAATCTGCTAGTTCAGTGTTCTGGAATCAGAGCTGACACAGAGGACATTTCTTAACAGAACAAGCACTGGATCTAACAAAGGAGGAACAGGGCTTTGGAGGTAACAAAGAATAATATACAGATAAGGAGGGGGGCTGGAAGATACGGAGAATGACACTGGTATGTAAGAAAATCTCCAGTTTCAGACAATGCAGGAGTCCGCCCAAGATGGTCTGAAAATAACTTTTAACTAAAACCAGCTACAAATTCGTGCGCTGTGATGTGACTACAATTACTGAAAATGTTCAGTTACAGAATTTCTTTAAAATTATTGTAAAAGTATCCACTCATTACAAAAGCTCATTGGTTTGCTCTTGTGATTTGAGATTACACAGCCTGAGTAGGATTGCACTAAGTAAGAACGATGATGGAAAAATGTGTCTTTGAAACCAGATGTGCAAAGGAAACGTTGATGTGGTACAGTTCAAAGAATACAAATCCAGGACACCCAAGCCCTGCATGCACACCGTCTCCCTAGCTGAGTCAGTGGGAGTCAGGTACACATAAGGACTGCATGCTTTGACCCTAAAGCATGACACTATGCTTAGCCGTGCACCTGCATCCAACTTCACAAACCTACAACTCCTATTGATAATAAGTGTGGTGAAGTAGCATGTTTAAAGCCTGTCTTCTCTCCTCTCTCTGTCTTTAAACAAGCTAGCAAAATGATTCATTTGTATTACAAGTTAATGGCTCAGTAGTATATGAAAATTTAAACATCTTTTGATTTATGAGTGTAAAAATTCTTTCTCACTGCAAAAGCCCAGCTTTGTTTTTCATTCCTTTCTCTCTTTCAAACAGGGCTAAACAAAAGGAAGACAAAGGAGCCGATTTAATATGTATTTCTTTTAAGTCACACACCTATACTAAGTTAATGCAGCTTCATCACATAATGAAATCTTTCTTGGCAAGTTATACAGCATTAAGAATTCCACAGGGAAAAAAAAAAGTATATTTTTATAATTTAATTAGCATATTTTTTTCTTTTTCTTCTGAATATTTGAATTTTAATTATCACCAGCATAAATGTACATAAGCAGATATCGTCTATCCAGTACCTTTGGATGATATATGTACGGTAATGTAGTTTGTCAGTTTATCATCATTTAATATGATTATGTCGTTCTTTGTCTTTAAAATGTTATAAGAACATGCTGCCATTAAAAGTTCCTTGTCTGTCTAGTTAATATTGTGAAAAAATAATAAAGCACACTGTGAGTTACTTGTTTTGCATTTGACTTGTTTAGGACTGGTTGATAAAACACGGCTCCAAAATTTATGAGGGCAATCTCATCAATGAAACATAGCATTTCCTTCCTGGTTGTTCTGTTGGCAATCTGCTCAACGTTAATATCTTCAAGCTACAGTGACACTGTCGTTGTACAGCTTACCCACACGTGTGCTCTGAATCTAAAACACCTGGTGATTCTGTAAAGCCCTGGAACTGGGAATGCAGCTGAGTTGGAGCTTTCCTAAAAACGAACAAGATCCCTGCTGAATTTCATGGCAGCAAAGATGTCACCACAACGCTCAGAGTTGTAGGGCTGCAAGTCTGCAGTACCACTGAGATTATCTGAAGGCTGACGTAGTCTAAGCTTTTCCTTCATCACAGCTCACAGTGGCTGGGACCACTGATTTAGTGAGTCCGTCAGTTCACATCGCTCCATTCAGGCAGGTTCATGGAGGACTGTGAGCTCCAAATGACACTCTGGGACAAAATCACTTCTAAATGGGATTTACTATAGGCAGTACTTGGAAGAGCACCGACAGGCATCTTCTGTGAATACTATATAAATGAAGCACCAAAGGCATGCATCAGAAGCATCTGTGCTGCCGGCAGTTGATGAAAGACAGCATTTAGCTTGCATTCAGGCAGTTAAGTCCTGTTAGTACTTCTTTTCTTCTTTCTCTTGATCCCTAAGAAGAGCAGCCAACATCACATCTACGGACAGAACTCCATGAACCTGCATTCTAAGAATTTACCCACCTACTTGAGGGAGTTTTGCAGCCTGGCATGTGCAGTGCACTGTCATGCACACACAGCTAGTGAGTGCCTCGAGTTTGATGCCTTTCAAGAACTATTTAGACAGACAAACACATCTACCCCTATGTCTGCATCCTCCAGGAGAGAGAAGGTGGAAGAAGGCAGCCTGAAGCTTTCTGAAAGAAGCTGCAGCAGAAGAATGCAACTGATAGTTTCTGTCCTCCTAGCTTCAGGACTGAACTGCCCAATGGAAAATGAGGTTGCAAGTCAGGAGGCAAGCAAACTCGCAGTTCTGCAAGTACTGCTGTTTTTCCCTGATTATCATATGAGACTGAAGGAAGTTTGAAAGGACTTGGAGGAAAGTATCCTCAGCACTGTCCTATTCCAAGCTAAAACCTAAGGAAGATGTGTTGAAATCTCTTCAAGGAGGTAAACTAAGTTAGCAAGCCCAGGCAGATTACTTTAGTGAGTCTCCCTTTTCTGCCCATTTAAATGCTTCCAGTTGTTGTGAAAAGCTGGAAGGCTAGCACCTGTGGTTAAATGCCTGCTTCATTACTGGGACAAAGCACAGTGTACAGAGAAGAAGAGAAAAGGTCAGAATAAAGACAAAATGAACTTCAGACCTGATAGCTAAGGAGGGGTTTGGCAATCTGGAAATTACACTGGTAGGAGTACTTTTAAAACCATCTTTTCTGGCCTCCCTTTTCAAAATACACACCAACGGTTTCAAGCACTGTAAATCCTCAGAGCAGTTCCACTGCTGGCAACATGCTGCCATCCCTCTGAGACAGCAGGCTCTCAGCCTGCTAGTACCAGCAGTTCCTGCTGTTGCTTCTTAAGCTTATTCAATATTTAATGAGAATGAAAGTTATTCCAGTGTGAATGGCTGTTGAATAACTGCTCACCATTTAAATTTTGCATTACATCTGACCCTAGCAGGAGTTACCCCTCTGCTCATAAGTAACATCTTGGTATCAAGAACTCCCTCTGAGGAGGCCTTATTCAGAACCTGTGCACAGTAACAAACTGACTTGCAGAGACAGACAAACCAGAAAAGATCATCTGAAGCATGTCACCACGGCTCTTAGTTTACTGCGGCTTGCTAAAATCGAGTGTGAGCACTAAGAACATTCAGAATGGCTCTAAAAAACCTTAAGGGGATGAAAACACAAGTCAGTAGAAACCATCAGTATCTATACTTTTTGGGGGGACTGCTCAGGGTACAAGCATACTCATTTTTATCCTTTGGAGTCAAGAGTTGGGACTGATGATCCCTACAGTCCGTTCCAACTATATTCTATGATTCATTATGCTGAGAGGCATTCCTGGCTAAGTTCAACCAGAAGATGCCTCTTCCCCTCCAATGGGAATACTGCTCCGGAGCTGACGCATGCAACTCACTAAAAAATGTACTGAGTTGCCACTTGGACATGCTAGAGAAATGTATTATGTGCCCTCTTCTATGTGTCCTCCAGAACTCCCACTGCCCACATGACCACAGCAGTGGGAACACAATGTCTTGATTACTGTGAGAAACTCTGAAATCAGCACAAAAGCAAGTCATGGTCATGCAGATAAAAATGTACATCTGGAGCCCAGAACTGGTGCAAAGCCTTCTAAAGCCACAGGTGACAGAAAGGAAAGCCAGGCAATCTTATTGGTTTGTATATGTACAGGGTTCATCCTGATTATGAAAAGACATGTGGTCCCATTTCTGTCAAAGCAGCCAACAGTTTATGCTAAGGTATTTAGTCTGGCTGGAGGAGGATGGATTCCACCTGTTCCAGCATCATCTAGTTAGAATGACATAAATAGGCTGTAGCCCATTTATCATAAAACTCCATGGCAGAAATATAACATTTCCTTCAAAAATGATTTGATAAACTTGAAAAGAACAAAACCCTATGCTATATAGTATTGTTGTGGGAGAAATAATCATCCAGTATTAAAAGCCTCTTGGTCTCTTCCAGGGTTCAATCCTCCCAGACAATTACAATACAGTACATACCTCCAGTCATCTGGAGCTTAGCAACACTGAAAATGAGTGTTATTTTCTGTACTTTCTTGCCTTAAATCTTACATATCGTAAACACTAACAGGATCTCAAAACTATTGGGTAGAGAAAAGGGAGAAAACAAATGACAATGTGACTCCCAGCTAGTTTGAAAGGAAACGGTGTGAGATTGGAAAGTGACCCAGAGGACCACCTGAGATGCCCTAACACACGATGATGCAGTTTGGAAATAAACTTTACGGTGTATTTCCACTCACTTCCCTCAAGACAGCATCACTCCGGAAGGCCACGCTGCATCACAACACACGTGATAGCACTGTTGAAGGCAAATCAGAATGACTTTCAAGTCTCTTTCCCAACCTGCTCCACCACCACTCAACAACAAAGAACCAAAGAGCAGGAACCAGCAACGCAAAACACATCAATTAACCTAAAGCAATAGTTTTGGCAAGCAAGCTTTTGTAGCATAAAGATGCCAGCACCCTGTAAAATGCCTGGCAGGCAGAGGAGAAGCCAGGATACTGCATCATAATTAATGTACTTGGACGCTTTTCACCAGGGACTATGGGCACAGACGCTTTCTGTAATTCTTTCAGCAGAGCCCCGTTAACAGCCTGTGCTGTCTGCTTCAGTGCACAGACGGTGTGGCCTGAAAGGGACTGCTGACTGCTCTGTTCTGTCCTCTCACAACTCTGCTTGAAGCCAAAACTGGCAGAAAACCAAGGTGTTCTCTCATGAGACTGTAAATTAATGTTGCTGAAGGAAACAGGCTTGTAGTTCATGTGGTTCTGAGCTTGCCTTCCATCTGGCGTCTAACTCCGAATTCCCTCTGCACCTAGGAATAAAGCAGGTGAGGTGTCTGGTCCACTCAGCACCCCCTACACATTACTGATTTCCTTTCATCCAGGTCCTTAAAAAAATCCCTGTTCTTGCTACGGTTTTGAAATGTAATAGGGATTTTTTGCACTTAAAAAAGCAGCTGTTGCTTTTCTCCAGTCTTTGCAAACATTCTTCTCATTAGGTAATTCATTTACTGCTAGCAGAACACATGGCCTCCTCCAACACACAGCTCTACAAGAAGCTGGTATATTTGACACTTAAAAATGTGAGCACGAGAAAGAAACAGATGTATTTTAAACAAAGGGGCTGACTTTTAGCTCCTCCTGGTTCCTCCTCCCCACAGATGAAGTATCTAACAAACACTTCATGCCAGCTGCCGACCACCTACATCAGCACTCCTTTACATCCTCTCAGTATTTGCATTAGGGACAAAAAAAAAAAAAATCAATCTTTAACCAAAGCATCATGGCTTCCAGTTACACCGCAGCCACAGTTTCCAGGTCTGGAACTATATTTCACCCCACTACTTCACAGCTTCTTC
Source organism: Callipepla californica brunnescens (assembly GCA_023055505.1). NCBI lineage: Eukaryota > Metazoa > Chordata > Aves > Galliformes > Odontophoridae > Callipepla > Callipepla californica. The sequence continues at coordinate 73,002,627 of JALIRH010000002.1, read as the reverse complement.
GTTCTCCACGAAGATGGAGGGGAAAAGTAAGGCAAACCCCGAGATGCTCGAGAAGCATAAATAGGAAAAAAAAAAAGATACAGCAGCCTCCAGCAGGAGATCAGACAGTCTCAGGGGTCCAGGTAGATCCAGGTACCTCTTCACAACACATGCTTCTAACTCAAGAACTATTCCCACCATTATCTACTGCAAAACCCCCATCAGCATTAGCTGGGGAAAGACCTACTGCACGCACAGGAAATAGAACCACTGATAGCTGCAGAACAGATTTAACTGTTACACAAGGTATTCAGCTACTTAAGAAAGACAAAGGTCTTTCTTTAAACATGTTTGCTTTTCTTAAGCTCAAGATGACCGTGGGGGAAGAGCTCTGTCGCTGGGAAAAGTCAGGAAACAGTTGGAAAGAGTCAGGGAACAATCCCAAGTCCTGCTCCTCCCTTACTCTGGCAAAAACCCAGCTGTCCCTTTACAATACGTGTAAGCCCCTTTGGAAACCACACCATGATACAGTCACAAAGGTATTAGAAAAATGGAATACAACACACAGCTGCTACGTGTACTGCAAGTGAGCACAGCTCGTGCAAACACAGACGTGCCCAGGTCTAAGCATTGTCAGTTTTTTTGCTCAGTTTGCATGCTTGACTAGTGATATTTTTACCTGACGCTTTCCCAACTCTTTCTGGAGCTCACTTCTTCGTGCATCTTCAGAAAGCGACTATGCAGGGCATGATCCACTTAGCTTAAATGTTCAAATTCTCTGCTACAGGAGAAATTGAGAAGAAAAAAATGAAAAACATACCCTGCTCAACTCATTTTTTCCACTTATTAGCTACTTGGGAAGAGCAGACAGTCAAAAATATGTCACTTCTGGCAAGCAGAAGTATACACACCCACACAAATAAATACCTGTCCTTCATTTTCAGCTGTATGTCCACTGCCGAATCATCCTTTCCTTTGCTTACAGCTGACAATTGCACAGATGTCTGCAGCTCAGCTTGCTCATAAGGACGCATTCATTGCAATGAGATACATGACAGACTTCACACTTAACAGTTGTCAACATAACTTCATTAATATGTCTTAAGCATCCATTTGCCCACCCCCACCCACTTCAAAAACAAAATTAAAACCCACTTCTCTTCTGTCATCACATCCTCCAACAACCATCACCACTCACTCAAGTGCTGGGAAAATAGCTCACCACTTTTTCCTTAATCTCTGTCAACCCAGCCTACTTCCAACAAAAGCAGTGTACAAACAAGCTCAAAATCGCAAATGAAAGAAGACATTTTCATTTCCCGAAGACCACATCTGTTGATCTTGCTGACCCTTCCAATTAAGTGCTATGATTCACCAATGACTGGTAGCACAAACATACATTCACGTCCTAAATTCTGTCAAAACATTACAAAATTAGACAGCGCAGAGCAGCTACTGCTGTCATTTTCATGATGTGCCCATGATGACCGTAGCTGGCAAAACAAATGTTCTGCTGTTATAATAGTCCCTTTAATGCATAAAGTATTTCCTAGAAAAACAAGCCTGAGTATTTCAAAGACAACAGGGTGCTAGAGGTCAATTATAAAAATGTTCTCTACTTGCTAGAAGAGGCCTAAATGCCCTTGCTTATGAATTGGAGGGATGCTTACCTTAAGCACACTTGAGATAGCCACCCCATATAAAACTATAAAAGGGACAGGACACTAAATAAGGATGCCTGTATTTTACATTTGTCTAAATATGGTCTGAGCACATAATAGTCTACAGACAGAACCAACTATATGTAAAAAAGAGATGTTAGCAGATTTCGTTTTTCTAGTATAGACACTTACCAGTCAAAACAGCTTGTGACTCATGCTGATGTTAAGTTTTATATGGAAACAATGGATTGAATCACCTATTTGCATCACCAGTGAGAAGAGTGACAATGAATCTGAACACATCCACTTTGCCACAAAGGTCTATTGACAGTAGTGACCACGGACTCGGTTACAACACTGTTCATTTTTCATACTCTGAATAGAAACAAAATGTTTAGCTCCGCCATCTTTTTATGATTAGATGATCCAAGGGACAACTGTAGCACAGAGTGAGTTCACGTAGGACTCAGGTCATGCAGGTGAGGGGTCTCCTCCTTCCTCTTTCCTCCCTACGCCTTCTGGGCTTTGATTTTGCAGTCTGTTTGCAATTTTAGAACCTGGAAAGAGCTAAGGGTGTTGCGAAGCTCATACAGGTCAAGCCTTGCTGACCTTCAGAGCTGAGAGAGCACTACAACCTGAAGGGAATACAGACACAAAGAGGTGGGGCTCCAGCAGATGGAATTCCCCTCACTGTTGAATTTGGCTTAGGAGGGAATAATAAGCCTAAAAATCTTCCCACTAGCGTCTTGTTGTGCTTCTTTTCCTTCTCTCTTATGGAACATCATCGGGGAAGGATATTACGCAGCTGGAAGCTCCCCAGAAAACCTTGGAATAGCACCCTGGTGTAAGAAAATACATAAATCTAGGAAAGTTCTAGAACATCTAAAATTGCCATATCAGTATTGCAAAGTAAAGTAAGCCTGTACGGAAGGCCGTAAAGAAAAAAAAAAATTCAAGTTCTGGAAAACAAAGTTTATCTACGGCTAAGCAGAAATTCAAAATTCAAAGTTACTCATGAGAACTTGTGAAAAATGCAGTCATCCTGACCAAAAAAATAATAATAATAATTGCAAAATATATGTATATATATAAATGCAAAAGCTTAATGTAACAGTGAGCTCAGTGCTACTGAAGATTTAACAAAAGATGTAGCAATTGTTTGATTGCCCCTTAACGCCTCAAAGCTTTAAAATAAAAGGGAAAAAAAACCACTTCTATATGCCTCAGAAAAACAAAACAAAAAAACTGCCTTAAAATATATTTTCCTTCCAGTAAACTGTAAACTCTCAGGTTTCAAAACAGACAGATGAATCTAACATAATTTGTCTGGTTTCTAATTGTTAAGATAATTCATAATTAAAAGCTTGATGGGGCAGAATTAGGTGCTAGGGAAAGATATTTGGGCATTCATCAACCGTCTGAATGGACTGAGATCAGATGAAAAAGAGAGAACAGATCTGCTATTAAACTTCTGCCTAGGCTTCACTGGGGCTGTTGTTATAAACTTCAAGTACAGCTGCACTTAATGAGTTTGTGTAAAAGCAGACATCATACAAATGGGAGAAAGCAGGAACTTCATCCAATTAGATAAGAGAATTGGCCAGCAGCCTCCAACAAACTGAAAAGCTCTTCCAACTTTAGGGATGAGAGCTAATTATAACTCTATTTTTGTGAGTGTGCGATGCTACTAAATTATTGAGAAATATTGTCCTGTCAAAGAACTATGTCATATGCACAGACTTGATTATTACAGATAGAGCATTTGCCAGAGACAGTGATAAGCCTTGATAACAACAGAAGGCATTCTGCTGTCAAACCTCAGGGTGCAAATGGCTCCCCTGCTTGAGATTCTTCCCAAATCACTTCTTTACTTTATTCATTTGGGCAGCGGGGTGGAGTGGCAAGAATTTCTGTTTTTTTTTTCTTGATAGTGAGGTTGCAAAGAAGGCATACAAACACTGACAGCTCCAATAAGGGTGCTGGAGAAAGCTAGTTCAAGACATCCACTGTTGAAACAAGCAGACAGACTAGGGGACTTTTTCTCACTCTTTTTTTGTTATCGTACACAATATGATGGAGACTCAGAAGCAGCCTGATGTGAATAGATAGAACAGTTCTCACTGCTGCTTCATACTGACCAGCTTCTCACCTGGAAAGCGGACTCGAGGAAAAGATGTTCCTTCTTCTGCTGCCTCAACGTCTCCTGAATACACCACAGCACGTCACTCTGTGATACAGCACACCACAGCTACATAGGGTGCACAGCTCCTTGCAGCCATAACCTAAACAGCCTTCTTGGCTCCACAACTGAGTAGGGCCCACAGACAGACACCTCCCAGCAACACTGTCTATTGAGTCCGGTGATTTTCAAGAAACAAATGAGATTTTATGTTAGGAGAAAGAAGAGTGATGGCGCGTGTGCTCATTCGGTGAAAGTGCACACTCAGGGCAGCAGGGAGGGGGAAGTGAAATTACAGAGTGTATAAACCGAGCACTAGAAATCAGGCTCTAACACCAGAGCTTTATTTCACCTAGTTAACCCTGTTATTTCACTTTGCTTGTGATGCCTTTGTAATAAGGGCTTATGAGCACCACCAACTAATGCCACTTCGATAGCGTAACTCCCAGGCCCTGTGCTTGCTGGCAAGCTCTGTGGCAGGGCATCATGGGCATAAAGAATAGGCTAGTTTTCTTCTCAGGACAAGAGGAAGCCACTGAGACTCCTTGAAAGAAGCCAGAAGAACAAAAGACACAAAAACCAGAGCAGACGGAGTGCACCAGAAGGCTGAGACCGCTAATAGGACAGCTGTAAACAGGGATGAAAGACTTAAATACAGGATTAAAAAGGGGAGTGAGAAGAGTCCAAAAGAGCTGTGTTTGTATCTAATCAAGCCATACTTCCTAAACAATGCATTTTAATTCAATTATCCTAAAAGCACATAAACCAATTAACTCAGACTTATATCACCAGTAAGAAAACGGAGCAAGAGGCATCTCAATAGACTTACAGCAATCTTCTGAACTTTGAATGAAGGCTACCAGTGCAGTTCCTAAACTTGACACAGGCGAGAGAAAGGTTTAAAGCTTCTAAACAAAGATTCAAGCATGTGAATTTAGAAAGACTAAATAAAAGCTGAAGTGCCTTATTAAATGAAAGGCAAATCACCAAGAAATCAGCTTTCAGGGATCAGCTGAACTGCTGCATTGTACTTGCATGGAAAATTACCCAGCAGCTTTTTCTGAACCAAGATACACAAATCAGTTTTGCTCAGTGAATGCATGAGCCAAACTCTCCTATTGTGATGGTTTCAATAGAAGCTCAAATAACTTTGACAGCCTGGAGGGGGAAGGGTGTCTCTGACCCAGTTTCTACATCACAGTGTAGTTTGGGTGATGGTGGTACAAGTGTTTACAGCAGAACCTCTTTTCTTCAGTTTCCCTCTCCTGCTTGCCCACCATTGCTTTGTTTAAATAATCCACAGCTGTTATCATGCGCACAAGAATAAGATTAATTGAGCTTAATGATTGCTGGCGACTTCTTATATGCATTCAGCTGGTGATGTCTTCAGCATAGAGGCCCTTTACGCAGTGTAAGAGGAAAATCTGTCTTTTAATTTGGCTTTCTCGTTTCATATCCATTCTGAAAGCAGAGTCCTCATTTTCTCTGGACATCTTTGCTCAAAACCTCTTAGCACGCTGTGAGAAATTCTGAAGGTCAGACCCTCTTCACTCAATGAAAACGACATGATTTTTTTTAGGCTCTCGGCCAAGGAGTTTCTTGCTACTTCTCACGCCACTGATCCAGGAGAAAACGCAACTTCTCCTTTGTGTAGAATGACAAAAGGCTGCAGAGGCAGAAAATGCAACTACCAAACAGTGCGATAAACGGTTGGAAGAAAGGCTGCGCATACACAGGTGGCATGGAAACCTGGATTCCCCTTGTACAGACATGTAAGAGCAGCGTTCCCTGCAGGCACCAGGGCAAGGGATGAGACAGATGAACTGGGATGAAAAGACTGAATCTGAGTGAGAGTGGCAAAATCCAAATGATATACGTGCAGCTAAAATGACAGACTTTTTACGCAGCAATGGTTGAAATATACTCACGACTCCGAACACCCACAATCATTATTTTCTCTTTAAAAAGCTCTCGCTGCAAACCACATTTCAGTGCTGTTTTTAACAGATCTTGAGTTATTATGAACCCTCACTTGTCTGCTTTGATATGTCACAAGCCATCACTAACCTGACAGCTCACTGGCAGACTTTCAAGCATTTTCAAAAATAAGAAACCAGCCTCGCTTTGAGTGCTTCCCCCACTTCCAGCCTCTGAAACAAAATCTAATTCAGGGTATTGAAAACTGCAGAATCAAAAATAAAGCTGAGAGAAACTGAAAAGTAACACTGATAAAAGGAATGGAACAAAGAGGGAAAGAACAGCGGGAATGGTTTTATATTAGCCCGCAGACTGCTTGGAGGTGTATGCCACAGCAAGGGACAGCTCAAAGTCCTGACATACCCAAACAGCTCTGCTATGCACAGGCTGGGATCTCTCCAGGTGACTCGCAGCATGGGTGTACTAATTTGGGGGCTACTGCATAATCCAAACCCACGGGGTGGGAGGAGGTGAGCCAGCAATGACTGCTGAGGATATCCCTGTCCAATCCTGTCAGACAGCAAAGCAGCCAGACACGTAAGAAGCTGTTGTCATCGGCCACATGAACTCTTCCCAACTCTCTCTAATTTTACTTGGCTAAACAGTGTTGTCCAAAGTTTTGGTACACGGTTTTTAGGGTTGAGGAAACTGGCCACTCTAGAACTAGTCAGGTATATTCCAAAGTGAAGAAGGACAGACTAAGACTAGAGAGGGGAAAGCATGAAGAAAAAAAATGCAACGTACTTTTTTTTTTCTCCCATAAAAATATATTTGTATTCTCATTCCAGCTGAGAAATCAGGTCCCTGTTTTCCTTTTCTCGTCAGCAGCTTTTCTTCATTTTCTTTCCATAGAGGAAAAAGAGAGAGGTTGGAACATTTCAACCATAAACCGAACTTGCTTTGTTTCAATCCAACAAGTTTTACTTCATTTTCTCCAAATACATTTTTTTTGCAAACACTGCACAGCATTTGAAAACTCAGATTTGTTAAGAAAAAAATAGCAGTCTGAAGTTTTACCATCTTTCTAGTAATTAATTCTTCATGGAAGCTGTGTCACTTTGCTGGGACATGTTAGTATGCTAATTTCAAGGCTGTTTGTTCACTTGGAGGACAGAGACACAAAGAAGCTGCCATACCTCCTAGTGGACTTCAGGCTATTCACATACCTCTGGGCTCCTCAACTCCAGCTATAAAATGAGTATTACAGCAACTCGTAGCTTACAGAAATGCCATGGCCACAAAAACACTCATTACTGTGACACCTTTGTACACCATGGAGGAAGAAATTATAACGTATAAAATAACCCACATGAGCTAGGCTTTAGAAGGAGGCTGGAGAGGATGATGATTACTTGATTTAGACTGACTGAACTATGATGTGCACCTGAGCAAAGAAGTGTTATTTCCAGAACAATCAAAGCCTTAAGGCGCTCCTACTTTTGCAAACAGCACCACAAAGTCTCTAATGCATTACAGATAGGCAGGACTTCTGTTTTATATCTCAGCCAGAAGACAAGAATCATTCCGCTTCTTGGAGGGCTAAAAACATGTAATGGGTCAAACAGACCGAAAGGGAACACAGCCAGTACTATGGAGTCAAGACCTATGGAATAAACACCATAATTCCCAAAGCACTTCAGTTTTATCTCCGGTGGAAAAACCAGGCTCAGCCCTGCTTGACTAATGGAATACGAAGAGTTTACTGCCTGTGATGTTGTTTAAACACTGTTTGTAGCTCCCCTCGTTCAATTTACAATGTTTTCTGAACAGGGTCTCGGCCCTGACAAAAGATGATTTAACTTACTTGTTTGTCTTTGAAACCCCTAGTCTGGATTCATGGTATTTTATTCTTCTTCTGAATATTCCCTCCCAAGAGCTGACCTGGATGCAGCAAGGCAGCAGGATGGAGTGCACATGTGCTCACAGCACCCAGTCCCAGGTACAGGCCTCCGGCACGGGAGAGAGCCAAGTGCCTTCTCTGAAGCAAATTATCACCTGGTATCAGAGCTGATGGGAAAGAGGAAAACAGACAAAAACTGAAAAAGCGAAACAGACGATTAAGGAGTAAAGAATGGCAGATGAAACTAAAAATAGTCCCCTTGGCAGTTATAAAGGAAATTCGTTTGACAGGAGGCTGCTTCTTTTGTCAAGAGTGGTTTGTTATGCAACAGATGATACCAACACCGGCTTCTCTTATCTTCATTGTCAGTTTAACTGACAAAAAGGAGCACAGTTTAACATCACTGGAGCCACAGCGAGACTTACCATTTGTTTGTTTTCAAGCATGTGCATGTTTTAAGAGACAGCCCAGGGATAAATACTGTCGAGAAACTGCGGTTCAAGCTCAGCTAAGCAATTCCATGAAAATCTTATGATTACAAGCTCATTATTAAAGGCAGCAATTAAACCCCTGCCCGCTGCTGTTCTGGTTCCCCAGTGTCCTGCTCCAACATTCACAAGAAGGGAACTGCTGTGACTTTCCTGCACAATGGTAAGCTTAGTACTCACAGGTTCTTCCACACACAGACAGCCAGGGACATCCTTTCCTGTCTTCTGTTTGTCACTTCTCACAAGAACTTGCAGGGCTGGAGCCTTCTGGACATGGGAAAAAGGCAAAATAGAAATGATCAAAGTTGTTTCATTTGCTGGTAAGGTATGCTTTTCCCATTTTTTTTCCCTAATGCTGAGCACTGGGTAGCATTTGCATTTCATAATCCGAATGTAAGAAGTAGAAACTAAGAGGATTTAAAGACAACACCTTAATATCTCTTTTCCCAAAGGGAAGTGATGGAGAAACCACGGAGAGAAGAGGGAAAGATGAGGCTATCAGCAGCTTCCCGGGCAGCTCTCCACAGCAGTGCAGGTGAGCCTGCATGTTCCTCATTAAAGCACCTTCTGGCAGGCATGCAAGCTTTTAGAATGCCTGCTGATTGTGGCTGCCAATATCTGCTGGTAAGGAGGTAAGCAAATTGCAGTCCGTCCAAGTTAAACAAGTAAAGGTTAGGGCTTTAAAGAGCACAAGAGACCCACATGAACACATGCATGCTAGGAGGGAGTGAGCACTTGGATACAATGTAGACGCAAGTAAAAACAACTCTCACTGGTCTTTTGCTTGGACTTTGCTGAAATGCTTGTTTTCAGACCGAGTATCGTGCACTGAACAGTGGGTTATTGGAAAACAGGGCACTCTCAGCCTATTCCTTTCTCTGAGAAAACGTTCGGTAGAACAAGACTGTAACCCAGAAGTCTGTCTCCTAGGTGAGCAACTGAAGGCATCCTCTGTCCCAAACACCCAAGTGGTTTGGTGGGAAAGTAAGCAGTGGAGAATGTAAGATAAATTGGTGATGAGATCACCCAGATGGTAGAAAGACCCGAGTGAAAAGCAAGGGCAGTTTTTAGCTTCTTCCTTCAGACTGAAAACACGCAGTGTACACGCAGGAAATACTACAGACTTTTCAAAAAGAACTTTCTAGAAACAACTCGTTCCTTTTACCACTCAGTGAAGGAAGAACTCAGTGGCAGATGCTGCCCCAGAGCAGGCACACCTGTCATTAACTGTTCAGGCCACAGGATGCCACTGTTGCATTTCTTTTTCAGGAGGTCAAAACGAAGCACGACAACAGTGAACTGGATACCTAGATGTACTGCCTCTCGCCCCGTTTTAATGTCGATGTTTTCCAATGTTAAGGCCTCAGGCAGTCCAGATGTAAATAGCTCAGTCCCGCAGCATTATGTGTTTTGATCAGGAACAAAATGTTTGGATACCTTTTAAGGCTACATTACTGAACCCAGCATCTCTGCGCCTTCATAAATTTTCTATGGACAAGAACTCTTTCCATTGGCTGCCAGGAGTGTTGACTCCGATCCTGATAGTTTTGACCGCAAAACAAATATCCACTGTTGTTGGATATTATCTGCGTTCAGATGAGAAAAGAAAAACACTAGATGGGAGAGTAGATAAAATGAGAGAGAAGGCAGACTGCTCATAATTCTTACCTCTTGTAAAAAGAGGAAAGAGCTCCTACGACGTTAATAAAACTTCACAAATATTTTACTAATATAAATTCTTTCATATAAAAGTCTGGAATGTAATGTATTCATGCCAGGAGACAGTGAAGTGGTTTGAGCTCCCAGATGGCTCCTCTTACTGCAACTTCGTGTGATTCTGGCACCCAGAAACCCACGTGGGGCAAGAGATCTCCGGACAGGTAAAGACAGAGGCTCTTCACCAAGACATATCAGTGTGACTTATAGAACAAGGGGACCTAAGCAGGTTTGAAGTGTCTTTGAAAACCAAATTTCAGTACTGAAATATTTCTATGTTTAAATTGTAAATTATTAAAGAAAATGGAGTACGGGATTGCAGCTTACATGGGATTGCTGATGTCCTGTTTTGCTCTTGAGAGGCCCCATCTGGAGAACTGCATGCAGGTCTAAGCCCCCCGCACGAGAAAGATGTGGAGCTGTTGGAGTGGGTCCAGAGGAGGACACTAGAATGCTCAGAGGCCTGGAGCACCTCTCCTGTGAAGACAGGCTGAGACTGTTCAGGTTGGAGAAGGTTCCAGAGAGACCTCACTGTGGCCTTCCAATATCTAGAGGGAATAAGAAAGAAAATGACTTTGTACGCAGAGTGATTGTGATAGAACAAGGGGGAACAGTTTTACACTATAAGAGCAGAGATTTAACTCAGATATGAGGAGGTAATGTTTCAGAGTGGTGCTTAAGTCCAGGTTGCATGGGACCCCAGGCAGCCTGAGCTGGTAAGTGGCAGCCCTGTCCACAGCAGGGGACTGGGGCTGGGTATAATGAAAATGCTAAGTCAGGGCTTAAAGCAGTGACTGAGCACCTGGTGGGAAGGCAGAGCCAGCACAGGGGAGCTGGAGTGCATGCAATGTACCTGAGTGATGTACCCAGACCTCATTCCCATCCTAATGGGAGTGGAAGCAAGGGTACATTACTGGAAGTCACTGCCTACCTGAGGCCTTCCAAACGTAAACAGCTCTTTTCCTTAATTTTTGTGTCTACAGCTGCTGCATTTGGGCTTGTCCTCATTTGCTGCAGATGAAGATTTTGCTACCCCACTATTACCACTGTATTTTCCATCACATTGTAGTATTGCAGTGGTCTTCATGGTCCTTTTCAACCTAAGCTATTCTTTGATTTTATGATTGTTTCTTCTAAGTTCAGCACAACATAGATACAATTTTTGATAAAGGACTCTCCAGAATGAAGGAAAAAAATAATATAGCTGTATCTTGGATTTCAAAAGCCATTTCAGTTTTGCTCATCCTTTACAAGTAGGAACGATGGCTTGCAACTCCACTTAAGAACAGGAAAAAAAAATAAAATGAATAAGGAAGGTTTCAGATACAGCTTGGGCGGCCAGTAACAGCGGGATCTGAGGAAAGTCAGCATGACAATGACAGCTGTGATGATGCAGAGCGTTACAGATGCTGATGTTACAGCTCCATACTTCAAGCTGATATAAATAAGAAGGGGCCTATGGATAACAGCCTTCTGGGATTCAAGGCTCCAGGGAAACACCCTCACAGCCTGCGGTGTGTTTTGGCTACATCCCAGAAACAGTCTATTCCCCAGCCAGACACTAGATTCAGTGTGGCAAAATTCCACTTTTCTGAAGACCTCACTGTAAGATCTTTAAATCAGAAGTAGGTAACTGCTCAACAGACTCCAGGAAAGAGTTAACGAAAAGGAACAACCAGCAACCAAACAAGTCATAGGCTACCTTACACTGAAAAAAAAAGAGAAGCCTGAAGATGGTTTGCAACGCTTTAAAAAGAAGCATTTATAATAACATACAGCAAAGATTTATTTTGCTGAAGCAGTACTTGGCATTGTGCTGTTTCTTTTTTCCCTCTATGACAAGAGAAGTTGACCAACACATAACTTTGTTTCAAAATTCAATTTACCTCCATCCAAAAGACTAGAGATTTCAAAATCATTTGAAGGAGAAAAAAAAAAAAAAAAAGAAGAAGAAATAAAAGAAAGCCTTCAACCCAAATTCTTTTCTTCTTATTTGTAACAACAAACAACAGATTTAGTGTAAAAGGAACACTGAAAGGGGAGGAAAAAAAACTTTCCGAAGCTAATTTTAGTCCTGCTGATCTCAGGAGCTTAGTGTTCCCGTCAAAGTGAACAGACACCAGTGGGGTGCCCCACTGTTTAGATGGAGAAATCTGCCCCTGGAGACCTAGTTGTGGCACCCTGTACCAAACGTCTAGCTTGGTTTTTAAGGTTGTTATTGGGTGGTTTTCTTGGGTTCTATTGATCCAAGACACAGATGTTACCTACTATAGTAAATCACTAGGAAAAAATCAAAATGTTTCACACTTCATTTTCTATAAATTACTCCCTCTGGACTTCAGCAGTCAGCCAAAATTCATCCACAAAAGCTATTTCTATTAAAAGGAGAAATTGATGGCACTATCAGGTATATCCTTGATACAAAATTCTTTCTTTACATACAAGAGGGCGTTTTTCCTGCAAAAAGTTAAGAAACAATGAAAACATTTTTTTTTCCCTTAATGGTTGTCATCCACATTCAACCAGTACTGTATTTAATCCTTCCATGAGCTTTCTATTTTTATTTTTTTTCCCCCACTTTAGAAACATTCCCACCACAAGTTCTGCTTATTTCTTCCTGACCAGCTTCATTTACTGTGGGTTGTTCAGTGGGTTCTTATGTCACATACAGATAGCTCCACTAACCATTACCTCAACACCTTGTATTCACTTTATAAGTTCCCAGGGAAAATCCCTTTGGTTATACATTTAAGATTTGAATGTAGACCTCAGCATGTAATTTTGGCTCTGTTATTTCAGCAACTTGGTTCCATAATGACCTTATCCACTTCAGAACTCTTTCTTATCTTGGCTGTCAGCTTCACTGAATTGTATCCAGTCTATAATCACGTCCCTTCAACTCCGTGCAGTCTTCCATCAAACAAAAATGGCAACACCCTAACTCCTTTCAGCCCAAAAGAGAAATGCTTTATCAAAACCACTTGTTAAACTGTAGAGGACGGCTGCCAAGATTCTTTCATATTTCAACCCCTTCTTCCACACTGAAAGAAAGTCAATCTCCAACCAAGTCTTCCTGTGACTTTTTTACCCTCCATCTCGCTTATGTTTTGCCACCAAGGGAGAAGCATGCTCAGCAAGCAGTCCTAAGAAGCATCCACTCTTTGTATGAACCTTGCCTACCTAAAGGGAGTCAACACTCCTTGTATCTAGTGTCAAGAGCAGAGTAGGCATCTCTTGCCAGATGCAAATTAAGAATGGATTTCCTAAAGGTTTCCATCATACAGATGGGAGAACAGAATAGATATAAGCATGCTAATCATCTTCAGAACAAAGTCTGGTGAAACAACCCACACCACCTTTAATTAGAGAGTTAGATTAAGAAGCAGTAAAGCACTCCTGCTATTGAACCCTTTGCTACCAGAATGACAGCCTCAAACTAAGAAAGTGTTTTGTTTTGTTTTATGTGAGTCAAGAGAAGTCTGTGGTAACTGGAAAAAATGCAGTGTCACGTTCATTTTTAAGAAGGGTAGAAAGGATGACCTGGAAAACTACCAACTTGTCAACCTCACCCCTGTGCCAGGGGAGATCATGAGACAGATCCTTCTGGAAGCATATGGAAGGGAGGGAGCTAATACAAGGCAACAAGCATGGTTTTATCAAGGGCAAATCCTGCCTGACTAGCCTAGTGGCCTTATATGACATAACTGCATCAGTGGACAAGGGAAAAGCCACTGGTGTAATCTATCTGGACTTCAGTAAGGCCTTTAACCTAATCCCCTGCAACATCCTTCTCTTCAAATTGGAACAATACAGATTTGATGGGTGGACTGTTTGATGGACAAGGAACTGGTTGTGAGACTGTACCCAGAGTGTAGTGGTTAACAACTCAATGACCAGATGGAAATCGGTGATGAATAGTGTCCCCTGGGAGTCAGTACTGGAACAGATGCTCTTTAGTATCATCACCATCACAATCATGTGCACACTCAGCAAGTTTGTGGGTGACACCAAGCTGTGAGGTGCAGCAGACAAGCTTGAGGGATGTTAGGCCATCCAGAGGGACCAAGACATGCTGGAGCAGTGAGAGTGGGAGAATTTCATGAGGTTCAACAAAGCAAGTGCAAAGCCTTGAACCTGAGTCATGGCAAATCCTGTTATTGGTACAAGCCTCAGCTTGTATGTAAGGATAAAGCACAGCCCTGCCAAAAAGGACTTGGGAGTACTGGTGGATGGCAAGCTGGACAGGGACTAGAAATGTCCCCTCACAGCCCAGAAAGACAATTGTATCCTGAGCTGCATCAGAAGAAACATGGTCAGCAGGGTGAGGGAGGTGATCCTGCCCCTATGCTCAGTGCTGGTGAGACCTCACCTGGAGTACTGCATCCACACATGGAGTTCTCAGTACAGGAGAAAAATTGATCTGTTGGAGCACATTCAGAGGAGGGCAACCAAAATGATCCAAGCCTGACCTCCCTGATGAGGTCAGGCTGAGAGAACTGGGAATGTTCAGCTCCAGGGAGATCCGAGAGCAGCCTTTCAGTATCTAAATTCAGTATCTAAAGGGAGGCTAAAAGAAGGAAGGGGACAGACTCTTTAGCAGGGTCTGTTGTAATAGGATGAGGGAAAATGGTTTCAAACTAAAAGAGATTTCACTTAGATATATGAAAAAAAAGGTTTTTCCAATAATGATAGCTAAGCACTGAAACTGATTGCCCAGAGAGGCGGTAGATGCCCCATCCTTAGATACATTCAAGGTCAGGCTAGACAGGGCTCTGAGCAACCTTATGTCATAGTAGGTGTCCCTGTTCATTGCAGGGACTTGGACTAGACAGCCTTTAAGGGTCCCTTCCAATTCAAATGGGTCTATGATTCTATGAAGTAACTGATGGTAGGCAGTAGCATCTTAAACTGCAGTTTCACATTAAAGTTTCAGTTCCATTAAGTACTCACCACTGCCAAGAGAGGTAGCCTTCTCCCCACATCCCTCCCCCAGTTTCTTCCCTCTGAGACGTGCTTTTGCCAAGTCCTTGTTCCAGCACACATTTGATTGCAGCACAAAGCCAATTCATCTCACTAAAACAGCAGAAAGTAAATTGGTTTTGGCTGGAAAGCAAGCTGAATTGGCTTACTATGTGATCAAGTGAGCACCAGAGTTGGTGCAAGACAAAGAGAAGACAAACTGTATGGCTAAAAACAGGAACAGTAAAAGAGGTCTAGGAGAGATGGGAATGGTAAACAGCAGAATAAGCTGTTAACACAGTTCAGCTGGAGCAGGAAATCACAGCCTTACTGCGCTCCAGCAATTTACAAAATGCATGTCCAAGTACTCAGTTCCCGTAGCCATCTCCCCATTCCAGGGACACCGGTTCCTCTGATACCCACAAACTACTTCAAGAGGATTTTGCGTTTAGCCCTACAATAGGGCCGCACTGCAACAGCTGTGCATCTTAAGCCCGAATTCAAGAAGCACTGGTACCCCGAGTGTGCTGCTGTATGAGCCTTTGGAAAGCCAGGGATTTTTTCTTGTCCCAGCTCTTCTCAGGGCTCTGCCATGCACCGCGGGCCTCGGGAAACTTTCCAGAGCTCCAGATTAGCCGGGCATCATGCCACACGAGCCCCACCATTTCCAGCACCGACAGCTCTCTCCGTGGGACTGCACAGTGAGCACCCACGGGTCAGCCCCAGGCTCTCTACGCAAGAAGGAGATATCCCCTTGCGAAAAGGCTCCGTGTGTGTCGGAGGAGAACAGGGGCCCCGAGGTTTAGCTCTCCTCCACGCTCCCAGCCGGGCACCTCCGGGCGGGTTATGGCGCAGGTGCTGCCCCGCGCCAGGGGCCGCCTCCCCGCGGCGGGAGGAGCGGCTGAGGTGGGGGGCGGTGCTGGGCAGGCCGGGAGCCGGAGCTCCGCGCTGCCCGCAGGTGAGGGGCGGCGGGGCCGGGGGCTGCAGGGAGAGCTGGGGGCGCGGGCAGGGCCTCGTCCCGCCGCGTTCTGAGGCCTGGGCTTCCTTTCGGAGCAGGGGAGAGAGTCTCTTTGTTTGTCAGCCGGAAAGAAAAATGGGTTTCTTTCCTTAATGGCACCCAGAGGGGAAGGAAGGGAAGTCGTTAAGCGAGGTCTGAGCTTGATCTGTCAAAACCGTATCGACCTGATATCGGCTGAGGGGCACAGCTTTGGGCTCCGATGGACGGCCTTCAGCGGCGTCTGTTGGGGTAGGACAGGGGAAACTGCTTCACACTAGAAGAGGGGACGCTTAGGTTGGTTGTAAGGAAGATTTTTACAATTAGGTTAGTGAAGGACTGGAACAGGTTGACCAGATTGTTAAAGGATGCCCCCAACGTTCCCCTCCAACCTTAGAGACGTTCAGGTCAGGCTGGACGGAGCACTGAGCAACCTGATGTCACTGTCGGCGTCCCTCCCTGTTCATTGCAGTGGAGTAGGACTAGGTGGCCCTTAAGGGTCCCTTCCAACTCAAACAATTCTATGATTCTTTCTCTGTGTGGCCAATACACCTTGTCCTTGCAGCAGAGTGAGAGCAGATTTAATAAATAAATTCAGTGTAAAAAGTGTTGAATATAGAAAAATGTCCCACTTGATCACTAGGAAAAGGTAGAAAAAAATACTCTACTGAAGTTACCTGTAGTTTAAAGAAGTTTGCTTCTTGCTCTTCTTAAGGAAGCCTTTACTGAGGCTGGAGTCAGCATGAAATGGTTGCTTTCTGTAGGCACTGGTCAATGAATAACTTTGAGTGGAGCTGTAAAATGAATCAGTTTTATTTCTCTAGTGCAGGAAGTTACTTGTGAAAGAAAGAGTACATGTAAGAGACGAGATGCCTCATGCTGGGAGGCGATACCAAGATAAGCAAGGCGGGTACCGTGAGAATCGTGGATCTGACGGATACGAGGAGGACAGAAAAGTGAGAAAACCAAACCCATACAATGGAAGGTATGTCTTATCACCTTACAGGAGCATATCCCAGCAAGCCTGCGGTGTTTGTCCTCTCCTTTGTTTGGTTTTAAATCCATTCATATTTCAGTAGTAAAGAGAGCAATTTCTTGAAATCATGACGTGTGA
Source organism: Callipepla californica brunnescens (assembly GCA_023055505.1). NCBI lineage: Eukaryota > Metazoa > Chordata > Aves > Galliformes > Odontophoridae > Callipepla > Callipepla californica. The sequence goes on along the minus strand of JALIRH010000002.1, from coordinate 72,985,720 downwards.
ACATTCCACATTAAACAGTCTTTAATCTTTCTATTGAGCTCTAGGGTAGCTGCAGGCTAAGAGGAAGAAGAAAAGCTGTGTGTCACAGACAGACCTGTGCATTTCATCGGGTTGTCTAGATAAAGCTAGATCACAAGTAGTTAAAGTATGGCCCTGGCTCTTCGTACAGCTGCTTAATGGATTGGTCAGCAACTGACAGGAAGTCAAGGCCTGCCAATACACATTGTTCTATTATATTTAACATCAAAGGGACTTACCGAATGTGTAGATTGTTCTAGTTCAGCTATGAACAAGTTAATGGTAACCCAAAACAAAATCAGTTTAAATAGTTGCAGTCAAATGGACTTAAATAAGTGCCTCAGGTAGTTTGTGGTACATGACAGCAGGTCAGCCACTATCAGTGCAATAACCAAATAAGCAAATGGAAGGGATGGAGTGACAAATCAGTTCTCAGGATATTATACTCTTCCATTCAGCCTGGATAGCCTACAGCACGTTAGAACTATCTTAGACTGATTTTCTTGGAGGGCATGCTGTTGGCTACTTTGTAGATCTGCAGCTGTAAACAAGGTTAGCAAAGAGATCAGGCAGTAAGGTGTTCTTCACGCCTGCTTAGCCTTTGGGGGCATGGTTGTAAGGTAATAATTGAGTCAGAGAACGGGATGGAGGTAGGTATAATAAAGATTCTTTAAAATCCCCCATGATAATGCACATTTGAGCAAGAAAAACAGGGATGAGAATAAAAGCAATAGTGGAGCACACTTGTACAAACTAGAAAGGGTACTTTCAGCTGAGTATAAAAGATGTGGGTGATAGCCCTATTACAAAAAACTACTTAATGTATTTTTTTTTTCCTTCTGTCTCTTTTAATTCATGAAAAAAAGGAAAGAAATGGGAATAGAAGTCAGCCTAAGAATCATCTTCAGAGGCTGAATGATTGCTCTTAGTGAAAGCAGAAATTAGGAGCGGATATAGTTAAATTATCTTGAACTTATTAGAGGGAGAGCAGCAAATGCTGTATGAATCCTACTGTGAAAGAAAAAGAAAAAAAAGTCAGGGGTTTGTCACTTAGCTTAACTTGAAATGTGTGCAGGGATGGCTGTAAGTTGAACCACCTCTTAGTAGGGCACTCCACTGGACTTCTTGGTTTTGCTGTTATTTATAAATGACTGGACATACTGGAAAATGGTGGAAGGACCATAAGGGCCGATGGACAATCCCTATGTACTCTGAGAATTAGAGAAAGGGAAGCTGCAGCTACAGATCTGTAATGGCCACGGAGACCATTCTTGGAGTCAATAAAGAAACTGACAAGAACCAGCCTTCACTGCAACTAATCAAAAAGCTTTTCCATCACTTCTTTTTGGATGGAGTTTGACTTAATTTAACAATGTTTCCCCTGTGTACCAATCTTGAAAAGAACAACTGATTTTGTAAGGAAATTACAGTATTTTGGTGAAGTCTTGGATTTATTGACCAAAAGATCTCCAGATCTCATAACTGAAGAGATGTGAAGAGTGTTGTAGGAACTGTAATTTGGGTGCCTAATGCTCTCATCCTTCGTGAGCCAAAGCTGTCTAGCCAAAGTATGTCTTTCACAATGCATTTCTGTCTGAAACTTCTATATTATACTTTCTCTCATTGCTGAGGAGAAAGAGTTGCATCACCCTGAGCTGGAAAGTCCTGAAGGAAAACAGGAGCAAAGGGGGCCAGAAGAGGCCCATTTTGAGGGGGGGGAAAAACATCTAGAAGAAAGTTGTTGTTGTTGTTTTGGTTTTTTTTCTTTCCTAATTGTACTCAGATACTGAACATTAGGGGAGGGTTTTTTGTTTTGTTTTTGCTTGTTTTGTTTTCTGGCAAGTAGCAAGATACAATAGGGAGAAGCAGCTGCATCAGAAGTACCAAAGGGATTGCTTTCAAGTTAACTGGAAGTCTTATAAATCACACGGCTTATTTAATTTATGTGACACAGCTGCACAGGATGCCTTGGTGGTTGCACAAGACCCAGGACAGAGGTCAGAAAAATCAGGAATGTTTCAGCCAAAAAGAGCTGTTGGCAACTACACATAAAGTTGTTAGCATCGGTCTTGTTATTGAAGATCTTAATTAAAATGTAAAAAAAAAAAACTACAGTGAGCATGATTTAGTGTGAATGCACACGATAATATTATTAAGTTGAATCTGGAATTGGATGAAGATAAACCACAGTGCAGCAATACTAGGATACAAAACTACAGCTGAAAATGCTGATGTGTGGATAAGAAATTCAAGATAGTAACTGAATTGGAAGACTTAAAAACAATAATACAGAACGAGACTTAAAATACCTACTAATAATTTAACATCATCCAGCTGTACCTTGAAAGGTCAAGTTCAAAGCCTTCAAATGAGGGAGAACATTTAGATTAGACCAAGCATTGACGAAACAATTTACGCTTTCTTTTAAGCTGAGTGTTAGCTCATTTTAAAAGAGACGGTTGCACTTTTCACGCACAGTAAGTTCAGACAATTTTTCATGTTTTAATGTTCACGAGAGAGCATGAACTAATTACTGTATATTACCCATTTATTGTAGGCCAGCAAAAGATAGCCGTGGTGGCCAGCACTCAAGGGCTTCCGCCATTTGCTCAGACCCGTACTCGAAAGCTTCAGCAGCATCACAGGAGTACTCTGACCCACCACCACAGTATTACCCCACCAAGGAAACCTTCTCCATGAAGTGTTCGAAGGTATGCACAACAAGAGGTACGTGCAATTTTTACCACCTGCCATCCACTCCTCCCCCTCAGAAGGCCGTTCTTGGTTTCTGTGTCTGTGTTCAGAAGCACAACAAAGTAAATCTGGGGGAATACATAAAATACAAAAATGAAATGCACAAATGATGTGGCTGCAGATAAGTAACTGTAAATTAGTAACCTGAAGAATCAAAAAAGCAACATTTATAGAGAATCATAGCTACCTGAAGATGACTGTCCAGAATATGCAGCCGCAGTACCAGCACAGGTCGTGTGTTATGCAGCAAGAGGTAAGCAGTAAAATGTATTTGCATCTGTAGGCAATCTAAATTTTGCTGTTGAAGCTTTGAAGCTGGATTATTTCGACACATTTTTCTCACACTTTCTATCAGCTCTGTATTTAATCCAGTCATCTCTGATGCATCTTTATAAAATAACAGCACGTGCGACAGAACTATATTATGGACATATGATCCAGTAAAACAGCTCTTCAGAAATAATTGTTATTTTTTCATAGCTAGAAAATGGGTACAAGAGGGAGAGAAATTAACATTACTGAGGAGGGAAATCAGCCTTAATGCTTAGCAAACTCAATCCAGTAAACTGAAAGAAAAAAAAAAAAGAAGTAGCTGAAGTATGCATTTATCCATTAAAGGTTTCCCTCTTTGTTTTTTTGGAAAGGCTCACTGTACTCTTAAGTGGAAAGCTGAGATGCGTGGTCTTTGGTCAGAGTCTCTAAACTGCCTTTCAGCATTCTCCAGCAAAGAGGCAGGCAGGGAGTTTGTTGTATGTAACACATTAAAACACATAAGGTTATTTCTTCGCTCCATGAAGGAAAGTTAAATGCACTTAGTTTGTTCTCTGTTTATCTGCGAACAGCTTTAAGAGTGACCCATACTCTTTTCTCTTAGAAACCTTGTAACTATGTTTTTGTACACAGTTTGTTTCTCTTCTGGAGGAGATCTAGCTCTAGCAGCTAGCAAAGCGTGTTTACTGATAGGGTCACACTGGTTCTGTATTGGTAGTGTGTTCTGCAGCAATCTGACATTACTCTAACTTGCCTAAAAAGCCTTAGAAGACTCCTTGTGTTATTCTACCACAGCTCTGGAAAAATGAAGTGGCAAGTTATTTTTAGTTTCCCTTTTCACTAGCTGATTAGGCTTACGGAGAGCTTAGTGTGGCTCGTGCTTTATTGTTTTCCTCCCATTTGCTTCTCATTATTTCAGTGCATCAAGCATCATTAACCTTTTCAAACATCTTCTCCCAGATTTGGATGCACCAGTTAATGTTGATTTCAGTCCCACCCCTCCCTCAGGTATTGCTCAGTATTTTCCAAAAGTTTAATGTCTGAGCTTACAGTGGAGGAGGGAGAAGAGAGCACGTAGAAAACAAACCCCTTTTTTAAGGGTTTAATTTCAAAAAATGAAAAGAAATTGGAGGTCAGTAAAATCACGAGAATTCAACTACTCACTGAACAAAAAATTTGGTGCGATTTCTTGGAACTGTTTTGCAGAATTCTCTGTTCCTGCAATCAGATAGCAAGCGTTATAAATGAAAAACTAACGTGAACATTTTGAAAGGAAGTCTGTACATGTGAACTGCGACTCCTTACAGCACTGAGACTTCCTGGAAATGCTTTTTAGCTTTCTTTTTCTTTTGCCAGTGGTTTATCAGCAGTCTGGTGAAACCCCCCTTCCCAATTGCTGTCATTTCAAAATAAAGTAGTATCAAACAAGGATGGGAAATCAAGTGATCTACCACAGTCTTTTCCAAAGAAACAATTGAAATGTGAGCCTGAGCCTCTGGGTGTGCATCATTTCCCTTTCACTGTGTCTCTTACTTCTCCTTTTGCCCAGCAACTTTACTTATGCTGTTGGTACAAGTTGACCTGTTTGTCAAACTATGGAGGAATTCTACACAGACAGAGTTCTAAAATGTATTTACTTCAGCCAGACAGTGCACTCCTTACCTTCAATATCCCAAAAAACTGAAGCTGAGGTTTCACAAACAGGCTAGTGTGAAACCAGTGATCCTTTCCAGCACCTAAGCTGCAAGCTGTAGCCAGGAAAGAAAAAGAAAAAATACATTCTTATGTATTTTCTTATTGCCTCCTTCCCTCACTAATCCCACCCCGAACATTTTTTTTTTCCTACTACTGCATTAAGAAAATAAACCCAACTTGAGTATAACAGAAGAAACAACTGCAAGAAGATACTAATGTCTTTTGGCAGTGGGAGCATTGGATACCATCTAATGAAATTTCAAACCATTCTGCTCTGTTTTAGTCCTTAAAAAGGGAAGAAAAAAAAAAAACTTTAAAAATTCTGTGAGCAATACCCATTCAAAGCTGTGCAGGTAGGATCACCTGGGTAGCAGAACCAGATTTTGTATAAGTGTTATGCATCCTCCCAGATAACACACCAGAGTGCAAATTTGTGAGGAATGTAGCAATTTGGACCAGTAACAAGCAAGCTGTCCTCCGGAATATTCACTGAACTTAGGATGAGTGGCACTTTGTAAACTGAAAAACAGTATGCAGTTGTGTTTCATACCTTTGTACAGTCTCAACCTGTCTCATTCTAGGGATGCACTCACATTCCACTGCTAATAGAGGCGTAACTCATGACAGGCAGCACAGTACAAAGGTTTCTCTCTCGACTCCATCTGCTTGAAAACCAGTCATGTCCTTTTTATTTTCTATTAACCACTACAAATCTGTGAGGTGATCTTTCCTTTTATGTCATGGGAGCTTGTGTCCTTTCAGAGCTTTCAGCTGTAGGCTTTACCACAAGCTTTTTGGAAAATCAGATGGTCTACAGCTTGGATTGCCTTCCTTCCTTATCTGCTGATTTTTTCAAACCATTTCCCTCTATGAAACTTTTGACTCTCCCTTGATGTCCCAACTTTATGTTTAGTTTCTATGTTTGTTTGTTTTTTAATAGGCAAATCACACTTGGGGATCTGCAGATCACAGATTCAAAAGACAATAAAAAGACAGAAGTTGGCCACCTCCTGCTTCTGTATTACACAGCATCTTACAGAACTGTGTCAAGCTGGGTAGATGTTCTATATCATTACATGAGAAGTGGAAATAAATAGACTACTTTTGATAAAGACAAATCATTCATCAGCTAAGGAACTAGTGCCTGCAATAACCCTTCCTTACAGCTGAAGCACAATCGTGTGTGCTATTTAAAACAACACCTTGAAAATAATGGACCTTTTGGCCCTGGAATACTTAGAGCTGAAATTCTTTCAGAAAAACACATCCAACTTGTTTTTCACAGTTAGTGCAGATTAAATTTCTATAGTTCTGGCTGGGAAAATTAAATACGTAGTAATATTTGCTTTGTCAAATTCAGTGCTTTTGATTACCAGAGAGAACAAGAAAAGTGTTCTAGTCTGGCTGCCAGGCTCCTTCCTTCACATTAGAGAGAGCAAAATCTGCACCAAACTCAGGAGGGAATAGCTCATCTTATATTGATCATGGATATTTTTTTTTGGTCAGTTTGTCTCAAAACACAGCCCAGTTGGCATCCAAGGGAAATAGCACTTTAAAAGATGAGGGGAAAAAAAAAAAGTGATATATAACTGACTAGCAGAAGTATAATTGAATCTCTGATCTTTGCTGCCATGAACACAGCTTCAAGAGGGGCCGTGAATAGTGTCCAGTTTCTTAAGCATACTGTAGATGCTTCCAAAGAATCCTGTTTTAGCCTGCATTACAACATCCACAATGGATAAAGTCTTCAGACCTATTTCCTCTCAGAAAAAGACAGTGTTATTGTTTGTAACAACGACAAAAGTCTCTGGCTTCAAACACAGCCAGGAGGAAATATCAAACCAAATTTATTAGGAGGAGGAAATAGAATTAGGGAGTAACAATTGACTTTCTCCAAGATGCACTTGCACATTAACAAGCCAGCATTAATTCACATGTAAACATCTATAAGCTTTTGTTTTCACAAAGCAGTCTATGTTTTTCCTGTAGCTAAGGATGCTGGCAAACACTCACAGAATGAGAAAAGTACAGAGGTGAAAAGTCTCCCTAAGCAGAGGGTTCTCACTATTAGACACCCGGTTTGAATTATGCCATTGTTCATAACAGTTCTACTGCTATCGTTACATTGCACTGCTAGGTCCTGACACTGCTCTTTTTTGAGAGTCTGACCTGAGATTAGGAGGGAAAAATACTTTGCCAAACATTGCATGACATCCAATGCTGCGGAACAATGGTGGCAGGGAAATAATGTTTTGCAGGAGGCATTGGACTGAAGTAAAAGACGTTCCGTAACTCCAGTTACGTATGTTGAAAAGCATTGAAGAGTCACTAGATGTACACAGGGCAGATAACTTTGCGGATTAAAATAAGTGTTAGAGAAGTATATTCAGCAGTACAAGATAGATCTTTTCAACAGTGTGGTCAATAGGATACATATGTTTCTGTGGAGGCACCTAGTGGGATTATGTTTTTATCGTCACATTTTGCCTCTACATTCTTAGCTCTTTTAAATTGTGCTCAAATCTGTCATATGCTGTTCCCATAACAGTTAATTTATTTCAGTGTATTTTTGTAGTTAGTTAACATTCCCCTCCTATCTTTCTCTTAGAAAGTATATTGAAATGCAGGGTGACTAACACACTAGATTTGCCATCCAATTTTTTAATCCTGAAATTGGAAAGACAGAAGACATTTCTAGTGGGCATTGGATACAGCTATACAAATGAAGATAATCCAGATGATTCAAAATATTCGACAAAAATGGCACATTTACAAGATAGAGTGCATAGCAAAGCTGCAGGTAACCTTCCTGTCCCAAGGACTATTTCATTTGTTTGCTGTGAAATGCAAATGGCCATTAGGCTCTATAAAAACATGAAGGGGAGCTACAGTAGTTACAGATACCAGTTTCTATCTTCAGCAAATAGTTGCCCTGTCAAGATTGACTCTGCCCACATTTTTATATCAGTTGTTTTCATCCACTTCTGGGGATTCTACTTGTGTATACTATTGTTTTTAGTGAGAGGAGAACTACGACTGAGAATTTTCACCTCAGGTAGCAAGGAAAGATCCTCGCAAAGTTGTGTTAGCTTTTAGTATGTGTTAGACATTGGTCTGTGGTTCCCTGCTGGGAAATCCTTGTGAAGTCTGCACTCTACCAGTATAAAACAAGAGTGGTGCCATGTTTCTTGCAAGACCACTGGGTTAATCTTCCTTTCACCTTGCCCAAATTCATAGAAGCAAGAAAAATTCTTCTTTTTGAGTGGCTCTCAAAGCTAACTAATGATACAGCAAAGCAATGCTATATTACACATCACTGTATTTCTTGAGCAACTGATCACAGCTCCCTTAAAGGAGAAAAATCCACCCAGTCAGGAATGTTGCTTACCAGGTATGACAACCTGCAACTTGTAAAGTGAGTAAGGAGCTCTGGTTCACAGGTTCCTCCAACCTGATCTACCTTCAGCCAGACTATGGTTACTGAGAGAGCAACACCTCAATCTTTGTACTTTCTAAAGGTGGCCATGTTTCAAATGGAATGAAAGGAGTGGCGATGGCAAGTTGGCATAAGAAATGAGCATTTCATTGTTTTCTGGACCTCCCAAGTTTGTTTCAGTTACAAGATATTTGTTTTACTACTTGACAGAAGTATAGGTACAGTAGGAAGAAAAAATGCCGTTTCCCTAAAGGGAGAACATGAGGTGACTGTGCTGAGACCTACCAGCACTACAAAGATGCATAAAGCCTTTTTCAGACATCGTATTTAAGTCAGTATTTCCAAGTGCTACAGTTTAATGCCTGGCCTTCTGCTTTCCACCTTTTAGAAGTTTGTAGAACTACCAGGGGGGAAAAAAACTCTTGTTTCTAGTCAGAGAAACAACCACTGAAACTCTCTGTGGCAGGTAAATCAGTTTCATACAGCAGTGGGAAACTGTGCGGGGATTGATACTGGTGGAGTAGTTCTGCAAATCAAGCCTACCCTTTCCTGTGACAGCTGGATAGAGCAGGTACCACAACAGTTGTTCAAGGGAATATTATACACAGGAAAAAAACAAGACAATACGTTTGGATTTGAACATTCCAATTATGCATGTAGGGCTTCTGTGAATCGTTGAAAACAAGGCTGGTTATCCTTTGAGACTTCCTAGCAGAGAAAGTGTCTTTAGTAAAGGACAGCTTATTAGAAGATACTAGTTTTTTTTTTGTTTATTTTTTTTTCTGGAGTACATGAATAATTGAATTTTCCCAGTTTATAACTATTTCTCCCTCCATTTTCAGTAAGTTGATATCTCAACAAGATGAGCCTACATGTCCTGGGTGCTTATGTGCCATTAAAATTCAGCTGGCTCTGAATACACGGTTCCCTTGGGTCCTTTGGAAAGCCAAGATTCAGGGAACGACTGTTGGTCTCACGTTGCCTAACTCTTGCTTTAGAGTTGTTTTTATTCCTTCTTTGAACATCAGGGAGATTTTAGCATAACTCAACGAAAGCTAAATCCCACCAGCAAGTGAAGAACACAGAGGCCTACACAGACAGTGTAGTGGCATGGGGAGGTTTGTTTGGGAGAAAGCTGTGTATTGCCTCAAACTTACATCAGAGAAGTTGGATTCATTCTCATTACTGCTTTCAATAAGGGAAAGATCTTGATTTGTATATATATATAGATAAAGAATGTAATACCATCAGCAAGAGAGCTTAATACTTTGCTTGCAGTTTTAATATTTTAATCTGTTGTGACTGTTTTCTCCATCCCATTTCCTCTTCATTCTCCTCCAGTTTTTCTTCCTCCCTGTTTCTGACACATTTTTGCCCCCTTCCTTCCAGAAGGGGAACCTCTCTCTTCCTTTGATATTTCCTCCCTCTCCCAACCCATCGCATTCCTCCAGCCAATTTAGCCCAGAGGTGACCAGAGCTGCGCACTGAGCTGTGTACTTACCCTCTGTGGAGTGCAAAACGTGCACCGTCAGGAGAAGTTCAGCATATGAGTTCGTTTTCAGGACTGACTGCAGCTTTTGTAAGTCACTATATATGGTCAAAAATGTCTGCTCCTTTGGAAAAACAAAACACAGCAACAAAAAAACACCACTACCTCTGAAAAGCAGAAAGCCATCCAAACTGGAAGACAAAACAACTTCCCATGAGAAAAGCTGGGTGAATTATTTTTACCTTGTGCACTGTAGCCTTCAGCTCCGCTCTTCCCTTTTCCTTGAGCGACCCCTAATGGAATGTGGCTCAGGCACCACCTACCTGCGTGGGTCGACACGGTTTCCTCATGCTGCCTGCCTGCCCTGTGCAAGCCTGGTATATTTCCGTGGCACTGGGATCAGTGTATCCAAGAGGGACAGCCAGACACCTCTGGTGCTGCTGGTTGGGTACCCCTCTTCCCAATGGCACCTGGCCTCAACAGAAGCAGAGAGTGAGCCAAGAGGCACATGAAGAAAACAGACATAAAATAACTGAAAAATACACAGGGATGTTAAATTGAGAGGAAGGAATGACACCAAAAGAGTCAGTCAGGAGGAGTTCACCTGCAATCAACAGAGGGGAAAAAAGTGACTACTGTGCCAAGGTACAGTGGAGGGAGACACTTTGAAGGCTGCATCTGTTTAGTCAGGCTCTCATGAGGTTAGGGGGAGTTCAACAGAAACAGCCAGGACTGACTGCCCTACAGATGAGCTTTTGTCAGCTACAGAAACATAGGGACACGTGAACTGACCGTATTACTTCACGGACACATATACATACCCCCCGTGATCCTGAATGCTGGGGTTGTTCTGCCACAGGTGGAAAAGCCTCTTGGCAGCTTACTGCATACATCATTCAAACACCTGTGAGTTACTGGTTACCACACAGTTAGATGAGGTGTAGGTTTTTGAGATAAAGCACGCAGATTTAACAGCTCACCACACCTGAAAAGGAGAATTTCTGATTCTTCTCTGGCTGTGTTATTTCCCCTGCTAAACTTGTGCCAGCACAATTGCTCATCAGACCCTCTATGAGTCACTTCAAGTTGCTAAAGTTGCAGGAAAAAACAGCAGCACACAAGAAAGGAGCTGAATCGTTTCCTGCTCTTCTAATTTATTAAAACAGCTCTTGGAAGGACCTAATGTTTGGCCAGAGTATTGCTGGGCAGGGGAAGAACATGATGACTGCCCAGCCAAGGGTAGGAGCTGTTAGAGTAAGGTCAGCTGCCTGTGGATCTGTATGCTTACAGCCTGCCTGCTTTTTTTGCTGTATTTGAGCTCACTGTTTGGCATAAGACAAAGCAATTGATCAACACACTAACGCTATGGCAATAGCCATGTGTTCACCTAGTGCTAAAGAGAAGGGAAAACAGTGAATAACAGATAAATATAAATTGAAAGACTGCATTTTTTGAAGGAAAACCTATTTGATGCAGCAGGTATCCTATTCATGGCAGTAAAGTGTGGATTCAAACAAAGTTAACAATTAAAATAAATTGAAATTATCATCCACTGCGGTTTTGGACTTAATGGAACGAGTGAAGCAATCCTCTGGAAAGCTCCTGGCAACACCTACAGCTTTCTAGACTGCATCAGTTCTTCTCACCTTTAGTGTTGAAAAGCAGAGTGGAAAAGTATGGGAAAGGAAGTGTCAGCCTAAGAATCCAGACTTGGGTCTCATTACTTCCTCAGTATGGAAAGGGCTCATTCCCAAAATCGGCTATTCACTGAACTAATTTTAGGGCAAGAAGCAATGGCCTCAACTTGTGTCAGGGAAGGTTCAGGTTGAATACTAGGAAAAATTTCTTCTCCAAAAGAGCAGTGAGGCACTGGAACAGACTACCCAGGGAGGTGGTGTGGTCACTGTCCCTGCAAGTATTCGAGAACCGTGTTGATGTGTCACTGAGGGCCGTGGTTAGTGGGCATGGGGGGGATGGCCTGTACAGTTTTACAATTCTATGAATCTATGGCTTTCAGGCCTCCTGTCATTTTAGATTCAAGTCTTGAAACATGTTCACTGTTGCATGGGATTAGGGAATAGTGACAGAGAAAAGGAGTTGTCACTTCGGAAGACGTTTTGACCATCTGGTTTCAGCATCTTTAACTAAGATGAATTAACTAAAAAGTAGGAATGGCAATGTAGACTCAGAAGTGAGGATTCACCTTGGCCCTTTCTGCCTGCAGTACAATGCTTTACGTAGATTACTGCTAGAGTATACTAGTTAGTATACATTAAGAGAGTTAATATGCAAACTGTCACTGTCCTTTTGTTCCTTATTTCTCAAGTCTGTTTATGGTAGTATTGTAGGTTGGGTATCAGCTTTTAATTATAACAGATAATAGGTCAAAGCTGTACAAAGCTTTTAGGATGCCTAGGTTTGAACACATTGTAGGGCTTAATATTTCCAATTGAAGATTGCATAAGGCCTTATTTCCATCAGTAGCCCACTTAAAATACTCTGGTGGCTGCCATCACAGACCTTTACCTCACAGCTTTGTTCTATGTAGCATTCATCTATTCAGGATTTTTCTTTAATACAGGGGTTCTTGTTACTGTATTTTTTATTGTTCTTATGTCAAGCCACATACTGCAGATAAATCCTGGAGTCCCCACTAATGAACCTCTCTTCATTGCTTAGTCGCTCCAATCAGTTCTGCAACAGGCACATGTGAAAACTGTGTGGGTACATATAAAACCCACCCAACCTGAATGGCCTGCTCTGGGACATTTTTCACACATAAAGCCATAAAGCACCTCCTACTGCAATTAAAAACACAACAGCCCTCACTGGTTTTATTTTTCATTCCATTGGCAGAGGAATGCATTGTGCCAGTCCCACAGTGGTAGCCCAGTGGAGGTAAGGCTTTGTATGAATGCTTAGGAAGTTTTGGAACAGCAGCACTGGGGACTGGAATGGATTATTTACACAGCATTATAAATATGGAGAGATTTTTAGCAGGTGCTAACTCTTAACAATGGAAAATTGCCCTTTCTGAAGCTCAGCAAGGGAATGTACAGGAAAAGCTGATACTTAGCATAGCCAAAGGCTCTCAACAAACTGTCACAAGCACCTTGCAGTGAAAGCAAGCAGCAGCAGGAAGGTACTTCTTGCCTCAGAGCTCTGTGGAGGGAATAAGAAGGGAAAGAACAAGAATACCCAATAATCCATCATCCCTCGTGTGCTGCTTCAGCCCTTTCTTTTAAGCCCATACAGCCTTGATAGCAACAGAGCCACAGATCAGGAGGAAAACACCGCGCTGATCAATGTTAGCAGCATAAAATGAAGGTCTGTATGCCAGCCAAAAATCCCACCCCCCCTCTTTGAAAGCAAGCACAGGACCACTCTGTCAAGCATCTTACATTCTTGTCTGTCAGGCTGCAGTAAGATAATAGGACTCACAAATCAGTAATTAGCTTCAGGACTTGAGGACCAACACATGTGATACACAACAGGTTTTCATTTCCTGAACAGGCAACTCTGGCTGTGCTGCACTTCAACATGAATTGTGTTTACTAATCTTAGTCTGACCCCTAGTGAGCCGTCACAGAATAATCAGATTCATCTAAAACATGCTGGTCGTTCCTGACAGGCAGCCACTACAAGCCATTTCTCCTCCGTTACTTTTATCAGTATCATAGCATAGGGAAAAGAAGATCCAAGTAAGTCTTTTGAAACTGGGCCTGTGTAAGAGAATACACGAAGTTTCAAATTCCCTTACCTCAGTACATAAGGTATTTTTGTCTCCTTCCCCCACTTCTTCTGTCCAATCAGTTGATTAATACTTAGGAAGAGATGTTCTCTCCAAAAGAGATGAAGTGATCCATAATAAGTTCAAATTAACAAACTCTTAGACTCCAAAAATGTGTAAGTTAAAGCAGTAAAGTTTTAAGGGCCTGAATAACTCACACGATTTTTTAAGCCTTCAGAGGACTGTAGGTTTTTGTCAGCTTTTTGTTCAGACTGTTTATGCCAAGTAGTTATAGGCCAAAATACAATCGTTATTCGCTTTGCTTGGCAGTAACACAAGCACAGTAAAATCTTTATGGATTTTTCCCCTCACAGAGTCCCATTTATCAAACATGCTGACAAATTTTTACAAAAGTAATTTGCCCGACTTCTGAAATGTGCCCAAGAGAGCTTACACATCTTTTTTCCCCTTCTTCTCCTCAAAGAAGCACTCTGTTGTTGCTGTAGCCAGGAGGATTATCTCAGTAATAGTGCTCTCCGTTTATGTTTTTGGATGTACTTTTATCACCCCCAGTTTGCACATGATTCTGATATCTCTTCCCGTCGTTCCGCTCCTCACAGGCATTTTGAAGATGGTGGAAATCACAGTCAACCTCCTGGTGCTGATCTGTGTGGGCGCTGCCCAAGCTTCCATTGCAGGCTTCACTTCCATCGGCGGCTTGGGCGTCGGGTCCTTCAACCTAAATTCAGCCTACAGCCCCTTCGAGGGCACGGAGCTCCGGGAAGTCAGGGAGCTGGACATGCAGATCACCCAGATGAGAGCCCCGTGCGTATACGGAGGAGTAGCCTTCAGCTTAGCAGCAGCAGCACTCACGCTCGTCTTCCTCGTCGTGGGGGCAAAACCCATCCACCGCCTCAAGATGGGGCTGCTCGGTGGTGAATGTGCCTTCAGCCTGCTGGCTGGCATGTGCTACGTCGTTGCAGTTGGTCTCTACTTGCATTTTGTCACCCAGGTGAATGCCACAGAAGCTTGCAAGAGGCGTGAGAGGCTGTACGCGCGCCGCGGATACACCTCCATGAACTGCGTGGTCCAGGGGGGAGACGCAGCCGTCGCCCTCTTTGGTGTAGCTGCTGCCTGCTTGTACTTTGCCAGCTTTGTGGTCTGCATCCTTGCTATTCGAACTGTCCGGGCTTTCCGGAGCCACACAGCCAAGGCTCAGCACAGTCCCAAGAGCAGCGTTAGAAACAGGAGTGTTAGAAATGACCGCCCTACCCACAGGACCTCTGAAAGCTCCCACAACGTCTGGGATCTCGCTACATTAGTGTGAAGTCAGTTGTGGACCTGTGCTGGAGAAGAGCAAGTTCAGCAAGGGGCAGGCACTAGGCTTTGCTTGCATAAAGGGAAACAAGCCCAAAATGCACAGTCCTACAAGGTACTGGAAGTATGTCTCAAATCACCAAGTGTAAATAAAATGTAATAAAATACATGCTGAGAGGATATTCTAACAAGGCTTTTTTGCTTCAGTCTCTCAAACAGACTCCTGCATTAAAAATGTGTTTGATTCTAATGCTTACTCCCTGTACAGAGCAAATCTGAACAACAGTTAACAGGTTGTAATTGCAGTGCTGCCAAGCTGGTGATAATAACCACTTCCTTCCCTCTCTCTTGGCATAAGGAATTGAATAGAAAGCCTGCATGGGTAACCAGCTATACAGAGAAGTCCTTGAGCAGATCCCGTGCCTGTTGATGCATCCTATTGATTTAAACTGCAGTAGTCACAAAGCAGAGGACACTCAAGTGCCTTTCTGAATCGCAACCTGAGCTACACTTTGTGACTTGTTTCACTTGGAACAGTGAAATATTTTATCTTTCGAGTCATGGGGGTCATCGCGTGGCAATCATGTGCTCCCTGAGGAATGCTGCCAGGAGGAACTAGCTGCAACTGACTTCAAAGGCGCTGTCCAGGTCTGCTCCATTTTTCTCATCTCACTGAGCACAGATCAGACGGTAAGAGGCAGCACATTTGTCAGCTCTCCTCTTAATGAAGATACTGCTTGCCTCTGTAGCAAGGTTTGGCTTGCTGGCTGCAGCTGATGATGAGCAGAGCCCAGGTCAGGTACGCACCGGTTGCCATTGAGCTTTTCAGGGCAATTCTGTAACTGTGACAAAATGTTCACGTATCCTTCCAGTGTCTAAACATGAAAAGCACGAGTGAACAGCAGTAATTGTATGCCCCCAGGGTTGGGAAAATAAGAACATAAGAGTCCTTTTTTTTTTAGGAAGATGAAATAGATCACTGGACTTCATAGATGAGAGAGTGAGAAAAAAAGGCTATTAAGTACCTAAGATTTGCCAGCTTATGGGGAGGGAAGAGGCAGTTTTGAGTCTGCCTGTGGTCTTTCAGTTCTGGCTGGCTCAGAATCACTGCCTAGATCAGGCTCTTTTGAACCATAATAGAGCTTATTTTATATATCATATATAGATATTTATACACACACTCACAAAAACGTGTATCTCGGAGTATTGTAGTTGAGCTAACAACTACACCTAACAAGAAAACATTACAGTTCTGATAAGGAAG
The DNA here is from genome assembly GCA_023055505.1 of Callipepla californica brunnescens. NCBI lineage: Eukaryota > Metazoa > Chordata > Aves > Galliformes > Odontophoridae > Callipepla > Callipepla californica. Next base: position 72,969,747 of record JALIRH010000002.1, on the reverse strand, counting down.
TGACTGCACAATCCTTTACTGTGAGTATTTAACATTGATATAATATCTTAAATATCTCTAACTATCTGAACATAAACAGGCTCCATAGCATTACTATGGAGAAGACAGGAGACGTTTTGCAAGCTTGCTGTGATTCACATTAACAATGACAGCCATGAAATTGAGGCTTTGATTTCTAGCTCTTTGCCCGGAGCTGGGCCTTTACTGTGCGCTGTAAGAGATGGGGAATTCTGCTACAGGGATGTCTGGCATCCAGCTAAAGCCACAGCTAACCACTAGTGGCTCAAAAAAGATGTTAGCTTCCATCCATCTCCCTGCCAAGGCAATCCTCTCCTTTCCTATACAGCTCACCTCCCTGTCAGTCTTGCCTCTGCCCTTCACTTCCCGCTTGTGTGCCTCGCTGTGCACGGCTTCAGGGCCTGCTCCAATCTCAAGACTCAACATGCAGCCCCAGCGTTTCAAAGAGCAGAAGGTGAAAAGCAAGAAAGCTTTCTTGGACACTGGCTTCCAGGCCTCTTGTGTTAGAAGCTTGGGGTGCCCCAATTCTCCATCTGCATCCATTCTCACCTGGATCCTACTCCCAATTTTCACTGTCTATTCTAAACTGTATACCCATCTTCTCTAAAACAGGTTCCCTCCACAGCACAGAGAGCATGGGCACAAGCAGAGGGGTCCACAAAGGGGCCAGAGCCCTTAGAGGGCTCAGTGATTGCCAGTTTCTTGCAAGCACAGTGCCTCACCTTTGTTTCCATCCCTGCCACCACAAAGAGAGGTCACTGGGAAACAATGCCAAAGAGGAAATAAACATCAGTGCTGTTTGCTCTACTCACCTTCATGGAGGAACGTGTAGCAGAGGAGTGCAAGATTCCAGGAATACTCCTCAGAGGACTAGGGCAGGAAAAAGGAAGCATGCCTTCCCCTGAGGGTGGGCCATAAACCAACCAGGAGAAACCAAGCTCCCTGCCCACCACAGGGAAGTTTCTATGTTTACGGGATCCACAAGTGTCCTGGGCAGGATTTTTGGTAGGGAAAGGTCAAACCCGCGCTTCTCATGGGTCGTGTTGTGGGCAGACAGACTTTCAACCGAAAAGCCTCAACTTGAGTCACTTCTGCTTCATCAGGAAGCTGAGCAGATTCAGAAGCTTCAGAAAGAGGAATAAAATAACCACTACCCTGACCTCTGTGGGTGCTAGAGGACAGGTGCAGGCATCAAGGCTGGATCTGCCTGAGCAAGAGAAAAGCCTCGCTGTAGATGGTCCCTGGTGCCAGGCGCTGGGCTGACTACAGTAGATGATTTATCTCAAAGTCACTCTGCATCCCTGTTGGGTTTAACCTATCAATTCACACCTGTCTCCTTCGGCACAGGAGCAAACAGCTTCAAGTCAGTCTGGGAGCAAAAATCCCATCTGAACTCACAGACATTTGTTATCCACAGAGGAACCCCTCCCACAGCCTCAGAGAGAGATGAATCTCAATCAAAGCACTGATACGTGAAGTCGTCTTTTTTCTTTTTTCTTTTTTTTTGACAGAATGTCTCCCCGTGCCCTTGTTTTGAGAAGGAAGCAGAGGGCATAGGTATTGAGGATGTCTGTGTTAAAAGAAGAACAAAGTCCACACCACTAATTCTGCATCCCGCTGCTCTGCTTAAGCTGCTGGGAAATGTTCGTCGTGGTGGGCCGTGTCGCTCTGAGCATCCATTCGCCTGTCTCCTTTATTCAAATAATTGTTGGTAAAATTAACTCAGCCTGGGGAAAATCTGTTCCAAAACTGCAAACAAGCATCCCGAGATGCAAGCTGCTTCATTCTCCGTGTAAAAGGCAAAACTGGGGGGGTTGGGACCAGGGAAGAAAGATATTTGCTCCCGAGAATAGGCTCAACATAACCTTTACATTTACTAAATAATTCACTCATCTGGAACCATAAAACCACGACGGCTGAAAGGGCCGTGAACATCCCCAGAATACATTAACTTCCACCGTGACTCAAGGCTTTTCCAGGGCAGTTTGAGCGTACCTGATGGGAAGAAGCAGCTCCGAACACAGAACGGTTGTGTGGCTGCAGAAGCTGAGTTCAAAGCTCAGCTTTAAGGAAACTGTGATCTCAGTTTACGTGAGAGACTGCTTCGGAGTGATGAGAATACACACGGGGATTAGAGAACCAAGGATCAGTTGGAATGGAAATGGGGTAATCCATGTATTTCACACCCAAGTGCAGATCTACCTTCGCCTGAGTTTGTTTCCTGGCAATTTTCAGCCTCAACTAGGATTCACTGTCAGTTGAGCTCTAACTACAAAGCGGACCTTCTGTAACTCCCATCTCTCAATTACATTCGCAAATCTCACGTATCTCCTTTCCCGAGGCTCCGATAAGTTATTAAACAGGACCATAACCACGTTGCTTATGACAGCTGGGACACTCATCGTTACTCACCTCTTTCACATCCATCCATCTCCAGGAAAAGGTGGCATTCAATCTATTACAGCGGCTTAATGCCAGCCCAGCATAAAAGCGTAACAGATGCTCACCATCGCCCGTCATAAATAAAACATGAGGCTCCTTGCAAGGTCTGCAGATCGTCACTGCGCTCGATGGAATTGGTTTTGATGGTGACAGTGCAGGATGGGAAAGTCGCAGGATGCCCTTCATTACTACAAATGGGCTATTGATCCCCAGCTGTGCCATTAGCACACGTTGCACCTGCTGCTGGACTTTCTGGAGCTCGTAGGACACGTAGGAAAGCTTAAGTGTGAGGAACGCATCCGTGCACAGGTAATTAGTTTCTCAACAGAATGGGTAAAGGCTCACGAGGCAGACAGGCACAGGAAGGACCATACTTTTGAAGCAGGCTTTGAAATGCTACGTGAGAAACAATAGCAGAGAGGTTTAGATGTCTGTATGAAAGCCTCGAATTTTTTGCTAACCCATACTGTCGTCCAAGTTAAACACGGACAGCTGAAGTGCGGGAGGAAAAAAAGGGATGAGGTTGGCCCAGCTGCTTAAGGAGCATTGGAGGTTCGTTAGCTGCAAATACACTGTCACTCTCAGTACCCAGACTTATAGCACCAGGCAATGCCTTAATCCATCATCCACACACTCACAGCACTGCACACCCACGGGGCCCTTCTCCGCAAAGCGTGAGGGACCCAACGCAGCGGCTTCCCAGCCCTTGGGGCAGAGTTCTGGGCACACAGCGGTGGAAGCCACGTGACGTTGGAAGAGCTGGAGACAGAAAACTAAGAAGCTTAAGACTTCCTAACTGGAGATTACTGGTGTGTTGGAGTGCACAAGCGGTTGGAAGGGCATTTTTCCTTCCCGTGGATGGCAGGAATGCCTCCATGGGCATTGGCCGTGTGACTGAACACGGGTTTCACTAGAGCAAGGAAGCTGTAGCCATATTCTCCCATCCCGCAGTAACACAAGGGGGAGCCCCTGTAGTTTTCAATTATCAAAAACAGCAGCGACACACCGCTTTCTGCCCCACATTCCAAAGCTCAGCTTCAATTAAAAAGAGGCCTGAAAGCCACTTCTTACCTTCGTGACAAGGAGAGTGCTTCTGGCTCAGACAGGTGCAAGCCACAGCTCACCAGGAGAGGAAGGAGCAGCAGGCTGGGCGACTTCGGGCTCGCTTTTACCCTGTCCTAATTTGTCATTTCAAGGCACTTCAAAAACCTCCTTCAAGAACTAAAAGACTATGCTGGTACCAGAGGTGACTGAGAAACCTCGTGGTCAAATTCTGCCCACCATGATGAGAATGGGGCGACCCCTTTAAGCCCTCATGAAATGGCTCTGCCACAGGGACTTGCCAACTCCCAGCACTCCCGAGGAACAGCTTTGGCTGCTAGGGCACAAGCAGCCATTTGTTCTAAAACTTTAAAAGTCATAGCTGGTTTTGCTTTCCAATACCATCCAATTTTAAATACAGAGCACTTCACTGCACGTTCTATGCGTTCAGCTCTTTGGGATCAGGAGAAGCATTAACAGCAAGGATTTTCTCCTCTCCCTCCTTTGTAGGGTTTACAATGAAACACCATCTTACAAGTCACTGACTCACACACTTCTGCCGTACCAGCCTTTCCCCGTAGCTGTGTCTTAGTTTTCTTTAAAGCGCTCCACAGCATTTATTGAACAAGCGAAACAGTTCCATCTGTTCTGTGAGTCAACGGTGATTTCACTGTTAAAACACAGGGACTTCTCTTTGTGCAGCTGTGCTAAGTCCAGCAGGAGAGGAGAAGGGCGTGCTGAGTTCGGGGCATCAACTCCAGACAGCATTACAGCGCTGGGGTCCCCCTGTTGGAGGTCCGACCGGCCCTGCCCGGCACTTTACAGGCCATACACTCCATCAGTGTTATTACACGATAGCTTCCCAGCAGTGCTCATGCCGGGCTCTCCCCCCAGCAGGTTCAGGCACAACGTGCAGGTCCTCGCTGCACAGCGGATGCCAGCATGCAGGTAACAATTGGATCAGTCAGAAGCAAATCGATGAATCCAATGATACCGCAATAAACTGGCCCTGAAGCGAGTCAATTGAATTAACAAGGCAGGATGGCAAAGCGGGTTCACAGAAAAGTGTAAACGCAGTCATTTAACAGAAACCTTGTAGTCCTGGTTCCAGCTGAGAGCAGAAGACCCTTTTTGGGCCAGCTACTGTCCACACTCCTCACTCCAGCCTAAGCCCTGGGACCCAACACCAGAGCAGAGCTCAGATCTGCTCAACTTAAGGCTTGAGGGACAACTCCTGTTAAGACAAGCTCATCTCTCCATCCACAGCAAGCAGTGGCCAGGAAAGCAGGCTGACTGGGCTAAGGATACTGATTTATTTGCTCCTTTAAGTCCTACTGCATTGCTGGAAATAATTGAAGCCCTTCTGCACCCCTGAGCTTTAGGCTGGGTTATTCCAACTGAGCCACTCCAGTGAATATTTCCAAGCTGCAAGTTTGAAGCCAAAGGACATCATCAGCATCTGGTGCAGAGATAATGACAGAGAGACGCAGGATCGTATCATAGAACGAATCATAAAATAGCTTGGGTTAGAAGGGACCCAAGGAATATCAAATATCAACTCCCTGCCACAGGCAGGGCCACCAACCTCCAGATGTGGTACTGGACCAGGCTGCCCAGGGCCACATCCAACCCGGTCTTGAACACCTCCAGGGATGGGACATCCACAGCCTCTCTGGGCAGCCTGTTCCAGCACCTCACCACTCTCTCTGTCAAGAACTTCCCTGATATCCAATCTAAGCCTTCCCTCCTTGAGCATAAAACCATTCCCCCTAGTCCTATTACCATCTACTCCAGTAAAAAGTTATTCCCCTCCTGCTTATAATCCCCTTTTCAACAGAGGAAGGCTGCAATGAGGTTTCCTTGCAGTCTTCTCCAGGCTGAACAAGCCCAGCTCCCTCAGCCTCTTTGCAGAGGAGCTGCTCCAGCCCTCTGTATAGATACCTGTGTCATCTGGCAAGGCAAACTGCAGCCTCTCAGAGAGATGAGTGGATGCCACTGTTCTCCAGTGTTATTACTGTCAGAACCCAGATTTTACTTCATCTTGGCTAAAACACCATCCCCTTGGTGGGGCTGACTGAAGCGATTCAGGACACGTGCCTCCAAACACAAAGGCTATCTATTCAAACGTCACTAGAGGACACCTAATGTCAGGGGAATCCTCAGAGATGACTTGTTTCGGTGCACGACACTTCAGTAACACCTCCCCCCTCCTGGATGTGCTTCCAAAGTGACAGTGGGACGTATACATGTACGATTTGCTAGAACATTGCAGGTATGAGTTGAAAGCACAACAGCTAGTGAGCAGGCTGAGATCATTAAGAAGAGAATGCTCAAAAGGTAAGGCATGGGGCACCGCAGTAGCAGCATGGCCGTCTCCAGTAACGAGGGAGACACTCTGCACTGATATTTGGCTCATTCCGAAAGCAATAAGCCACAGGAAGGCAGCAGCACCACAGCACTGGTTACCAATGAGGAGCCCCTGCCCTGCTCTGAATGCACAAGCATTCAAGCCAACGGGTTGCTCATGCACAACAAAACGCATTATGTAAGAGCACTACGGCAGAAAGCAAGATGAAAGAGCTTTCATGCCACAAAAAGGGCTTGCATGCAAGCAACGGAGTAACTCCTCAATGCCATCATTTCTCCCCATTTAAAGTTACGTTCCAGGAAACAATGCAGCTATGTTCATTTTTCTGCCTCCAGCTACCTGCCTCCTCCGGTCCGTGCATTTCTGTTTGTCTCAGATACGGCTGCTGGCAACTTCCAGGGGACTCAAAAGGTTTGAGTACAAAGGCAGCGTGACTCTACATTTCCTTCAGCCAAAAGCCTTCCCTTCCCTGCAGCCCCTAGGCCTCGTTTCTGCTACAGCCGTCCAATCCTGCGAACAAATCCTCTTCTTTTTTTCCAGTCAGACAGTTCCTGATTGCTCAAATCATCGGAAATGTACTGATCGCTTAATCACAACTTTCTGAAAGAGGGCACAGACGTTGAGAAAAGTCACAGGTTGCAAAAACTGTCTACCTTGTTTTCCAAATCCTCTTTTAAATCTGGAACAGAACACCCTTCACCCTGTTTAAAAACGCTGGATTTCCCAGACAGCCAACCTACTGATCCAGTGGCAGGGAGGGCAACAAGAAGTCCCTGTGAACGCACCAGTCCCTCTCACTGTGACTTGCTGAGACAGACCGCTAATACGAATGTCTTCTTCAGACAGGTGAGAAATCCTCTGCCCAAATCCCACTGCTTCCATGCTACAAACGCTCTGACTCTGGAAGGCAGTCCTAAAAGGGCCCATGCTGGAAGCAGTAGGCTTTGGTGTGCTCTCAGCTTCGGCCATCTACCCCTCACCTTTAGAGACCCATGAGGAAAGTGAGTTGGTTGGAGGCAACTCTGAGGAAGGGCATCGGTCCTTTCCCACAGGATTCACAGAGAAACACTCTTTTGCCACCAAACTGCCACTGAGCTCACATTCATATAACGCATACAACCATCTGAGTTTATGTAGGAAACTTTGAACTCTTATCCACCTTCTGTTTTTCCTCCCCTCTCCATGTTCTCCTTCTCCCTCTCTTTGCCCACATTATCCCTTCGTCACTTCTACCTTCACTTGCCCAGTCCCGTGGCAGAGATGCAGAGCACCACTCCTCTTCAGTCTTCTGCAATACTGCAGTGAAGGGCAGATCGATAGTGCTCCATTTGTAGTGAGAAATAGAAGAACTGTGCTAATTCCTCACCGCTGTCCAGGATCTCTTCAGGGCATCTTGCACAGCTACGGGGTCCCTTCCTTACCAAAAGAGCACACGTGAGAATCTGCAGCTCTTGTCAAAAAAAGCATACAACAAGATGGAAAAGCATTAACCTGTCGCAGTCTGAACAAGCTGTGTAGTATGACGATCTGTACGAAAGCTGCTGCTCAGCTACCCAGACAAAAGCAGACATCGTTTGTAAATTCCATATTTATTATAACAAAAATTATGACATGTTCATTTGTGCATTCGGCTTTAATATAACTCTCAGTTTGTAAATGTTCTACAGCAAATGAGCTCTATACAATCATGCTGGTTGTGGCAGCAATAAGGAACACAAATAAAACGTGGTTGTAAAAGTAAGGATAGAAAGAGACCGGAGGAAAAAGTGGGTTCCTTTCGATGGCCTGCACCACCTGGCTCTAGCTAACTCGTACGCAGTCACTCCGCTCGCTACGCTCAACGACCATGGCCCAAAGAATTGCTTAAGAAAAAGGTCAGTTTTTCAGGTTGTGTCCTTAGTGCCAAGGCTACAAAACATGTAAGCATCACTATACAACACTGAGCTATTTACAGTAATTTCCCAATCAACTGTTCTCTCAGAGAAAAATTAGTGAATCTCAGTGACTTAAGTCACCTGAAAGAGTAAAGCAACTCCTAGGAGTTAGTCTCCATATTCTACAAATGTCTATCATTTTCAAGACCAAAAAAAGCCTTTTCTCTCAAAGAAATACAGTATTACAATATTACTTAAATCATTTAGCACTGGCTACTGCCCTGCTTTTCAGACAAAACAAACAAGCCATTTTAAAAAATATTACATCATCATCTGTTTCTCAGCAATATATTAAACCTTTTTATTATTTTTTTTTTTGTTTGTTTTTTACACTTGATATGTTAAGGGAAGATTAACTATCTTAAACTTTACCGGTAAAGCATCTCTAGAAGAAAGTCAATGAATATTAAACCTAACAAACTGAAAAGCTGCAGTTATCTGTAGTGGCAGGATAAAGAAAAGGAAGTGTATAAAGGAAACGTAGAAGGGAAACCCCTGCTGTAGCGTGAGCCCACTGGGTCCTGCACTCACAAGTCTCCTTGTCTGTTCATCTCCGAGCAGCTCAGTGGGTCATAGTGGCGTATCGTAGTAGTCTGCCAGGTGGTCCATCTGGTACTGCCGCTGCTGTTGCTGTTGTTGCTGCTGCTGCTGCTGCTGTTGTTCCTGGTGCTGTTTCATGATCTCCTTGACCTCTTCTTCCAGCTCTGGTGGGATGATGAACTGGTCATCTGGGTCCGGCTGTGCCGGAGCAGCAAAGTATCCCCCTGTTTTTCTGAGCGGTGCATCTGTCGCAACTTCAATCAAGTTATGGCTCCTCTCTTGGGGCGCCACAGAGCCGTTCCCCCTCCGCCGCCCTATCGTGCCCGTGGCAGAATACTCGGCTTTCTTGGGAAGGCCGGGCTCATCTTCGTTGGCACTGATGACGATACCTTCATCACTGGCTTCCACAGGCACTTGGAGAAGCTGCTTCTCCTTCGCTCGGCTGCAGTGGATGTCCACCTCCACTTCCACGCGGCTGCCGTTGGTGAACACCCCCTCTATGGGCTCCTCGTCGTCGCTGTCAAGGCCGTTGTCGGAGAAGGCGCTGGAGAACGTGGCGCTGGAGAGCTGCCGCTGGAAGGAGTTGGACAGGCAGACGGGGTGCAGCATGCAGCGCTGCTCCCCGGGGTAGGCCGGGCTGCTCTCGTTCATGGCTACCTGCGGAGGTTCGTCGGAGGCTGTGGACCCCACCTCGCTGCTCATTTCTGAGGTGGAGATCTCGCTGCTGATCTCTGAAGCCATGCCGCTGCTGGAAGATGGCATCCCAAGGGCATCTGCTGGCCTGTCCTTGATGACCACGTTGACAGACTGGGGGAAAATGCCCGGGCTGGGGGGTGGGACCCCATTAAGTTCACAGCAGCAGAAGCTGTCCTCCGTAACGTTGAGCTGAACCACGACCGCACTGATACTGTCGTTGCAGCCGTAACTTTGGGCCAAAGTGCAAAGCTTCTTTGCAGCTGCCAGCGCATCAGGCACATTTCTGACTGCTTCCACTGCCTCATCCATCGAGAGGCTGTCCCACAGCCCCTTGCTCCCCAGAATGAAGAACTCATCTTGTGGAGTTAAGGTAATGGACTGGACGTGAGGACGGGGCACAACACTTGGGTGAAGGAACGTGTATCCCAAGATTCTCGTTGAATCTGTCACGCCATTCACTTTGCCATCCTGAAATTAGAGAGGATAGAAAATTGGAAACAAGGCAGATACACGGCACTCCCATCTCCCCGTGCTCTACCAGTGCCTGTTTTTGCAGCACCCCAATCACAGCCATTTACTGACGGGCAAATGGAAAAGCGACTCGCAAGGATGCAGAGCCGGGATGAGAACACAGCGACGGCTGGTTTCTAACCTTGCACTCAGCCTCCTACACTATTGATTTGTCATCAGCATCACCTATGCAGACCAACAAAGCAGAAGACTGCAACAAAGACCCATCTATTCTGCTCCTGCAGCTGTGAGAGCCAACTGGACTAACGTTTCACCCATGAGTCAGTCTTGTCCCTCCTCCACCCACAATATCTGGCTTTATACGGGGCAAAGTCACACACAGCTCCATTTGATACAGGGGCAGGGCATTCACTTATGACTGTTCTCTTGCAGGTGCAACAATTGTAGGTTTCATCTTGGCTCATCACTTCAGATACTGAAGTTCCTTTCAAACAGCTTCAAATGAAGGAAGTCAAATGCAGCAGAGAGCAAGTCTGCATTTTGCAGTCAGCTGCACTGTAGTGAAACGTTTTACATGCTCTAATTACTTACTACGCTTCCACTTATAAATAACATTTCCAAAAGGAGGAGGAATAATATTTGAAGGGAAGGCACCAGTAGAAACGGGCATACTGGAGAAGTAAATCTCATGCATATCCAAATCCCAAGATCCTGCCCTGGTTAGGATCTGAGCTGCCAGAAGAAGCATAGCGAGCATCTGAAACAGCAAGCCTGGTTACTTGGCAGCCTGTGGAGAGAGCTGCAGCCCGCTAATTGTGTGTTCGAGACCAACAACAGAGGTGAGGATTTACGCTCATTTGGTCCAGCTGATGACAGTAGCAATTATTATGCAGCAAATAACCACAAAAAAGCAAACCAAGACTAAAAAAGCTTCCCCTTTAAAACCTCGTCAGCTTGTTAACTTCCCTATTAGGATTCTAACAGAAGTGATAAGCCATCAACAAAGCATGAAATCAATGAGTCATCTCAAGATTCAGCACAGAAATCTCCCTTTTCCTTCACAGAGCATAATGAGCGTGCCTCAGTGATGCACACTATGTTGGAGTGACTCCTCTCTAACTTGTCACGTTTGAGATTCCAGTCATCATCTCTCCCTGGCAAGATTAATAAGCACACGATTTTATTACACACGCACACCTGCTCACGGGTGTACAGCAGTGAGTTTTTGCCCTTTCCTCCCCCACTGAGAGGATACAATATTTCTCTGTTCCTAGGCATGTGTCACACGAGGCAATGCACAGCTGACAGTGGCGGCTTTAAGCTTGTAATAAGGCAGTGAGCAGCTTTCTCCTCTCTTACAGCCCTCCAACTGAGCAAAGGATAGGTTCTTCCTTTTAGGCAACTGCTCTCTTCAAGAGCCACTTGGCAGAGGGCACCTCTGGGAACAGACAGCTCAGACAACAAAGCCAATCTGCCAGGAGTAAGGATTCTCCTACAATAAGGATGGCATAATTGCAAGTGCTCAGCTCTCATCTTTCTGGATTGAGGGGATCTTCATGACAGCATCAACACGTTACTTGCTCTGATATCTCAGAGGAAAGGTGTCAGCTTCCGTTTCACCACAGCGTGCTCACAGTAATTCAATCTCAGAAGCTAACCAAAATCTAGTGTGGCAATCAGATGGAAAAACAACTTAATGGTACAACTGCACGACATGAATCACCTTGGAAGGAGAAGTGCTACTCTGGAACTCACTCTATTAATACCATCTCTTAGAGGTCACAAATACAGATGTGTAATATCATATACCACCATGCAAATATCCTCAAAGGAAGCTGCGACTCGCAATAGTCCCCCTTTTACCCACACCAGAGTTCTCTAACCTCTGTGATAATGGCCTTGTGCTGCTTAATCCTCTTCAGCTCTTCTTCACAACTCATCACATAACACCTGGATAAAGGCAGAGGTTTCCCATTCCGGCAGAGAACAGTTTGGCACTTCCCCACATTCGCTGAGGTTAACGTGAAGCATCCGCCAGGGTCCATGGGATCATGTTTTATATGGCAAAGGACAGCAGAGCCTCCAAGTTTTTGTCCAGCTGTTCCGAGTTTCCTGGAATTTAAACAAAACACTGATTGTTCTTTAATTGAAAAACAAGTATTGTGGGTACTAATGAGAAACAACTGCTATTCTGCAACCATGAGCACTCGGGACACTATTGGATCACTGGGACAAAAACAAAAGTCTCCACTGAAGACCACGACACTATAGCAACACTGCAGAGTCATCACGTACAGCTCTCAAGCTGTGTGCTATTTACAGCATGATGCAGATACTCCAATCTTAGAATCAATTTTAGAAAAATCTCTGCACTCCAAAGAGCCGCACAGTCAGCTCCCTTTCTCTACACTTGAAAGAAGTCTACTTTAAAGGTCACACGGAGGGGAACAAAGAGGGTTAGAAAAGCACTGAGGGCTAATAAATTGAGTACAGGTAGAGCTTAGAAAGAAAGCCGCGTCAACCAGAGTTTGGGCTCCTGGAGCTAAAGATTTTACTACGAAAAATAGCAACTTTAACCATAGAGATCCAAGTTCTGAGCAAAAATAGACAGAGGTTCATTGTTTTGCAATGCCTTCAGAATAATGCTTTCAAATATTTAATGACCAAAAACCACAGTAGCTATTAATTCCACCATAAGAAGGCACGCTTCTCATTCATCATATTGGTTACCTGTTAAACAGGTTCTCTGAAATACTTATGGTTGCTGTCTTAGCAGGGGTCACAATAAAAACAAAACAGAAACAAGGACAAGGAAGCGTGGATAAAACTGAAGTTTTCAGGATCCTGTCATTACGGTGTAAATTCATTTCAATACCAGTAATTTCACTCGCCTAAATTGAAATAGGACTGAAAAAAACATCTATCCTTGCCAGTATGTTGTTGATCAGGGCCTTCTCCTACAGTAATTAAGAACTGGAAAACTAATTACAGAGGCTACGAAAATCTATATTAAGACTAAGTATAGCTGGCAAGAACTTTTGATTGAAAATGCTGGGGAAACAATGCACAAGTAAACTTGTACCCAGGCTTCAATATGCTTTTCTGTGGTGTTTGGTTGTTTGTTTGTTTTTTTGAAGGCACTTCAGGAATGTTGCATAGTATCTGCAATAATCTTCAATGAATGGCTGTATGCAACTAGAATGAACGCTATTTTCTGGTTTGCCAAAGGAATGGTCAGCTTACTTTGACTCACGCCCTGCCTCCCACGGATACAGCTCTTCTGCAGGAATGTGCATTCCTGTGAAAGTCCGTGAGTGGGAAACAAAACCACTCAGTAAATGCTTTCAGCACTCAGAATTTATATTGTTTTTTGAAGGTTTTAATTAGATGGCAACCTTCTCAGCTACCACTCTAACCGCAGCAATTATGTGAGGGGCAGCATTTTCTCTTTTGCTTGTAAGGTTCAATACCATCCCGCTGCTCCTATTTCCCAATATCAGAATTTGAATATTTCCCCTTCCAGAGCTGCAGCAATTGAATGGCAAGTGATTCTGCTTTCAATGTGATCCACTCCCTTCATCTAGGAGCTGCTCATTTGCTTTCTCCCTTGTTTCCCTGACCTCTTTCCTTCTCTTTGCTCTGTTCCCTTCATACTCCTCCTCCCCTCAGTGTCTCTGCAAGCACAATTTTTCATTCTGTCAAGAAGAGCATGCACACACACACATGTGCTACTACACTCCCATCTACTGTATTACAATCTTTTCAAACGGGTCTTGCATAAATAATATTCTTAGGTCAGAGGAATGACACAAGACAGACCTCCTTAGGGAGTCAAAGCACATGTTTTAATATTTGCATGGCTTTAAATGATCTTGGTACAGAAAGGGACAGGATCAGCCCAAGCTTTTCAGGCAGTAATAGTAAGGAAGTTTAAAAGATAGTCAAGAAATTCATACCACCGTCTTGGCTACAGCGAATTCTGAGTCCTAAGGCTTAAAGTAGATATCAGAAATGAAAAATTGCTAGTCAAACATTTAATAATTTTGAGGTTGAATATCCTTCTTGTTTGGGTGGGTGGGAAAAGGTTGGGGCTTTTCTCCTCACATCTGAAAAGAACAGGAGGCAACATCCACAAAACAAGCAATAAAAGAATACAGAGCTGCCAGAAACTACTTTTTGTCCCCCACCTTTCTTCTCTCCCTCCCACTTCTTGTAGTATGTAAAGAGCATGCAACCAACCTGCGAACTGACATGTTGCTCACTGAGCATACACAAGGTAAAAAAGAAAAAATGCTTCAGATCCAAGACTCACCTCTGCATGACAATGAAAGTGTTGATCATATATTCTTCTTCATTTTTTGTTTTCTGTAGCTCTTCTGCCAAGATGTCACTCATGGTGCACTGCAACAGATACGGTACTTCCACATTGCGGTCACCATCAAAAACACCATAAAGTGCCTCTCTGTTGTCACAGAAGTTATTGGCTGACAGTGCTGCCACACACAACCTAGCAAAGCAAAGAACAAGAAGATTGCTACCCAGCACCAATTTCCAATATTGTCATTCCAAGAAGATGCAACCTGGACCAAAAGCCAGTTTTAATTAATTCTTTTCACGAGCTCCTCACAACTGCTTTCTTCTGTGGAGAAGAGGAAGGCCCATTCCACACCGCTAAGGTGGAGAGAGGACTGTCCTGGAAATTCAAACCAAGATCTAAGTGTGGTCGTTGTACAAAACAGGGGACCAGCTCAGGGGGGGAGACAGGCGGAAATACATCCAAAACATCATCAGCTGAAACTGCACTTGCCACACCAAGAGCCATCTTTATGACTCAGCATGCTGCTGACCAAGCTGTGTGTTAAATTAGTAAACAGCAAGTAAAGGTTTGCTTGGCACTTACTAGGGAAATCTAGGTAGCAGAAGATTTCTAAAAAGCTATTTAAGGAACAAAGAGATTCATCACTTTGCCAGCGACACAGAGACTCGTAGACTCTTGGTGTGTTATTTGTCAAGTGCTGCCTCAGTCACAGAAGCTCCACATGCTATGAATATTCAGAGCTCTGGCCATTCTACTTCTTCCTTTAGTATCTCTGATTTGCTTAGTAAACATCCTTTAGCTGAAGATAAAGAAGCTTTGCCAAGAGGAAAATGCTATTAAACGCACTGATCTTTTGCAAATACCGAAGTTTGCACAGACAAAATGTGTCAGTTACACTTGTATCTTAGCAACATTCCTGACAAAGAAGAAAGTTGAGAGCCAGGCAGGGGCCCAGTATACAAATATAGAGTCATGGCATGGCCTCTGCCTTTGTGAGGCCCGAAACACCCCCAAACTGAAACAGCAGATCTCTTTGTATCTAGCACTCTGCTGCTAGGATGCTTGTACAATAAGAACAACGCCGGCTCTTACTTGTTCTTAACTCCTGATGCCTCTGTGTAGCCGTGACTCCACACTGCTGGAGCTCCTGAAGCATCGCCAGCCGAGGGCTGGTCAATCTTGAAACAACGGATATTGCTGTAAGAAGAAAGGAAAAGATGCACTGGATTCACAGGCTGACATGATTCAGCTTAAGTAAGTACGAACAGCAGCTTTTTTCTTCTCAAGTTCTTAGGAACACTTTTAATAGAATAAAACAGAGCGGGATGTCTAAAGCAGTTGGTCTTCTGTGTATGTCTACAAAGAACAAAAATGCAGTAAATAACCAAGCCCCTGCAAGGGTGTCAGCTGCACTGTTTGCTTACCCAGCTTTTCCTCTCCCTATGATCACCCCTGAGATATTTGTTTCCAACTTGGCCCAGTGGGAATGCAAGACCAATTTGTCACCAACATAATGGAAGTCAGTACAGGGAGCGATTTTTCAACTTATGCCCTTCACACCCATGTTAAGAACAAGTCTGTGTGACTAGCATCAGCCCCTAAATTAAAAAATGTCTTCTGAAACAGCAACATGTAGTAACAGTCTTCTATGAAAATGCCCACGAGTCAGAAATCAGCTCCATCCCAGCACTGCCCTGACTTGCAAGAGCAGGTCTGCAGCCCAGGCTGTGAGCACAGCCCTTCTGCCTTCTGTAATTTCACAGCCGAGATTTTACCTAGGCCCTTGATCCTCTATCCTCCAATTTGCTACCAACGTAGCCTCTAGCCTGAAATTCAAATACCGTGCATAGCGCAATAAAGGCTTGAAAAGGGACCATCCCTATCTGTTTGTGTGTTTCTCTTCACAGCCTAGCTTTGCTGGGGAGAGATGACCTGCCCTGTGCTCCCTCCGCTCTCTTCCAAAGGCAGGGAAAGCAAACTCCCCGCGCGCTGCAGGAACTTCAAAGGCACCCAAACCTTTCATGAACGAAATGAATCATAAAAGGATGAGCAGAAAGGTCTAACCGCTCGCTCAGAGGATTCATTTTTCTCCATCCAAAGCCCCACCTGACCTGAACACACAAGGAAGTCTTTTTTCACATTTTACAGCCTTCCTCAAATAACCTGAGGGATTGTCACATCCACTCTGATTTATTTTAATGCTAATAGTCAGGACATACATCAGCTAGGGCCCGCTAAAAGCAAATAAGCTATAAAAATCATGTTAGAGCCATTGGTGTTCTGAGCCCTTGGCTTTGCGGCCCTCTGTGTGACAAACATAAAGCAAACACCTCATCAGAAAAGTACCTGGTCCTGATCAAACTGGAAACCTGGATCTTTTCTAAAGTAGCAGATATTCTACCTCTGACTGTACCTGCAAAATACTACGACATACAGCAGCAAGTGCACTTTCTTCACAGGCTTTTCATACAAAGCACTTATTCTTTAGGACGGAAGGACTTGGATCAAAAGGGTTTTTCCGTTTCCCCTTGTAGCTGGGTTGACTGACCTTGGGGCAGGTCAAGGACCCAGGGTTATATCAAATGCTTCCCAGCAGTGGTAATTAATAAATAAATAAAGCCACCTCAATGCACTGCCTTCATCTTCCTCAGTAGTGTAACTGCAACTAGAACACATGCTCATAAAGGAACAGTACCCACCAGCACATACTACACAGCAAGATGAGCTAAGGCTACCATACAGTATGCTTTACTTTCTCTCAGTTCAAGACATTATAATTGAACCAGAAGCTCTTTCCTAAAAATCACAGTAACAGCATCTTTTTTTTTCCCCCTCCCCTTTTCATTATAATTGCTACTGAAACTCTTACATCCTGAAAATCACTTGGCAACATCCTCCTAAGCATGCAAGCCTCCTTGAAGATTGCCATACATGGGATTAAAAAAAAAGCAAGCATGCGTGACAGGACTCCTCTCACCAGAAGCAAGAATACATATTAACCTACTGCCTGTATGAATCCTGCCGGGGCACAGATGGAGAGCTGCCTTTCACATGCACAAGATATAAAAAGCACCAAGAGCAAAAGTGCCTGCCAGAAAAAGCGAGGGCAGGGAGCATCTCCTCTCACATTCAGTTGCAGCAGTGCACTTCGGTAGTGTTCTGCACCTATACAGACATCCACCATATCCCAAAGGGGACCTGAAACACCTGACCTCAGCTGAAGGGTATTTACACAGGCAAGAATAGGTCTGAAGTGTAAGAAAAATGAATTATTAAAGAAAAAAATACATAAATATGTATAAGAAGAAAAAAATTCTGTGAATTAAAGACAAAGCAGGTGGCAGTGAAAATACAGTACAGCACTAGGCAATGCTACTCTTGTACTGCCTAGGTCTTAGACATGTACAACACCTCCACAGGGTACGAAGCACAAATACTAAACAGGCAAGAGGTAAGCTTGCCTCTCTCATCTGTTGGTCATACACAATGGTACCTGACCTTTAAGCTAAGGTACTATTAAAGTAGCCTTGGTAGCACACACACACTTCTCTACAGATCACAGCAACGTTACACACCGCTTCTTTAAAAAGGTTTCTGGCATATAATGAGCACCTCTTTAAGAGAAAAGAGACATCCCTTCCTGCTTTTCTTTTTTTTTCCCTTTGTTTGCTGCAGAACACGGACTCCTTTTATCTATAAAAAAATTATTATGGGGCTTAATGCTTCAGCACTTGATCTTAAGCATTTAAAAGCAAGCCACATAAAGCAGCACTCAAGCCTCAGAAAGTTATCAATCGTTCTTGGTATCATTCAGTGCTTAAGGATCAAAGAGGCTCAGAATTAAACTGAGCTGGTACGGTTCCCTTCAGGACATAAGAAAGGCTCAGAATAGCATCACTGTCCACAGATTATCTGTTCTAGTGTAACAGTTTCACCACACGCTGTGGGAGGCAGCACGAGGCACTTGGTGCATTTCAGATATGGATGATGCTTGAGGTCATAGAGGAGGAAGCAAACAGGTAGACAGGAAGGAAAAAGAGCACCCCAAAGAGGGATATGATGGATTACAAGAAATGTTCTGTGAGGAGCTAACAAGAAGCACAGTGGCAAACAGATGAAAAAAAAACAAACAACATAATAAGCAGCTATCAGCATCTCAGTGGAATCTAATATCAGAAGTAACACGGAGAACAAGCTAGCTCCTTCTGCACCCTCTCCACTCTCTAAGTCAACTTACTTGAGCAGCTCGAGGGTTTTGTGATCCAAGGCCAACCTGGGGTTTCCAGTCAGGTCCAGCTCTTGCAGTTTTGGAGGCAAGTTTTCGGGCAATGTGATTTCACTGAGTTCATTGCAGCTTAGATCCACACACTGCAAAAGGAAAGCAGACAAATAAGAATCCAGCTGGCTTTAAGATCAATCTGTGCAGTAACCAGTTAAATGCAGTAATGTATGTTTCACAAATAAGAGAGGCCACAGTCAAGATCTAAGATCATTCATTAAGTATGTGGTTCTTTGTATGGCATTTACAAAGTCTTCTTTCCAGATGCCTGGGACACCCAGAAATATGTTTGTTCCATTTCCATTTCTGACCAGGTGTAACCTCACTGCAAAACTAGGAAGGTTTGTCTGCTCTTTGCAGGGACAAATACGGACACTGTATTTTGATTAACAGACGAGTATTAAAGAAAAAAATGTTACTGATGAAAATGGTTGCCAGTCTTGTAACGGATAAAGGAAACAGATAAACAAGGTTAGGGATTCTAAGATGCTGTCACAGCAGTCCCTCCTCTGAAGTTCACTTAAATCAGCACAGGTATGAACGTAATCTGAAGCCAATATTTACTGAAGGATCCTGAAATTAAGAAGTTACAAATATGTGGAGTGGGGCTAAGCAAAGGAAAAGCAACAAAATACCAGAGCAGTTTTAAGCGTGGCTTTAATTTGACCGTCTTAGAAGGATTCATGTTTAAACATGAGTTGTTATTAAAATAAGGAGAAAAATTAAAGCTGAAGTACTTCAGAAAAAAATACGATTGAAAACCAGAAGGGAAACATGCTGACTATCCACCAGCTAAGCGCAAGTCAGGTAGAACAAGTGCCCTAGAATGACAAAATCCCAAACCAAACAATGTTAAAGGCACACATTCAGATGAAAGCCAGTACACAAAAAAATGAACAAAACCAGCTCTTCAATTCTATACTACAAGTATAGTATGCAAAAACAGTCAACATTTTATTAGAGGACAGGATAGGCAGATATTTAACCAAGAACACTATCTACATATTTCAGAATGAAAATTCCCTACTTTCAACCTGGAAAAAGAAAACAGACCTCAAAACCTCAGGTAACACTGAGGGCTGAACAGTTGGGGTTAGGCTGCAAGGAGAATTTTCCCAGCTACACACTTTGACTGACATGTAATTTCCAATGATAAAAGCATGAAAATGAACGTCTTTTAGGTATATTCAAAGATATTGGGTCCCAAGCTGGAAAAACAAAAAGATAACCCAAATAAAGTAAAAAATTGGAAAGGAAAAATCTCCAAACACTGTTAAAAATATGCAACACACATAATGACCCAAATCTCAAATCCTGAGGTTGTCTGATATGGAGGAATAATTATCTAGGAAGAACAAACTGCTGACATTATCTAAACTTGATATGGAAATCAGAATTTAAAATCCATCATGCAAACCAAATAGCAGCTTAGGAAAAGGGTTGTTCCGATGAGCTTTTTTCTTTTTTTAATTTCTTTGCTACTCCTTGCTGCTTCCAGAGAGCCAATAATTACCTCTCAGATTAACAAAGCTGCCAGCAGGCCTTGATGTGCTCAACTCCTCAATGCCACTGGAAATTCGATGGGAAAGAACATGGAATAAGGAGTACAAAATGATTGTGTTGTTCTCAGTATGCGTCCAGCACACTAAAGGTATTAGTAGGCTACTGGAGATCCCTTGGTCCCTATGCAGTGGTGAACACAGTTTATCCATTAGGTTAGGATTTCCCCAATTTGATTTGCAGTGTTTGATGAACAGGTTAGCAGGGACTTTCTAATATCTACACTGAATTTATTCCTTATTCTATCCTCCAGGCAAGCAGGAAAGCATATTTCCTAACTGATCCTAATTTCCTTCTACTGTAGCCCCACCCGTTCAGCATCAGAAGAACAAGTGCAACTGCATTCAGGACGCTGCACCAGGATGGGCCAGGTGGTGCACAGCATTTGCTTAACTGCACAGGTGTAAATGCAGTGTGTCTTGTCCACATCTGACAGGGGCTCGAATTATCACCAGCTCTGACTGAAGGTGGACAAACCAGAACTCAATGCAAAAAAAAAGTACTACGCAAGGTATCTTAGACATCCACAGAGCTTTTTGAGGCAGAGGACAACACAGTGCTTCTGTATCCTTAACTGTAGTGCATAAGACCAGCCTAGAGATGGCTGTCTCCCTAAAATGGCCTCACATTTGGAAATCCTGAAGTTACCTTAAGTGCAAAAGCATAACCTTCTGTAATTAGCTTTCCCTCTGAAACAATTTCAAACAACACAGTAACTGTACTACTAACTGTTCCAGGAGCGCTGACTCAAAAATATAATATGTCAGCCTCTCAGGCTAATTAAATACAAAAGCAGAGCAGCCATTACCTCAGGTAACATTTTCCCAAGAAACCTGGAGTATTTGAACGGCACCTCAATTAAGATTAACCATTAAGTATGACAATCACAGTCATAACATGAAACTATACAACTCCATGCCTTGCTACAAGTAGGCTTCTTTCACCAAACTACGAAAACTGTACTCAAATTTTAACTTCTTAACTTGCTTTGGAACATTATGAATGCCCTCCAACATCAAAGAACGAGCTCTAGTTTAGCCAAGTAATGTATTCAGCCAGAAATCAAGAGCTCGAGCTCCAGCCCTGACCCAGAAAAGTCACCAAGAGGCCACAAGATCCCCTCTGCCTACAGCACAGCTCTCTGGCAACTGCAGATAAATGACTAAGTCAAAACCAGGCTCAGGTATTGACAAAGGCACAAAAGTGAAGCCCCACTGCACTGCACCCTCTCAGATAAAGGCAGTCCCACTATTTCTGCAGTCTCAGAACTGCTAATGAAATCCATGCCTCTTTCTTTGACTGAAGTAACTGTAGGAAACCATCACAAATAAAAATGACTAGATCTTCCATGAACACTTTGCAACTCAGCTACAAAGCTTGGTAGAACTTTAAACACCAATACTTTTATAAAATACTAATTATTCCCCAAAATTCAGGAACAGAAATGAAAAAGTTGGTTATTCCTGACCAACATGTTTACATTATCCTCTTTTTTTTTTTTTTTCCCTTGGTTAAAAATGCCCTCATACTTCAAAAGAAATATTTACTGTGCAGAGCCTTGTTCCCCCACCCCAACTCTTCCTCTGAGAAGAAAAGATTTACTTCCAATTGATTCTAAATGGCCTTCAGTTTCCTCTGACCATTGTTCCAAAGAGGGAGGAGTATTCAGAAATGCACATTTGTTTGAGATTTCCTGGCTAAGACCACAAAGCTCATCTTTCCGTGTACTCACTGTCCAACCAAATTATTCCTCCTGCTTCTCTGCATGACCCCAGACACCGAAGGACACCGAGGAGTCTGGGAACTTGGCCTTTTGATTCTGCAGGTCGCACGAAGGACACACAAGTTGTTCTGGACCCCTGAGTAAGTTACCAGTTCTCAAACTCAGGAACTTTCAGTCGTACCACGAGCTTTGTGCACTGTGAGTTAGTCTCCAACTTCTAAACAATGGAAATAGCATGCACCCCAAAATATTCTGCGCTGTGGCCAGGAGAGAAGCAGAAACTTCGTTCACAGAAGCTACACAAGCAGTGTTCTTCAGCACAGTCAAGCAAAGAATGTGGCAGGGAAAGTTCGCAATGATTTCCGCTAATACACACAAGAGGTGGATTAAGCATTCTTGCAGTTGTGCTAAATATGACTGCAATTATGAAAACAGAAGTAGCTTGCCTAACTACCCAAATCCCGTGCTCCTGGAATTTCTCTCTGTCCCCAAGGCCTATTCTATTTTGCCGCTTCATCATTTCTAAAACACACCCTCTAAACAAAGTCCATTCCTACAGAATTAGGAATTGCCACAGCAGCAAGAGTTATGTTATATGTACTATGTGTACTATGTTAATTACATACAGCGCTTGCGACACATTTAGGTCATATCGCAACAGACCGTCACAGGAAGGCAACTAACACTGCTTTGGCAAAGAAGATGGGATATGCTGAAAGTGAGTGTAAAACCAGATTTTGAGGCTCTTCCTCCCTTCCCCTCAGAGGCAGCACAAGGGCGAATACTTTACATAGTGTCTCAGACAAGAAAGCAGCTGTCAGATCTGCACAACAGAGAATATGCTATCCTGGAGCAGTGAGAGACCAGGAGGGAGGAAGAGAATTGGTCAAGTGTGCATTATTACTGCGTACATCACAGCACATCCATGCCTTACCTTTATTTCAGAAAGCTGCATGACTTCTGGGAAGACTTCAATGCAGTTGGAGTGAGCAATTACAGTATGCATGCGCCTACAGTTCATGATGGTTGTTGGAATGGCTTTCAGCTTGTTACCGCTAATATCAATTTCCTCCAACTCTTCCAGCTTGGCCATTTTGCTATAAGAATGAGAGTGAGATTTTTTCTTTTAATGCAGATGCATATTTTATTTTGAAGCGGAAGTAAGAACAGTGGTTTTCACTATTTCAAGAAAATAAAATGGCAGACTTCAGACCAGCCCAGCAGTGCTAATACCTCTCTCCTCCCATCAGATTCTAGTAGTCGTGAAATAAAACCTGTGCTACTTCTATCAATTTCGGTCAACATTACTTTTGAAACAATTGATTTTGCTGCCATTCCCTCTGTTCCTCAGTTCACCTCCAGTCTTTTTCCTGTCTTCCAGCTCCAGCTTTTCACTTCATCCCACCTTCTCCCCTCCATCTTCTGGTACCCTGCTCAGCTCCACCCCCTTATTCATCTCCCCCCTGCCACCGAAGCCCGGTTGCTCGGAACACCACACAAGGACAGTGATGTCTCTCCCTTTATTTATTGGCATCTCCTTTCCAAGGTTGTACCCCATCACCTTTACAGCGCATCTTACACTTGAAAGACTTCTGATTAAAACAGAGTGAACTGAGAGTACAGTAGTTCACCTAAATCGCTGCCAAGGGAAAATCTCCTTCAGGAGTGAGAGGATTTTTTCCCCAGTGTGGTTTAGCCCAGTGCCAAAGGACATTTTCAGACTGTTATGCTTACAAGTCTTCTGTAAGTAGAAGCCAACCAGTTGTAAGTAAAGTGAGCAAGCTGGGGAAAACAGAAGACCTCCTTGCCCGACTTCAAAAGCATACTGAAAGGTACTCCAGGTGCAATCAAAATGCACTAACACTGTGTAATGTGAGAGAGTAGCAAAGTGCAACAGGGCACAGCAGACGTACCCACCCACTGCAATGTCCCCACGTCTGAAATACAGCCTTTCCACTAGATCACTGTGCACTTTAGTTTTTGCTATGAAAATGTTTCGCACTGTCCACCAGTGGGCCGAGGCAGTAAAACCAGTTACTCACCTTGCAGGGAAGCTCTGTAGGCGGTTGTAGGCCATGTGCAAGATTTTCAGGTGTGGATGGCCTGTTAACAAGGGTACGCATTTATCCGTGAGGTTGTTATTGGTCAAATACAACTCCTGTAAGATGCTATGGGTCTCCTCAGAAAGAGTGGCTGGGGGAAGCATTTCCAGTTTGTTGGCGGAGGCATTAAGAAATCTCAGGCTGTAAAGACAAGTTGTGTAAGGGAGTTTAGTGAAACATCTCACTGGTTTTGCCTAAAAGTGTAAATAGAAATTCTATTTGCAAGTTCAGATAGTTATAAAACAAAGGCCAAAAGCACAAGTTCTCATTGATATTAAGACGAGAAGCCTAGTATTACACCAATAAAACTTCTCATTCCATTTTTAAAGGAGCTCATTTATGTGAACAAAACATCAGCTAAATGAGCATGTCAAAATGCCTTTATCCCTTTATCAAAACCTCAGTACTGCTAACATTGCTACAGATGTACCTTCAGGTAAGAACAAGCCACATCATTTCCATATCTGTTCCACATAAAAATGAATTCTGAATCTATCATCAGCAAACCACGAGAGCCTTCAAGTGACTAAGAAGTCACTGGTAAAGAAGCCAGCTAACTTTTCATCATTTTAAATACTAGCTAGGTATTCTTGGTTTGTGGCTTTTTTTTGTTTGGTTGGTTGTTGGTTTTTTTTTTTTTGTTTGTTTGTTTGTTTTTTAAACCTGCAGGCCTGAAGCAACTACAAAATACGACAAATTTTCTTTGAATATTTGGACAACTAAGATCCAACACCAATCACAAAAAAAAAAAAAATCCAAACAATAATTTATCTTAAAGGTTTTAAAGAGAAACAGCCAATGTGCAATTAAATTAGAAAGTAAGACACTTGCTGATCTCTGCAGCAAGGAAGCCAGATCTGCATATAGTTCTGGAGCATCCTTCCCGTAGCAGAAATCCCTGTCAGCGTTTTCCAGGCTCCACAACAAGCAGCAAGGACCGAACAAGCAGTGAAATGAAGTTATTCTTTCCCCCTCAGAGGACCCTCCCCCAGGGTGGGAACAAGACCTGCAGAAGAACAGCACACAGATGATTCACAATCTTGGATGGGAGTCTGGCGATGGCAGAAGTACCGAGGGATACATGCTGTTGGCATCTTAAGGGATAGAATTCACACAGGCAATTCCAAAGAAATGGAAAATGAAGGCCATTTAGCCTTTAGTAACTATCTCTGGCACAACCATGCGTTTCCAAGAGAAATAAGACTGCTCTCTTCCTTCCTCCCCTTTACAGAAAAGGCTGCCTTAGAGAACTTGTGCTGCAGAAGTGTGTGCCTGTCAGGCTGCAGCGACCATGTTCCAACCAGGCTGCACTGCTCCTGGCAGTGCAATAGCCATGGTTGTATTCAAGAAACCGGACTCAGAGATGAGCTAGCTGATGCCTACCGAGCCAGCAATCAGGACAACAAAAGGTATATGTGCTCTTGTCATCGATCTTCAGAGAAAGTTATAAAATATTGATAGCTCTTCCCCCACTCCACGTAAGCACAAGCAATTGGCACTGTCCTTTAGGTCTGTTAATGAATGAAATGGATTTGCGTGAGCCGCAGCTGGTTGAAACTTGCTCAGCAGCAAATAAGGGTCAGCCACGCTACAGAGAAGTCACATGGAATGTCAAAGGATTTAAATAAATATATTTCCATTAGAAGCAGAAATCTCTCGGCGCTGCACAGAACCAAAAGTAGGTTAGCTATTTTACACAGGCAGAGGAGTCCACTACGGAGAAACAGCTTAATCCTCAGGCTCATTCATTATTCACAAGGGTGGTACAACTCCAAAGGAGGATGGGAGGAGAAGGATTAATACAGAGAAGGGAATAAGCATTTGAAAGGGTTTTTCAATACTATTTATTCTAAAAAGATGCTGCTCAATTTTGCCCGTTAGGTGTGAACTAAAAGTGCATTAAGCTCATTCAAAGTTGGATTACTAAACTGAAGAGTACCACATCAATGGCCTCTGTATTTAATTAAATACCAACGAGCACACCTATTACTGAAGTACAGACAACTACTGCTTGGGCAGCTTGCTTCTAAAATCCACGATAATCTTGCCTCTTTCCACAAAAAAAGGCACTTTGATTAACATTAAAGCCACGGTACCTTTTGTACTGCTCAAAGTACAAAATGGTCACCTCCAGCTCAGTTTAAAAAGGCTTAATTAATAAAAGGGTTAGAGGATGTGGGGAAATATGACCTTTCACAGGAATATGACAGATGAGAAAGTAGCAGCAGAACACCTCTCAAGAAGAGGCACCGAGAGGAATCTGCATTTTAGGTACATTCCAGAGGGTGCAGCAGAACATCCTGCAGTGTTTCACAGTACCTTCTTTTAATGATCAAATGGAGCCACGCAGATAACCTAGAGGTCATCCTATAGCTATGAAGTTCTACACGCTCAAGATGCAAGTTTGTTCAGGTACAGCTAGCCCAAAACACAGCTGCTAAAGCTTCAAGTAAGATTGCTCTCATTATTCCATAATGCTGAAATTGATACAATCTACTGTATGGAGTTCAAACGAAATTCAAAAGAAAAAAATAATCAGTCTTCTTTTTCTGTAAAGTTTTCAACATTGGTGGAACAAAACAAGAAATCTCAAGCTGTTCCTTCACTGGCACTAAAGCAGTTGATATCTACGTGCTCCTGCCAAAAATAGGCTTTGATGCACACATTTTTCAATGGAAAAAGGAGAGAGTAGAGCTGCTGCCCCGGATCCTTCTGCCAACACTGAAAATAAATCCCCAGTATCCTGACCTACTGTTTAATGTCTTGATTTTAGCCACACTCTGGTGGGTAGAAGCATTTCCCCAACAGCTTAGGGCAGATACCCTCTGGTAGTAGAGTATCTCACCTTCACCAGCACCTGCCAAAAGCCTTCACATGCACACTCACAGCCATGCGGCACTCAGAATTAGGATACTCACACAGTGATCTCCATCTGTACTTCAATTCTAATGATGTCAGCTATCTTTTTAGAGAAGAGAACGTTGCTTATTTACATGTTCCTTTTGACCAGCTGCTACATTAAAATGGTAAAAACATTCCCTAAAGATTCTTCTTTCAAGATATTCTCTCAGTTAAAAAAAAAAAAAGAGAGAGACACCATCCTTTGGGCAGGGAACAGAATGAACTAGCAGATTGCTCCTACATACAGCTTTGTTGATTCTGTGCTATTCTAGGTCCAAAAAATAAAATAAAATAATGTAAAATCTATACTTGCCCATCAAGTTTCACCTTGCACTGATTTAACACAGAAGTCTTCCCTCAGCTTTCCACACCCCTGTTTCTCCATCCTCATGCAGCATGCCAGCTGCATGTCTTATGAATGCCCACTGGAGGAGTGGAAATTTACTTGGGCACAACTGATCCCATCTCTCTTGTGCACAGGCTTCAACTGAATCATGTTCCTTGAAGATATCCCACTTGTACTGCTTATCAGATGGGAAGCAGAATGTCAAGTATTAAACTCAGTCCAAAACTAATTGTTTCCCCTTCCAGTTCCACCCACACTGCTACACCATAAACTCGTGAATAAAGTACAGCATCACCAGAAAAACTTGAATTCAGCAGCTTGCATACATACCAGATTATAATATAGTGAGGGGAGCATGAATTAACAAGTACTAGAAGAGTGCTGGGGATTAAGAAAGGCATTGGCAGAGAGGTGCCAGAATTCTTCAGCTTTGACAAGGTGCAAATTCTCCTCTGGTGTAATAATATAAACATTGAACTCTGGCTGGAATAAGTCACCTTTGGTTTTACGGGGGTATTAAAGTACAATCCCTTCCTAGATTTAACTTCTCCAACAGAGAAAATAAAGACCATCCCAAAGAACACACTAGAATCAAGGACATGGATTGAATTCAACAAAACAGACCTAGTGTGCATGCAGCAATCACATGTCTTTCCTATTTAAATCCCGAGAATTCTGAACTGAATTTGAACTTTCTTTGCTTTCAGAAGAAAACCTACTGGAAACTGCAAAAGGTTTTATTTCTTTCTTCCTTTAACACTGATGCCTACTTCTTAGCATGCACAGAGGCTAAATATAGGCTGTTGTCAGGTTTCACTCACACAGCATCTCCCAGTTCCTCACCAAATTCTGAGGCAGCCTGGCAAATTTGGCTCGTGGGCAAGACACAGCCACCACTGGAAAAATTTAAGTACTCCAGAATGCTTAGGAACATCCAACATTAGTAACAGCGACAAGACAACAGTATCCTACAGCAAAGTAGCAGCAAGACAAAACTACTGCTCTTAGAAAGCATTAATAAACACTGAAAGAAATAAATGAAAGATAATGTTGAAAGAACATTGCAGTTGCAAAATGAAATATGCAGAGAAATCAAGAACTTCAGTTTGGCCTGTGCCCCAAGATCTCCGTCAGCAGAGAGCAATCAAATCAAAATTTCTTCTTCAGTCCCTTCTGCAGAGACATGCCCTCAATTTCTGAGCAGATAATCCTGAAGTAATTTATGATTGTGATAGCAAATCTGTGAGAGAAAGAAATCTTCAAGATAGGTGCGACTGGGGAGAAAACTTCAAGGCAGTTCTGCCGACCTATTCAAAGAGGGTATTTTTTGCTCCAAAAAAAGAAAAAAAGAAACAACAAACACGGATGGAAATTTTCAAGTGAATCTTCTTTCCTGTTGATGAACTGCCAATAAAAATAAAAATAAAAATAAAAGGGGAAAAAAAGCCTAAACACTTGACTTTGTTGCTACCTCACCTCTTACTTCCAAACCTATCTTCAGTTGTTTCACTAAAACATTAACAATGCCAGCAATGAAACAAATGCAGCTAGGCATTTCTGCAACAAAAGTATGTGCAGCAACCACTGAAATAGCTCTTTGCATTCCTTAGAATTTGTTTTCTGTCTCTCATTTTTGTTGCATCTGCAATAGGTACCGCTAGTTGTACGAAAAGGCAGCAATCACTGTGGGTGGAAATGGCAAACACTGGGTGTAAGTGGGTCACCTTACAGAACTCCAACAACAACAAAAAACCAACCATGGAAAACCCCAACAAAAAACAGATTAAAACAACAAAAAAGCCCCAAACATTTAAAAACAAAGTTGAAAAGATGAACCATGATACAGCGTAGAGGACAGGCTCTAAATAAACTCTACAGCTGGCCACTACAAAGCGTCAGAAAAATCAAGATGGGTGGAGCACAGCTACACACCGTCACTATCCAACTGCTATCACCAATCTGACAACTCAGAGCCTGACTATATTTACAGCATTCATGTTAACTGGAAAGGGAAGCTTATTCAATGGGCAAACCCTTGACTTTCATCACTATTTCTCCATTTTTAAACCTAACCTGCCATTGCAACAAATGCAGTAGTGGGTTTAAACAAAAAGTGCAGGGTTACAGGTGCAAGAAAAAAAAAGGTTAAGGACTCTGCTTGGGAGTTTTCCCCCTCATCAGCCATAGCACTTGCATGAGTTCTCTATTTCTGCAGCATCTGGTAATGAGAAATGAACAGATTATCTGTCTGTCTCCAGAGTGCTCATCTTGCCAAGAAAATCCCCACCCAGCAAGAGAAATCTATGCTAACACGATCAAGATGTGCACACTTTCAATAAACAGAATCAAGTTCAGTCTCAGTCAGAACAGCATTTCACAGAAAAAGCTTTGATTTCTCTTCAAATAACAGTTTTAAATAGGAGAAAACGAAAAATAAAAAAAAAAGTAACTGTGAATTATACTCTTCATCAGAGAATCAAACTTTGTAATTGGTTTTGAACGATTAAGGGATTTTATGAAGACAACACTTGTTTTCAGTATTCTATTTTTGTGAAAGTGACATTTCCTGCATGTGCACCAGCACTCTGGCTTCCCTGCCTTCCTCAGGTCTTCTCAATGTCAAAGCCCACTAGCACTTGCCCAGGGCAATTCAGAGCCACTTAGTCAAACAGACAGGATTGAGAAGGAGAAAGCGTTTATAATTCACAGCATGAGACTTTGAGACAAGATACTATCTGTCAGCCACATAGACTTGAGTATCTTTCTAAAAAACAGCCTGATCTTCTCATTCTTAGCAAAAGCTAAGTCATTGTATGGGGAGATAAGGGTTCTGCAAAGTGATTTGTCCAACATTACACGGTGGGAAAAGATCATGGCAGAACCCAATTCTCTTGACATATCTGGCAGCACAGTCTGTGCTTCCCAGGGAATGCTGTGAGAAGAAAAACATTTTCTTTAAAAAACAAGCAAACAAAAAGCCTAAATACCTTTCCCTGATCCAGACTCATAGATACTGACATCTGAAAGCAAAGCAAAGTACGGTAGGAAATTACAAACACAGAACTCTTACACTGAGGACTAATCTGCACTGGTATTTTCCTTCACATACATCACTTCTGCAGCACTAATAGGAATGCCAGCATGGACAAAACATTAAACAGTCAAACGCAGTAACGGGGCAGACAACATGAGAACCTCCTCACAACTGCTTCTATCATACAAACAAAAGGAGGCTGCAGTGGTGAGGAAGTGCCACAGTGGATAAGCTTTGCTGATACCTCTGCTTAAAAACACATGCCCTGTGCTGGTGGAAAGCTGCAAAATGTCAAGACTGCAGATGGCAAAAATCCTTAGGACCAAATCCACCATTTAAAAATACATTTTTCAAAAGAATTTTAAAATTTCTTTTCAGCACATATTTAGTCAACTTATGGAAGTCTAGCCCCAGCCTTCATTTTAGCCTGTGCTTCTTCCTTTTGCCATCAAAGAAACCCTCAAACCAAACCGTCTATAGCTCTGTAGCTCTGTTTGAAATGTTGAATTGTGACAAAAGAAGTTACCTAAGTTCCCTCCCACTATCAAAATTACAAAAATCTACATTCCAGAACTACAACCTACGAGCACATTTACAGAAGTATTTCTCTTTGCTTTCTGAGATGCCAGCAGCATCTGAATCTGATTCAAAGTCTCTTTCCAAGTTAGCAGTCAGGAAAATGGTGTTACAGTATTTTAAACTGACCTAACTTTGCAACCTTCAATAAAAAACTTGTATCAACTTCAGAAATGAAACCTTGTACAATCTCTATTGTACAAGAGTTTGAGAAGTCATCCATAAGACTGTTATAGCTGATGACGTGAAACACCTTTGGCACATGAACAGAGTATGAACTTCACCATTTTTAAACAGAAACATAATAGGTAATTGTAATTATTACAGTAGCAACATTGCTAGGTCTCATTGCTCGGACCACACTTCTAGGTAGTCTCAATTATAACAGTAAATTAACATCAGAAATTTTGCTGATAATGAGTTTATTCCTAAGGTGGTATCCTACCGAGGGCACAACGAAGACAGATATGCAATTGTTTAAAAAATAAAGTACAAAAATCAAGACTGAAATGCCATACTAGCTCCCTTGTCTTAAAGAAACGTCTCCTTTGGGAGCTAATTTCCTTGGAACACAATTGTGCAACCTGGAAGTTGTGAATCCCAAAGCATTTAAACAAAGGTTCCCAGCAGAATGAACAGTATAAAAACAGTGGGTTGCAATATTCTTAACTATGGGCAATGATTCGTGATGGAGAGAGATCACTGTTCCTCTTGCATCTTTGCCTCTCACAAAACCCAGGACCTATGTGTTCTTTTTGTCGCAGTTAAGATCAGAAATAAAATCCTACAGCACAAACTCTGACTTTTAAATTATGTATAAGTTAAAATATTCAGAAATACCAAGACTATTTGTTCAAGTGCAGAGGTGCAAGGAACATTGACACCAAGCAGGACAATACCATACACCACCCAATTATGCTACAAATCCCTGGTATTTTAATCACAGTCACTTTAGGGATATGTTTAGAACAAGGAAGAAAGATTATGAAGACTTTGAGACTACAGGAACAGCATTAAAAAAAAACCAAGAAGCCAAAAATCAGATGAAGTGGTGACACCAGCTAAATTAGCGACAAACATCTGAAAGGCATAAAAAATTCACAAAGCAAGGACACAGGAATAACTGAGTTATTCTGACAGCCTTATGCACAGATCTTGTTTTGTTTGATGGGTAAAAATAAGTTCTAGCCTGTGACTGAAGAGATGGAGTGGGGGTAAAGCTTTCACACTCCATCAAGCAAGACTAAGAAATATATATTTAAAGAAACTGCCACTAACCCATCTCAGTGTATGTAGTAGAAAATAGCACACGCTTCACTTTACAGTCAGATTTCAAGAAGTAGGTGTTCCAGCAGGAGCTCAGTAGAGGGGAAAAAAAGCAACCATATAAGGCAACAAAACTAAAATAAAAAGAATTTGTGTTTTGGTGAGCTGGGCAGACATCTGTTCTTATCACATAACGTTTGGCAACTTTCAGACTAGAGGAACCCTCAGATTACCCTTTCGGCTATGAAACAAAACATAAAGTAAGGTTTCTCATACGCGAGTTGGAATTCTTTTACCTGTCTGCCTTCATAAGTAGGTTAGATGGCAGTTCAAGGAGCTGGTTGTGTTGCACATCCAGGACCTCCACTTGCGTTCGTTCAAGCCGATCTGGTAGCCTTCCTAACAAGTTATGTCCTGCCAGCAGTTTACGCAAGCTGCTGTTGTAAAACAACCTGTGAGAAAGAGAAAACACTCAAAATAAGAACAATGTCAGCTGAAAAGATCTGCTTTTGTGAACTTCAGATTGAAATCACAGTTAATTACTAGAAAGTGATTCAGCCAACTGATTAGTAGACACTGTATTAGTTACGCACAGATCCAAGAATAACTTCCGCTCTCCACCAACTCCTTAAAAAGGTAAAAAGGTTGTCCAGAGACAGGGAAGGGGATTATAGGATGATGAAGGAGTGAAAGTAGCAATGCAGTGTATAAGACATGAATATTTAAACACGCCAGTGAATTAGTCAATTGCTAACAAGGACTGCAGAAGACCTCACCTGTGGGATCCTTCTAATTAGTGAAAGAAGTGTGGGTGAAATCAGCCACCCCACAAACTTCATAACAGTTGATTCATCATGTGCTGATTCAATCCAGTGCAGTTCCCCACCCCACGTTTTCCTTTTCCCTTAATACCAGACAAACATAAAGCCTCCTTTCCAGTTCTACAGCAAATGAAATTTATCTAATCGGCTTTACTTTCTTGAGCTTTTACAACCGATAGATGACCCCAAGTCCCATCCCCCACTCTGCTTTTGTGGGATGTTAGGGTATACTAGGATAGGGAAGAAAAGAGCAATACGAGGGGAAAGGAAAGACTGGTTATTTTAATCAAGCAGAAAAGCTGAAATCTGCAATATAAAAACTCAGGAGTTTAAGATCTGCACCAAGGCACCTCAGAAAAAGCGCAAGTCTTCATTTTGAACAGAAATCACTTTCAACAAATTAAGAAAAAAAGATCGTTCTCTGTCTGCCCCCTAATATTCCTGCTACTGCACTGTTTAATCTGGCTGACCTGTTTCAAAGATTCTCAAATTACTCAGCATTAAAGCAAAATATCTTCTTTCCTCTGTTTTCAATGATCCATAGAAACATTAAGGGCCTTCCTCCCCCATCTTCCCTACAATACATCAGGTCACTGGATTATTGTGCCAAAATAATCAATGAAGTATGCCGAGTATTTTCCCCTTGACAGATACGGTCATACTCCATATCTGCGTGCCAGTGTTAACAGTTATCTCAGTTGGCTGGATTGTCTGAATTATGACCACGGATACAGGTCAACTGCCAGACACATCATTCCAGAAGGCTCAATACAGGGTAAAAGATTTATCAGTTATCACAGTGGTATGTGTATTCATTATGTTTTTTGTATTTCACATTTTTTTGCTTAATTTCAATCTTACATAAACGAGTGAGATTTTAAAGGATTTGCCTTTCTATTCTACTTTCTTTCCTAATCAGCACTAGCCAGTATCATCAACACTAAACACTACAAGAAAAAGAAGATTTGCAGAAGAACATCTCAAACCAAACCAAACCAAACCAAAACAAAACAAACAAAAAAAAAACATACAGGATTTTTTGGATAGGTGGGGGCAATGCCATTTTTAAATCTGAGAAGAAGAAATCACAGTGAAAATCTTAACAATCCACTCATGTGTGGAAATGCATTTTATAAATAATTTGAAAGAACTAAGTAGGCCTTTGGGAGATTTCTTCCTCTCAAAGTTACACAACCACCAAAAGAACTGGGCTCCCTGAAGAACATGAAGTGCCAATGTTCAGCTGAGCATGCTCCTGATAAGTCTGGCACAACTAGTTCTCAGGCTGGGTGAGGAACCAGGACTTGTTCTCCCTACGAGCAGCTTCCCACTTGCCTGATTCCCACTGAAGCTTTGATGGGATTTAACAGTTCAAGTTAGCACGCTGCTCAGCATCAAGCATCTTTGTACAAAACATGGAATTGGTTGAATGTTTTCACTAAACCTTAAGTAAGCCAGCACTCAAGAGAACATAGTTCTGAATACAAATAGATCTTTAAAAAAAATGGACAAAAAGAAACAAACAAAATATATATACAGACATCTGTTCACCGGTGGCAGCAAAGCCCATTTTGGCAACCCTTAGCTGAAGCATTTCCATTTTCATTGGGGAATTCTGACATCAGTTTTATTATAATGAATTTGTCCTGCATTCTTAAGTATCCTTTTAGTTATTTTTCAGTACTTTTAAAGCAGAAATGGGCTTTGCTACAGCCCAGCAGCATACACTGCTCCCATTTCCTTTGAGAAAAA
Source organism: Callipepla californica brunnescens (assembly GCA_023055505.1). Taxonomy (NCBI): domain Eukaryota; kingdom Metazoa; phylum Chordata; class Aves; order Galliformes; family Odontophoridae; genus Callipepla; species Callipepla californica. The sequence continues at coordinate 72,935,559 of JALIRH010000002.1, read as the reverse complement.
CATCACTACACAGCCTTCTCTCCAACTTTTTGGCTTTAAGGCTGCTCTTCTATTGCAAGGTGCAAAAAGAAATAGCCTCAAACATAGTTTGTTTAGATTAAGCGCAACCTTCAGCCTTCTGGGAAAGTGCTGGTCAGTCAAGGCTTGAACATTCGTGGCTAGGGTTGCAAGCACCCTCCAAGGAGAATGCTGTTTGTTTACTTAATGTGTTTTCAGAGTGCTATTCTATACAGAACAAAAAAGCAAGCAGTAGTGCACATGAACTCTTGCTGAGCACTAGTACTTTTCTTTCTTGTTACTTACACGCCTATATGACCAAGCTGTTTGCATGTGAGTTCAGACCCAAGTTTCCCTAAACATTAATTGACATCTAAGGCCATGTTTTGGACCGAGTCTTAAAAATGAGCTGACTTATTAGGAACTAAGCTATCTAGACACATACTACAAAGAAGAGCTTTCAGGAGATAAGCTGTTTCCTGGGGTTAATGATAAGATGGCAAGTGAGACAAGTGGGATGTTGACTGTACCTAATTTTCAGCTAATCATTAATCTCCCAAAGATATCCGGTATGCCTTGATATTCCTTGTTGTTATGAAGTGCAAATGAAAGGCAAGTGAACTTTGGCTCCCCCCACCTCCTGAGTAGGTGCAAGTTTCACTTTGTGTGGAAAAAATCAGAGGGATTAACAGTCTGTATGTTACAGTGCTAGTTTGCTCAGTAAATCTCTTCATATCTTTTTCTGCCCAGATTTCTGCTTTCTATTCTCTTCCCATTTCCAACACTAAATGCCCAGACCCAGACAATACCCAACTTTTTCGTTGTTGTTGTTTCTGATGCTCTTTAGTGCTGCATAAGGAAAACAGAACCTGAGTGGTATGTGGTCTATCTAGAAAAAAAGTTAACAGCCATTCATTATGTAACTCCTTCCTGCTCACTTGCTTTCCTACCACTTTATCAACCTAAAGTTTAAAGTCTTGGAAGGGAGATCATCCTTACAATGAATGCAATTGCTATGCTTGCAAAAGTTTATTTGCTCTGACTTGCAGCTTTACTCTCTCCTCTCAATTCTTTTTCTTATTCGAAACTCAAATGGGGCTGTAAAACAGAGTCTCTAGATACCACTAAAACAGAAACAAGTTACAATTCCTGATGTCTAAACTGTCATGTAAAGTTATGGCTGTAAATATTTAATATTCACTATTAAATATGGAGGGCTTTCCTCCCTGAACAGCTTCAAAACTTCCATCTGGAGTTCAAAGGCACTGCTTTCTCTGCATGAAAGTAAAAGAAGAAAGGCTCAGTGGAAGCCCGTGGCATGATGACACCCCGCAGGTAAAAATAAAATCAAACAGAAGATAAAAATTTGCCTGACAATCACTGGAACAGACTAAACACTGAATCAGCAATTATTTCTGAAGGCTTATCTTGTACTACATTCTGCAGCTGGTCCTCAAGACTCACCGGGCAGGCAGCTCACTTATCCGATTGTGGCCAACATCCAACACTTCCAGTTTCTTGCTGTCACATACCCACTCAGGCAGGTTTTCCAGATGATTTCTGTGAATAAATAACACAGTGAGGTGTACCAGATCATTATCCAAATGATTCTCCTACACAAACTTCCTGAGATTATATCCTGCAATAGGACTTCCAGCAACAGTTCAAAGCTAACAGTATTACTGCCTCCCAAGATATGTACTGCCCAAGAAAGGAGAGAAAGCTGCTTTCAAAGTATCAGGGAAGAAGTATTAAGAGTATCAGAGTACTGAGAAGGAAGGAACCATTCCAGAAGAAACAAAATTGTTTCAATGGACATTTGTGAGACTCCCTTCAGAAAAAAATATTCACTCTCTCCAGTGGAAACACCTCTCTGATGCCCCATAAATTCAATCCTGAAACCCACTCTGCTCCTTTTCATCAAAGAGAGTAAATGTTTTGTGCATCCTTAAAGTCGAGGGTTTCCTTGTGTTTTTCTTCAGTGAAGCTAGCCCTTCTAAAAGTTAAGTTCTTTAAGTTTTTCCAAACAGCTGCACTGCAGCCAGACAGCTAAGCACAATGGGGCACTCGTGACAAAAGCCAGTACTGTAAAATATATGTACAAGATTGATTGCACATGCATTCACAAATCCACTACTTCAGTTAGCATACTCGGAGGTAAAACTGGGCTTCAAACCCTATTCAAAAGCTCTTGCAGGTTTTTAAGTTCACAAATAGGACCTCGATACTCTCTCTCCTTCATTTACTTGTATCCTCTAGTTCACTCATACAAGAGCCTTTAAACAAAACATGCAGTAGCAATCAACTCCTCCCTTTTAAATAGCTTATTTCCATCTCAGAAAATATTTTCCTAAATTCCAAGGGAGCCAATGAGCTAAAGACACACAACCAATTTAGTCACAATCCCATCAGAACTGCAGCACAGAAACTGTTTTTTGTTCAAAATCACACATTCTGCTCCAATTTCATTTACAGCTGTGAATGGAGAGCACATCTTCACAAAAAACGCTTTTTAATAAATCACACCTAGGTCTCAGCTTTATATTACATCTAGGTGCACAATGAGAGACACTCATGGTGCAGGAAACTCTGAAGCTGACAGCTACTAGCCCAGGGGAACTCAGTAATCACTATATTATCATCAACAGTTTAGAAGAACTCTAAGCAGGCTAAAATTAAAAATAAATAAGTGAAGAAAAAGCAGGGAAGAGTTGTTGGGCTTTTTTTTTTTTTTACTGGACATCAGCTCAGTAAAACACTCAGTGTTACTTCTCCGTAAACTTAACTCATATGTATTTCACAAACCCAAGGGGAAAAAAAATACTCTTACCTAGAAATATCCATGTAAGTCAGATAATTAGGAACCGGATACACATCAAGATGCGTGAGTTCTAGGAGGGGAAAACAAACATGATAAAGCTTTGCATCATCTCTACTCTGTAAAAGGTACTTTAAGCAGCTAACACTCATAGATTTCAGGATAAATCAGTAATACTGCTATGGATCTGGACTTTTTTTTTCTCCTCCATTACATCTGAGTGTGCTTCTTATATCAGGTTGTATCCGATATGACAGATACTAGAAAATTCATCAGAGAGGAGAAAACAGAGTTAAAAAATTTCACAATGAACTCCATTTTTGCCCCAGACCTGTGGCTTCACCTCTGCCACCCACGTTTATCTGCTCTAGCCAAAATAGTCAGTGTAGGGAAGAAAAAAAAAAAGGTAGAGTACTAACAGTACAGCCATGGATTCTTTGCTCTGAAACAGTAAGCTAAGGAATACCTCCAGAGTCCTCTAGGTTACGGCAAAACACAACATTTTTCAAGCCATTACTCAAGCCTCAGTATTGTTGTGGAGTTTTCTGGTAGCAAGTAGCTGTAGATACCTTTCATAGCTCCTCAACTACAGCCAGGAGCGTATTTTGATTGCCTCTGTGTTTCATATCCTAAACTTTCAGGTAGCTGATACTCAGCACTGATGTTGAAACAAAACCAGTAGATATTTAAGCCTACAGAAAATTCACTAAAGTGGAGATAACACTGTTCATTTGGAGACAGACTTAAGGTGGCTGTGGGTGCAAAGAGAGGACAGCATCATGCTCTTCCCTGCTGCGTATGTGACCAAATAAACAGCTGATAGCGAGAGCCAGGCTAACTTGGGTTCTCAGCTCACATTGCTCAGCACATGCTCAAATTATATTAACTTTCCTTAGCTACAAAGATTCTGGCATGAATATTTAATGATTGCACAGGCCTGGATATCATTAAGATGACAACCAAGCAGTGCAGACTGTTCAGAAAATTCACAGTTGTCTAAGCTGGTGTTTTGTTTATTCCACACCAAACTATTCCAAACAATAAAAATGGTAGTGAAAACTGAGTATTTTTAAGTATCAGGAGCTTCTACAGAAAGATTAAACAAATCTTATTAATGGAACACAGGAAATATTCAACTGGAAAAGGCTATGTCATCTTTATTATAGAACAGAAACGAAGTTACTCATGATAGGTTTTGTAGCTTTCAGGCAAGAGTAAGTAGCTATAAGCAGCAGCAAAAATATTTTTAGTTTGTCTCATAGATGCTTGTCCAAACTCGAAGTCCAGGGAGACGCAATAAATTCCTTATTTACTTTGGTATAGTATCACAATATATAAATGACAGCTTCAAGACCCCTCCCTGCTGACACAGAGAATTCTGGCCTCATTTCTAAGATTTTCAGTTTTGAGAGCTCCAAATCAGCATTGCAGTGCTATCTGGAAGTTCTTTCTGAAGCTCAGAGTTGTCAATAACACGACATAGCATACGTGAAAACCTTTTATCCTAGTCATTTCAAGAGACTCCTGACTCCTTTCAATTATGTGTATTATACTTCACAAATATCCCACAGGTATGAACCAGAAAGCAGATGACAACACAGGTGCCCTGGCAACACACTTACCATTAGAGGAAGCATAGAGGGCTTTGAGAAAATATCCACTGATTTTGAGAGTTACCAGTTGATTTCTTTCACAGTGTAGCACTTCAACGTTGTTAAATATTGTTGCATCCAGCTCTTCAAGTTTGTTGTCTCTGAGGTCCAACTGGGTCACGTGGTGAAGGAAGTCCATTTCATCAGCCTCCAATCTCCTAATTGAATTCAATCTTGCAGACAAAAAGGAAAATTAAATGTAGTTACATGAGAGGGACCTGCTGACAAACTAATGCTCGCTCTACCATCAATTGTTCAGGATTACATTAACATACCTCACAGTTCTGATGAAGTTTGACTTTTAAGTATTTTTCCCTACCTCATGGAATTTTAAAAATAGGATGGATCAGCTCTATTGTTTTGTCCATCATGATAAAGGGACAAGGACACCAAGATCCTTTCTGAATTACCTTGAAAAACATTGATAAAATATTCCACAAAAATCTAAGTGCTATTGTTACCAAGCCTGTAAAAATAAAATATTATCTGTGCCTGATAGTAGGGAAAAAACTGCGGGTGTATCTCCTGGCAAGATGAGATCCTAGCAGACACGAGAAATCTGTAAATATTCACATCTCCTACTTTATTGAAAGGCCAAACAGATTTATGAATTCCCAGACTCGCCTGTCACTTCATCATGTCCCACAGTGAGCAAATTCAGAGGCCTGAAAAGGGTGTTGAAAGAAAACCAAGCAAAACCCCAAGACAAGTGAGTCTGTCAGATAAAGAAAACAGCTGTTTATCACACCTTCACTGCACTGCAGTTGCTGCCAACATTCAGCAACTTCTGCAGAAGTTACAATTGAAATAGCGTCATCTGTAGCTGCTATCTTTGAAATGGCAGAGCACTTCAAAGAGTTCAAATTCTCAGATCTGAATAGAACATGAAAATCAGTCTGTCGACTTGTGTTGGCTCATTATTCCACCCCAGCACACACAAAGGCACCTACCTATAGTTTTGCGATGGCTTGTTGTTTCAGAAGTAGCCCTCTGTACAACAGCTGTATGTTTTCAAAGTAACTACATTTTTCCACTAAACGAAATTAAGGAATATGCCCACTCCACCATCACAGGATATCTTTTCTGCTTCCAATTTACAAGGCAGAGCTTATTTCTGATTTCACTGAAGCAAAGTACTTCACAGCACAGCAAGTACAGTTTACAAACATTACTGACATGAAATAGCCAGGACAGCTTTACAAAGACTTTTGAGAAGTCACACCACCTACTTTGATCACTTTTACACTTTCACAAGATACAGCCTACACCAAAGTGAACTGCACTGAATAAATAGTGTACCTTAACAAAGGACAGGTGGAAAGTGAATTAACAAAAAGTTAAAAATGTGTGATAGAAAAGTGACTTTTTACCATTTAATCTATTTTCTTGACATACTTATGCTGGCCTTTCCTTGATTCCAAAAGCTGACAACTACACAACAGTCCAGTACACTAAGTTTTAGCTTGATTTTAGCTTGAACAGTTAAATTTAACTAAGCAATTCCAACATCTGCTGAAGGCATCAATAAAATACCACTTCTGGCTTGTTGTGGCTTAGACTTTGTAACAGACCAAGAAACATGGCAATATTTGGTTTTGTCCACTCACTTTGACTACTCTTTTCATCATTTTACATATCCGTAATATAAGCTTTTTTTGGGTAAGGGACTATAAATCATATTGTACTAATACTGCATCAACTAGAACTGCAGGAGTCACCAGCATCCCAGGCTCCGTTTCACTTGATGTATTCAAGTGATTATTCACATCCTTCAAAAATCATGATTCTAACTATTGATCCTAAGTACAACCTCTTCCTCCATGAAAAAGCACTCAGATTCTGCAAGTGCTGTGAGTTATGTAATACAGTCATAAATGTGAACTAATACAACAGATTCATGCCCAGAGATTATTACGACAACTAAATAAACTGTTCCAATGCCAATAATTTAGATTAAATTTAGATTTATTTTCCTCATTTTTCAAACACTTACCTTAGGTCCACATGTTTAATATGAGGCATCCTTTTTAACACTTGCAAGTTGAGCGTATACAAACAGTTTCCTGACATACAGAGTTTGTCCATAGCAGTCAACTTCTCTAATACTCCTGGAATGTCAGTGAATTCATTGAAGGACAGACTCACATAGCTGAGCTGATGCATATGCTCCAATTCATCAGGAAGGGACTGGAGAAAGTTACCATCCAGCAAAAATGTCTGCAAGCTATTACAGATAGGGGGAGGGGAAGGGAGAGTGAAGAAAGTGAGTAACCTGTTAAATCACATATTCTTCCTATAAACCCACAAATCTGCTGTGGTTACAGTGAGATAAAATATACAAAGGGCAGAAGAAAAGCAAAGGAACAATGGTTTAACATCTGCTACAGAAGGCATTGAACAATTAAAAGCTTTAGTAACTATGAAATTTGGGCCACGCTAGTAGACACATTGCGTCTTCAAACATCTCCACATATGTGGTGACTGAAGCATATAAGCATGGCTTAAAGATTCTCTTCACCATGAAGGTGACCCTCGTGTCAAATACTGGGAAAGATTGGAAGAGCTTCAGCTACAAAGGGAGCTTCCTCTACTTGTAGCTCAGAACACTTCAGTATAGATCTTCAAGACAGTTCGCTCTGACACGACCCAGTTAAGTTTATATTGCTTTTCATAGGAAGACAATTTGCAGAGTCAAGTTTGTTGCCTTTATTATAAGGCTGTGTACATTATGTTAAGAAAGTACTTGCTTGTGCATCTCGCCTACAACTGCTGGAACGTTTCTGAGGGCATTGCAGGACACGTTGAGCTCCGTCAGGGTTGGGATACTGCAAACTGCCAGTGGGAAGTCTCCTAAATTATTATTGGAGAGGTTAAGGCTCTTCAACTTCGTGAATCTACAAAGAAATGAGAAAAAAAAATAGAGGAAAAAGTAGTGAAGCGTGATACTTCATATAATTGTTGCAAAGCAACTTGGTGTGTAAGTCTGATTATTTATATAAAAATTACATGCATTTTTAGTTTATGTACTCAAAACAAGCATAGAACTTCCAGGCACTCAAGTTCAGCACCACTTGCAAGAGTTCAATCGCATTAAGCTGATATGGGAAAATAGGTCCTCTTGAACAACACACTAGAAGTATATAACACAGATCAGACCCTTGTAATCAATATAACATACGTCATTTCTAAAAAGATTTTCTGTGTCATCTGATGCTGTATTAAAGTACTGCTGTGTTTCTCAACACATTTTTTTGATAGTGAGACCACCTTAGTGATGCTTGGTTACAAGGTATAGGAACCTCACTTATTTCAACACAGTTTTATGGTTTGGTTCAGCTCAGCTCCATTCATGAAAATAGACACTACTGCCTTTCAAACAAATAACCTCATTATAATGGGTTGGTCTGAATAAAAAATGGGAAATAAAAAAAACTTAAGTAAGGCTTCTGTAGCGACAGACAAATTCTCAGGATTTTGTACAGGTGCTATCCATCAGGATGTAAAAGCTTGATTTCAAAATGTCGTCCTTGACATTGCACAAAACTCAAAATCCCCTTGGTTTATCTAGTCAGCCAAAGAGGCAACTTGCATGCGTTTGCCCTATTAAAAATAACCACAAATGAACAAAAAAGCAAGGAGAGGACGATTCAATTAGCCAGCACGCAATGTTTTTATGGTTGCCTAACAACCACTGGAAGGAATGCTGAAAGGCAAGAAAATGGATGAATGAAAAGTTCTGCATCAGAATCTGATACGTGGGAAGAAGTTTCTTTTCTGGCATGGTTTATTCCAGGATATTTTATTTAAACTTAATTTACTTTTATTAGTTCTCAAGCCCGTTATTTTGCGAGCAGGATTTCATGTACCATGATAATGGAAGCGAAACCACACCTGCAAATCCTTCTATTTCACAGTCTCTGATAGCAGGTGCCAATGCATCCAATGCTTCTGCATTGGCCCAACACATTCCAATACCAAAGCACTTCTTCCCCAGTTAGAAAGCAAGGACAGAAAATGCATAGAACATTACACCAGTTACAAAGCCTTAACGCAAGAAGACTCTTAAAAACCCTTCCCAGCTGTCACAATTAACTGGTACGCACCATCAGTGTTACCTAAGAATCAAACCCAAGTCACTGAATAAAACTCAGCATGAAAACATAAATAGCGCCTTCATATCCCATGTCAGTAGGGATGTGGATTTTACCCCAAGAGACAAACTAAAATACACATAATATTTATATTTGTTTCCAGCACACTTGGGAATGCTGTGCCGCCCACTGGTATTTTGGTAGAAAGATGGTGACAAAAGAAGGAAAACTCATGGCCAGAACTAGCACAGATTTTGAACACCCCATGCTACGCTGGAGGCAGAAGAACTTTGGAACAGAGTAAGACAGAGAATAAATGAAATCTTGCAATCAAATTACTGCTTCAGGGAAAAGAAATGCTACCGTGCAAAAACTATGACTAACGCATCTCTAGAGGGAGAACGGTAAAAATAAAGAAGGAAGCTAGGGATGAGCTAGCTGATGCTAATAACGGCTGTTAGCCAGAAGAAAAAAAATACATTTTAAATTAAATAACTTCCTATTCTCCTATTTTAAGGGAAAGGGCTTAAAAATCTTGACCCTAAAAGCTAACATCTACTATCCTGCATTTATCTTGAAGATTACTGCAGACTTGAGCCAAAGACAGAATGCCACCTTCAATTCTGAGGCAATTCTGTGTGGTACAGCTGTCCCCCAGTTTCCTCAAAGTCAGCTACAAATACAAGTGTCAGTGCCTATGGAAAAAGCATTTCAAATGAATTTTCCAGTACTTAGGTGTGTAAAAATAGTAGTAAAGACGGGAAGTCAGTAACTAAAAGCTGACAGAGAGGCTTCATAACCCAAACATTCTGACTTTCAAGTCAACTGTGAAAAAGAATTAACTCGTTTAATAATCAGCACATAGGCTACAGCCTTTGCCTGTGCCACTCCAGCGACTCAGGAAGAGCTTCAGAGCTTTTGCCCATCAGCCAAGTGAGAACTGCAATCTAGTAGAAGACTCCAAATACAATCTTAAGATAAAATTACTGAAGATCGAGCTGTTACACAGAGAAAAGATAATTTCAGGTGGGGAGGTGGAAAAGGAAGCTAAAAAAAACAAAACCATGCTTACATCAACTAACTTCAAGGCAGGGTTCTACTTAGTTTTTCTGCTTGCATTTTTGTGAAAAACCATCCTAGACCCAGAGGAAAAAAGAAAAGTGTCTGTTGTAACTTCACTATCCTAATGTACATTTCAAAATTAAGGGTCTTCTGTGACTTAATTTGTATACTGAACTTACAGTTAATCTAATTACTAAGTACATGAACTCTGCTGCTTAACTGGTCTACGTAACACACAAGGGAGGATGAGTAGTACCTTCAGTACTGGATACATACAAACTGAAAGTGCACAAATAAGCTTACGTCAAATAATTCACAAAAGAAAGCTTACTGTTAATCGTACTTAAAGTTGGAAGCCAAATACTTGACGTATGTTTGCAAGATGCTAAAGTCACATTTCTTCCTATGGAACAGTGTCAATTACAATAGGCAACACAAAGACATATGCCTGGAGTCTTAAAAGTCTGCTTCTCATCACTGGTCACTCAAGTGTCACACTATCCATGCCACAAATGGGTGAGCGTACTCCCATTATGGAACAGTGCCATGCAACACACTTCAGATGCTGAATTGTTTGCAGCACTTCTTGTATTTAGATAGATCTACAGTCAGTAGCACCAGCAGCACCCGTAGCATGACTATAAATCACAAATAAGAAAAGAATTTTACAAACTCCAGTTGTGCTGCTGCTGAGTTTGCACAGTGCAGGGCTTCAAACATTTTACAGAACACCTATGGCTGTTTCCTCACCCCCAAAATCTTTATTCCTAACAGAAGATGGGGAACACATTGATGTTGCCCCCACAGTGTCACAGGAAAGAAGAAATGACAACTTTGCTCATTTGAGGTATGACAGCGTAATAACCTCACATTATGTCAGTGTAAATGCTTTCCTTCTTCTCCTAACCTCCCTGGTTCTAGGATACGTTATCCTTTAAAAAGAAAGTCAAACTGAAGAACAACATTGCTCGACGTGCTGTGTTTGGTTAGCTTACTAGGCTTTCTGTTGTAATGACCAGCAGAGAAACACTCATCTGGCCCAAAATAGTCCTATTTTAAGCTAGAGCAAAGTGTTCAAGTGTCAACCCTTGCTTTTAAACACCCAACATGACTGAACACTAATTGCCATAATTGAGCAAAAAAAGTATACTTAATCCTGAAGCTGCCACTTCAGGAGTGGTATTAATTTGACATATGCAAAATGAGGAGAGCGGCAAACAAGAGCAGCTCATACCATGGCAAAGCAATGAGCTGACACACTAACTTCAAATTCACATCTACTTGAAGTGCAAGAAGGAATTTCCATTATACGCTTCAATAACTGCATTTCAGTGTGCTTGGAGAAGGGGTAAGTATATTCAAGATGGCCATACACCACCACTGGAACACAGCCAGAAAGCAGCCTAACAAAGCCAGTCTAAGCTCACTCTTACCAAAAGCACTCTGACACTGATGTTTTACTACACACCCAACAGAATACATGGCTTAACTATGGCACACAAATTTCCACCTTCGTAAATGCCTGCTACTTTAGCTACTAACGTAATCATAATAAATGGTCCAATTTACTGTCTTTTTGTAGTTGCGTTTGATTCATCCATCCATAGTGTATCACCTAAGGGAGCAGCTGGCCTAGTGTCAGAAATACTTTCAGAGCATCTCAATTTACAGGGAAGTGTGCAGCTGCAAGAGCCCTAAATAAGTCAGACAATTCAACTAAACTATTCCAGCCCTCTTGCCTTGCTAAGTTTGTCAAAAAAGTTGAACGAGGCCAGACTGGTTCTGCAACAGCTAGGGAAATTCACTTGGATGCTGCAGGTAAAGGCTTTGCCTAACGGAGGTCAATGGCAGCACTCCAAGCTTGAGTACAGAAGAGTTTTCCACACACAACAGCAGAGAGCAGGAAGGAGGAACTCTGTTTTGCTGGACAAGACTCCTGTTCACCCAACAGCCAAGTAACTGATGTCACGCTATGCAAAACCAGCTGGAATAAAGTCATCTCAGGCAAGCACATCAGTTGCATATTTTGAGAGAAAAGATCAGTTCTGGTCAAGTCCAAAGAAACTTAACAAATTCACCATTAAATTCACCATTACTTATCAAATTCCCCATTAGTCAAAATTAAAAAATAGTCATGACTGATTTTTTTTCTTTTAACCCTATAAGGATATAGCTGCAGTTTTGATATTTTCATTACTCTCTATGCCAACATACCAGACAGTCATCTTGACATTTCTTCCCTCTCCTTCCATTTAATAATATGAAAGAGGCAACAATTCTGGCATGCAGACTTGAGTCTATATGCCAAAATTAATTGGTAGATTGCCTTAAAGAGACTGCACTGCAGGAATAACCTTAAATCCAGGCATTTGTTTTTCAAAATAGAACCACAGATGTTAAGCCAAATTTGGACTAACTTCAAGACAACAATAAAGCTCTTATTCTATTACAAAGCTGGTAAGACAACCATAAAGACTAGAAAAACAAAGTAGGTTTTGTTAGCGGAAATATAAATCTGCATTACTGCATTTTGTAGTTCTCAATTTCTTGCACAAACCTAAAGGACACTGCTTTATTGGGGGGGAGGGGGGGGGGGGGGGTGGAAGACTACCCTCAGAGAAAGAGCAAAATACCTAGAAGAAAAGTGACAATGCTTTCTCCTAATTAACGGAAATGCTTATTTGAGATCAAAAACAAACTGGGGGAGGGAAAGGTTTCCAAGTTGAACTTTATAACAGACCATTCAGAAACATCTCCTATGGCTGAACTGAAGTGTGCATATAAACAGTTATCAAGGCAGATCTTCAGAGTACTCTCAATCTGCAAAGCATTCTTTGCACAAGAGGTGCTGCTGATAGCCTCCAAGTCTTTATAGCTAAAACGAGGAATCAGCTATTCACACTATCTGTTGTTAACAAGCAAAAGCAACCAGCTATTAAGATAACCAAGGAAATAAGCACTGTGCAAATAAGTTACTACATGTTACTTCTAAATACGTGCATGTAGAAACTCATGACAAGAGAAGCCTCGCTTTGGAAGCCGTACTGAAAATCAACAGACAAGTCCAATTAGTAAAATACAGCATAGCTGGATTCCATGCATGTATTCGCTTTTTCTTCATGTGTTATTTAAGGAGATATGACCGGATTCAGCTTAACAGTTCCACTAAATTGAATCCAATTAACAACTGTGATATCTATATTTGCAACACATTATTTTTAAAAATGTGATTTTACGGCATGCTTGTTAGTCTCATCTATTTTTAATTCTACCACTACTAAGGAGTTCACTGCCTCCTCTGAACCTGCTCCAACAGCTCAATGTCCTCCTTGTGTTGGGGGCCCAAAACTGGATGCAGTACTCCAGGTGGGGTCTCAAAAGAACAGAGTAGAGGGGCAGAATCACCTCCCTTGACCTGCTGGTCACGCTTCTCTTAATGCGACCCAGGACACAGCTGGCCTTGTGGGTTGCAAGCAGACACTGCTGGCTCACCGTGAGTCTTCCACCAACCAACACCCCTATTATTATCAAAGAACATGTCTTTAACTTTTAAGTACTTCAACTGGAGAATTTCTCAACTACAGAATTCCACCCATCCACCCTATGCAAAAAAACCCAAAAACCCTTGTTTTCATTAAAAAAAACCAAACAAAAAACAACTAATGTGAGGGAGAACAAGCATGAAAATTAGTTGTGTTCATCTTCAACATAGATGAATTTTCAGACTGCCTACTTTCACATGTATGAAATATGCATCCTCTGCTACAAAAAAAAAATTACCTACATACTTTTCAAAACTCACTGCAAGTACAGAAGTTCACATCTCATGACTGTAGCCAAAACCTACTATTTTCTTCTCTTTAATATACCTTCTGTTTTGAAATTCAGCATCCATGCACATTTCCTAAATGACCACCTAGAACAATTTATGAAGAAGCAAACAACAAGAGCTGCTAATAGCAAGACAAGTTTTCTTAAGATTACCTTGTTAATGAAATTCTATTAAAAACTGAACCCGGAAGGCTAGGTACATAAATGCATTATGTTCACAACATCTAAGCCCATGAATGCTTCTGGAGCCTTAAATACTTCTAGGCTTGATTCAGTGGTGTTGTGTTTTGTGCGTGGCTGCAATTGCAGATAATTTGTTATAAAAGCCAAAAGTACCAAATCAGAACAGAGATTTTATAGTTGCTTCACAGTAGTTTGAAGGAACGAGTTAAGAAAAAATGTCTTTTGGTTTACCCAATCGACTTCTAACTCATATAGCCCCCAAAAGTTTTGAAAATTTTATTAAATTGAATGAAGAAAACGAAGTCATACAACTGACAATAACCTGCTGAACACTGCATCCTGTGTTTTCACAAATAAAGGACTTACCCCGAATTTGCTTTCATATCAGAAATCATCAATGGTTTCAAAGATAGCATTCCCTTCTTGTTAAATATTTGTGGTTTTACTCATTACTGAAAAGTAGACATACAGTAGTAGTCAAGCTAGCTGAAAGCTTTTATGCAACATAAGGAAAACAGTTTATTCTTCTTTTTTTTTTTTTTGTTTGGTTGGTTGGTTTGGCTTTTTACCCTAAAGAGGAGAAGCCAGGAATGTGTTTCTTAGGACAGACAGGAGTACAGCTTGTAAGAGCACTCCAAAGCACAGCTTGATGCTTTCGCTGTTGCTGGGAAACAAGATAACTGATACTGTGTTAAAAGAATAGGAAAATTCTAATTTTCAGCAGGAACTATCACCTGAAAGAGTCCTTTCCAGTGGCATAGTGATGGGAACAGCAGCAGCAGCTTCTAGCTGTTTATTTTCTAGGTGATGCCACTGGATAAAGATTCGGCTGGAGCACAGCAGAAAAGGGAAGATCAAGACAAAGAGGCTGGGGCTCATGGACTGCCCATGGAGGTGACAGAGTCACCATCTCTGGAGATGTACAAGAAATGTTTAGATGTTGTACTAAAGGACATAGTGGAGAAATACTGATAGTAGTTGGACTGGATGACCTTGGAGATATTTTCCAACTTTGGTGATTCTATGATTCTAAGAGGCATTGCTGTGATCTGTCGAAATACTGCCAGGTATCCTTCTTAACTGTCCAGCCCTTTGCTCCAGAAGTTCACAGATCTTTGAGAGCATTCTTAGCAAGTCCAAAGCAGTGGAAGTAAAGCAGGCTACCAGTCATTGGTGGAACAGGAGCAGTTCTTAGAATGAACTCTCCTCTGTTTTGCATTACTTGTTTTGCTACTTCGCCAGATTGTCCTTACGTAAAATCTCAGAAAACAGGAGAGTTTTATTCTGTCAACTGAAATCTTTCTCCCTTGTATATTCAAACCCACATTAGCGATAAAAATTGTAATGGTTTATTAATGCTGACTTTCTGCAAGACTTTTTTGCTATTCTTAAAATTGCAGCACTAAGAGAACATTAAACAGACAAAACATCACCCGTCACATTATTTATAAATGCTTTCTAATCCCAGACAGAATTAGCTGCACACAGACAAAAATATTTAAGCATCTCCTATTCACTTTCTAATATTTAGAGAAGACAAATGTTAAAAATTACAACATTCATTAATTTGCTTACATCCATCATCTGACTTTGCTAGAACTGCCACTTTTGAGTGGAATTTCCATATTTGGAGATCTATACCAATATTCACAGAACACTTAATCCAGTATTCCTCTCCAAACTGTTCATAAACTCTTGGAAACGCTGCCTGCTTTGTTTGTAAAGTAGACCTGTTGGGTTCATTCATCTTCTATTATGCCAATTTTTTTGTTTGTTTTTTCAGAAGAAAATTGGAATTACACAAAATACAAAAGCCTGTGTAATCTATCTTGCATTTTTGGGTTCTTCTTCAAAGAGGAAAGGATTTAGAAATGTGGTTTAAAACACTGTACTTGAACACAACTGTCTACAAATATAATTCTAAAGTATTCTGCAATTCTGTTACCACTGAAATTAAAATTGCAGGTTTATATTCAGAACGGAAAATTTATCTTTCTGAATAAAAAAAGCCTGCTGATTCCACAATTCTGAGGCGCACACATTAAATCATTCACATCGCTGATAGGGCTGCTGTCTTTCCATTTGTAACGTTCTTGATGAGTTGCAGTGGAAAAATCACCTGGAAGGTCACCGTTACTAGGGAAGAAAAATTACAGTTGGGCAGAGAAGAAGGATGACAGGAACCTGGCTGAACTTATGAAATCTTCCATCAGGGCTTTCTTTGCTTGAGATGTAACAAAAACTCCAAAGTGAAGTCACACACAGCACTGTCCCTACCTAGAATGCCGCTGATGGACAGCTCACCAACTCACTCCCTCATGCAAGTAACAGATTCAAGCATTACAACCTGGCCTCAACAAGTTAGGTGTAAAGCAACTGAGTCTGAAACTACATTTCAGACTGGAAATAGCTTCTAGATAAGAAGGCAAACATTAAGCTTCTTATTAAATTTGATCTGTTTCTAGCTAGCACAGAAAGTTCACTGACTTCTGCAACCTTACAACCTGATCATTCCTATAAAAGAGGAGGCATTATTAAACCAGCATCACTTAAGGAAAGTTCTTGCCAGTGGTCACATGGCTCCAAGGGCAGAGGAAAACCAGCAGAACCAGTAGACTTTACCTTTGTAATTCACTAAGTGCTCTGCTCGCGGATGGGCTAGGGTTTAGCTTCAGGAAGTTCTGCTTTAAATTGAGATGAGTGAGGTCTTGGCTATAAAACAAGTTGGCAGGCAGATGCTCCAAGCTGCAGCATGAAAGATCCACTGAGCTTATGCGTTGTGATGCCACCTGGAAGTCAAGAGGTATACCAATACATTAATACTATAATAAAACAAACATTTGTTTCACCTCTACTAGCACAAGACAAATTGTTTTTAAATCACAGCCCAAATCAGTGTCAGCACACATAGCTAATTCAGCACAGCTCATGTCGCTGCTGCAGGTTAACCCACAATCTTGCTTCACCTAAGCACTAAAATCAGGTCCACAGAGTGCCAGCAGCGGGACAGTGAGAAGCTTTGTCGAAATAATATTGAAAACTAAGTCATTTTCATCAATGAAGTTGTTGGATACTCTATGCCATAAAATAACAATAATGATAGCTAAGACATTTGACAAGTAACAGCAGCAAAATAGAGCTCAGGTCCTCTATATTGCATCACAGTTGGTCATCACGCTGAGGCAAAATGCAAGCAGAGATGAGATGCTAACATTCACCATCATATCCCAGCTTCAAAGGTTGAAAACTGACAACAAAGTGCAGAAGTTATCACATCTATATCTTACCAGGAAAACAAAATTGTAACAGCAGCAAAGCACTAAGCACTACTCACTGTATTGGAAAATTGCCAAGGGTAACTGATGGAACTGATCTGTGAACATAACACACTTCTCCAGATAGGATAAGACAAGACAAAGTCTACAGAGGCCACAGAAATTACACACCTAGTGCTACACAGGACTAGTATCATTCCAAAGGGGAGATCTATAGGCAACAAGTGAAATAAAAGAAATGGTTCCTCATCAAATCACCAGAATATGACTGAGTGAACTACAACCTGCCAATTTATTTACTTATTCATTATTCATTTATTACTTAAAAATAATAAAAGAACAACAACAAAAATACTGCCACCTGTTTCTTGCATTTTCTGCCTGGCCCTATTAAAAAATGCTCTCATACAGTCTTATAGTGAGTCATGGAGTTGCCCCATGTCACAAAGCACCACCTCACTGAGATAGAACACAGCAAGGATGGTAGGCAAGGAGGAGGGATCAAGAGCTAGAACAATAAGAGGCACTTTTGGAGCAGACATGGCCTAGATTAAAGGAGAAAAAGCAAACAACTTTACCACCACCTTAGGTTTCTGGGGCTGCACAAATAGTGCTCAAGCAGCGATGTGTTCTGTCGGCTGCTCACTGCAACAGAAGCAATCATTTTTGCCACTGGCACTTTGAGTGGCCTCACATTCTATGAGCAAAGAAGTACAAACACCACATCGAAGGGACAGAAAGAAAAACAAACCAAAGAACCTTCATAAACAAAGCCCAGTAGCAGCTTATAAGAGCCTCTGAACTCCAACAAAGGAGATATCATCTAATCTTCTGGGCAGAGATACAGCCCTTTCCACAAAGGACCCTGAACAGAGAGAGATTATTTTTTTCTGGCATAAGTGAAGTAGCTTGCCACTGAAAGGAAGGCCAAGGACTTATTTTTTTTTCTTTTCTTTCCCTCCTTTCTAATGCAAGCTACACAAGCCTGAGGATAAGTGGGCTCTATTACAAACACACAGCCATAAGCTTAAAGAGGAACAGACGGTGCGGTGTTTTTCTCTAATAATCCAGTCCTCCAACATCCATCAAAATGCTTCTATTTCTGCTACTCGGTTCAGTCCTTTTGTCGTTGTTGCTACTATTTTCCTTCCCCATGTAGTATTAGACAAAAATGATTCATAAGCTATTCTCAGCAGTCATTTCTGAAAGGTAGTATTCTACCTATTCATGACACCGGAACCTGTCCAGTACAGCACACTTCTCATCACACGGAAAACTCTACTAATGAAAAAGCACTGACATTCATTAAACTCCAAGGAGAGTATATAATTTCACGTGTAATGCTTACACATCCTGATGCTCCAACTACTTGTTTGGAATGTGATACGAATAGCAATAAGCCAGCCGTGCTTAGCAAGGCTTGCCAGTCTAAAGCATCTTAAAGTACCAGAACTGGTAACTCAAAGTGAGCCAACAACTCCACATTCTGCTGCGGTCTCTGAAAAGGATGCAAATACTTTCTTCAAATCTTCAAGCTCTGTGAAAAATATCTGATAAAAGTAATTCTGCTTTTATAAGTTACATCCTGTTTGTGCTGCTTCTTTTGTTGGTTTTGGTTGTTTAAGAGCAACCACTCTGATATCCAAAGAATTTGACTAACCATGCCATTGACAAATTCCACAATGGCTCTTCCACAGATAACTCTGAAAGTTAAAAACACATTTTAAGTCAAGTTAGTTTTGGAATCAGCTATCATATTTATTGAAGTCTTCTTTTGTTGCTGTTAGCAAAACAGCACTCTAAGAATCATCTTCTGAATCGTTACAAGGAACACTCATATAAACAAATAGTTATTCTCATCAGCAGGGATAAAGTCTTTTTTTCATTACTCAATAGTGCCGTGTAATTAATTCCTAGAGAACAGAGGAAAAAGATGAAAAACAAAGAAGAGTGGCAAAGAACAACATCTCATTCACCAGAAAATTTCATCAGTTGTTTTGAAGCTGAATATTGGAATTCTGAATAAAGGGATATTTCAATCTTAAATGCAGCAAGGCTGCTCATGCACTTGTTTGCTATTGTTCATTAGGAGCAAATAGTTCTTCTAAAGCATGATACAATTTTTAAACAAAGCATTGGGTTTCTCACACTCACAGAGGGGAAATCACTGCAGAGTTTGGATGATAACAGGTTAGAAATCTGACAAGAGTATCCCTCTCACAGAGAAAGAATAGAAAGTATCCTGAAGAAGATACATGATCTGCAGCAAGGAGGGTTTATTTGAGAAGAGAGGAAAACAAGACATTCCACTGTAATAAAATATCCCAACAAGTTCTTTGGGTTGGGTTCATCGAGCCTGTGCTCCAACAAAAATACTGAAGAGTCAGTGTGGTAACAAGACTTGAGGGAGGAGCTCACAAGACAGATTTGAAACAAGTATTAAGCTCTCACTATGGCTTGTTACGTGCTTCATTTTAAAGTTCTACCCAAAAATATAACTGCTTTAAACACTTGATATGAAACCAAATTCAAAAGCAATTACTTCATTTTAATTTAAATTAAGAGAAAATAAAAGTCTTTGATGCAACCCTCAACTCCGATGGTTGGACTAGATTATGTTGGAGGTCTCTTCCAGCCTTAATGAGTCTATGAGTGTGTGTACGGATGGATGGATACATCTGTATCTATGTATCTCCCTAAACAGGGTGAAGACATTACTCAGACCAACCCCTCCTGGCATGTCTTCTAATCGCACCCAAATCTGCACACAAGCCTGATGCTTGCTTTCACAGGACATCCATCACATTTCCTACAGTAATAAAATGGGGAAAATGACTACAGTATTCACGGAATTGTAATAACCTTCTTGATGATAGCATGACAGTCTCACTCACTGCAGCTGCTGCCGAAGGTGTAGAGTCCATGTCCATCTTTGCCACAAAAGACTTGCAACAGCTGCACAAAAGTGCAACACACAGCATGCACGATCTGTACTTCCGAAGCATCAGTTTTATTGAATTTTTAATAACCAGAAATGCAAAGAAACATGATAAAAAATGTGACTCCCTTTCCTGAATCTGATTTTTAAACCCTTTACAGTCAGTCATTTCATTGTGAAGTCTTCCATTTTAATATCAGAGGACTCACAACGTGGTACAGCCAAATAAAACTCACACAGCCCTGGCCTGCAGCATCCTAAGTCCTTTTTTCAGTCTCCATGTATGTACAGCACACTGAAATGCAGTTTCCAAGAAGTGGTATAGAACCGTAGCACACATGACAGAGTGCCCTGTACCTTCCCACTGCAAATATCAAATTGCTGCCATCATGACTTTTTCTCTAGCAGCATTAAAATGCAGCTTTATTCTGTAAATATCACTACAACTAATACTGCTGAAGAACTCTGCCTGTGCGCGTCCTATTGCTCTCCAAGTGAAAGATGCACAAGTGACAAAGAATGAAGAGCCTCACAAATGCAGATGCTCATTTTTATCTTTAAAAAGGAACCTATCTTAAACATTATGGAAATGCAGTATGGGTTTGCTGTGACTCCTCCGCAGCTGGCTATAAAACCACAAATACTTGCATCAACCCATACTCTTGCCTGTTCTGACTCCACAGGGCTAAAAAACTGCTTTGCTTTGTCCAACAGTATAATAGCACCTCTGTCACCAAGCTGTGCAACAAGTCTGATTACAGTCTTTGTTTTAAAGCCTTGGCAATATTACAAAAATGATCTGTCGCTGACAATGGATGTCAGCAATGGATACAGCTGAACCCAGCTGTATGGACAAACACAAGGCTTGTTTACACAAGACCATCTTTTGGTGTGACCTGCAGTGTGAATTTAAACAAATGTAATTATATCTTTTTCCTGTTTACCCTCAGCCCATTCCCTACAGCTCTATTCAGATAAGAAATTACTATTTAGGACTTCAACAGAGAAGACAATTAAAGTAACTAAACAGCCCACACTGAGAAGGCAGCCAAATTCTCTGACTAGCTGAACCAAGATGATGATGTTAAATTACACCTGCTGTAGGCATGCTAATAGAGAAGTAGTATAATTTTTCTCCTCTAGGATTTGTTTTTAAACAGCTTGATAACTATCACATCCTACCAATGTAGGATAAAGCTTAACTAAACAGTGATACATACACTTGAAATGTCTAAACTAACCACTTAGAGCAAGAAGGCTCTCCTTAAAACCAGGCTTGTTTCAAATCCTCCTCCCTGTTCAGTGTGACAGCCTTATACAGCAGTGGGACCTTCAGAGCAAGTCACAGGGCCCCCTCCACCCCAGCTCCACCCTCAAGCACTGAGGAAGCATGTAAGGCTGCCAAGAACTTTAATGAAAGAGGAAAGAAAAGAAATAAAAAGGTTTTCTGTTGCTTTAAAGCCTTATATCTGTGTTTTTTAAATGACAACTTAAAATGGAGGCAGTCCAAAGGGTGAAAAGTTCAGAGTTTTTCTGGCCTCTCCTTTTTGTTTTCCTACAGGCATGCAACTGGATGCATACTGACTAAAGCTAAGAGCCTTGAAAAGAGAAAACAACTCTGCAGAGACTTGAAAACAAGTCAGTCATTCAGAAATACACAGGCATAGGTGAGAGCAGGAATTGCCCACAGAGATCAGTGATGGCAGCAGGCACCTGCGGATATTGTTCAGAGGCAGCCACCACCACTTCTCAGCCCCTCTCCTCCTCAGGTAAGGCTCATGGGCTGTGCAACAATGCGGCCAGACACCTCCTGCAAACATCCTGATGCTCAGGGACACAAAGGTTGACTTGACTGCCCTGCTCTTCTCTCCTGAGTTCTAAGGGAAGACATATACAGCATACAGAAACAGCTCATTTTGACTTCAGGACATTATACAAAGCTGTAGGAACCTCAATGAAGAAGTAGTAACAAGCGTGAGTATGTGAGGATGGGGGGATGTGAGTAGGTAGCAAAGCACAAGTTGTGCTCCTTCACCTTGCGTGATACAAATTCAGAAGAAATCACATAGATGTGAAAGACAATGACCCCAGTTAAGCACTGGAATCTGGAAAGAGAGGGTTTGTCAGAATGATGGCATTAGTCACCTGACATTTAAAAATGCTTAGACCTGTCTGAAGTAGTTATTCTGGGATAGGAGTATTTTTTGTTCCCGTGCAGAAAACTCTCCTCCTTCACAGACCCAGTACTACACAAGCAGTTACATTAACACCAGTTGCATTAGTATTCACCCCAAGATGTTCACACTGATAAGATCCCCACAAGGACAAAACTTAAGATGCAACCTGGAGTTAAGGGACAGTAATTAGCCCTAGCACTAAACTTCTTATAATTTGGGCACACAAATCTCCATTTGTTAGAGCAAGGAATATCAACACTCTTGAAACAGCTTGGCTGAAAACAAGCTGTTATTCACCACAGAATGTTGCAAAAGAAACAGGTGAGTCTTTCAAAAACAGAAATACTTTAATTATGTTAGATATTAGTTTTTAAGTAAACAAACAGCTGTTTGTAAGCTTACAATGAGCAACTCTCCAGTAAAGGATTCTTTTCAGTGCTTGCTGTAGGTTGACTCTCACTAGTGAGACTGTCAGCGCTTCCCAAAGTCCTTCACTTGCCTGACTCTCCCCACTCCCACAAGGAGAAGAGGTTTTGGTTGGTTTTTGGTGGGTTTTGTTGCTGGGTTTTCTTTTAAGGTGAGCAGTTACCTTAGGTCCCTGATTTATGACATAGTTTTTCCTACACTGATGTACATGCTGCATTAATTCTACAGTAAGATTGACTCTTTTCACATCATTACTTCATGGTAATTTAGAAAGGTCTTCTAATCCACACACATATATATATTTTAATACTAAAAATGAATATAGTTCTGCAGGCCTGGGGCCTAAAACCAGCCTCCAGCACTTACTCCCTCTTGTTGGAGACCTTGATCCTTCTCCTTCAGCCATAGAAGAAAGAGACCTAATACCCCTAATATTAGTTTTAGCTCATCTTTTTCTTTCTCCCCCCTTACTATACTGGTTAGACAGGCTCTCAGTCATTCAATTTCACAACTAACTCAGATATGACCTTATATTATACACACTGAAGTGCTGTGCAGTATGCCAGTCCCTGCAGTCTCCCACCACAGGGAGTGGGTTCTGTTCACCACAGACACTTAGGTCTCCTGGGCTTCGTTAAGAGTAGAGTTGCACTTTTCCTGCTCAGTCCCATCACCTACCACCAGAAAGTACTGAAAACACTTTGGGATTATCCTGCACTGAACTCACCTTAAAAGGTAACGCCTGCAACACTTCACACAGCTTCTAGCTGGAGTCTGTTTATTCTTTCCCACTTAAATGCAGGAACTGCACAAATTCAGCATCAACATCAGAACCTGATTCAGAGGCTTCAAAGGGCATTACTTGAAAGCTATTCCAGATGTGTGGGTGATAACTAGTTCTCCATTCTCACTCTTGGAGCAGTATTTCAATAGCTACTCTATACTGAAGGCAGCAAGTCAAAAATAAGGACCTCAAACCCAAAATTTCATCGAGGGAATAAAAAAAAATCAAAAGCAAAGCTATGGTGTGGCTAGAACAGAAACTAGGAGAATAGGCCTGGTCAAAACTTACACCACTTTGGAGTCAGCTGAACTGCGTTAAAAAGGGAAAACAAACACCAAACTACAAAGCTTCCCTCCTGAACTATTAAGAGACACTACAACAAACAGAAGTTAACTTCCAAAACATCAATTGGCCTCTTAACAACAAAAAACATAAAAGGATAGGTTTTGCAGGGAAAGAGGAGAAGAAAGAATACTTTCAAATGTTATAATCAAAAGAGAAACAAAACTGGCCTCAAGTTTGTTTTGCCTCATCTGCTGTTTTCAATGCAAATCAGCAAGAGGCCACCCATAGCCAGAATGCCTAGATATCACTGAAGAACAAAGGTCCCAAATATTGAAGTTTTCACACATACACAAAAAAGGAAGTCAAGTTCCATACAACAGGCAGAGGTTTGTTTATTTTACAATACTTGTAATCACTGCTAAAAGGAAGCTGTGGTTTTATTTTGGGGCATCTATTTTTAGAGAAGGCATTATCTCAATATTGTCATTTTATGGTATTAGAGGGAAAAAAGGGTTTCCTTTTTCCAAACTTAGAGTCAACACACTTCCCGTAAGAAAGGAAAAACAAAACAAAGCAAAGAAGACCACACCAAAACAAACAGAAACCTCTCCACAGTGAAAAATGGGAAAATATTTCAGGGATCTTTTTTTCTGTACTAGATAATGAATCAGTTACAAACAGGCTACCAGTGCTTCTTAGTCTCACAAATTTAGATAATCGCTATTCTCAAAGAAAACAACCTTTTTGAAGAGCCCTGGATTTGGTAAAAAGCTATTTCTAGAAGATGCCACTGATGTTGGCATTATACCTCACTAGTCGTTCTTAGGTCATACGCCCATAGAGATTCATTTCCAAGCCTCCAAGCATCACTAGTGTAACAAGCCAGCTACAGCACAGCCAACCATTCAGTGACCAGCAAATCCCTGACCTCCAACCTATCCCCAACATACACATAAACATGGTATACTAAAATCACAGCCATACAGTCAAACATTTCCAGAGAAAACAGGTTTGGTAATAACCCTGCAATTAAGGACTCTGTAAGGATGGTACAACTCATTACAGTACCTAGAAACATATATGAAACAGGTCAATCAGAGAACAGACAAGGCAAGGAAGGTACAAGGTAGGGCTAATTTAACCATAGGACTGTTTCTTTTCACGTTGCCTTTACAGGCTGAAGGCCACATTTTGTGTTAAAACACACTGCAATATCTGTTTTCCACCCACAAACAATTATCTTCCAGTACCTCAAAGGTACATGAAGGTATTAGTCTTATCAGTAACACACAATTGTTACTCTCTACAGTTTATCAAAACCATTCCATAAAACACACAAGTCAATCATCTTGGTCTCCTATTTTGGAAGTATATTTGAAGAATTGCAATCAGACTCAAGTTAATTATAAATTCTACAGAATTTATCTGCAGAAATGTGGCCTACAGCACCAATCTTGTATGTAGTCAGAACTCTTATTTCTACTGAGGAAAAATAGTAATGGGATTTTAGAGATCAGCTTCATTGTTTTCTCGTAACTAACACCCCCACTAGTCAATGTACTCTATCATGAAACTGCTGTACTAAAAAAATGCCTAGAAGAATGAGTGATGCAGCTAGTCAGTACAAATCAACTACAGGGAAAAAATGCTGAAGAGTTTATCCTGCACTGCTGTTTTAGATACACCTCTATACAAGCTTAAGACAACTGCTTCATAGGTCACTTCACTATTTCTATAAAATTAATTAAATTGAGATTTTTGTTTTCTGCCAGTTTCGTGGTGCAAATGGATTTATGTACAGCATACTCTGTCATGACATAAAAGGAGTAAGGCCCCTCTCCCTTCAGTTTGCTCCTCTTGCTCTTTTTAGAGCTTTTAAAACATGATGTATACTGCCATCATGACTTACTCTATCCTAGCAGCAGGCTTTGATTGTCCTGAATGGCACAGATGTTTCTACTGGAAGCTTAAAGACAAAGGTTACTGAAACAGAGGAGGGAAAATACTCATACAAAGGTACACAGGAGAAATCTCTCAAGTTTGAAGCTTTAAATCAAGGATCACTTTCTGTATATTCTTCTTTTTTATTGTTTGTTTTTAATGGGAGTGTTGGGGATCTTTTTTCTGTAAAGGTACAAATCTACCCCGGCACCTACACCCCACTCAACAGCTCAATCCCCAGTAAACATGCCATTGTTAGAGCAGCAGCAGCACAATTCAGCTGTATTCAGGCAAAGGACAGAAGCATGCCCTCGTACATCTTCATCTACCTGTATTTCACGTGGCCATGCACAGGCAGCTCACATGAAACAGTCATGCATTATTCAGTCCTTGTCTCTCATTGCCTCTTCTACCTGCCCCACTGAACTGAGCACTATAGCAGGAAACAGTTGTTGCAAGAAGCTGTCAACACACTTCCTGCCCTTCCAGAGCAAAAGTGGGGGAAGTTCTGCAGTCAGATAACCCAGATCAGCATGCACAGGGACGCACGCTGCTTCCAAGAAAACAAAATTGCGCTGTGCGCCTTTACTTGAGCTGTGCAATACTGAATTCTGGATAATAAATGTAGATATCTCCTTTTAATTGTGTGCCTTGAAATACGGAGCACTGATAATCCTTTTTCCCACTAGCTAAATCATCTATGCCATTAGTCATAGTAGTAGTCAACACAGCAATTTCGCATAATGAAAAATGCTAAACTGAGTGCAGCTGTTACAAGTGCCATACAGCAGGAGCACATCACCACACCCCAAACACAAGCCTCACAACTGCAAGTTCAACCACTCCATTTCACTTCACGCAGCAGAACACCTTCTCTTCTATGTTAAGAATGCAGCTTCTTAGTTTCGTTTGATCAGTCCCCTCATCTTACACAATTTTGGAAGCAGCAAAGGAGGAAAGCCCTCTTCATGTATTCCCCATTGTTAACTGCACGTTCTCCCCTTGTCCTTCTGCGGTTTATATCTGAGTGGTAAACAGCAGCAGAAATTGTGTGAATTCCAGCACTGTCATACCATCTTCATGCGGATGAAACTCTTTGAAGCCATAGAGATGTCCTTCCCTCCCCCCCTCCCCATTGCTCCCTACAGTTGTATAAGCTTATTCTTCAACATTTGGCAACAGAACAAGTATACTAGATCACAAAGGACAAAGTTTGTTGCTGTTGTTTTCCTTTTGAGCTTCCTTAATTAGGACTCCAGTATTTGGAAACAAAAAAGAAAGAAAAAGCAGTGTGGTACAGAAAACTATCAATATTAACGAAGAAGCCACATTTCCAGCTTTTAAAAATATTCTGTTTGAGGTTAAATCTGCATATCTAAAAGTGACCTATTTGGAGTAAGTATGCCACTGAGTTCAATATTTAGGGCGGTATATGTGCAATAATTTTAGCCCTAAAAACTAGAGCTCTGTCTATCTCAAGATACATACTCATACAAGAAAAACAATCAAAAAAGCTATTCATAAATCTCTTCCAAAAATGTACTGGGGCAGAGCATCGGAGCTGCCTTGGTTAGGATATAGTTGACTTTTAGTATGAATCAGATTATACAAGAGTGATGTTCATTTTTAATTAAGCTAAACCCAACCCTCCACAAACACGAATTCGAATCTTCTCTAGCATACATTTACCTATTGTAGAAGTGACGCATTAAGATTTCTCTCATTCTGCAACGCTCCTAAAAAGTCAACACTGCCAATATTCTGTGGGGAAAAAGACTGCAGAGCAAGCATTCTTTGCAAAGTCTCCTTTCAAGATTAAGCCTGTTATTCACAAGTTAAAATAGCATCCTTTGGCTCTTCTGAGGTACACAGACAACATTAACTATTTTTCTGTAGTTAAAACCTCAACTGAGAAATTATAATGAAATATTTTATCCATGATTGCTTTCTGTATTAAAATTTATATTAGAAGCAAGTATGAGAAACCTCTGTTTTCAGCAGCATGCATCAGGAGATGAAGGACTACAAAAAAGCTATCAGTTAATGTAACTTAGTTAACAAGAACGTCAGTTTCTAAACTAATGCCATTACACAACAGTTATACTTAGATTATTAATCAAAATTCATAAAGTGCAAGCATTTCATACAGGTTCTTTTTAAACTGAGGTTTTGTAACCCACAGAATGCAACTAGAAGCTGGAAGTTGGAGAGCTGTATTTCCCTTCCTAGATTTGCTCATCTTTAGACATACAACACTACACAGTATTTTCATGGTTAGCATTTAAACTTCTCTGAACTCGAGTAGTTTCCTTGTTCACAACATGTGAGGCAGACTACCTTATATAATTTTACTTTGTCCTCTGCATGACAGTTTTGGTTTGCCTCAGCTACAAACTGAAAATGAAACTTATTTGTGCACATAGATTGGGAACGATTAACCTTACAGTTAAGCATCTGGACATGGATAGCATCAGCTAGAGTAAGTTAGAGCTTCTTTCCAGCAGTACTGGTTTCTCTGTTCCTATTCTTCAAGAACTGTTACAGCACAGAGCTTCCCACACAAGTGTCTTGCGTACAATCATGCCTGTGTCTTTCAGCCCAAGGATAGAAAACCCAAACACTGAAAAGGCAAATAGAAGTGGCAACATGCAGACGCCAGGAATCCTGAAATCTAAGTCTCATTTGTAGGGAGTTGGAAGAGTGGTGGATTGGGGAAAATTAAAGTCCATTTTTTTTCTTGAAGTGCGTTCTACCAAAAAGTATGGTTTCCTCAGTCCTGAGGGCCTGAAAAGACACAAACTATGCATTTTATTTCTACCCTTACATAAGAAAAAAACAGGAGGATCTCATGAGTGCATGGGGATATGTTCTCATACTGGCTACCTTCCCAATGCTGTTAGTCATTTGGATGAACCAGAGAGAAAAAGGGAAGCACAGCAAGGCACAGAGTGAGCTTATGCTGCCAGTAATTCAGAAGGGCTTTATGGCCATTTATCTCTACTTCTGAAGTTCATTGTTTTACACTATTTTTTCCTCGCTCATTATGTTTGCCTTTCATTTATCTGATGTCAAAGCCTCTGGAGATGAAAGGACATTACTCTTCCAGACAGAACCACCAAGCGGCAAGAACACAAGAATCTGACAGACCATACCTTACTGACTCACAAATGTGCACTGGGGATTCATACCTTGAGCATGAACAGACCCAACAGGGATGCCAAGAGAGAATCTTTTTAAAAAATTTAAAAACTTACAGAAAACACAAAGAGTACTTTAAACGATGTGTGTGCTGGGAGGTGCAATAGTTACTGCTTAAAAGAAAATTTGACAAAATAATCAAGTCTCTTAAAAAAAAAAAAGAAAAATGTGCAACTCAGGCCGTAACACCAGCAGAATGCTGGACAAATTATTGCAACCTAAAAAGACCAAACAGCTCTAGTGTGCCATAAAGATTTCCAAGCAGTACACAAAAAACTAGGTGCTTTAGTATAGCAAAGAACATGAATAACCCTATCAAGTAATAACCAATGGAAAGTTTAGGAACCACTAGAAAATGAAAGAGTGCTGACAGTACAACAGAAGAACTTGCAAAGTGAAAAAAAAAACAACCCACAACAATCAGTGTCAGCATACACAAAATAATTCAGAAAGGATTTATCCAGAAGTAGCAGGGATTGAGATAAACCAGGTAATTAAATATATATAAATATATCAACCAAAAAAAACAAACACAAAACAACACAGGCTTTCAACAATGCAAAGTGAAACTGAATTGCCAAAGGAAATAATGCAAGACAAATTCCTATTAAAAAGCTTGCTGTAACATAGCATAAAATTTACCTTAGGAAGGAATTAATTAGTAAGTTTTTCTAACTGACACAAATATTTTGCTTATTAAAAAAAAACAAAACACAACAATTATGAAACTGAGGAGTGATTCAGCAAACAAGCAAGGAAACAGCCCCTCATCTCTAGGAATGTAGGCTTTGGGATCTGTGTTGGGAGCTAATTAATAGAACCTTAAATTGTGTCTAAATTTTTCAATACAGCCTTTCAAATTTTTAGGTCTGACAGTTATATTTGTCATCATTTATGTTCTAATGATCTCACTCCATCCATCCAGATGGATCAGATGAGAAAAAGGAGACAATTTAACACAGCACTTTGCTTACAAAATCTCAGAGAAATCTCTGCATAGACAAAAAGAAATCACCTCGCTACTGCCTGTTATCAAGAGCTCCCAAAGAACTCCATTCTCTTTGTGCACTACAAAGAACAGAACAAGTTCATAATAATTACATTGCAGATTACACTGCTGTACGGAGGACAGAACTGAGGGTAACACTAGAAATCCCATTCAGGAATTAATGTTCTCACCTTTGATGCTTGTCGAAGCCATCGTAAGTATTCAGTGAAGTTATCGAAACAAATGTAGTAAGTCTGGCTTTGAGGTCCAGAGGAGCTAAATGCTAAACAGTGCTGGTGCTTCTTCACTTCTTCCACCTACAGTAAAGGCATAAAACTATTAGTGAATAAGAAACAAAAACTGCTCTACAGAGGACCCCAGTGAAAATTAATGTGTCCAAGAGGAGCTCTACAAGTAGAGTTGTACTAAACCCTCTCAAGTACTTAAGCTGGATCTTAACTATCAAATATTTATGCAATTTACACAAGCAAGGAATAAGAACAGAACCAAAACCTTTAAGCTTGCTTGCCTGTTTTCCAGAATACTAGACATTCTTCTAAAACAAACAAAACATCTGAAAAAATCCCCAGCCACACGACAATCTCTCGTCATATGAAGAAATTATATGCAAACTGGAGATGCTTCAGGCAGATAAATTTGGCAACAATTTGATTTTGAACCGATAGTGGAAGGCAATACTGAAAAAAAAAAATGTTGCTGCTATTTTCAACTTTAAGGTTTCTCTGGAGATTGCCTCCTTTGAACCTGGTTTGTTTTTATTTCATTTTTTTATTTATTTTTTCCCCCCCCAAAGGTATCTGCAACGTTATTTTTGGTTGCTATCTTCAGTACAGCAAGCAAGATACAAAGAACCAATCATAAAGAAGGAAAGCACCAAGAATGACATTTTAAGAGACTGAGCACCATAGAAGGCCTCCTAAGGAAGCACATCTACAGCTGCCTTCACACAATCTAAAGGAGCACAATTTATATTCCTGATTATTAAAATCAAGCTCAACCAAATGCTTCTCATACACCCCAATTAAATTCTTTGGCATTTCTCATCTCACTAAAAACACCCCAGAATACATCATCCTGCTACCACACACGCGCAGTCCCACACAACTTATGGTCTCAGTGTCTCAGCACCGCATTCTGGAAAGCCTTTGCAAACCAGGAAGTGCAGAGTATTTATGAGGTTTAGAAAAAAATATTTTCTGAGTGATAATTTAAAAAACACTAAGTTCTGTGCCAAGCATCCTCCACTCAAGCTTCGTCAGCAGAAGCCCTCAGTACATTTTTTTCTCTGCTTGGTTCTCCTTTTCTTTTAAAATCTGCTGTCAACTTGCAGCTTTACAGTCTTCATGTTCTATGTTTTGTGAGGTATTTATGTGCAAATAGGATACATTTTTGTTTTGTTTTATTTAATTAAAAATGTTTTCTTCTCAAAGAGAAGAACAAAGACCAGAATTCTTCCCTTGTCAGTGCGCTGCAGCTAGGAATACGGCTCATTGCCAGAGTTCACACACTGCTGCTAAAAGAGAGGAAAATATCTCTACTTTGGTACCTCCAGGGAAGAGCTGAAGAATCATGAAAATGTAAGAGAAAAGAACTCATAGAAGTTATTACTGCCCACATTGCTAGTATACCACAACATATCAATTCCAGTCTTCGCATATTATATTATGAAACTTTTTTCTTCTCCCAGTACTCCTAAGAATCAAACTTAATTGGAATACAAAGTAAAACAGCATTATTTCAGGTGTGAATTCATCCTCTGACTAATGATTCTCTTCCCATTACCTTGGCTAACCAATCAATATTCAGGCTGAATTGGTAATGGTATAAATCTTACTGTCTTTACTAAAGTTCCACAGATCTAAGAGCAGTTGAGGGTGGAAAGAATCTCTGAAGGATATCTTGTTCAAAACCCCTTCTTAATCAGGTCCATCTAGAGTACACTGCCCAGGACCAGGCAACTTCTGAATATCTCTAAGAGGAAGACTCTACAACTTTTCTGGGCAGCTTGTGTCTATGCCTGGTCACTGACATAGTGGGGGAAAAAAACAACTTCCTTGTGTTCAGACAGAATCTCCTGTGTTGCAG
The DNA here is from genome assembly GCA_023055505.1 of Callipepla californica brunnescens. Classification (NCBI taxonomy): domain Eukaryota; kingdom Metazoa; phylum Chordata; class Aves; order Galliformes; family Odontophoridae; genus Callipepla; species Callipepla californica. The sequence continues at coordinate 72,903,807 of JALIRH010000002.1, read as the reverse complement.
ATGTACTACATCAGAAAACAAAAAGCCAGTTTCAGCTTTTTGCAAATGAAAGTGTTTGTTGCTGCTAGCTTACATTAGATCACTACTGACGCTGAAAATTAAAAAAAAAAAACAAAACAAAACGAAAAAACAGAAAACCAACCCAGAATACACACAAGATCTTGGAGTAACACAACAAGCAAAACATGGATAAAAACTGGTGAAAATACATGGCAAACTTCATACAAAATACAGATTCATACATCCTTTGGTGGTGAACTTCTATACATATGAAATACTATCATGTGTATAAAACACTGCACGTGAGGCAGCTGAATGTATTCTCACTTTTCCTTAGCAGTTCAATCCAAACATTCCAAATCATTAAGTATGAATTTTACTGTAAAAAAAAAATAAGTTATATACTCTGGTTTTCTCCCCCAGCAACAAGATTTTGCAAGGGGTTAGGAATCATGGCAAATAAAAGTGATCATCTCCATGAAAAAGATAGGGATTAAGCAAACAAATGCATAAAATAAGAGTAAAAATAAAATCTTACTTTGCCACCAATTAAAGGGAGGACATGCATCTTTCCTGTCTGGCTTTCTTTTACTGATGAGACAATTAGGCATGTTCCACAAAGGATAGCTTGACGTCTTGTCCATCTGTTGACTGGCAAATGTATTTTCCCTTTTCGAACATTGTACATTCCTGAGAGCTGAATCCGCTCGGAGCTGCCAATGCTGTGGGGCTTTCCTGAAATGGAAACAAAAACATCCATTTAATCATGGAAAATTTCGGCCTCTTTCATTCAAGTCATCCTGGGACTTCATCATCTAGTTCTTTAGCTATGGACTGCAGTGAAACAAGTGACAACAGCTTCAAGATCACATAGTTGATACTCTGTTACCTTCATTTAGTATGTGCAAAATGGGTGTTGTAATGCATGCACACTCACACCTTTGCATTTCCATCCTTAACATCAGGATTGAATAGCTTCAGTAGCTACCCTAAGTATACAGTTCCTACTCTTTCTCCAGCCCATCTGTTCAGTCCAAATGCCACAGCACTCCAAATGCAGAGGTAGCACGCACTGAAAGCCACAATGTGCACAGATGCAATCCCTGAAAGACCCTGCCTAAGACTGAGAAGAACTTCAAAGACAGTGAAGTACTTCTGTGTATATTACAATGAATTCACTATTTATGATGTAGATTATTGGCCAGGCTAACCAATTAGACCAAATCTGTTAAGTGATGGTTTACATGGCTCAGATTCTAACTATTAAGAATATTCCACTCTGCAAAAACCATCATTAAGAAGGACAACGCAAAGACACACATCTCTCCCATCTCTGAAAAAGAACTAAGTTCTTTTAGGACATAGATAGGAAGAAGCACAATTTATTCACTTCTAATCTGAAGAATCTATCTATTTCAAGTCACTGTATCAAACCCTGAGTAATCCAGCCCTTCTATTTGGATTCATCCAAATATACCAATATAGACAAAGAAATACATTCACGTTAAATAAGTTGAGATTTCTTGAAAGGTACCAGTACTAGTGAAACAAGCAGCTGCAAAGGAGTTCCCATGGATGAAGAACTGAAGGCTACAGAAACTTCAGGTAGCTTCCAAATCACAAAGCAAGATAAACCATTTATATTCCTACACTAACACTTAACAAAATTGTTAAAATAAAAAATCAAAGCGTTAATAACTAGTTGGTTCTCCAGAAAAGTTGATCCTCTCTTCTAACTCCAATATTTTCAGAACAGCGCTAATGGAACTGAAGCAGTGACAAGTGCTGCACACTATTACTCTAACTTGTTATTACTAATCTTGTTTGTACAACAGCTCATTTGTCTCAAATGAGTCTCTTCTTGCCTTCAGATTACTTAAGTAAAGACAACTACCAGATGGCCTCCCCACTGCAGTTCTCTCACCCATACCTACCTCGTGCCAATTCTTACCCTTATCTTAAGAAGTTCCCTTCCCGAATCTTCCTTCCAGATTAATGAGCCAACGGCTAGGCACAGCTAGCCTCAAGTCTTGCTCAGTTCAAATAAATAGTACCTTTAGGCTACCAATGCCTGCTAGTTTGGATCTGCAGGAATGTTACTGTCTCTTGAAGCTAAAAGACAAACCTCAGCACTAATAAAAATCTGGGTGCCCTAAGAATGCAGTAACGTCATTACAAAGCAAATTCAAATCCAACAACAGAAGCTGTGATTAAACACTTCTCTGAAGCCTGATAGAACACAGGAAAGTAGAGAATATCCATTCTTTATAAAGCCATAGTACTGCAAGGGAATACAAGCGAGTAAAATAGATCAGCTCAACCTTAACTAAACACAAAAGACAAATCAGTATGAAATACAAAAATCACGGTTGCTTAAGTAATATACAGTTTGTCTGTGCAGAATGAAGGACTTGATACTGCAAAGCTTTGATAAAAGAAACTGCTACATGACAAAAACACAAAAGTTTCTGTAATAGAATACAAAGTGCCTATGAATTGTCGCAAGTATAGCTGTATAAGGAACAGCTGTCAGGACTATGGACAGTTTCAATTCAAAAGTGGTATTTCAAGTAAGGTTGTCCTCCCAGGGCATGTTTCTGGGTAGAAAACACCAATCCTCTGAAGTTCTTTTGGATTACGGGGTGGATAACAAAGAACATGAGATCCCACTGCAGTGCTGCACCCTTGGCATGAAACATGAGAACATTCAGAAACAATAGAGAAGTAACATTACCCTATCTTCTGTACTGGCAAAATGATTACTGGGATATGACAGCAGGTGCTCACACTTCACAAAGGGCGCTGGAAAATTAGAGAATCCTCAGAAAAGCCACAGGAAAAGAGCCAGGAACCTGCTTCCTGGAACACGATCAAACCACTTGTTTAGCTCCATGAAGTTAGGCGCAGCTGGACCTGTAAAACTAGCCAGTAGCATCTAAATGGAAGTTCTTCAAACTTCAGGTAAATGCAGAGGCAGTTAAGTTGCAAGTCACATTAATAATTAGCATCATGAGTTCAGTAGAAAACTCAGAACAGAGCTATCACAAAGTCTCCATGCTAGGTATGAATTGTGCTTTCTCTCACATCACAGAGGTCTTTGACAGAAAAATTACCAGGGTTAAAGTTTCCAGCTATAAAGGTTTTCACAACACTCCCTTCAAACTCAAAGCACTAATAAGACACATTTTCCTAGCCAGTACTGTCCATTGCTACATTAAAGCTAAAAGATTCTTGATGAGAGCACACAAAACTAAAATATTGAGCCTATTTCATTGTAGCATAAGGTTTCTCTTCTTATTCTTGTCCACATCACTTCATTACTTGCAAAACCTATAGTTGATGATGGATCACAATGTTGCCTGAGATGCAATCTGCTCATGTATCATTCAGTTTTCTTCCTACTGAAGGGTTGTTATCATTCAGACTTAACAGTATCAAAACGGTTCATTATCACACAAGGAAAAAAGAACTCCAGAAGATGCTGCCTTTGTTTTTAACTACAGGTTAGGTAAAGATCTCTAAATGCAGTGAAGTTTTGCAGGTACTTCAGAGTAAAAGCTGACTGAAAAGAAGCAAACTTGAATGATAAGTCTGAACAACGCTTAAGAGCTCAGAGATTTGCTGGCAGAAGATCACTTTCAGGCAGGAAAAGTTGAAACGAGAACGGGTTATGGAATTACACCCACAACAAAAGAGGGACGGGACTTGAGAAAGGTGCAACGATCCTAATAATGCTTGCTGCTCCTCACTTCACCGAGGAGAGCAGCAGGTGGCAGAGTGTCACTCCACCCCACAGCCAGCTCCTGCCAGAGAGCTCACCACTGGCACTGAGGCAGCAGGAAGAAAAGTTCACGTGTACCCATGCTCTTTTACGACTTGAAAACTAACCAAATGAGAAGGCACCAGCAATTAGTACAAATGACCTTTTCCCTCAACAGATACAGAAGGGATGGGACAGCAAGAACTTCACCAGTATAACTTGTGCTCTTTGATCCTTCACCTAAAGGTATGGTATAATCAGAGTGCCACTGCCAAACAACAATTAAGCAACCTACCAGTGCTGCTGAAAACACTTTTTTTCAGTAAAAGGATCACCCGTTCTGAAATTATCCTCTGTCTCAGACCTCCCACTTGAGATTCAGAAGATAGCATGAGATTCATGTTAAGATTTTTCTTCAGTTTTAACTATACCCAGAGGGAGCAGACAAGTTTTCAGCGGGGCCTGTGATATTATACTGAAGCTGACAGTTGCAAAGATAAAAAGGTAACGATGATCCTTTGTGACTTGAAACACGAATTCAAATTGCGCCAAAAGCTTGAAGATAATTATTGTTGCCTCGATCAGAGTGGAGACAAATACGCCAGACCATCTAGAAGACTTGCATACCAGAAAATGTTTTTCAAACGTTAAGTCCAACCAGAACAGTTGGAGTGTTTTAGCAAGAAACCATAAAAAGATTATTTTTCATTCTTGTCAGGACTCCAAAACTACTGCAGCTCCTAAGCACACCCACAACAGGACTTTTGTTCTGCACGAAGCATTAGAGGAGATGCCTCAAGGAATTACAAACAGACCACTCATTTGGCTATCTTGACATTCATGGTTGAATTCCTCTCCATTTCAGCTTGTCCTAAGTCCTGGAGGGAAATTACTGGTATTTAAAACAAGGACAGAAAAGCAGGGGATTTGATCAAAATGGTAAGACAGCTCTCTAGAACCATGAACCATTCACGGGAAGCATGGATGGGACACCAGACACCATTCAGTGATCTTAAAATGCAGAGACTTTGCAATGAGCAGCTCAAGAAAGCCACCGCTACACAATATACTGACTCTTACCTAGTGCAAAGACTTCAAATCTTAACTAAATACCCACAGCCACTTGCTTTGGATGCTGAGTAGAGCTCTTCATCCTAGCAATAGGAGGCATATGGAATAAATTACCATCAGAAATTATGAAATACCAACTCATTACAGGACATAAAAGAGTATTTGGAAGAGAAAGCTCTTGAAGCTTTATGGCTGATTAAGTTGCAAGTACTTATTATTCCACCCTGTTTGAAAAGTACAGCCAATGAAGTCTGCCTCTAAAGAACTATTTAAGACATTACCAAAATAAAAGTGGAAGAAAGCATTGACAAAAGAGACACATTCACTTTTGAGCAGCAGGTTTTACTTTTATTGCTAACTTTGGTCTGACAGAATGAAAGCCAACAGTTCTGAGATGCACGTGGCACAGTTGACTGGCTCACTGGAAGGACCAAACTGCCTTTGCTGAGCACTCACAGGTACCAGTGGCATCAAAGGCTGGATGCTCAGTGGTGACAGTGGCTGAGTTCAAGGCTTTTCAGAAGAGACTGAAGGACTCAGACTCAGCCCTGTTTTAGGGATGGTCTTTTTCAGCTGCAGCTGGGCCAGCAACAGAGGTCAATATTCTCATCTGCACATGGCCAGGCCCTTGGCCTAAGGCCAACACTGCATCAACCCTACCACATCAGCTGCTCACTGTAATCTGTCCCTAAGATTTGTCAGGCAAACCCAGCTGCTTCCATTTCTTGTCTCCCCCTGACCAAAAGAAACGCCACAGCAATAGCTCAGGGTGAGTAGTTCAGTATGGAGAATAGAGGAAGAGCATACAGGGTCCAGACCTGCAGTGTAGTCACTGGAGAGGATATGTAATTAAGCCCACCTCTGGCTTTCATTATGTAATTTCAGAAACAAGGTACTTCCCACACAAACACGTAACAAACATCAAGTGCTGTGTTGATTGTTTCCCCCCCAGCCACCATGTACAAGCCAAAAGCTAGCAGTCAGTTTGAAGATGCTGTCTGGAATCTCATGAGGAAAGCCAGCTGGTTTCTCAGCTCAGACAGCAAAATCAAAAGAGCAAGCAGCTGCCTCGGTGCCTACCTAGAACACCACCCCTCAGGCGTATCTCTGACTTGATACTGGGATAAACCTTGCCCCAGACTTTCCTAAAGATCCCCAACACACGACCACCACACTAAGAATCAACAAGACTGGAAAAGAAATGCCCTTCAAGATCACCTAAATCCAACCATTCACCTCCCACCAATATTTTCCTACTAAACCATATCCCATACTATACAGCAAGCAGAGGCTGGCATACAGTTGCTGAACCCTTACTACCAGATTCTTCTGCAGATTTCTACTTCTTCCCAAATCCTTTAATTAAACACAGAGAAAGCTATTTCCTGCAATACTTTTGAAGCATTTCAGTCATTTAAGGTTGCTTCCCCTTGCACTGCAGTCACACTAAGCATAGCCGTGATGACTTCAGGCAAGGTCCCAGTGCAATGAGATGTTTAAAAATAAAGCAGTGATGTGGATTTAAAAATAATAATAATAATAATTGAAGCAAGCGTGAGAAGCACAAAAACATGAGTAAAAGGTCCCGAAATTCCTGCAACTGTTCTCATTTTTACTTTAAAAATATGAAGAAAGCCTACTTACAGTTCACATGTTAATTGTGTTTTTTCCATGCTGAAGGTATCATATTTATACTTTAATATCAAAAGTACAAAATTAGCAAGTTTTATTTATATTCTATACCAAGGAATCAACTGGTAGTCTCTATCAGCAACCAGGATTTTTTGCAAAGATAACAGATCAAGCACATGTAGGCAAATTTTAAAGGAAAACCCATTCCAAAACTAAGGACTTGATTTTTTGCACTCAAATCTGCTTAGACTCTTAAAAATTCCTACAAGATTTAACACAGTTGCTGAGTGATTCTGTACTGCTCTGTGGAACTGGGACTCAGACATCACCACATGGGCATGCAACTCTTAGCTCAGATATCTGCAGCATTTTGATGCTCTCCATATTAATATGGGAGTTGAAGGAAGAGCTGAAGTGGCTTATTTCTTTAGGAATTAACAGTTCAAGCCCTAATACTTGAAGCCTGACACCTTTTCACCTGAGACACAGCATTGCTTTTTTTTTTTTTTTTTTTAAACTCTCTTTTCAACTTTTTCTTGAATAAATATTCTCCGAGACAAAATGGAGTTGAAGACAGACAAGCTTCCAGTTTTTATGAAGCTTATTCCTTCTGTACTGGAAGACCATCCTTAAAGAGAGGCATAATAATGCAGAAAAACAGTCACCAGTTATATAGCAATAATTCCACCTTCCATTTACATTAAATCCTCATTATAAGTTTTTATTAATTTCTTAGTATAGAAAATAACTCTACCTCTTTTTTCCCCAAAATTTTGTTTACTTGATCATTTCTTGTATCTTAATTCTCACTGCTTCCACACAAGAAACCCAAAAGCACGGTATCAATAGTTAAAAAGACATTGCAAGCGGAATTTAACAGCATTTCTATTAGGTATTGTGTATCAGAGGAAAACTGTTGCAATAGGTGTAGTATCAAACATCAACCTGCATAAGCCAACAGCTTTTGAGGGAATAAAAAGGAACAGTGATTCAGCAGAACACACTTAGACTCATTGTTGACACAGCAGGACTTCAGTGCCAGGATGATCTATGTACAATGGTGAACAGGATGCTGCCTGCAGTTAAAACCAAGAAGCACAAGTTCATCTGGTTTACTGGGCAGACACAGAGGATTCAAAGCCTTGGAATCCAATTGTTTTCACCTTAACAAATGAAATGCAGATCTAGCTGCATCTAAGCATTTTGAAGCTTTCTGTCAGTTAAGTAGTGTAGCACAAGCTAACAAAAGCCAAATAACACACCTCAAAGACTTATTTAAAACCCACCTATTCTTTCTTAAACTCTTCATCTTGTCTTCAGCTTTCCCTGCAGAGCACTCCTGAGGCTGCAACAGAGGTCTTCACACTCAAATTCAGCTCACTTGCCACTCGCTCACTCTCCTCACTTGTCTGCAGGAAATTTAATCAAGCTGTATGCAGGCAGAGATGGCTTTTTTTTTTCCCCTGAAATAGCCAACACTACTAAAAGTACACTTGATACCCTCACTTCTACTTGCATTAGAAGCAAAGGGACACAAGTTAAAAACTAGTATTATGCCCAAATAATTAAATGCTTCAGTTTGAAGAAGGCTCCTGAAACTCCATTCATGAGGAATCTCCATCAGTAGTAAAATTCAATTGGGAAGACATCATACCGCACTTCTGAAGGGAAAAGTAATTCAAATGCCATAAGATGGAACCACCAAGAGAAGTCTTCTTCCTCTCATGTTTAAACAGGGCTATAAAGAAAACCTGCATTACTGGTATCCAGGATTCCAGGAAGTACCATCTAAAACAACCTTCTCACCTTGAACTTCAGATTCATTTAATGAAGATGTTAAAGAAGTTCCTCAGTGAGATATTCTACCAACTGTTTTTGCTTAAAATAAATTTAGAGCAGCATACATCTAATATAGAAAAGATTTGTCCCTCTATCTGATCACATCTATAATTCCAAGACTACTTCAGCAACGTATTTCATGCTACCCCTTATTAAGATGTAAATTCAGCTTCCTGCACCCATTTACAACTGCATGCACTAATACTAAAAAACTGAAAACTGAACAGATAGGGTCAAAAAAATATCCTTTATAGATATGCTAGTGGTGTCACACCTTGGAAAAAAACACAGCTTCGGTAGGATAGGACCCAATGACTGCTGAATTCACCATTCCCTGTTCTCCCCCAACTCAATCCCCATAAAGCACAGTTGAAGAGAATGCTGGAAATCCACTTTTTTGTGAAGTCACGCAAAACTGACTTCTAATTATACTCCCACAGCACAATAAAGCCACAAGCGGAGTAAAATCCTTGGCATTCCAAGTCTAATGTAATTGCTGTATTGGCAAAAGCTCTGAGCTAACTGTTTTAGGCAAAGCTGGAGTCTTGATGAAATTTAAGAGCAAAGTTGGACTGATGACTCCACTGAAGTTAACAGCAGCTTTCAGGTTTTATCAGCATTAGATGCTCAACACAAAGCGCAGCAAGTAAGCTCAAAATAACTACTTGAATGCATACTCCTCAGAGAAGGAACAATGTCAGCCCCTGGCAGAAGTTCAAAGTTCATTTATATGCCTTAGCACTACAACAAAGATAGAGATCTCTGCTTCTTACCAGTAGAAGTCGAGCAAAGCTCCCCACTGTCCTGTACTTACCTGCCTTAACCTGAGGCTGGAAGATGTGGACAGTCAAATATTATAAAAATACAGCTAAAGAGGAAAAGTACTTCCTGCATACTAGATCAAGCATTGCTTAATATGAACTTCACATATAACAAATGCTCTCTCTGTCAATGTATTCTAGACTGAAATACCATGAATCTCAAGATGATTAAACTATTTTTGCATGTTAAATGTATTCAGGTTGTCAAGTACAAAGACTTTCTACCCGCTCTTTCATTAGAAAAAACTAAATCTGGTATTCTACAACACATCTAAAAGCATACGGCGATCTACACTCCTATAAAGGTAAATCATTTTAAGTATGACATTTCCTACAATAGATTACAGTACCAGCACTATTGTATAGATCAAAATCTAAATGCAAGTTTCATTATAGCACCCAGCTGATGAGCACCTTATGTCAAAACAGTTCTGTGCAGTATTACAAAGCTATTACTAGCACATCTCAATTAGGTCTAGCATAAAAATCCCAAATAATTTAAAATGAAACTGTATTTAAAGATGTTAAATGCCTGTCTGGTAAAGTCCCTTCAAAGTTTAGGCCTGTTAAAAGAAGGACAGTTTTAAAACTGTCAACACCTACACGCATTACCTAATAAATGAAAAAAACAGAGCGGCCCCTTCAAGTTACTAAAAGACCAAAAAACCCAGAAGAAAAAGTTCAACTGTATCAGCCACACAAAATACCTGTTGGTTTTAAATATTAAATATTTCTAATTCAGCTTTATTAACACAAGATTTCCACACTATGACTAGAAGGAATTCCAGCTGGACAATGTCCCTGTAAACCAGTCTTAGTCCATCTTTCAAAGCCAGCCAGCTCAACCTACTATATAAGCATACCTGTCCTCCTAAACTTTTATCTTCACAGCAAGAGCATTGGCAAAAAGTTGTGCAGAAGTATGAATGATGTAAATGCAGAGGCTGGATCAACAGTTGTCCTCAGAAAGCTTCACTACCTCGACTTCTGTCTGCTTATAGCTGACAAGGTGTTTCAGTTGCTGAAGAAGGTGCCCCGTTGCCCTCCCTCTCAATCTCATTTAAGTGTTTGGGTTTTTAATTTTACATGACAAAGGTTGGGTTATGTTGACTACATTAAATGTGTATGTAAATATATGCAAATATGCACTATAAAAGGCAACTTACATAAGAACTCTCTACTTCAGAGCATATTTCTGAGGAAATAAAAAAAAGGAAAGAACAGCTGATTTTATAAAGTAAGAGAATAAGGAAACAGTGGGGAGTGGGAGATGTGTATCAAAGAAACATGAAAGGGAACATTTTTCTCAGCATCTTTCTACTCTTGGAAACAGAGGCAGAGATGATTTATCACATGTCCCCAGATATCAGCATTGTCACTTTCTTCTCTTTTCCGCAGTGGAGACTAGAAGTAACTGGATAGCATATGGGAATTGTCTTCGAGTGCATGTCATACGGCTTCATTACAAAGGGCAGGAAAAACAGAAACACCAGAAGAGACTGGCTTTTTCCATTCCCTCTAAATTAAAATAAACTATCACACATGAGTCATCCCAAACCCATCAGTTTTCTGTCCAGAGCACTCCAAGGGTCCACGAAAGTACAACTCCAAGTGCTAACTAATAAGGCCTTCGGAATTTAAGAATTAAGAATTCCCTTATTATGTTACACACCTCTCCAAGAGAAATGCCAAAAATTTCCACATCTATAGCAAGAGAAGAAAAAGCCTTTGCAAGGGTCCAGTTTTCAAGCACACAGTCCCATTAAGAACTCCTGAAGCCACTTCTAAGGCAGGAAGTTCCAAGATAAAATTAAAACAAGATCAAAATTCAGCTTTGATAGGAAAGTGAGTGCGCTAAAAAAAACCCATGAACTTGAAGTCAGACTACAACTAACTCTGACTCATGACAATTTTGGAAAGAGAACCCTACTTTGAGTACACTGCACAACACTGGCAGGATCAATCTGAAGCTGGGGCTATTCAGCTAAGCTCTCCTCTCCGGAAGAACACCATTACCCAAACTAGTCTGAGTGCCCACCCACACACCTGAGAAACCTACCCTAAAGACTGAGTGCCTTCTTTACTGGCATTTGTCAAGACCTTTCAATTCCAAGAGAGAAGAGCAGCCCAGCTGGACAATGTTCAGAACAATACAGAGCACAAGAAACTCTGTTTACGTATATTGATTGCAGTCAGACCATAACATTTCATTTTTCTGTCACAGAAATTAATGCTTTCTGTACCATCAGAAAAAAATACTGTGGCTAAAAGACACCATTTAAATTGTGTACTAAGAAAAAGCGGAGAAACTCCAACTGTCCCACCACTCGATTCATGTTCAATACTATCATGTAATCTCCTCTCAAGGAAAACAAACCCTCAACACTCCTCCTCCCTCTCAAAAAGTACAGCATTTTAAGTTCAACGTATCTAAATCTTGTTAATTCTGTGATGAACCCTCCATCCTGTAAGCAATCAAGATAAAAACTAAAATATGCAAGGTCTTATGTAAGCGGGCTCTATTTTGATCCACCCACTCCGACAGTTTGATTGTCTAAGTGTTTGGGTTCTTACAGAGTAAGAGATCATATCACATTTATTTCTCTGAAAGTCATTTCACAAGTTACCTCCGTGCAGTGGAATGCAAATGGTCTTGATTTTACAAGCATACTCAAACAGCAAAAATCCTCTGCTATGCAACCTCAGCAACCAATGTACTGAACTCAGCGAGAAGGAACGCATGAGCATGGATCAGAATCCTTCTCTTTGCCTTTATTTTCCACAGCTCTAATGTACTACTAGATACAACCATAACATAAAGGCCTTCTTCGGAAATCACCGCTAGATCTGACCCTTCTAGAACATGTACGAAGTTCATTGTCAAAAAAATAATAATACAGAAGTTCATAATGATATCTCATCCACAAACACCCACAGGATTTAGTTGTAAAGACACTTGGATAGATTTTGAAAACAATCTTTTCCAAAACATTACCTTTTTGAATTCTCTAAAACCCTCTAAAACTGCTTTGAGGAAGAACAGCCTCCTGAAGACTTCTTTTTCCCCCATGCAACTTATGTTCTAAACATCTTCATCTCCACTCCAGCAAAAAAACAGAAGCAAGAATGCATTATACTTGCAAGCTGGCTTTTTTATTATTATTCCCATGTATTAACGGTCCTTTAGTTTCATTTCTAAAACTAGAGAAACAAGCTAGTTCAATAAAATTTATTTACAGGGGAAGAACAATCACCGAAGTTAATTACAACTTAACTATTTACTTTGCAGAAGAAAAGCATCTTGGGTACAAAATGTTAAACATGTCACCAACCTCCAAGTTGATGCTACTCTATTTTACTTCAAATCAGTAATATTCAGACTGATATGTATTTTTAATGTAAGGTGCTGCCTGGTGAGCTGAGTTAATGGATGATTTAATTAATTTCCAGGAATGTGAAGTAGGAAGATATTTCCTGTATCTGGACAGTTCACCTTTGGCTACAGAAAGGACAATGAGACTTAAGCTGAAAGATACAGAAGTATTCAGTTGAGTGTTTTTCTAGAAATAGTAAAAGATGGAAAAAATCCAATCTGTTTTTTTTTCTTACATTTCATTTTTATTTTGGATAAGCACAAGCCGAAAAACTAAGGATACGTGCTTGAATGCAGACTGCTCTAAATCTTAAGCAAAAACAAACAAGAAAAAAATACTTCAAAGAAGATACGTTGCCTCGTGTTAAGTGTGAAAGCGTACAAAAGAGAGAACACCAAAAGAGGACATTGCAAGAAGAAGAATCAGACAAACTTACTTTATCAACTGCAACTGAAATTAAGCCTGCTCTTCTGTTCTTACTAGAAAAGCCTGATACTGCTTGCAGTTCTGCAGGATACAGGGAACTGGGCTATGTCCCCAGGGAGGGTCCATTACTCTGCCCACACATACAATAAACTTGTAAGCCTCAATCAGCATTGTTAAACGTATCTCACAGCACCAGGCAACACAAAGTCTGCTGAACTCCCTCTGCTCCCCATCAGTGCTAGTTCCCCCGAAGAAAAATGGGGAATAGCTGCTCAGTCAGCCACTGCTGCTCAAACAACCAAATCTGTTCTCAGTTATAACCGGGCTAGGAACTGCTGTCAGATGACACAGGGATGCTGCTACCATCTTCATGCACACTTGTGTGGCTGAGTGCAGTTTCGAGCAGGGCGCTGTTGCTGCTGCCATCAGCAGAACCAACTCCTGTGTGAACCTGGAGAGCCACGCGCTTGGTGACGCAGGAAAAAGCCAGCTACAGACATGAACACACACTGGACTTTGCTATCAAATTCAGATGATGAGAGGAAGACTTACACACTTAGACCAGCAGAAGGTCTGCAAAGATTTAGCAGGAAGCATGGCAGGAGAGCTGCCCCTACAAGGCCGAGAAATGAAATGCTTCTCTCAGTTGCCTCAGTCTGCCTTGCTTTAAGTCCTACTCACAACTCCAGGCTTCCACATACTGTCCTCCTGCTGGCTTTTGAAGCAAAGCAAGCCAATGACCTAGAATATAATTAAGGGAAAGGAAGTGTAGTTTACATCATCCCATTTGCATTTTGCATATTCAATAATAGCATAAAAAGCTGTTTAGATGTAATTTGTCTTACTGCTCCACTGAAGAATGTGATAGGAGAATTCTTGAGATAGTATATGAATCCATGAGGTGAGTTTAACAACATTTTGGTTTGTATTTAGTTCATCTTCTTCTACAAAAGCATACAATTGGCTTGACTGTTGACAAATGGAGAAGCTTTGAGCAAGTACTGTCAATGTATGCAAGAATTCATTCAACACAGCATTTGAGCAAAAGTCATTTCTGCAAGGTTTTTGCCCTCTGCTCTTGGGGAGAATTAAAACTTTTCCCTATAATCACTATTGGTTAATATTTCTGTTTTCCTCCCACTTTCTATATTTCCATGCTTCAATTTTTGTTAGCTACAGGGCAGAATTCACCACTGTCTCCACAAGCTGTCTTCATCAGTGATGAACCAACCCAAGTTCCATCTTAAAGCTTTTCACATAAACTAAGGTTGAGTTTTACTTAATATGACAGAGCCTGCTTTCCTGAAGCTAACTCAAATTTATGGTAAAAATGATGTAAAACACACGATGAATTAGACCACAGCTCAATCAAGAACTGAGAGTGCCATACTGCACATCGTGGAAGCTTGACAGGTTTCTCAGTTTGAAAAAACTGAACAGTTGTCATAACAAGATAAAAAGAAAACAAAAATATTTAGCAAAGCTTCAGGAAAAAGGGTGCTAAAATTTCTAAGACACCACTGCAGAGATGGCTAGTACATTCTAACACTCACGTGCGTACAAAAAGCTGAACAGAGCTTGCTAAAGAGAAAAAACCAAGCACTCTTCTCCAAAAAAAACAGGCTTTGTATGAACTACTGACCTGGGGATTTCCACTTCAGGTAAGTGTTAACAGCTGTCACATGGTCCTGTCTCATTGAATCATGAAGTAGTTAAGAGTCCAAGGACTTTACATGGTTTCAAAATCATTTAACCATCTTTGGAAAACAAATTCATTGATCTACCAGCACCTGATCATTAGAGCAAACAACTTTTTTTCTGGGTGAACTGCTTAATCAAGCACTGAAAGGACTTACCAACTGAATTTGAAACCGTCAAGCCTACTTACTTGCTTAAAGTAAGAATGAAGACCACTTCTACTCAAAAAAGTAAGACCCCTGCATTACTATTATTTTTACTGGAAGCAATTACAATATAACAAATACAAAGGTACACCTTCCCAGAACTTCTTAAACCAATGCAGAAGACAGACTGAATCCACAGGTGGTATCACATTTTTGCCACAGAGGATTCAATGGACCAAAATAAATTCTCATGTTCTCTCAGTAAAGACTGCTTGTAGAGATCATGGAAGTGATCTCAACACATTGTGCTGTGCTAGGCCTCAGGATGACGGATTGAAATGCCAACTTCAATCCCCAGCTTTTCTTGCCATCTAGATTTTGTTTTATTCACCATTTCAGAACAAGAAAATCCACACAGACAAAATTACTTCTATAGCTTTCTATGCAATCTGAAGCAGAGCAGCTGCGTTCATCCAGCTCTCATTAGGAGAAAATCTGTTTGGGAGGCAAAGTAAATACAATTCTACACAGTCGGACTTGCTTCAAAATCTATTTGCAAGCGTTATAGTCTCAACTAAGAACTGCCACAATGATAACCTCAGAACAATAGCTCATATTTCTTGGAAATAGTTGCAATGGATAGTTTCCCCATGACTGAATGCCATCATCCCAAAGATGGATCAGAGAGAGTCATATCTCTTCCATAAAGGAAGGCTGCTGAAAGCTAAAAGTGTTTCAGCAGCAGTTTTAGGGACAGATCTTGCCAGGAGACTGCAATAATGAAAATGGTGCAATCTGGAAGTCTGTCCTTTCAAAGCACAAATAATCTTTATGAAGTCACCTTCAGCTGTATCTAAACAACTCTGAAGAAAATAACAGTATTCCTGTTCAATAAGGCCAGACTGACCATATTTTATGTATTGGTACTTTCTTCTTACGCTTAAGACAAGTAATGCTACATGACAGTAGAAAATCCATTATTTAATTAAAGTAAAACAGGAACAAAATACTTCTAAGTGTTTCCACAAATCTAGATGTACTGAAAGATAAAAGATGGTACCAAGTGCAGGACTTGCATGGTTTCTTGCTGCAGGTGTTCCTGTAACAAAAATAAAGGCCACGTCAGGCAGAAAAAATAAGGAATGCTGCAATCTCCTTTGATGCTGCATTATTCCCACCTAACTTGGAAAAGCTTGCCTCTGGTATATTGACTGTTTTGAGGCTTCAGATTCAACAGAAATTCAAAGCGTCTATACCACTCCTACTGACAAAAGAGAGCTTCAGTTTTAACAAAATCCTGTAAGTATAACAGATGCCTATATTTTATTTAACATACAAAGTACTTGATGTATTGTCTCTTTTCTGCAAGGGTCAGTCAACACCACAAAACAACACATCAGAAGTAACACATTAAAGAAGATGTGTAGACACGCTCCACCAATGAACATAGAAGGCAGTGAATTCAGACCAACTCTTCTATATTACATACTACATTAAAAGAGTGGCACCAAGAGTATATGCGCGAAAAGGTAAAATAAGCCAGTGAATTCCTAAAATAGAAAAATACCCCAACACTGCATTTTCCAACACAGGACCATCAGAAGTTTTCTTCCTAAATTACACTAAAATTTAGGGGTCTTAATTTGGCCTCAAAGAAAAAGATAACCACTACCTAAATACTGTCAGGTGCAAGGTGCAAAATGTTCTACAGGCGGCCATTAGTAGCCTTATCTATCCCCCAACACACCTCCTGTGTCACTATGTATCCCCAGCTCTATCCAACCCTATTCTTCTGTATTCACAGATGATCCAAATAACATCTTCCAGCCTGCAATTATGATGAAGTTCGCCTGATTTTTTTTCCATTTTGTTAAAGCATTGCCCCAAGACTTGTCATCCCACTGCTCTGAAACAAAAATAGTACGCTTTTGAAAAGAACCCAGCCACTTGTTCTTACAAAAAGGAGATTATCGTGCCAACACAAAGGTTGTTGTTTCTAACCGAGTTACTCAAGCATCCTGCAATAAGCCATTCAGAAGTTCATCGTTACTTGTCCAAATAGATTAGTCATATTTGTGCTGAAGCAATGGCATTATGTAAAAGGCTGCTTCTCTCTGATCTGCTTCATTAGCTCCAAATCATATTCCCGAAATACAACATGCTACTTCAGCATGTCTGCAGCAATCAGCAGTTAAAACAATTTATTTTACCATTATCCGCGATATATGAACACATGGGTGGCCAAAGTATAGCCCACGGGTGCCAGGCTCACACAACTGCCTACTCGTTCAGAGCACAAAAGGTGCAGCCCACAGAATCCAGGAGCTGTGGTTCTCATCCCTTCGTTTCCAATTTAGTGGCTCTGTACAGAGGGGCAGCCCACAGATGGGCAAAGGCAGCAACAATGTGCTGCTCCATTTTCTAGAAATTGTGGGGCATTTATATCTGCTGATGAAACTGAGCAATTCTCCAGCAGACAGAATTTAGATATTTATTCAACCTGACAGAATCAAGCTATTTAACAATGGGAAGAGAGCGGGGATAAAATAATGGGACTGGGATGTTATTAAGTAGAGAAGAGGTAGAACAAATACTGACATACCCCATTGTTCGCCTCAAATGTGCATTATTGAAGTCAGTCTTTGGAAACTAGGACAAGTGATCTGAATCATGAAAAAGGGCTTTCAAATATATCCTGTCTGGTCTTTGTTTGGATTTGAAGAAAGCAAGCAGCTTCCCTGAGTTGGCAAGTGCATTCTCAGAGCTCTTCTGTAAAGAACCGTTTCCATTTATCCATTTGAGGTAGAACATTTTCCACAGAAAACAGGCAAAGGTTAGAAACCACAGAGGTTATGGATGTTGCAGTATGTAGGCCAGACAAAACTTGAAGATTTACTGAATAAAAAAAACCACTTTATTTATAGGATGATAGTACCTTATCTGGGATCCTAAACCTGGGTCCCATAGTTCAAGATATACATTATACTATTAGGAAACTGGCTCTCTGGTTCTCTCACTACTTGATATATAAAGACCCCATCCTGCAACTGGTTAAGAAAACTCATGGCTGTGGGCCAGACCACACTGACAGATTCAACCAAGTCATTCCTGTCCTTGACTGCCTGTGAAGCAAGCAATATTTTCAAAGTCACTAAGACTTCTGATTTGCAATCCTTTGCATCTAGCTGGCACGAGCTGCTTAACAACCTCGGTGCTGATACCGTCAACTCTGCAAGTCCTGCACGCTGCCTCACTCACACTGCTTCTCGACAAGACTCTAGTTTAGACTACCAGGGACCTCAAACTTGATCTAATCGTATTTATCTGCCTACAGGCCTACTAAAACATGACATCATTTTAAAAGATTCACGTGTATTTGTGCATATCGATATTCAAAGACTCGGAAGGTAGTTCATATTTGAGGAGGAATGTATGCTGCTTATCAGAAAATTACCCCAAGCCTACTGCACCAGCTCTGCGCAGGATGACTTTTTGGTAGATGAGATAAACCACAAGACTGCACTGTCAGTAAATACTTGCCTTCCATAACAAACCCCTGCTGGTTTTAGGGAAGCTAGCTCCCCTCTTCAGTACTTTTAGTACTGATCCCACCACCATTCACCACATGCAGCAGGGCCAGAGCTGCCTAAGTTTGCAAGTTAAAAGCTAAAACATTCTGAAAGTGAGGTCCTGCTCTCATTTCTGTCTCCATTCAGCATCCCTGAGATCTTCAAAAAGGATCAAATCTATAAGAGGCTAGACATGTAGTTTCAGGAATTCCTTTCCTGTGACACTAAAACCAAAAATAGCGCTCCATACTTAGTCTTTTCTGTTTTTCCATTTTGGATTGAGGACTTGGGAGAGCAGATGTAGCATCAGATTCTGCTGGACAGTGATTCAAGACCAGTGGAGTGAGTGCTATTTCCTAACTTGCAGAAACTTCCCAGGCTTCCATTGAAGCACGGGACCCCCCAGTTTAAATGCACCCATACACAGAATGTTTATTCATTAACTTCAGTCAGGATGCCACACATAGCAAAAGCAAACACACTACACCAAACTCTGAAACAAAGAATATTCCCCACCCAAAAACACTGTACTTTTTAATTAGAAAAAAAGACAGACATACACCAGACAGGCATCTTAAATACCAACTCCCTGACCAGCCTGGACTATTTCTGGATCACTCCTTTTGGTATGTTCTATTCCCGTAAGCACGTGAAACTATTTTCCACATGCCTCAGGCCACAGCCCAGCACCTGGAATACAAATGCTATGCCAGATCACAATGCCAAGACAAAAGTAGTGATATTACACCAAAACTTATCACAGCGTAACAGACACTTCATAGCCACAATCTCCTTGTTTTCTCCCTTTTCCATTTCTCATTTTCTTCACGCTAACAGGAATTCCCAGTGTCTGCAACATCAGTGTAACATACCGTGTTGTTAATCCCTTGAAAAGCTATAGGTAGATTATAAGAACAGTGCTTCAGATTTAGAAGTGCCTGTCAAGTTTCTCTGTATTGTGCAGTCACTGTCCTCACAGAGATAATCAGGAGGGCACCAAGCTCTCAGGCATGAAGGAATCAGCAATCCCCTACCACATGCAATAGGAAACTCATACGTCAATGAGAAAAGACAACAGGTAATGACACCCGCATGATTTCAGTTATCAAAGAAGGATACAGTTAAAGACCTATTTGTAGACTCTACTAACATGTCACCATACTCCTCAAGCATATGGAAGTAAATATTAAACAGTTATAAGAAGGTGAGAAAATGAGAACAAGACACCTGCTACAAACTGAGGTTCTCCTAGAGACTGCCTGCATTTCCTGACATTAGACTTTCTAGTTTCATGTGATTCTATTTGCCAACGTTCACTTCTTGACCAGGAACCAAAAGGAAACAGCTCCTACATCCTACTTGCAAATATTTTTTTTACGTTCTCTACTTAAAAAAACAACATTTAAAAGACAGAAGCACTGAATAAAATAGGTCCACACTTAGATGAAAAAGACCTTTACTTCAGACAACACGAGTGACATTCCACAGCACATCATGTGGTTTTGAAGAATTGAGAATAAATCTGTCACTTAGAGACAGATAAAGTTGTCTTCTGAAGGGCCTTGACGCTGACAAACTTCAGCAGCTACAAACCCACAGCTCAGATAAGATTTCCTAAAGTAAGCTCAAAGGAGAGCATGAAGTATGCATGCAACAGAACCTCAAAGTGGCTGTATTTAAAAATTGCTTTCCCTTACCAAAAAGGATTTACGTGTAACTCACAGTTTTGATGAAAAGGTCATCCAACTCACCTCAAGCCTGAGTTTAGGGATGATGTGAGAGTACAGTTTCAATGTTTGGAGAACATTATTTCATTATGGACTAGGAAAATAGAACAGGTTTAGTTCCAACTTCAAATTTATTCATGAAGCAAAACTAAAAAACCACACCCACAAGTTTAAGTGCTCAAAGTAACAAACTTCATCTAGAGCTTCCTAGTGATGAAGTTCTTCTGTAACACTCATGAGACATCATTTTGTCCCCAGGTGCTATGACATTCTTAAATCAAGAGAGCAGTAATGAGCTACAGTCCCACCTTAAAATTCCTAAAACTATGCTGGCAACTTCAAAACACTGATCAACTTCCCCACCTTAAAAAGGCAAACAACCAAAGCTGAAGGCTGCTGATGTTGGGCATTTTCAGAGCCAGCTGAGAATTGGCTTCAGCAAACATTGGCCACACAAACAGTTGATCCTCTCCACAGCAGAGGAAGCTGAGCTTGCAGCTGAGCAGAAGCAACAACAGGGCTCCCAAAAAGCACACTTGAGTTAACACCTATTGCAGCACAGCTTACAACAGTTTGAATACATACAATCCCTATCTATGCCCTGACTGAATGCTACACATCAGGAGACAGTCTGCCCTGAAGCAAACACAACCAACATCTTCCTGATTTAAAGTTGCCTATTGTCCATTCACCTTTTTGAAATCCTTCCCTATCAATTCAGGTGTTTCCTACCAGATTCAGCTTAACTTGAATTCTAAATTTGATGTCAAAGAATATACCTTTCATGAACTGAAGGAGATGCAGTTTTCGAATGACCTAAAATCTCACTCAAGTCCCACAGACTGTGTTTCCTTTTCACAGCCTAAATCCGAGAAACTATATGACCAGAGGACAAAGATATTTTATCTCTTAGGGTTTTTAGGCTTTGTTCTCAAAATAACAGAAGGACTGCTGCAGGCAAGGACATTAAGGGTCGCACTCACACTGGATAAGGGGTACAGAACAGTACCAACTCAGCAGTGGAGACAAAAACCCCACAACTGCATCTCATACGCACATCACGAAGACTGAAGTGGAGTCTAAACCACTAGTCTGTTCTCCTTCTCTCTTACTCTTCCCACCAAATACAGATGTCTTAACTCTTCTTCCTCAGCTCCAGTTGTGGAATGCAGACAGCAATAATTCCATAGAAGCAATATCAGCCAAAGTCAGTAACATTTCCCAGAGGCAACCACCAGAAACAACAGTACCAGTGAGACAAGCTTCACGTACAAGATGAGAAAGTAAAGTACATTTTGAGAACAACTACCAAGGTCTCTGGAGTTTAAGAAGAGTTAGCCAAATTATATGGGAGGAGAAAGAAGTTTTCTTGAGTGTTTTCTTGAGTTTTACTTTGTCAGTGGTTTCGGAACAACAGAAAAAGATTATACCACCATGTTCTTCCTCTAAGGGAAGAAGTGTACTCTGTCTCGTCATGAACAACAAAGCAACAGAAACTACAGGATAGATAAATAAATAAAGAATAAGGTGTAAGTTAAGCATTATTGTTCCAACTGACAAACCCAAAGAAGTCATGTCAGTAGCTAATGTTGAGACAGTTGTTATCCAGTGACACCTACAACTGCTAAGCATTTAAGTCTCAAAAAATACAAATTTACTCCTTTTCACAGCCCACACAAGCTTTTGGTTGGTCCATTTGATTTCTAAGGGTTGATCAATTTTCCCACATCCCACTTTGTCAAATTAAAATTGCATTAAATCCTGCATGCTTAAGATTATACCAATGGTTCTCAGCATCCACAACACAGCTTGCAGCATGGACAGCAATGCCACCTCCCTGGAGCCAGAGATCACTTTCACTAAGAGAGAGGTGGGGGAGAAAGTCCCCGATAATGAATTATTGATTTAGCAGTCTAAGAAATTTTTACAGTACAGAAAATTCACCTTTCTGTGTAAGGGAACAAGTTATTTTAGAACTGACATGCTCTTAACATTTCTGAAAACAATTTCTGAAGCAGTCAAATATTTTAAGTTTCACAAAGCAACATACAGGGAAGCTGCTCTTCAATTGCTGGAAGAAATAGCAATTTGATATGTATGGCATAAGCTATAGATACAACAAAAACACAGCAGTTACTCAGTGCATTGTACTTTTTAATATTCTAGGAAAAACCAGCAAGTATTAAGCAATCTGTGTTCTTCTACCACTGCTGAAGTTCTGTTACGCCAACAACAATGAAGGATTATATTAATCTTTTAATAGCATTTCAGCAACAAAAGATGTAAGCAAGGTCTCAGTAGAGCTTCATCAACAACATTAACATGAGTTTTGGAAATCACTGCAGTCACTTGTCTTCATGCCCAGGAAAGCAGTCATGCAGGCTCTGCAGTGAGGTGACTTGTGTCTGGCTCCTTCTTTTCCATATAAGCACTGTAAACAGTTTCACCCCATGGCCTCTACCTCCCAGACAGACCTTCAAAATGCTTGTCTCCTTCCCTTTTCAGCCCCAAGGACTGCCAGGAATGGTTTTTCCTCTTTACTCGTGTCTGATCCCTCCATGAAATCCCCAACCAATAATTGCATGTTGCTTAAAACAATCAAAAATTTAAAGGGAACTGTTACCTTCAGCAATAATAAACCCTAAATAGTCTGATGGTTTGCTTCCTATACTGCCCAGCCATCTTACACACCACCTCTGCACTCCAAATACATGAGAGCATGCAATTCCTTTGTGGTTCCTCCTCAAACCATAATTTCACTACTCTCTGTTTCCAGATGAGCAGCAAGGTTGTCTTAAAGAACTCTCCTCCCTTCCAATCCCACTTTTTCAGTCCCTTTCCACAGTGTTCCTTTTCTACCAACCAGCCCTGACATTATACTCATTTGTGGGAATGTAGTATTGGCCAGACCATGGAATTATGATGATTTTTCTTTTGAGTTTTTCTAAGCCATTATTGCTTCTTATTGAATGCTTCCCACTTCTTAATTTCCAAGCCTGATGTTTGCAGGTGACTTCTACCACATGTAATAATTCAGATACAAAACAATAGGTCAGGTGGCAATCATATGAACAGAATACTTTTGAACTAAACCCCCAAGCCATAATTGCTACTCAGTTTCATTCCATCCCTCCTACTGCACAAAATTATAATGCTTCAATCAGGTAGGAAAAACACTGGTATGTGTGGTTTTAAGAGGCAGCCCTAGGAAAAGGCACAGGAGAGGCATAACAGAGCATGCAGCAAGTAAACACTAGGGCAAGAAATTATACAGCTACCTTTAATTAGTCATATGTTCATATTTGCATGTCAGCATCCAAATCAGAGCTTTCCATCATTTAAATAATATCATAAAGACCTGGGAACAGACTCATAAAAAGGCAAAGGGATAACAATTGAATGCTGGATATACCCAATCACATGGGCTAAACCTGAATCTTTCTCATGCCAAAACACAGCTTAGGACATGTACAAAGCACACACTGATCCCCAGCTACAGGTAGGGAAACTCCCAGACACTTCCATTAAAGAGATTTCAGATTAATGACTCACCTAGAAGAAGAGGATCCCAAAACTTACATGAAACAGTGTTTCAAAAAGGAAGAAATCAACTGCAATTCTTCATTATGTTACAGGTGGTACTATTTGGAAAAAGTAGTAAAGCAAGCTGTTTGCCTATAAAACAAAGCACCACTGAATGCAGCAGCATTTAAATTAGCACATTCCAGACTTCAGTTCCAATGAAGGTCCCTTCCTTAGCATGAAAAGTCTCTGCATTACTCCTTTCAACCAACAAACCCTTCCAGCTGATACATCTCTGAAGTAGAACGGTTGCTGAGCTGAGCTGAGGCCACTGGGACAAAGTGAACAGCAATACAGGGAGTTACACTACTTGAATGTGCTAAAACAAGCTCATGCTCTGCTTTTACAGTGCTCTAAGGGCTTTCTGCCCAAAGGTTTAGTGCCATGACAAATGCCATGCCTGAAAAGTGTGGTACTGTTTTTCTCTTGGTCAGTAAACACAACAGCAGCTGGAAAAGTCACCAAAAAGCAAGGCTGAAAACACTGAGTATGCTAGTTTATCATCCCCAACATGTAGCTCAAGGTAGCCTTGGCCATCTGGCTCTCACAGAAGTATCAGATATTGAAACTACAGTTTATTTCCTTGGATTAATAAGTACACAAAACACAAAGCTTCTTCTTATATCATTTTTACCTGAACAAGTTGAAGGTATGCCCCTGCTTGTGGAAAAGAGTGTCCTGATGTGGTTATTTTGGGGCTTCTTTAAACAGATGCATTCCGTCCCACGTGTGGGGTCAGAGGTGGCACCTTCCTGCTCCCTCAGCATTTGTTTCTGTTCTAATTTTGCTCAGAGTTGGCTTTCATTTAATATATCTTGCAGAGTTTAGAGCTCACTAGCCTCCGTACAGAAACTGATGGAAGAAAAAAAGCAGCAGATGGGACTGTATAACAGCCCCCTAAATGAAAGATACCTTGCAATGTACATTTAACAATTTTTTGTGGCTTTGTTGTTCTTGTTTTTATTTAAATTATCTAGGAATAAACTGTAGCCTGCAACTCTGTTTACCTACCATCAGCTCTAGCTTCAGGCTCAACAGAAGGAATGCTGGCAAGTTTGTCACGTGTTTGAATACAGTTCTCATGATCTGGAGACACACTAAGGCAGTAAAATCTCCATTCCTTCCACACAGTATAAAAGTGTGAGCATAAAAGCATGATATCTGACAAGATTTCCTTCAAAACCTAAATGAAGGCTCTCTTCCACCTAGATAACATTTCTGTCAAGTTATCTGGGGTCACGGGGAAAAACTATCAATGAATTCAGATAAAGTTTTTGAAGCATCACCCAACCCAACAACAAGGTGCTAAGTTAGAAAAAAAAATCCCGAGGAAAACTAGGCTTTCATCTGTACTAGCAAGCCTCAAACATGCAACTCCCTGCCCACAGAGCTCAAAATTCTTAAATTATCACTTCTCCATTTGCAATTTATTGTTTGAACCCCTAGGCTGCTTGCTCTCAAACTTCTTTGAGCTTCAGAATTTTAATTCAAAAAGTCAAATGGAACAGCCACAGCTCCCCAGTGGTACATCCAATTCTTCATTGAGCTTAGGGGGTTTTATTTATTTTGTTTTAATTTAGCCTACTGCAAGCAGAACAACATACCAGAGACAGCTTTACAGTTGGAGTCATTCTTGGGCCAATTATACTCCTGTGACCTCCTCGTTCCAAGGGGCTCAGACTTATCTACAGAAAACAGACTGAAGCAGAAATACTATCTCAGGCTCAGCAGTGTTTTCTCTGCCAAAGGCTTGGGCACCCTTAACGCACAGAAGGCCAGCTGTGATGACTACAATGCCCCTTCCACCTGCAGTTATACTGCCCAAAAACACACAATCCTAAGCTGCATGGTGCAGGTGGTATTTTCACTGAAACCCCTCTTACCTGACCAGATAATTGTTCACTGCTTACATTCCTTGCCATAAGACAGAAGCACGTGAAGTAAAAAGAAAGCAGAGGGGCACTAATGCTTTCAGATTCCCGGCTTTCATAATTAAAACTCTTAGCCTCACCCTGGCATGGTGCTGCTACCTACAGCATTTGTAGCATATTTGGGACAACTGCAAGGGGATGATTTTAAACAACCTTCTTTCTTTCATCATCAACTAAGGACAGAAGACACAACTAAGATACAGACACTCCACAGATGGGTTGAGGTTGGAAAGAACCACTGGAAGTCATCTGATCCAACCCTTCTGCTCAAGCAGGGACCGCCAGGTTACGTTCAGATGACCGTTCTGTTGAGAGTGGAACAAGGGAATGTGTTTTTCTGTACTCCCCCAGAAGCAATAGAACATAGACCAGGTAATTCTCTATCATATCATAGCTGGAGAAATGTCATTACCTCATTGTATCTACATTAAAATCATTCCACAAGCAAGGAAGTTAACTTAAAGTGCGAGTTCCTCTTTAGAGTCTAATTCATCATCTTTGCTCTCTAAATGAAACTTGTCCTGAAACCTCACCATTCCTACTGGCTTTTGAAGTGACGGTTTAGAACACAGAAGAATTATGTCCAAACAAGAGGAAAGGTTGGCAGAACTTGAGGAAGGTTCCCTGTGTATTGCTTGTCTTTTTTCTCAAGCATCAAACTTTAACAAGGAATGGCAGTCACATTCAAGGTAGTTTGCACAAACCAATTTCAAACGCTGCCTTAAATGTACCCCATGGTATAATATCCATCATTTCCAATTACCAGGGGGAGAAATAGGGGTCAGAATACACGTGGTAAGAATTTCTTCACCTCTAAGATACTGATTATCATATTATGACCATTACTGAAGGCAGATCATTAAAGTCTTTGTTTAAGACCTGCTCATCAACAATCCACAATCTTCTTCGCATTCTCAGGATTGTAGAAGTTCAGACTTCACCTCCCATCAGAAGGTGCATACCATATTCACATAAAGATAGAAGCAACTAAACCCTACGGAGAAGCAAATGACACTTTAATTATTCTAGGCACTTTGAACTGTTATGTCTTTAGTTTAATGAAACAGACTCAGGCTGTGAAGAATTCAGTGCAGCCAAAGCATGCAGACTCTATTCTGCTGAAGTCCACAGCATCTGCAACTACATCAAGTGATGCTGAACTAACTAGATGCATTGTAGTTACAGATGGTAAATATTAGCATCGCTCTTAGAATAAATAAGTTAAATATGAAAATCACCTTAAGGCGCTTCAGCAGCGATTAGGTAACATTTTAGTGACTCATCTTATTAGAGTAAACCACAGGAGATCAGTGTTCCATCATTAGTAAGGTTATAATGATTCACAACTGCCACAAGAGGGACAATTGTGATTCAGATGTAGGACCATTTAAAGAAGAGATGCCCCAGGGAAATTTCCATCTACTACAGAACATGAGCACCTCTGGATTCACTGGTGATAGCACAGGATGGCAATGCAGACAGGAGAGATGACTTTTTTGTCTTTACAGATATTCTATCAGTCTATTTCCACCAGTTAAAGCATGTTCTGTGCAGACATCCTTGCAACCAAAAAAAAAAAAAACTTGTAAAATAAGTGAGGGAGAAGGCATTTATTTTTCAAATAATCAAAGACTTAGGAAATGGAGAAAAGGTTGGAGGAGATCCACAAGA
This sequence comes from Callipepla californica brunnescens, assembly GCA_023055505.1. Taxonomy (NCBI): domain Eukaryota; kingdom Metazoa; phylum Chordata; class Aves; order Galliformes; family Odontophoridae; genus Callipepla; species Callipepla californica. Next base: position 72,876,560 of record JALIRH010000002.1, on the reverse strand, counting down.
ACAAGCAATTGCTTTTAATCACACCAGGAAGTGCATAAGGACAACTTGTAAGTAGTATAATTACTGCTTCTGCTTCTCATAAAGGATTAGTTTTTCTAATTACTGCAAATATTTTTATTGCCACAATGCACACTGAAGAATAAACAAAGCTGGGGAAACAGCTCTCACAGTCCAAAGGACAGAAGGAACATATCTTGCACTGCAAGCATTTCAGGCTGTAAAGTCACTGGCCTTGTGAGTTAGCCCAGCCCTTTGTTCCCTTTCTCCTGCAATCCTCCCTCTACCATAGGGAAAGACTTGGTTCTTAATTGCCACAGTGATTTTTTCCCAGTCCTCTCCATTCAGCTCCTCCATAACTGACTGCAGTAATGCTTTTACCCCCCACCCTGCTCCCCTGCAACTTGCCTTTGCATCTTTCCATTAAGTTAAACCAGATTTCATAGAGACCAGAAAGCAGAGCAGCTGGGATACAAATACGCCCGCCTCATACACCACAACTCTGCTTGTTTGTGCTTGCTCCAACTACCTTGTTTATGTCTCATCTATACAAAGATCTCAAGGACAGGAATTAATACCTTATACAATGCCTAACATGATGGGAACCCGATTCCAAATAATCACAAGCACTTCTGTAGCATACACTATTAATATTAGCTTGCTTATGTCTCAATTTTGTTGCTTTTACCTTGTTGTTGATAGCAACATTCCCAACTAACTCTGCTTATTGAAAAAGCCAGCTTATATACCACAAAGCTTCTTTAAAAGAAAAAAAGACTCTCCTCCTCCTTGCTCTAAAGGTTCTTCTTCTCTCTCATTTAATGCTTATTTCAACAATGTTGAATCAAAGACCTCTAGAACTAGAGTCAGGAAAGCTCTGAGTACTGAAGAAGGCCATGAACTTACCTCCAGCAAAGCGGGTATTGAAGGCCTTATAGCTAGAATCAATTGTCTTTCAGCATACTGTTTTGAGAGCTGGCAAACTAAGCATATTCATACCAAACCAATAAGCTTTTAAAACAAAACATACAAAATATCAGTTTCTAGGGGGATAAATGTACAAGTTAGAAAAAAAAATCCTACTGAAGCAAAACTTCCAGGAGGGTTTTACTAGATAGTTTCCCCATACTGCACAGTAAGACACTGAGTTTCAAATCAACTCATCATAAAGGATGCCAAAAAGTCAAGGTGAGGAAATCTAGCAAGGATTGGTTACCAACACATAGTCAAGCAGAGCAGCTGGGTGACCTGGAGAAGATGAAACCACATGCATGTCAACATGCATAAATTTGAAGCCATAAATGATCATTCAGGTTCAGGTGACAAACCAGCTGATCCCACCAACAGGCATCAGAGCACAACGTACCTACAAAAGTCACAATTCATCTGGCTAATCATGTAGCTGAGTACCTTCCCAAACCAAGTCACCTCAGTTGCTGACAGCCAGTCTTGTGGGCAGCATTTTAGTAGAACATCACTATAAATCCAAACAGGTATAAGGGAAGGTGTAAGGGAAAGGCCTTGAATAGAGTTCAGCCAAGGCAAAAGACATGGTGACTATGGAATACCTATTCAGGTTGCAACAATGAATGGAGAAGTGTTTGTAGGGGACAAGTTTACCAGTGCAACTGGAAAAGATAATTCTGCAGAAGTAACAGATTCTGGCTTCCAGAAAACTGCTTCACAGGTCTGTATGAAATCACGGTCTTTTTGCCTAATAAAAACAAACAGCCATCACCCAGTAAATGAAATATTTTGAAGCTATCCAATTCAGAAAGAGCTGGACTTTGTTTCAGACAGGTAAAAATTAGCACAGAACATATTTGCCGTAGCTAACCTTGTAGACACATGGAGGACTTGACAACAGGCAAGGCATGCAGGACTCACACTCTGTGTAACAATTCTGGGCATGAGCCTGGCTCCTTTTTCCACCTGAATCAGAAGAGCTCCATGATGCTAGGTCAAAAGGGCTGACTTTACCCTTGAGAATAAAAATAGACAGTAGCAAATAGGATTATAAGTGCTATAGCTCCAGTGCAATTGCTAGCAAACATTGCAGCCAGTTCTAGAATGCACAGCTCAAAGATTGAAACAAGACCTGATCCAGGAAAAAGACAAAATTAAGAAGACTGAAGTTGCACCTTTAAGTAACATTCACTAACTGGTTTATTTAAGCCCATTAAAAGGCAAAAGAGACAACTCAGTCTTTAAATCTTCTCTACACTAGGTGAAAAATTCAAGACCCAACTTCAAGTCCAGCAAATACGTACCAATAAAAATTGATGACAGTTGCAACTATACACACTCACACTACAAAACAAAACAAAATGTGTTTAATACCAAAGTGACTTAAAACTCCTTCATGAATCCTATGGAGGACAGAAGCCCTCCATACACAACACTGCACATACACAAACACAGCAATTTTAGTTGGGTATTTGGCACTTTTCTGAAGTAAGTCTTCAGAAGGAAAAAAAATCGTTGAAATGAGTACTACAGATGAAACAAGAAATAGGACTAGATCACATGATGTCATAGAATCACAGAATCACCAGGGTTGGAACAGACCTCCAAGAGCATCTAATTCTAACCATCCACCACTAATATTTCCCCACTAAACCACATCCTTCAGTACAACAACTAGAAATTGCTTGAATACCACCAAGAACGATGTTCCCGTCCAAGCCACAGGCTACAAGTTTTCCCTGGAGACAGTGATAGTGTCAAAGGTTTTACTGAAGTCCAGGCAGACTTCAGACAACAGCCCTTCCCTCATCCATCCAAGAGGGTCTCTTGATCATAAAAGTAGATTCCCTGGCACTGAGGCCAACCTGACAGGTCTGAAGTTCTCCAGATCATCCTTACAACCCTTTTTATACATGGGAGTCTCACACTGGCAAGCCTTCAACAGCCACTCTGGTTGGCCAGGACCATTTAAAGATGGTGGAAGGTGGCTTGGCAATTACTTATGCTAGCTCCCTCAGCACCCTCAGGTGGATCCCATCTGGCTCCCTGGACTTGTGACAGGCTGGGTGGAATAGTAAATCTCTTAACCTGAATTGTTTAGGGTTTATTCCACTCCCCTTCCCAGACAACTTCCACATCAGAGAGTAGAGTACCAGAGGGATAGCTGATCTGACTTTTAATGACAGATGTAAAAGAAGGCATTGAGAACTTCAACCTTTTTCCTTATCCTCAGTGGTAACATTCCCTGCTATATCCAGTGAAGAACAGAGATTCTCTTTAGCAGTCCTCTTACTGTTTATATATTTGTAAAAAAAAAAAAGCCTTTTATTCTCTTCCAATACAGTGGCCAGGTTGAGTTCAAGCTTGGCTTTTTCCTTTCTAATTTTCTCCCTACATATCCTAACAAAAATCTGTACTCTCCGTGAGTTGCCCATCCCCTTCTTTCATAGGAAGGGGACTCTTTTTTTCCTGCAGTCTCAGAAAAAGTTCCCTGTCCATCTACAAGAGCCTTCTTTCCTGCTGGCTCATCTGACAGCCTAGCTTGGTCATGAGCCTCTCAGACCTAATTCCTGAGGAGCAACCAGCTTTCCTAGACTTCTTTCCCCCTCAGGACTGAAGCCCAAGGGATACTCCCTACCAGTGTTCTGAATATTTTAAAGTCCACCCTCTGAAAGTCAACAGTAGCAGTTTCGCTGACCTTCTTCCTGACTTCATCAAGAACAGACAACTCTACAGTTTTGTGGTCACTCTGCCTAAGATAGCTGCCAAACTCCACATCTCCATCGGTCCTTTTCTGTTTGTGAACAGCACATCTAGCAGGGCAGGAAGGCTCTTGTACTGGCTGCATCAGGAAGTTACCTTCCTCGTCCTTTCTAGTATGCGGTTGATCATTTTTTGTTGCAGTGTCATGGCAGATAACTTGCTTAACAGCAGGGAGCTGAAAAGATGTGAATGTGTCGTTCAAGTACAGGCATTCTGCAAATCCTCAAAGGCTGAGCTGTCAAGAAAACATCTCAACCTAAAGTCATCACCACCCAAAGCACCAGTCTATGTTACTACAGTGAGTTTTATCACAGACATTAAAGTGATTCACTATACAGAGACGTACATTCTCCCTGACATATAATGCCTTAACAACCTCAAAGCATCCATCTAGCTCTAACAACCTGATCAGCCAAACATGTCTGGATTGCCATACTTCTACACATTTATTTTGGAGGAACTTATACCATTAGAAAATGTAATGGCAACAGCAGAAATTATTTAAAGCAATGCAGGAGGTCATTCTGAAATCTGGAAACATTTTATGGTATCTGACTTACATGCATGGCTGATTCTGATTTCACACTTCAACCTTTTTCCCCTGCACTCAGATTTGAACTTAATGCTCCACTTACAAGGTAGAAAGCAAATACTAAAATTTCTCTTTTTTTTTTTTTTAGTAGAGATGAGTATCTTTATGAACAAGAAATTCTAACAACGTACCTGTGAGTTAAGACTTAGTCTCTTTATCAACCTTCTTATCTAAGCAGCTATAGTGTCATTTCTGCTTCTTGTTCCAGCAAGCAGAAGATAACAGCATACCCTCCACTTTCATTCCACGCTGGCCTGCTACAAGAAAGAACCAAGTGCCTTCCAGATATCAGCCAAGTGCTTTTTTCATTTATTTTCTAGGTGAAGGAAGCTGTGGGAAAACAGGGTCTCACAGACGCTCTTTTATAATTTGGGTTCTTGGAAAACAAAAGGAGTAACAGAATTAGCAACCACAGAAAACCAGAGCAGAAGAGCCATTTAACTCAGACAATTTACTACTGGTGCAACACTGCCCGGCCATCAGCCACCACAGAATATTCAAAATAACATGTAATGCAGAACTAACATATTGCCTTCCATGCCTGTAACAGAGCTTACATTCTGTCTCCCTTCCTCAGTTCTTTTTTGTCAAGTATGTTTAAAGACAAGAGCTTGCAAGAATATCAGAAACCTAGAAGCAACTCCCAACAGCTCAAGGGAAGTCTTACACCTTTCCATTTGGTCTTGCAAAGCTAGGAAGCAACATGCCCTGCCTCAGAGACTAAACTCCACTGAGCCACTTCCTTCTTACAGATAGTTCATTTTTGAAAACTGCTGTGGTTGTGAAGAAAGTGTCAGCAGGGTTTTGGATGATGTGCTTTCTATGCACATTCATCATCCCACAGAATTAATCAACTAAGCTATCACAAACCAGCCTAGAACCCTTCTAATCTCTTTAGCAAAGAAAAATAAGAAAGCCACACACTAGTAAGAAATTATTTAAGCTGTTTCACTCCTCACACTCTCACACTGCCAATGCCTCCTCTCTTCCAAACAGCCCTCATCTAAGCCATCTGCTTCAACTGTTTCTATGCATATACTTGTCTTTGTAACACCCAGGAATCCTAGTCATAGCATCGGAACCCACTACGCTAGATGATCTCTAAACAAAGGCAGAAAAGTTACACCCACAAACATACATAACAAAACAAAAATAAAAAAAAACCTACAAGACAAGCTTGTCCCAAGCAGTTCACTTTTCCCCTGTGACCACCTCTTCCCTGAGCATCTCCTGTGAAAAGCATGATGAACGCACATCACCACGGAAATTGCGGCCATCAAATTAATTGTCAGACAAAACAAATCTAGTTTGTGCTTGCTGTTTTTATATACCCTGATTTCAATCATGCTCCAAATGCAATCTGAGAAATCTGGAGCAGAAGAGAAGCAAACACCATTTCACACTTTCTACTATGTTACATTAGAGAGTTGTTTTTTACATTCTCAAAAAACAAGACCCCCCCCCAATCCCCAACAACTACAACTTTCTTAATTTGCTAGGGAAGGTATTTCAGAAGAAGTAAATTGTCGCTATTAGGATCTGGAAGCCAGATTCAAATGAATACTACTCTACAAATCCAATGTTGACTATTATTACCCAACTGCTATGTACACAATAAGAAATCATCACAACTTTCACTGAGTATCAACAGAAATCATCAGACTTCTAAATAATGCCACAAACACTCATATGAAAGAACTACCATGCTATGCCAAGTAGTAGTTAATACACGGAGGCTCCACTGCCAGGCCTTCATATTTTCAAAATTACTAACTAAAACTTAATGCAAGCATACGAGGGAGAGATAAAAGAAGGGATACACAGCAAGATTCTCCCATTCTGCAAAAGAGCATTCACATAACTCAAAGAGGGAGTTTACTCATGTACACCATCAACTTCAGAAAAGAGAAATATTGCTCTGGAAAGGAGAAAAAGAATGCATCTTCTTCCAATTAGCAGCCTCTGCCTTATTTACTCTGCAGATGCTCTGAACAGTTCATTTTTCACCAATACCACAATAACTGTGTCACATGCTTGCAATTATCACCATGAGACAAGTATCATCTTCATCATTCTGCAGATGGTTAAGATGAGAGACAGCCTTGCCTTAGGCCACAATGAGTCAGCATTAGAAGTAGGATTTCATTTCTCATTCCTCAACTCCTTCCTTCAGACAGTAAAGTTTTACTGCTCCCACTATCTTAAGAATTGATATCTTGACTTGCCAAAGTGGATCTAATTAAATAGATCTAGAAAGCAGGAAACAAACAAGTGCTCACCCACAAAAAATAATAATAGAAAAAAAATAGCCCAAGTAAATTAATAAGTTGCTCGATAGAAAATAAGGATATAGAAGAACTCATTCCTATTTGGATAGCTACAAAGCCACTCCCCTGCCTGCAGCCCCAGCTTTTGCTTTCATTACATCTATAACTTCTCTTATAAAGAAAGTGCCAACCCCTTTCCCCTTAAGGAAACAAGCCTATCTGTGCACAGGTCATCTACATTACCAGCAAAAGACGGTCAACCCAATGTTCATGCACCTTCAGCTTCACTTTTGGTTTCCAAGTACTGACTGCATCAGCACTTCATTTTTAGCAAAACTTATGTAATAAATGGAAGAAACTTGAGTATTTCAGGACTCTCTGACAACACCTGTTTCTTTCTGATGACAGTGACAATTTACAGACTGTTCATCTCTATAGTTCATCTGCAGTGGACAAACTGGAGACTGAACTGCTAGCCTAGCAAACAACGCACATTCAAAATGAAGGTTCTGTTTTTGGTTTTTAATGTAAAATGTGCTATTGTAGAAATAAATACTTCAGTTTGACACTCCGATTCACTCTTTCCAACACACATTTAAGAGGGCAATTGCCTTGCACATGACTGAGCAGACAAGCTTGCAGTATTGATGTAGCAGTGAAGTTTCAGCCAGCTGATTTAGGGCTTTGATGTGGCTCAGGCTGTAGGAGCATCCCTGACACAGTGCAACAATGTCTCTGCTGACAGAAACAGCAGGAGTCCTTACAGCTGCAGGCTTCAGCTGGTCCACTTCAAACTGCAGTCTCTGCGGTAGGGTTTCAGCATTAGACAGTTCTGCCGGCAGTGGGAAAAAAAGGGCCTAAAAGGGATATTGTAGACAATATTTAAAGCACTGCAGACTGGACTTCTTCCCCTTTAAGGGGCAGAGGATAAGTAGCAACTGTTTTCGTTGTCTCTGCAATAAGAGGAATTAAGGAATTCTCAAGGACCTTGTATCATCTCCTTCAGCTTTGCCACGATGATACCTGTACTCCTGCAATGCAAGCGAGTGCACAAACACACACATGATGCACAGAAACATTCTCCTCCTACTTGCAAAAAATAAAAATAAAAATAATAAAAAACATAGCTATGCATGGAGAGCTGGAAGTGGAGGGGGGAAAACATTAATCAGCCTGCTCCAAAAAGAACTCTATAAGAAAAACTGCAGTTACACTACTCCAGGATCCCAGGCGAAAACTGCTGTAGGAGAGGAATGAGGAGTGAGAAGACTGCCCAGGCTGGTAAAATACCACTAGGTCTTACTTCACATTATGGCTTTAGAGGCCTGGTGATCAGTCCACATCTGCCTACATTGTGCTAGGGGCCACTTCAACAGCTATGACTATCTAGGTGCTGTGCACCTTCAAAAGCACATAGGTGACATTCAGACCAAAGCCTTTCATAAAAGGCTGAAGGTTTCCTACTAAGAGAATTCATGACTTACATAAAAAAAAATTCGTCACCCAATCAAGCAATCCAGACAGATTACCAGAGGACAGAAGCCTCTATTAAAAGTTAATATTAGAAGTGTCAGCCAGAGACCCACTGTTGAATAATTCAAAGCAAGAAAAGGTCTCTCCCACCTCTCGGCACCTGCTTTGAGCAATGCTTTGTCAAGATGAAACGACCGGTTCCAGCAATTGATGGCAGCGCTGAATACAGAATGAAGAGGCATATAGAAAATAAAATAAAGCAAAAAAAAAAAAAAAAAAAAAAAGAAAAAGAAAAAGAAAAGCTGAGCTGCATAAGGCTCCTGAACTCGATGGCTGGAACCGGGGGAAACTGTTTTTAGCAGCTCTGTCTGAAAGTCTTTCTGTGCAATTGCAAGAGGACTGGCAAACAGCAGTCTTCCACATTCACAGTGTCACCCTGATAAAAAAAATAATAATAAGCCTCCACACCCCCCCCCCAAAAAAAAAAAAAAAAAAAAAAGCCAGCTCGAAGTTTCAGAACGGAGGATTTAAGATACTCTTTCAGAGAAACACAGTTTGTTTGGAACTACAAGCAAGCTCCAGAGCAGTCATTTTCAACATTTCTTCTGTCTGTGACTAAGTTATGCTAGCCATTCCTCCTTCACTTCACAATTATGTCCACCTAGTAAAGTCTCAACACTTTCAGGCCTAAAATATTACCCTTTCAACTTTCCAAGCCTGGCCTGCCCACTATAGTTTCTTTCTCCTCTCCTCAGTAATTAACAGAAAACAAACCAGGAAGCAGCTTAAGAATTTGCCCAATGTTGGCTGAGTTATCACCACAATTTCTGTGAATCTGATCTTCATATTGCGTCATAACAAAAGCTGAAGCAACTACTTGATAAGGAATAAAAAACTGATAGTAAAACTCACAACAGAGAGAATCAGGAGGAGCTTATAGTTTTTTCTCTCTGCTAAAGATTTTGCTGAGGCCCATCCAAGTTTCTCTCACCCTCCTCATAAAATACAATCTTTCAGAGCTCTCTGCATAGGAGCCAATACGTCACTGTTGGCAAAACTTCATCTTGTTCGAGAGAAACCACTATCCTAGCAGCCCGCAGGACTAAAGTGTTCTTTAAGAACATTCAGACATGGCCTTGCAATTAAATCTAAAAACCTGTCATCAGTCTATGCAAGCCTAAATAGGAAAGGTACCAATTACTAGAACTCCCCATTATCCTATACACTGCAAACTTGCAAGAGCACGCACTCTAAAAATTCCAATCGACATCAAATACGGTTCTTTTCATACTGAAGAGCTACAGAGAAGCTGAAAGGAGCGATTTTCCCTGCATACCTCTCTTTTCCATGATTTCATGACTCAATTTCTCAAACCAATCCTATTCAATTTTCTAAATTGTACCAGCTACCTCTGAAGAGAAACCACACAATTATTTAACAAAAACAGAGCCACACAATCTGCTCATTTTGTGTGGCAGGGAGAGTACAGCTATGTTCAGAAGTCTAATCCGCTCGCTCTGCAAAGAAGACACTACTATTTTTACAGGTTTGTGTACAGAGAAAATTACTTCTGGAAGCTGTGATGAATACCAGACAATAAACAACACAAGAACACCTGCAACCAGGACATCCAACTTACATAGGCGTAGAATCAACTGCTCTGTGCTTCAATTAGTAAATTTGTTTAAAAGATCAGCTCTGGCTAGTGAGACAATTCCTCTTTTTCCCACCAAAGCTCAAGATGTTTTTAGACTGAAAACTCCACAGGAGATTTAGATATAAATGAAGAGTCCAGATTCAAAACTCTGGCAGCTATAAAAACCCAAGAATAGCCTCACTGGAATAGTCTAGCTCAGAGAAAAACCTTGCTTAAAATTTATTTATCAGAACCCTACGCTGACTTTTTTGTGGTACAGAAAATAAGACTTCAATTCCAGTCTTCCAGTAATAAGTAGCAAGGCAACCACTCTAACAAACACATATCAAGCTCCCACATTTTGTAAGACTGCACTAAGTATCTGGCCAGAAATCATGCAGGGACTCCTCTCCTTGATTTACAATAAGATATCCGTTCCTCCATGGAGCCCAACAACTACAGCAAGAGAAAATTTATCACTCTGACACACAGTTTGTAGCCTGCAAGAAGTAATTTCCTAACCCCAAAATATGCATGACAGTTAATGAGATTCCAATACAGGCAAAACACAGCACTACAGACATTTCAACTGGTTACAACCCAAACACTTTGTTGAATGCTCAAGTGAAGATGAAAAAACAGGGACAGAATATAACACATTTTCAACGTGAAGATCTACAACCTGGCTAAGTCTGGGAATGGAACACTAACCACTGAAATACATTTTAAAACATCTAAATTAGAGGCATTACCAAAACCATTTCTAATTCCCAATTTCAAGCGTGTTGAACTCGAACATCAGAATTGAAAAAATGTTTTTCTTCTTTTTGCATCATAAACAAAAGGAGTGCTTTCTGTTTCTGCTATGTAGCTAAATAAATCCTTTCAGACTCAGAGGGCCAGATGCTCAATGTTTCATACAGCTGCTATCTCCCAACAAAACAATTTCCAACTACGTTTCCTTAAAGTATGCTCACAGTAACATTTTTAGTTCCAGGAAAAGTGATACAGAAGTCTGAAGATTCTAACTGGAAGACGTAAATGTATATAGTCCAGCAATTTTTTATTTTTATTTCCCAGAATACAGAAGTGCTAAGCTGTTAACGCTCCTCCCTGCACCAAACATACACACGACCCTACTTCTTCCATAGGAAGAAAACTTCCCTTAACCCTTCCTGAAAGCAATTAAGTATTTTTCTTGGGGTCTCCTACAAACAATTCAGCATTAAGCAGACACTATGTGTGGAAACTGCGCTGAAGGAGATTGAGCACCTCACCAGCAACTGCACCACTCTAACAGAAAGATGTCTGACAAACCAATGCCAGATCTTCATTAGTTTTGGTTATACTGGACAAGCTACAAACACAGAAATGTTTTATAGTCATTTAATTGCTTCAGAAACCCCAATGCTTTTCTTGCCTTTCTCAGAGGATGTAAATCAAGACATCATGGCCCATGTTTATAAAAAGCCTTCTCCATTTCTTCCCACCCACCCCCTTTTACCTTACAAGATGAAATTAAAATAGAAAAAAGTACTAATGAATCACATACACTAAAGAAAGGGTCAGTTCTTAGCTACCTAAAATAAAAGCACAAGTGTTTTTCTCAGAAAACAAATGTATCTCACCCACGTCTGTACCAATATCATATTTATCACCTCTTCCACTGATCAGGAAAAGATGAACAGCTGGATCTCTCCTGGAGAGATTAAAACAGAACTAGAAATGAGAGCAGAACTGCCCTAACATAACAGCCTCCACTCTTCTCTGAAGGGATGAAATGATGACACCAATGGGAAAGGACCAGGCCTTGTCCAGCACTGTCCAACCTAGCTCTCCATCCTTTCACAGCACTCAGTGAGAGGAGAATACTTCCCAGTACCTTTCTGTTGGCACTCTCATATGACAGCAGAGATGCTTCCCTGCACTTCCATTTCTGAAGTAGGGATCCACATAGTCACAGATGAGACATTATCTCTGACAATTTGTGCAAATCCTCTGCTTGTGGTAGAAGGCAAAAGAAACTGTTCTGAAGATCCAGAGGACCAGCTCAAGAACATACAGTCACTGATAAAAACAGTTTAGTTTCACAAGTCTTCAAATCCCCTAGCAGGGGACACCAGGAATTCCTTTAACCTTTCTTTTTTAAAGCTGAACCCAATCTGAAAGGAACAGGATTTCCACTCCTATTGTCAACAACTTCTTCTCAGGATAGCTAATCAGCACTTAAAAACTGCTGATTAGAGATCAGAGCTAAAGAGTGCGCTCTCATTGTTTTCAGCCTCTCTGACAAGGAAAATCTGACTGATTTCCAGGAATGCTACAGGATGAAAATTCAGGGTGAAAAAAAAAACAAAAAAACAAAAAACAACAAGACACCGCATAAAAACAAAACATCCACCACACTGAACCACCTCTGAACTAGGTGCTAGACTGTGGAAGCCTACAATAACTAAGAAAAAAACCTAAGCACTGAGGTTGGATGTCTCCAGCAATAAAGCATCATTTTATAGTGAGATCCACAGCTTATCACAACCATCCCAGGCTGGGGAGCAAGAACTAGATCACTCCAGGTTGCCAGCTGTGGAGTCTGAAGCCCAAGTCCTCTTTCCCTCAAAGAGATGCACACTTGAAAGCTGTGAATTTCTAGGGAAGCCAAGGTTCTTGCTGTAAGAAGTTGCTTAGTAGGCTCTGCATCTTTTGGAAAGCATGATGAAATATTCATTTCTGGTCTGTGCAAGGCACCCACTGTGCCACCTTCATGCCTATTAGTTCTTGTGTAGAGTAACTGCTAAAGAAAAAAAAAATAACAGAACACCGGAATGGAGGAACCCCAATTCCCAGCTATTAAGCAGTTTTTGTGAATGATATCAGGAACCATTTCCCTCTTCCCCAACTACCACAATCAATATTTTTTGAATCAGAACTGTACATAAATTAATGTTTAAGATTCGTGATAAAGGAATGGCACATTCTCATCACCTCGACTGCTTCTGGAAGACAAATCTGTTGTGTTGTTCCACAGTTACTGAAGACATGGTGACAATCCACTGAAGAAATGAGCATCAAGACTTCAGGTTTCAACTGCCATGATGCAGAACTCTTGAATGATCACTAATGCCTTAAGAGCAGCAAAAGGTTGTCCCGTGCCTACTGTGCACGTACAATTCCTGATCAGTAAAGATCATCAGTAAGGAAGACAGAGAGAGAATCACTCAGACAACAGTATGTACTCAGTTCCAGGCCACAGTAGAAGTTAAAAGACAGCTTTCTCGTTAGTGTGCTACATGTATCTTGCCAACCAACACCATCCTCCAAAAAACAGTACAACAAACTTCCACAAGGTCCTATTACACGGAGACCTCTGCTAGAGAGATTGAGGAGAGCAAACAGGAACAAACCTGTATCATACTCTTCTGCGTGAAGTGAGGGCACAAGCTCCCTCCTCAGCCTGGATAATATCCAGGAAAGACAATGAAAAGGATGGAAAAGAAAGAAGCAGAGAATGGCTCACTTTTAAGAACTCAAGTGTCCTCTTTTACCCCAGTAATTACAGAACACAGCATTCATTCATCCAGAAGAGAAGAGTACAATAGCTGTTTGTTATCATCTGTGTTACAATCTAGCATTTATCTAGGCCTGCCACAAGCAGAACAGTGCAAAAAGCTTAAGGAAGAACTCGAAGTCCCACTAGCAATAAGAAATTACAGGCAAGAGAATGAGAACCAGGATTGATGTCCTGTCCACAACTCACAATTTAACCACTTTGGAATCTATTTCTTGAGCCCATATTTATCCAAACCTCAACTAAGCAACAGGCTTCACTGGTCAGAGAACAAACCACAGAAAAGCACTTAAATAATTATAATCTACTGCATGTCAGGGAAATCTGTGTCCTAGGGAAGAGAGGCACAGGCTTGGTGAAAAATAACACCCATACACTTCTTCATTAGAAATAATCTATCGCTACAAGCTCAAAAGTCTGTAACCAACAGAAATAAAGAAGTTAACGTTTCTGTTTACACAAGAACCTTTTCTTCTGATTTGGTCCCTTACCAGATCCTCCACAATGGCATCTAACCTCAAATTTTAAAAAGCAACAGGTGTTACCTTCCTAAATCCTTCACAGCAGAGGGGTTCACACTCTCACTGCTGAATCATCCTGATGCAATACCAATTCAGATTTTCCTAAACCAAAGATTTTCACATACTAGTAGAAATCTGGCCTGACATTCACTTTATTTCAAAACTACCACCAGATTCACCTGTACTAGGGTTCAAACCAAGCAGACCGCTATCAGACATTGCCAGATAATTTTAGAAAGCATTTGGTTGACTGCCTAAAACAAACAGCGCATTACATTTTATAAGCTGCCTTGTTTATGGTGAAGACTAAGGTGGAGAAGAGCTAGTTAAACCAGTGAGCAGCCAACTGCCTCATCACTTGCCTTCCCAAGCTTCTGTGGAAAGAGCAGTCCAATAACACTGAGGTACTGCAATGGAAATAGGAAAATGCAGCATCTACCTCACGCTACAGAGATCCACGTCCTATCTTCAGAGGATAATTGAAACAAGATTTCAGAAATACCCTTGAATCACCTCCCGCCCATAAATAGTAAGAAACTCAAACAGCATCAATACATACTTCATCCCTCTTCTCTATTGCAGAAACACAACATTGGTAAGCACTTTTCTAGACATACTCTGTACCAAAGGATGAGACCGCTGTTCCACTTAGTGTACTGATGTTGTTGTTTTTAAATAGTGCACGCTGGCTAAAGAAATGTAATCAGCTGAACACAAATACTTGTTTGGACTCCTGCAGAACAGCAACATGTATTTTTCCAGAGGGGCACATTGGGTTGAACATGTAATTACTGGTTTGAATGTGAAATTACAAGCCTAGCTGTAACAATACGAATAAACTAAGCCTGCGCTGTTCAAGTTGCTCATGCTTAGCTTTCCAAGTTTGACTCCTGAAGCCAGAATTACATTCACAGAAGACAAACTACTTTTTCTATATGGTCAGAAATATAAACAATTTTAAGCAAGTTTACAAATCCTGAATATCAAACTCAAAAGTACCCTTAGTCAACTCAAAAGTTTCAGCTCAGGCACAGAAGTTTTATTTCCCTTCCCAGCACTTACGCTTCTCAATAGCTTACTATAACAATCACAGCACTAACAGACATGGCACGGGATGGAGCCCTGGGCAGCCTGACCTTCCGGGCAGTAACCCTGCCCAAAGCAAGGGGTTGAAACTGGCTGTGCTGCAAGGTCCCTTCCAACAGAAGCCCTTCTGTGATTCTACAGTCTGCATCACCAAAAACACATTTTATTGTTTTTTTGTTTGTTTTCAAAGTATGGCAAAACTTTCCCACTAAGTTCCTTTTCCTAATTAACTCCCTTCTTGTCAAAGTCCCAAGATCTCCTAACACTCTCTTCACTAAAAACTTTCTGCCAAGTAGCAGTCATATATAGCTTCGGGAGAGAGTTGTCTGTACTTTTATTTTTCCTCTGAAGAAATAAGTCCACTCTGAGCCAAATCACCTGCAGCCATAGCTCTTACTAAGTAGGGCATTCTGCAATATAGGTACAATTTCCATACTGTATTTTCATCTAGGACAAGTATTTGCAGCAGTACATGCTTACAGATCTTTAATCAAGTCCATCCTCTGCGTTTCATTGTACATCCAAAACAAACTACTTCTATACTTATCAGTAATTCAGCTCCAGAAGCTTTATGAGAAAACCATGACTTCATACTAAACCTGTGCAAGGGTCATCTCCCCACTGGCAAAATTATATGCCCAAAAGAAGAGTTCTACTCTTCTGGAGTCAATTCTTGGATAATAAAATAAATCTAGAAGAAGAGTCTGAGAAATGTCTGATACACATGAAGTCATACTCAGTACTTGTTGGTGATCCCTCCAGAAGCCACTTCTGAGCACATGAAGGGCAAGGAACTGACTAGAGACAGGCAGCAGTTTTAAAGGGGTTAAGTTGCACCTAACTAGCCTGGCTTATTTTAGGGCAAGATGAAGGTCTGTGCAGAGTGTATGTTGCTTATTGTAGTTTAAGCAGGCTGTTTTGTTTGGTCTCCTGCCGCATCCTCAGTTTGGTGACAATAAATGGACAATAAGGCACTGTACCAATGGGCTCAAGGACTGAGATCAAAATTCATCTGTATCCAGTTTTGGGATTTCCACTACAAGAAAGATATTGACATACTGCAGTAAGGAAAGAGGGTCACCACACTGATTACAAGGCTGAAACGGACAGCTGACACAGCAGGAAAGGCTTAGAGAACCAGGGGAAGAGAAAGCAGAGACTTTACTACTCTCTGCAGTGGCCTAAGGGTAGCTGCAAAAACAAAGGATCTTCTCAAAGATCCACAGTGACAGCACAAGAGGTGCACAAGTTAAGACATTGGAAGCTTTAATGAGACAGTAGAACAAGCTTTTATATTATGAGGGTAGTCAGATACCAAAAAAGAAAGGCTGTGCCACTTCGGTACTTGGAGATAGCCAGAACTTGACAAAGCAAAACCCTGAATAAGCTCTAATCTAAACAGACTTGCTCTGAGTAGAACAGTAGGACCAAACGAGGCCCAGAAGTCATCCTGCTACTACCCTCCTTGCTTTGCCTGCTGAAAGGGATAGCCACAAAAAAAAAGTATAAAAGAAATAAATTGTGAAAATGGACAGCTCTGCTTCGAAGATATACAAACCCATCTTGTTACACATATGTTAAATATAATAAACTGAAGGAAAAGAAGAGCTCAAGCATAAAAAACCCACAGACAACACCCTCAACTGTCTGCATACCAAAGAACGATTAAATTAAGCATCCTGAAAGGGCACATATTAAATAAAATGTAACACGGAAGCTTTTAAACTGACAGCAATGTCTTATGTTTAGGACACACATCATGTGTCCTTAAACTGTTCAGTTTAGGAGACTTCAGTTCCCCTCCTTCTTGTTTGCATCAAAAAAAAACCAAAAAAAAAAAACCAAATCCAAGATTCAAAGCACCAGAAGTAAGTGAAGTCATGGCAGTGTTCGCTGGATGGAGGCCAGGATCTCACATATCCACTCAAGCTTGCATCTCTCGAGACACTGTTTGTTCCTACCATAATTGAGTTGCTTTCTATGCAATGAGAAGGTGAATCAATTACATTCACCACCACACAGACAAGCTTTAAGTATTCTCTCAAGAGTTCAGGATTTGTGCAACGATACCTTCAAATATTTATTATTTTTTTTCTTCCTCCACCTCTCCCTTCCTCCTTTTTAAGTAAAGGGTACCATTTCAATTCTCTCATCCTGGAAACACAAACCAATGACCATTCAGGTGTTAACCCATGAGGCTCAGGCAGCTGGCCCTGCCTACCTGAAGTGCAAAGCAGACAGCATCAGATAAAACTGACATCTAAGCTTTACAGAAGACCATACAGAAATCCATGCAACAAACAACCATCAACTCAGACATTAATTCAGAGCCTCCATCAAACTGAAGGGTTAGTTTTTTATGCAGCATTACCACTGCTAATTCCATGGTAATTCATAATATTTTAGAAGCTAATATTCCACACTTTGCAGCAATGCTGTCTTATTGCTGAGAAACAGAGCTACAAATTGAACCAAATCACTGCAGCAGGATATCAGGTAGCTTCCAGCAGGACTTATCACACTGCATTTCTTCAAATGGGATGCATAGGTTACCGTAGCTCACAAATAGAAAAGCCAGATTGGAGAGACATTTCTGCACTCTATCATGCATCACATTTAATATTGAGCTTTGTCTAATCAGAAGTCTGAATACCAATCCTCAAGCATTTCCTGACACAGTCCCACATATGCAAGGATGTACACTGTAAGACAACATGCCCAGGTATTATGCTATTTTTAAGTCAACATTTCAGCTAGAGAAAGCAGGCACAGCTTCAAACACTTCAACCTGTATGTTAAAGATTTCTCCCTTTAAAATGACCACTGAATTCATCTGTATTTAAACATTAAACATCACTACTATCATAACTATCACACAACCTAGTACCATTTCTATTGCAGCAGATATCCAATTTTTTTGAACTTGTGAGCTGTAGTAATTAGATAAAACACACTATTCATGCTAAGAGACACCCTAGGCAGATAAATCCCAGTCATTATAAAGATTTGATAGCTCTTTATGAAAGCATGCACAAACTATTCCGAAGAACATGTCAAACATCTGTAAGAAAAAACAAAGGGTAGCTGCTCAGAGGGAAACAGACTAGCATCTCAATCCATACTGATCTATCCTCCGTCTCTGAGGATAACGTTTACAGAATTGGAAGTCAAGTGTTAACTCATGAATTAAGGAGTGTCTAAATGAGGTCATCTAGAACAGCCAAACATCAGCTTCACAAGAAACAGATCTTTTTGACAGAATGGAGAGTCACTTGTTGAGATCCTCCAGCTGAACTTTCTGCTATTAAAACCTGCTTCCTGTGCCTCCTCTGAAGTAGCAGAAATGGAGAACAAGAGCTGTACAGGAGACGCCGTTATGGATAAAGCCATGGTCAACTCCAGTACACAAGTGACTCACAGTGTACCTCTCAACTCCCTTACTTCAATGAAATAATTGCAGAACAAGAGAGGAACTACAATAGCCGTGTGCTGGAGAACAAACCCTGCAGCTCAGCTGCAAATTACTGCTGCAAAAACAGACTGAAACCCAAATACTTGTGCAAGGTTTTCCAATGTTCCATAAACTTATTTCAAATCTCTCTGGGACAGTTGTTCAACTCTGGAATAGTTAATTTATTCCAAAGACAGAACTGCATATTCTAAAAATACCGAATTAATCTATTAACCTAGGCAGTTTTGCTTAAAACAGCTTGAAATTTTGCACATTCAAATTCATACAGACCAACCTGGACAGAAATATATATTTTCATGCAGAAACGCTAATGAATCTCAACTTTTAATTCACAGGAGACTTGGTCTCCTAATCACCAATACAAACATTAGTAACTCAAAGAGATTTTTCTCTCCAACATGCAGCCCTCACATCTAAACTAAGAGTTTTCTTTTTAAGTATTTGATATACTACAAGAACAACCCAGGGTAGGAGCCCAACCAAGTCAGCAGTCCTTAGGCCTGTAAGGGCACTTCCTACCTAGTTTCTTTTTCATCAAGTATCCTGTCTTCCCTCAGCTCCAGAAATGGTTCTTCTCTTTTTTCTTCTTGGAAGAATCTCATAACAGTCTCTCCAATTCTGCCTCCAGTTATTTCTGCATTATATCCAGCCAACTTCCACATACACACAGCTTCTTTGTGAGGAATCAGTTAAGTAAGGAAGCTTTCACAAATCCAAGAGATCATGCTCATCTGCTTTCTGCAAGCAAGAATTCTACACAGTTCTTGATGACAACAATTTACTTCCAACTCCAAAGGAGTCTGTACAGCCTCTATGCAGTAAGCTCATCCCTTTAACTCATATCAATTAGTTTCCTCCTCCTTAAAATAACCCTAGCAGAAACCTAAAATCTACTGGGAGATATTTTCAAGTCCACACTTGCCTCAGGGATGCATCTGCCCTATCACACTGATAACAAAGGATAACATTTTAAGCACCAAATGCATCCAGCAGAAACAAGACAGTAGAATATATTTCTCTATATTCCATCTTGGAGCAATTAATTCAAGAGTCTCATTAGAGAAAGATACAGTGAGATATCTGCTAGTGGCAAAACTAACTATCCAGAAATCCTTGTAAGTCTTCTAGGTTATTTTAACTCTCCTTGAGTACAAGACTTATGCTGCACAAAGGCTTTGAGATCAGCAGGAAAGAGCAAAAAGTCAGCTTATTCTTACTGAAACAAGCACGCAGGTTCAATGCTAATAGCCAGGACAGACAAAGGACAAAGAAGAGAAAGTGAAATTGAGTTTAGGAAGCACTTTCACCTTTGCCAAGCCAATCTGATGCCACTTGGTACCTGAATACCTTGGCATGTCATTGCTTCATTTCCTCTGAGCTAAGTCCATGCTCTTCATCAGCCTGAGACAGCTAGACCTTCACCTCTGACCACAAGGAAAATGGCTCTGTATATCTACAGACAAGATATTTGTCTGTGTCACCAAATCTATTACCCTCTACAGATAGAGGGCATCTAGATATATATATATTAAAAAAAAAAAAAAAAAGGTTAAAAACACTAGACAAACCATTATTTAAGCCACATTAAGTAAACATCTATAGAAATATTTATGCAATTAAACAACAACTCCTAAAGAAGAGAACTCTTGGTTCAGAGGGGTCACTGCAAATCTAACATCCAGGGAAATCCTACTTCCTTTTTACCTATACAACTTATCCCTCATAAAAGGGGCAGCACCTGAAGAATTTCACTTATGGGTACCTAAGCATTACCATGACAACCAAACTTACCTGGTTTTAATATCTTAGTTTTATACTTGTCTTTCTGTTCCTTCACAGGTACGTATATATGCACACAACGTTCCCTAAAAATACAGTGGCAGGCTGCTACACATTCACCCCTCTATTACTAAGTTTCAGAAAGTTAAACAGGTTCACTCTCCTACAGCAGTTTTGGTACATTTTAGTTTAATGGCCTTAAACACTGTACAAGAAACTAAAGCCATGCTGTTGATACCAGTACAGTAGGTAGCAGGGAGCTTTTTGTCCCTCCAAAACTCTCCTGTTAAGGCATTTTGTACACTGCCTTCCTCCTCCCTCAGCTATTCAAAATGAAAAGACAGGACAAAGTCTTCAAGCTAATCAAGATCAATAGGTTTAAAAACCACAAAACGAAGCACTGTTATACAAGTGACAAACTACATCAGAGTACAGGGGGAAAAGGAATAAGCAAAATGAGAAATTAGTCACCAATTACTTCCTGTAGGAAAGGCAAGAAGAAACAAAAGCAAGCTACTAAATGCATGCAGTAGATCTACGGTAGTAGCTAGAAGTTAGAGCGGAAATACTTTTCAAGCAATCTGGTATTCAAATGCTTTCCAAACTGTGGGTTTCTCATTTTTTTGTTTGTTTGTTTTCTGTTTGTTTCAAAAAAGGACACCGCCGGAAACACTAACAAGAGAACTCAGATACAAAATTCAACTTCCCAGATTCAATCGCTTCAGGGAAGCTTCAGAACACACATGCCTATCATTTACCAGCTCGATCTCCTGCTCTCCAAAGAATTGCTGACTGGGCTTATAGCCATCAACAGCAACCATGGTTGTGGTTACCATGTAACACTGGAGTTCAAGACCCATCTGTAGAGACCTTGAGCAGTACACTGGACTAGAGACCATCTCACGTCCCTTCCAGACAGTCCACCCACCCTCTGCCCTTGTGATCACCAAAGCCTATAGTTTTAAAAGAAAAATGTCCCCTGTCCCGTACACAGCTTTCCCCTAGCACCACCACCAAACCAGGGTACGTCCCCTACCACGGAACAGAAAATGCGGCCTCCTCCAAGGAAAGGCCTTCTTTTTCAAGGAACTGTTGCAAATATCTGCCTGATAATCAAGACTGCCTTTCATGGAGTAAAATGTAAACTCAGTGACGGCAAAGTAATATCACCGCCCATTTGTCTCCAAGGCAGCCTAATTCTGAAGACCTCATTACAAGCGGCTGAGAAACTTTGAGACAGGCATACTCCTAACAAGTGTTCACTTGTTAAGAGTTGAATCACGTTTACTGCTTACATTTCAGTTCAGAGATGGCTCAAACTACATTGTGTTACATGGAGTGAAAGCACTGAGTTTTAGATCATGTTCAACATCAGACATTTAGGTCGAGATCAACTCTTCCTTAACCTCCATTCTGCCAGCATGTAAAGCAACTCCCACCCCAACTTAGTATATTCTTTTCTCAGTAACCTGTAGTGTTTCCTCTGACATTCACACACATTCAAGGAAGAGGACCCAGGACCAGAATATGTGCAGTGCTTCTGCAGAGATTAGTATACCCGTGTCTCACCCTATTTTAAATGAACACTTTAACCGATACTATCAAAGTCTTTTCAATTAGGCTCCTAATGGAGAAGAAAGAAGACAAAGGCACAGCACAACACCTTCCCTCCTCCTGCATGCAAACAGAACAGCTGAAAGAGAACTTACATGTTTATTTTTATGCTGCAGCATTACTTCATAAATGGCCAGTTTACACAAGATGATGAAATCTAGAGAATCCTCAAACAGAACTAAGACAAGGTTGTTTTAATCCAACAACAAAAATAAAACACTACAAATCATAAATATGACAAATACCTCCTGAACTATACATTGGTAAAGCTGTATCTTGCAAAGCCACACAAGTCAACTTTACATTTATCCTTGAGATCTGCAGGTAACACCCTAGAAGTTGAATGGTACACCATGCAGGTATAGAGGGAAACAACAGTTTATCCTAGCTGAAATAGAGAACTGCAGAAGATTTAACAGAAATTATTTGTATTCCTGCAGAACAATCTTCTATCTGGTGCTTTGCTTTCTTTTTCAGCAAGGCAGATCACAAGAACTTTCCTTCCCCTTCCTTGAGAGCTTCTGAGAGGAAAAGAAAGAACAAAGCAGGAGCTCCTCAAGGTATTATGTCCATTTGAAGAGTAAAAAAGTGAGAGATAAGGTATGAACAGTGGCGTAAAATGCTTAATTTTAATCCATCTATTAATATATCAGTTTCTAGTCCTTTAGAGTATCTTCTACCAAAATCTGGATCCAGATAACACCTGTAGAAATGTCAACATGATAGTACCACTACTTTGCAAATTACCCTAAAGCAATTCTCTAATCTGCACCAACAGTTCTACTTTGGAGATGAGTAGGATGGATTGTTTTGTTTACGCCTGGAGCTTAAGTCTTTAAAAATTATGCAAGTAAGGGCACCCAGGCTTAACCTTCAACTTCTGTGCTTAGAAGAGTGGTCTTCTTTATTTTAAACTCCTCCACAACACCAGTTCATTCTTATTATTAAAGGATTTTGAAAATACTTTAGCTATAACAAATCCTATGTAGTAAGACAGTCTTCTATAGAGTTCAATGTATTTCCGAGCACTAAGTGGACACTTAGTAGCATGTGAGCAGTATGCAGGGGAAGCAAAGGAAAGATCAACAACTCCTCAGTGAGAGCTTAAGACGACACCTTCCCTTCACTCACCATAAAAACGCAGTTCCCTTCATTTTAAAAGGGAAGTTCTTCACATACAACTTTTATACATATTTCATTATTCCCCTGCAAGAACTACAACACACAATTACCTCAAACTTCACATAGCAAAGATATTATGAACAATCAGCTTTGTCCCTTTCCATCTTTGCCAGAACTAGCCACAGAACTGCACGCAACTCATCTCTTTTCAACACCCAAATTGTAAAGTCAAATGTGGACGAACCTTGAGATGAAAGTTTCCTCTCGAGTAAAACTAAAGTCACATTTACATAATTAATACAGAATAACGGCTCAGGTTCATTGCATAACTAACTATAGGCTGTAAAACGTGGATTGGATACATGCAGCAGGAGATGTAGGAGGATGCTCACTGAAAAAGGTATCACGTAAATATTTGCACGTTTATTTTTAAGAAGGCTCAAGATAGAAGTCTATAAGAATTCGACAACTGTTGGAAATTCAGGCAAACTCCTAACTTTAGATACTACAAAAATAAGACTGATATTTTAAGAAAAGATGTCACATCACTACCGTTAGTGCATCTGCAGTCCAAGCACAACAGGCACTACATACAAAACATTTTTAATAACAGAATGCAATTGCACAAGAGGGCAGAGGCAGCACTAATCCTTGCTCAGTTATGCAGAAGATGTCCACAGGCACAGTTAATGGTACTGACATTTCTTGGCCTTACTTATGGATCTCTCCATAGCCTTCAAGTATGAAGGCTGGAAAAAGGAGACCATGGAAAGCACTGCCTGTTGAACGCCATACACCTGAGTCCCTAAAAACATGCTTGTCAGGCTCGGTGTTTATAGATAACAGGATATAAGATCTTCAGCTTGAGCACAGTCCTCCATTCAAGAGCCTACAGAAGGCAGCCTTACAGAGGCATGCCCCAGGAAACAACATCTGGCCCATATTTGAACAACTGCACCAAATGCAGCATCAGGTAGCACTTCTAGGGGACTCCAGTGCAAGGTGTCATTACTGTAGCTGTAGATTGAGGATGAGGGAGAAAGAAGGGAAAACAAACAGATTCCTTGATACAACATTCTGCTATCATTCATGGATAAAGACCAGCCACGCTTGGGAAAAAGAAATGCCCCCCATTAGTGGGGTGGAAAAGACTAAGCCAACAGAGCGCAGATTTGTCACCACCACAGCCAATCACCAAGCCAGCCCTGATAGCTGCATCCAAATCAAGATTCTTCTTTCAGAAGTATTATCTCACTCCCATGTGTTTCTACGGGCTGAAAGAAATAACATAACACACACAATTCCTCAAGCCAGAGATCACATACATTTTACATCACCATGCTAAGCAATCTAATAAGTTCAAGACAGGGTCTTTTCTTTTGACAGACATCCAGAAGAGTGAAACAAAAAGCCCGACCCAAAACCAGGCCCTGGGAAAGCTGCTCCTTCACAAGCTTTTCTAGAAGGAGTTCAACTGCTCTGTCCTCAGTACAGAACCCCCTGGAAAGGAAACAGATTTTGTTCCCATTCTGCACAGAGCAGCCCTTTGGCAGTGGCAGGTCAGATTTCCCTGAAGCTGTACAAACACTGATGGGTTCCCCAGGGCCTCTGAGAGCTGCAGTCCAGCACAGTGTATCAGAACTCTCCACAAACAATTAAAAAGAAAAAAAAAATAATCAAGAATCCTTCCCTTGATGGAAAAAAAAAAAAAAAAGAAAGGCTGTATTTAAAGAAAAAAGGCGATCTGTTTTCCTATTTAATTTAAAAATGAGTAAATTTTAAACAGGCAATATGGAAACCAAGAAGGCAGAGCAGTGAGCGAGCAACTGCCCTGCTTCCCTGCCAGGAGTTCTGTATTTGCTTTCAGCCTGCTTTGCACTCCCCCCCCCCCCCCCCAGACTGCCCCAAAAACCACTACAATGGGAACGCAGTTGCCTATGACTGAGGTGTTGTTTTTTTCCTTCTGCAGTTGAAAGCTCACACAGCCAAAAAAACCCGTGGTAAAAAAAAATCCAACAATCACAAATATTTCATCTCAGTAATCTAGATAATTGCCTCTGAGCTTGAAAGCAACACTCTGAAGTCTGATTAAGGTTTAAAGTGTACAAAAATTAGAACAACATACTTTATCATGACTGTTTACCCAGCCTGTTATGAAAGCTTGGCAAAATAAAGCTTTAAGATAAAGACATTAAAACAAGACTTATTTTCCTTCCCTTGTATTAGAGCCCTCTAATTTCTGCCTTTCTGCCCTCTCCTTCATTTTTGGAAACTTGTAATATCCTAAATACGGAATTTAAATCTTTATCTTCACAAATCTAATCTTTCTTCTTTTGCAGGCAGAGGTGAAGGGAAAGGAAAAGCAGAGCCCTTCAAGCAGCAGCTGGATTCCTCAGCAAATTAAAAGCTTCAGGAAAAGGGTTCCACTGAGTTCTTGTAACTAATCGCACGCTGGCTTAGAAGCCAACAGGAGGCTCAGTTTTACAAAAACAAGTGATTAGCAGCCTCTGAAGTTTCAGATAATTTAATCTAGCTATCTGCTAATGCAAGCTATTAGAAGTTCCAACACCAGGGCCACCTCAAACACCTGTGTCAACACAACATAAAGACAGCTCTGGACAAAGGCTAGTTAGAATGGAAGGACGCTCAAGTGCTTCAGACAAGCATGAGGGAGCACTCAACCCAACCTCTGCCCGAAGGTTCCTCAGGGGAGAGGTGAAAGCTCATGACTTACAGTACTGCCCAGCAACACACGGCAGAAACCCAAAAGCTCTCAGACAGCTGCCCAGGGAGAAAAAGTAGGTCTCCATGTCACCAGGATTCACATTCCCAACTTACATGACAGGATTTCCAAAGGAAACAACGCCCCAACATTACTGCTCGTACTACAGGCAAACCCAGGAGACTGGGAGCAGAATGTGAGGAAAGGATGGCTGTGCAGCTACTCTCTGCAAAGGGCAAGACAACTGAACACCAACGTGCTTCCACTATATGTATCCCTACAGTCCATGGCAGGAAGTCAGCTCTCTGTCAGTAACCCTGCAAATGGCAGAAATCCTTGCATGCAACAGAATGACACATGACACACACATTGGGTAAGGAGCTTCCATGCAGAACCAGCCTTGCACTCCATCACTCTTGGGATGAAGGATTTCAATGCTTATATCTGCAGCAATCAAAGCTGACTGGTGCGCATAGCCTAGAGAGACTACTCTTTCCTTGAGTCATGCTTTACCATCTTATTTGTGGTTGAAACTGCTCTCTCAAACCATCACACTACCTCCTTCATAGGCAGCCTTCAGAAAGCACTAGATCCCCGCTACAGTTCTAAGGTCAGAACCACAGAAGAAAGGTACGTGCTAAAACACTTATCCATAATTCAGCAGTACGTGGGGGAAAGGACCAGAAACCAGAGTTTTGCCAGCTTTCCTACATACTTCCTAACTTCAAAATACTTTCAAAATATAAATGAAAGTGGACAATATGGTGCACTTTTTAGAGCTACCTACACTTTTCTCCAAACAAATAAATAAACCAAAAATAAGAAACAGTACTGTTGTATTAGGAAGATTAGAGAGTTAAGTTTTATCTTATACCAAATAATCCTAAAATAAGTTAAGAGTCACAGCTAGATTAGCGACTACTGTGCTCATAAGGGATACAAATGCTGAAGACAAAGTTGAAGGAATATATGCTAGTAACACTGCACTTTCAACAAGGGTTTTAGCATTAAAACTTTTTCAAGAACAATGCCACACAAGTTGTTAGACTTGCATGAAAAAGGAAGAAATGAAAGAGTTGTACCAGCTTCTAGAAGACGAAGGGTATCCTCCAACTGACTCTGATTTGCTGCAGACCAACTGTGTAATGGCCTGCACATGATGCTCTTGTAAAGGACAGTACAGTAAAGCAATGGCAGATAGCCATTATCACCACAATAAAAGTATGTCCAAGAGTTTTCTAAGTTAAACAGGATAAGAGGGAAATTCCAAAGCCTAATTTTATCCACTTAAGTATCTAGACTCACAGACACATTTGCAGAAATATTTTCCAGTCACATGAGAGCTACAGCATTAATTACTATCTTACAACATTCTGCTAAACACTCGCACACTGACAAGTTTAATCTTAGAAAGGTGCATGTCTGAGCAGAGCGAGCCCTACACCACTGATGGGGGGGCGAGACAAGTGCTTGATTAAAAACAAGACATTTTTATACAAAACTCATCCACACATCATGCCTGTGACTTCTAGCCACCTGTGTGAAGGGTGCATAACCCCAGGTTAGGAAGGCAGAGGGAACAACCAAACCCTACAGAGACTGGTATTTGTAGGCGGTGCTACACCACATCAAACAGCCTGCTACAAATGCTCAACTCACTCATATAAACCAAAAGCTAAACAAAAAGACTTGGCATTACAGGAGACTGGGTAACTCTTGAGCATCCATCAAGTCAAGCCTTACAACTAGGAGGAGCAATAGTATGACCTGAAAAGTTCTGACGCCTTATTTTGCATAGCAGTCATCAACTCACCATGACATGCTATAATAACTGAAAAGGGAAGAAAACTAGACTTTCAGTGAAGTCCAGTTCTCTATTTCCTTATAACACAATTACAGAATTTCCAAGACAGCTACCTTCCCTTTAATATTTTGTGTTTTGACAGTAGAAATAAGCTAATTTAAAAGCATTCAAGCTTCTCTTTATTTTCTTTATTTCTCCATTGCTCAACACCAACCCACAATCTACTCCCATTTTCAAGCGATGTCAGCTCACTTCTTCGACTGTCTGGTAATGGGAGTTTTATTTAATGTGCAAACCTTCCCTCAACTGACACACACCCTTCCTCCAGTACTCAAGAACGTGTAGCTAATGCTATTTACCTGTTTAACTGAAATCTTTCACAAGTTGCTAAAAAAAAAAATCCAAAGACTAACCTTGAAGAAAATGTGTATTTCTACACATTTTTGAGCTTTTTTATGAAATTGGGTTTACGAAATAAGTAATGGCCTTTTAAACTCTGAAGAGTTATATAAGTACATGTATATCTTCATGTATAATAGGTATACAACCTTCAGCTTGCCTGTGTGTACTTTTATAGCTTAAAATGGTAGACATTTAAAAGAAAAAAAGTTGCAGATATTCAGCACCATTACCTCTAATAAAAAAAGAAGAAATTTAAAGGAGGGAAAAAAAAACAACAAAAGACAGTAATTTCACTCTCGTTTCCTTGTTTTTTCTAGAACAACCCAGGCAGTTGGGAACACTTTCTGCACAGATGCACATGGTGATGTGTGCCGTAATCCACAAGTCAATGTTCTTAACAGACTGATTCTAGAAACTACAGCACCTTAAGAAAACTATTCTATTCACGACGGCTTAGCTCAGGAAGAGGATTTCAGACTGGCCTCTATAACACACAGAAAATGAAAAGAGAAAAGGGCAAAGTTCTTACTGTGGACAAACAGAATTACACCAGAATCTATGAGAAATGCTTCTCCTTACAGAAATTACAAAGGAAAGGAACACAACTCTAGCACCCATTTCAGTTTTCAGAGTAACAGGAAGTTGCAGGTAAGAATCAGAGTGGCAAATTAAGTCTTGTAGCCAGGGAGTCCTGTGCATATCAGCATTTCAATAAGTGTGGGATCATAACAGTGATTATAGTGCCTTAAGGCAACCTAAATTTAAGATGTAGTTTTGAAGGGTACACTGTATGGCAAATTTTCGATCCCAGTACAGGAAAGCATACTTCCACACATCTTTTCTTTCTAATTTGCAACCTAACTTCCCCAAGAAATACTAGGTCTGAGGAAGAGTCTCATTACCACAGTTCTGCTTGCTCTGGTGAAAATGCAACTTCCTTGCAGGTTATCTGCCGTATTTACCTACCTGAGTATTTCCCAAGACCCGTCAGCTTCATCAGCAGAACACTCTCCCTGAGAAGTCACTTTCCTTTCTGCTATGCACTTTACATATGTCAACTTTGTCTATCACTGTGGTATCTAGTTATAAAGATAAGATACCACAGATCAGAGATGTGGGACAGTTCCTGGGAAGCAAAGTGAATGCAAAAGCTTGCAAATCGTTTTGTTTTTCCTGCCTGCTAGTTCTGATTTTTTCATTGTTTCTCAGTTTTGTTTCACCTTCTTTCCCTCTCAGTCTCTACCTTGGTACGGACAAGTTGGATCACTAGGCTGAGGCCAACATGATGAAGTTAAACAAGACCAAGCACTGGGTCCTGCACTTTGGCCACAACAACCCCAGGCAATGCTGCAGGCTTGGGGCAGAGTGCCTAGAAGACTGTGTAGAGAAAACAGACATGGGAGTGCTGATCAATGCTCAGCTGAACATAAGCCAGCAGTGTGCACAGGTAGCCAAAAAGGCCAATGGCATCCTGGCTTATATCAGAAATAATGTTCCTTCCTAGGAGGAGCAGGGAAGCGATTATCTCTCTCTGCATTCAACCCTGGTGAGGCTGTACCTCAAGTACTGCACTCAAGTTTTGGGTCCCTCACTACAACAGAGACGTTAAGGCTGTGGAGCGCATCCAAAGAAGGGCAATGAACCTGGTGGAGGGGTCTGTAGCACGGGCCTTATAAGGAGCAGCTGAGGGAGCTGGAATTATTTAGTCCAAGGAAGAGGAGGCTCAGGGGAAACCTTATCACTCTCTACTGCTGCCTGAAGGGAGGCTGTGGTGATGTGAGGGTCAGCCTCTTCTCCCAAGTAACTAGTGATAAGAGTAGAGCAAATGCCCTTAAGTTGCACCAGGGCAGATTCAGGTTGGGCATTAGGAAATACTTCTTCAAGAGAGCAGTCAGGTGCCGGAATTGGCTGCCCAGGAACGTGGTGGAGTCACTGTCCCTGGAGGTGTTCAAGAAAGGTTTAGATATTGCACTGAGGAATATAGCTTAGTGGGAAATAATGATGACAGGTGGACAACTGGACTGGATGACCTTGGGGGTCTTTTCCAACCTCGGTGATCCTATTAATCTACCCTACTTCTCCCCCCCAGAAAAACACCCTTCCATCAGCTCTCCTCTCATCAGGCAGTACACACAGTTCCTCATCCCCACCTTGAGGGAGGGCTAGCAGATATCTGTAAAACAATTTGAACATAGCAGCTACAGCACTGAAACTGCAGCAGAAAAAGGATTATTTAATTTGAACAAGTACGAGCAGCCAGCTAGCACATGCCAGAGTACAGTTTTCCTCATCAGACCTAGCACTTCAGTATATATTAGATTGCATGTGCTAACAGAAGTACTGCTCTATCCCTGTTCAGACAAATTCTAACATACCAAAGTATTCAGCTATCTTGGGGCAGCGGACTGCAAACTTCTCATGATTCTTCGTTCTTTCTCAAGGGCTGCCAAGTGTATAAACTGTTCCCATTATTTACTCACAGATTAACAGTTGGTAAATTGGTCCCAGGGAATCACTGAAGAATTTGCCTTATAACTATTTCCCTTGCTTTAAAAAAAAAAAAAAAAAAGCCAAGCACATAACGCCTTCTACCCACCCACCCCCACCCCTGAATCAATGTGAGAACTTCCTGCACTCAGAACAGCATGAATAGAGCTGGCAAGTAGTCAGGGAGATAGTACAGGCCCATGAATGCGCTGAATTCAGCTTCTGTGCTGCCGTTAAATTAAAGGAATTCAGGAGCCTCACAAAGGCTTGGTTATTTAATTATATTATAAAATAAAAGGCTGAATCTATTAGACAGCATACGAAAGAAACCCCTTCCCAAGTGCCTGTGCGGAACACGCAGCCCCAGTGACTCGGCCTAACCTTCTCCCTTTCCTCAGGGCGACGTAAGCGGTGCCTCTGCCAGCATCCAGCAGAGCTGGCTGTGGTGTGAGAGCACTGCCTACCTGCTGGGACCACAAGCCTCACCACTACACTGTTGACAAGCTGAGTAGCCTTACCATGGGAATGTTTCACCTTTGCTCTTCCTTTACAGGGAAACTCCTGACATTTCCAGACAAGCTACATCTTTGTTTAGCACTGTATCTCCAATCTCTAGCTAGATACATTTACAATTCAGCATTCAACAGGTCCTTGCTCAGCTCCAACCTCCTTCAGTAAAAGTTAAAGAAGGCACACTAACAAGAACAGCTATAGTCAAGCAGCAAGATGTTAAAACCTCTACTTTCCCAATCCTGTGCTTGCTATCTTCCATCCCTTTGTAACCATCCAGGAATGGATCCAGTCAGCAGTTTCCTTGAGGCTGCTAAGGCAAACAAAACAAAACAAAAACCACGGCAGCTTTCCTTACTGAGGGCTCTGCTTCTCAACAAATCTCTCAGCAGCCTCATATAACGATCTCCTCAGTATGAAAGACGTGGACACGCCACAAAGAGTTCAACAAAGTGCCATCAAGACGATGAAGGGACTTGGAGCATCTCTCCTGTGGGAAGAGGATGAGAGAGCTGGGACTGCTCTACTCAGAAAATAAAAGGATCTCAAGGTGTACAAATTCTGAGGGGGGAGACAGACAGAGCCAGATTGTTCTCAGCAGCGCCCCATGTAAGGGCAGGTGGTAATGGCTACAAACCGGAGCACAAGGGGTTTCCTCTGAACACCAGTGTACCATGTGGGTGATGGAGCACGAGCACAAGTTGTCTAGAGAGGCTGCTGACTTTCCTCCTTGGAGGTATTTAAGAGGCACCTGGACACGGGCCCAAGGAACCTTCTCTACTCAACCTTTTTCCACCCTGCACAAGCAGTGGAGTTGAACCAGATGAACTCCAGAAGTCCTTTCCAACTTCAGCCACTCTCTGACTCTGACACACATGCACGCAGGAAAACAGATAGGATGAGAATACCACATAGTGGAAAAGATTAGATTGACCCAGAGCAGAGTATACGCATTCTTACAGTTCAGCCAACCTCACTTATGATTTGGGAACTCAGCCTGTTACGTGTGACACCTCTCCTGATACCAGCACCCAGTCCTCTCACCTTACCACAAAGATGCCAGCCACCCACCAACTCACACTGATTTGAAATGCTCAGACTGGTACCATGCTGACACAGCTTAACGAGACTCATAACTACATACCTCACACCACCATGCTTTCCATCAAGAATGAGAAGCAACAAAGTATTCACATTCACAGCAAGAAAGCCATGCATACTTGTCTGCAAACCAATACCCACCAGGATATATTCCTCTGAACGTGAGGTGCCAGAAGAACAAGGGTAATTTTAAGACTGAAAAGCAAATGCTCAAGAGAGTCCAACAAGACAAACCAGGACACTTACGTATAAATGATAAGACAAGGTTTGTATCTTTCATTAGGGAAATAGTAGAGTATTGGTTCCCTGCTACTGAGGATGAAAGACACCATAACATTCAGACATTTCTGATTCAGAAAGGTTAT
This sequence comes from Callipepla californica brunnescens, assembly GCA_023055505.1. Classification (NCBI taxonomy): domain Eukaryota; kingdom Metazoa; phylum Chordata; class Aves; order Galliformes; family Odontophoridae; genus Callipepla; species Callipepla californica. The sequence continues at coordinate 72,844,316 of JALIRH010000002.1, read as the reverse complement.
TGGGCATTAAATCCCTGCCATGTCATTTGTTTTGGTACAGTGCCAACACACAATGGTCAAAAGAACTATTGAAGAGTCTCCAATAAGAACTCCACTTCAGGGCTGCCAACGTGCACGGTGTCTGAGAGAGCCTGAAGGCACAACACCATGTCTGCAAAAGCAATTCATCAATTCTTTGTGACGCACTCAACAACCTCACAGAATGAAGACCACATATATGCATGAGGACATTCCTCGTGTTTAGTGTCAGGTAAACATACATAATCTTCTCCTGGACAAACATGCGCACACTGGTTCCCAACACCTGCTTACTGGGAAGCCATCCATTCCCAGGGTTACAGGAGGAGACTAGATTTGTTCTGCACCATATTCCTCAGCAGCACCTCCCTTTACAATTCAGAAAGGTCAGATGGCTAACTACATTTTTTCACTTGATCCGTTGATCGTATTTAGCTTAGCTGGTGACAGCAAGTAGGAGGGCACTGCCAAATGCTTTAAGTCCTCCATGTTCATTGCACACATTCCTAAAAAGCATAAGCCTTACTAAAGTGCCACATGTAATGCCATTGTTTACAAGTCAGTCTGGTATTAAAGGTTCAGTATGTCCAGTCAGAGGTTCAAAGACTGTAACAGCATCAACTCTTCTACTATCAGCCACAATTCTTACCAGGACTTTTTCCTTTCTTTCCTCATCAGTTTACAAATTCTCCTTCAAAAATGTTCCTTGGAAATAATTAGGCAGGCCCCCTAAAATCCTACATTTGCAAGAAATGCACTGCTGGGTGAAGAACATACACGTAACACAGGATTTCTATTTAAACTTTTCACATGCTTGTGAAAAACCTTGAATTCTTTCAAGGGTCTGCTTTTTGTTGTTAGTGTTTTTTTGTTTGTTTTACATCATTGTCTTATACTACACTGTTAATACACACACACAATTCCACTGTAGCTATGTATTGTGATTTTCTGAAGACAATTTTGCTTGGATTTGCAGTGCCGTGTTACATGGGGCTGCAATGAATGTTCTTCTCCACGTGTACTTTGTGCAGTTGTCTCTTAAACTGACAGATGCGCAGTAGGGGGATGGGGGGAGAACCACCACAGATCCATACAGGTTAATGGGCACTGCAAAGAAAAATCCTAAGACCTTCAAGAATTGAAAATAGAATTTGATACACAAAATCAACAAGTTCACAAATGCAGCCAAGAACGTCCCAAAACTTCCTGCAGAAAAGGAATCTGGCTGCATATTCTAGGCTGAAAGGATTCCCTCCCTTCCCCCCTCCCACAGCGTAAGTAGTGTTTGCTGTTTTCCAGCCACTCAAAACACGCTTCCTCTTAATGCCAAACTGAAGATGCAAGAGGTGCTGGAACTGCTCACACTCCAGTGGAGCATTACATAAAGGTACACAGCACGCATGGTGTTGCAAATTAAGTACGTATAATATATACCTCAGGCTCTAGTAGACCATTTTCTCTGGGCAGTTATTTTGGCACTGACAGAAGGAGTATGACTTAGTCCACTGAAGGCTACAAAGCCTCTTAATCTTTCTGCTGTGATATCTAGCAATACCTATCTGCATAGTTTTGTTCTAGGCTTTATTTATGAAGGAAAAACTTGGAAGCCAATAAATAAACTAGGTTATTTTATTCCAGATTCAGAAAACAAACATTCTGAAAGATACTTCTTACAAGATACGTTCCAAAGATGAAATCCACAAACCAAAAGAAAGTAGAACAATGTAACATGGTTTTCTTGTATTAGCAGGAATTGAAGATGTCATTTGATTAAGAAGATAAAAGAGACACGAACCCAGCAGTCCTCAGTGCTACAGTTCAGTCTCAAGTGGAATGAATACACTTATACAGATGATTCCACGGTTCTTGAAGTTATGAAATGGAAACACTTCGTGTTATTTAACAGTCTGAAACATATCGCATTATTTTTCAGTTGATTCACACGGAAGATGCAGACTACAGATTCTATTTCTGCTGACAAAGACAAGAGACATGGTTTTCACGTCACCAAAGGAAAAAAGATAAGACACGTCCACAGCCACTTCACAGAGTTTGGACACTTCAAAGCATTCAGATTCCCATTCTCAGCCAGTCCTTTCTTTTATTAGCTGTGACACCCACAAGAAAAAAAAGTTACCTGCTTGCTCTAAAAGGATATAAGCTCTGGTCTACTTTTAACATTGAAATTTTAATCCACGCAACCGCCTGTGATTGTCACACTTCTACTAAGTCAGTAGACACTAAACCCTCAACTCTAGGACTGAAACAAAGGAAAAAAAACTTCCACGTGGCTATGTATTTCATAGCTTCCAAGAGCCTTCTGATGGCACCTCTGACCCTTTAAAATGCATCCCCCACACATACAATTAGCTTTACAGTTAGGAACATCCCGTTTGCAAATTGTAAACCATCCTGCCTTGTGCTTACATCCATGTAACACTGGCATAAGAAGATACTGGCAGTTCGAACGTTTAAATTCAATACAGCCTTCTTTCAGGAGTTCAGTCCTTCCTTCATTAACAGCTTTTGTCATTAAGTGTTTTATTACACCAGGCAAGCTTTATAGCGTGAAAGACAACAATGACATACAGTATTAGGCTGTCTCAGATAATTATAATTCAGTTTTGCAAATGAAATGATTGCTCACTGGGACTGCCATCCCCTAGAGGTCTGTTTGTCCCACTACGTAATACATAGCAAAAGGAAAAATATGTTCCTCCATCATTTACAATTTGAGTTGATAAGCATTGTACAGTAACTGGTTGGATCTACCAGGGATTGCTTACAATCAATTATCCTCCAACAAGCAGACTGCAAATATAGTATCTTCACTGTTTGTAGGGCTCTTCTCAAAGCCCAGTGCTCCTGCCTATTATTTGCTTTAAAAGGTTCGAGAAGATCAGAGAGGAGGAAAAATAAGCCAGTGTTGGAGAACAACAAAAAGTCATTGTACGGCAATCTGATCAGGAAGCTCACTGTTCAGTTGGAAACTTACTGGCTTCAAGGTAGCTTTAAAACTGAGGAGCTGCTTATCTAAGGCTTATATAAAAGCAAAATCTTTGTTAGAAAGGACTTCAAGGCTTTCTATACCATTTACTTTAAAGCAAATAATAGAGTGAACTAAGCATAGTTATTGTTTAAAGAAGCATGCAGCTTTCTGAAAAGAAAGGACTTGGTATTATTCTCATCAACTGAAGGTGCCTGAATCACAGGTTTTGTTCTTCTGTTCGGAAATTCTCCCCTCACCAGAGCGCACATTCAGAAGAGGAGTGGTCTGCTATTTATCTGAAGCGCAGGTCTCGCTATCTCTTTCTCTTTGGACACAAAGATTCATAAATTGAACAAACAGGAAGAGAAACTGCATTCAGATTACATAATTAGGTTTATGTAAATTGCACCTACAGCCTCAGCTCCCGAACTTCAAAGGCATTCCAGCTCCTCATTACTCCCTTGGAACAAGGCCCATTGTTTTGTTTTTATTTAAATTTGTTGGCATAGCACTTGGAGTGCTTGCAGATGAGAGGCACCGCTTAACGCGGCGATTATGGGGTTTCGAGAGTTACAAATACAATTCAGCACCGAGTGAAGTTGGTGGGAAGAGTCCTGCTGCCACTGAGCGAGGCCACGAGCTAGTAACAGCCTACGAAGTTCAAAGGGCTGAAGGTAAATCTGGCCCACAAAAAGCATTTAAAGTTTTAAAAGCCTTCTCCACTCTCCTTGGATGTTTGAGTCTGTATCTCTTAGACAGCTTCATTTCGTTTTCCTTCTGTACTGAGAACTAAAAGCTAGATGAGATTGGAGAGAAAAATCCCCTGAAACCGACTATTTTAAATCAATATGTAGGCAGTTGTTCTGAACTGTCAGATCAAGGAACGCACAGCTAGTTGGGCAATGAGTATTTTCAGCATCCCTCCAAATAAGTCAAAGCCAGCTGGAAGAAATTTTTACTTCCCCATCAACAGAAGAAGCTTCAAAGACAGTATGCTATGCTGCGAGATTAAATGACTCCTCGGGAGGCCTTTCTTCTTGATTTAACAGTTGTCATCGTTAAACAAAAATGTTCTCCAAAGAACAGTTTTTGCCCCTAAAATAATGGCGAGTAGTGGGAGTTCAACACCACCACCAACGCACAAGACATTCTGCAACATCTCCATTCTTCCACGTACCCACACCACATCCACAGGAGCAGAAAGACTCAGCAATCAGACAGACTAAAAGGGTCGGGTTTAGCTAGCTAGCTCAACAAGGAAAAAAGAAGAATCCAAACCGTGGTCACTGGCAGAAAAACTACTCTACCTAAACCCAATGACTTTATGTGACAGTGGCAGGGAGCTTGGTAGGGGTGCCACCACACCCATGCTACATTAGCAGGCTCCAAACAATGAGAGTTTACAATGCTTTTTTTTTTTAAGCAAACACTAAAGTGAGTGTGACAGCTCAGACACCAGAGAACGTTGGTTTTATTATTAATTTTGCCCCACCTGGAGTGCCAATTGGAATTTCAACTGGACACAAGAGCACTGTTCATTCACAACCCACACGTGCCTCTCCACAAAGTCAAGACAACTGTTGTGTTTCAGCAGGCAAGTGACATGCATTCTTTGCATGCAACATTTTACCATATGGGAGTAAAAAATAAAAATAAAAAAAGGTAAATTTACTCAATTTAAGATGCACCGTAAATAAAAAGACTTAAGTCTAAAAATTTCCAATACCTCAGATGGCTTCAGTGATTAACAGCTGTGATTGCACACTCAACAAGCACTTCTGAAAAACAGTATTTATGTTACGACAGCATAACTGGACAAATGACAGCACAACTGGGAAAAATGCACTCCACAGTCAATAGGTTATTTTACTGTGAAAATATAAAAAAATACTCTCCCCAAAAAGGTAATGCTGTACTTCACACAACTGTCCAGAAAAGCTATTGGAAGGGCAAAAATTACACAAAGAATAAAACTGGGGACTTCTGTGTAAAGCAGAATATGCTGAATTTTCAAATAAACATTTCCTGACATAAAATTCAGTGTTTAACTACCACCAGTCTACACACAACTCAGCCATTACCGTGCAGCTGGAATTTCAACTGTGGTTCCCAATCTCACTCACGAGTGTCATAAGCAAGAGGTTATTGATCACTTTTAAAGGAGGATGTTCTCTTCCTGTGAAGATCCTTAAATATCTTGTTTCAGAATTCCCATCTTAAAGGCAAATCTAGATGAAAAAGTTGAGACATTCATTCCTGAGCGAGTTTAAATCTTTTTAGGCATTTACAAGGCTTGGTTGCACTTCCCTCAGGCACTGCTGAGAAGGAAAAAAATTAGCTGGAATTATACTATCAAGATAGCAATGCTTACAAATGAATTCAGTACATCTGTCCCTTCCACTAGAGCTGGTTTCCCCACACTAACTGCAATTGACTGCAAGCATCGAAGCCTTTTCCATTTCTAATCCACACGCACACACTGAGATCTCAAAAAAACAAAACAAAAAAACAGGTAAAATGCATCACCCTGGGTCAAAGAATAAAGTTATCACCAGGCTATTCCAGACGCAGCTTCACAGAGCAGAAATCCCCATGTGAGCAAATGCTCTAAAACACAGCAATAAAATTGAGTCAGGAGAAACAGCTGAAAACAGACACATGCAGAGATTTATTTTATCTTATCTAAAATGCCAGTGTGCCGCATCCCACAAGCAGAGAAGTGATTAAACACTGAAGACTGAGTCAAAGCATCTTTGCTTTCGCCGTCCAAGGCAAATAGAAAGTTACAAGTCAGTTTTCCTTTCTTTTCTTACCACATACTAACATCAGTATTTTTATACTATTATCTTTCCAAGAGCCATGCACCATTCTAGCTGCACAGCAGCCTGCCAGCGTCCCAACAGAACAGATGGATGCTTTGATTGCCCAAAGGCATTTAGGTATATCAGCAGTGCCACCACCAAGAGGATGTTTATGCACAGTTTCAGAAAGAAAAAGAAGGAAATAACAGGTGAGATACAAAGAAAGAGGATTAGTATCAAAATCTGAGAAGAGAAAGAAAGAGGAAAGGTGAACACTACATTCCCTGGTGGAGTTCAGTTGAGGAACCTAACATTTCGTATATATAGTTCCTTTTAAATAAAGAACTGAAATCCACGTGTTGGTACTTCACACATATTTCAGTTATGGATGCTAGCCAGGAACGCAAGAGAATGTAAGAGCTGCAAGAACCGCTGTACTTAACAGGTGTTACATACCAAGGCTTAGCTGCAAGTCCCCCCAGCATTCCAGCACTATCTGCACTCGCAGCCTCAGAGCCTCACAGAGCTGCCTGCCTTGGGAAGACCCCATTCCAACTGGTGCTCTCAGATAAGCACAGGCTATCGCTGCCCAGGGACAGGTGGAGCAAGCCCAGCACTGCTGCCATTTTACACCGTCCTGCAGAACAGAGCTAGAAATTTCACTGCTTCGGTCATGCCAAAATTGCCTGGATTTAAACACATGATGCAAATGAAATTAAATCGTGTTCTGAAGTGGGAAGTTTTACACTTTACTTCCCCTTGCAGGAGATACAAACACACCAATGATTACAAAGTGAACAAGATGTACATCCAAATCACAATGGGAAGGGGAAAAAAAAGGAAGATCACAGCAGCCCAATGGCAGAGGTTGTTTTCCCTTTCAGAGGAGGAAAAGTTCACCCACTGGCACCTCACCTTTACAGTCACAATCATAGAAAAAACCATCCAAATGTGAACTAATTGATTTCATGTTACAGAAGATGTTGGGTTTCAGAAAAACAAAAGTTGTTAGCATCCCAAAGTCCTGCTCTAAGAAATAGGTATCTTTTGGACACGCTTTCCCCCTCACCTTAAACATCATGCAATTATCTTAAATTGACTTTACCAATGCATTTAATAGCTGGGCTGATTCATTCACCAAGAGGTGCACGCAGCAAACATCCAGCGACTCAAAACACACTTCATAAAACACTTCCAGGCATACAGTGTTTCCTTCTATCGCTAAGCATCCAATACCTGGAAGTCTTCATGGGACCTCGCCGGCCACACAGGGTGAGCCGTGCTAGATGTTCCCACTCTTACCTTCACTCCGCACAGATCAGCACTTTCTGCAATGAAGTTTACGACAAAGCTGGCTTGGTTTATCCTCACAGCCTTCTAAAAGATCACATGAGGAACAAGCCTCTCTTCACAAACAAAACCTGACAGCCAGTTGCAAAATTAACACCCTTAATCACATCTGGCATTTCTTTGCTTTCTGCCTACAGGCACTCATCCACTGGAAGGCGATACATCTGATGACACCATCAGGTGCAGGAGCCCTGCGTCACATCCAAGATTGAATGATAGTCAAGTGCCAGAATCAAGCACTGTCATCTTTCAGTAGGAAAGCAAAACAGCCTCAAACATCCACTGTCTCGAGCCACACTTGTAGTCCAGACCAAATCTCTCAAGCCCCTTGCCACACAGATGCTCCAGAACACAGGGCTGAAGAAGATGCCATGCCTACCCCTGACTTAAGGTCTCAAAACAAGCGAGTGCTTCTGCGGTTTTTAAAATGGCCACGCTGGTGTACGAGCCCATTTTCCTTCGGCACGCAAATTACAGGGAAGGCAAGGCCAGGCCACTGGGAGAAGTCGCATTTTACAATAATTATTTTTACAGAGCAATAAGGAATACTCTAGCTTGTTTTTGAGAAGCCTTCTGGATCACAGCCACTGTTATGGTTTTAGGAATAGTTTAGTAACTCTGACCTAATCGGTCTCCCAGCTACAGTATCAGGGCTGTAATTGCACTATGGATTCTTACTGAGTTCCATAACCAGTCAAGGAGTATCTCAGCAGAAAGCTATTTAACCATACCCTTTTAAAGAGAGATTAAGTACTCCAAACTTTGAGGACGGTATCTTTTGTTGAGATGGATTTCAACAGAGGGAGAAGCTGACACGTGCGGCTAGCCACTAACGCCCAGATCCACTCAAATCAATGCTTACAAGGGGCAGAATCAGATGCTTACATCTGCAACGGGCTTTGTTTTAGCAACAGCGTTACAGCACAGCAATGCTCAGTCAAGAGAAGGAAGACATCTAGCACGCTCAGAGTGCAAAAAGGAGAGGAGATTCTAAATGAATACACACTAACCACATCTTGGAGTGAGTTAAGACAGCACCCCAGAGCCACTTCTACATTTTCAGCGTCACATTTTGTTTCCTGAGCCTCAGATTTGAAACACCGATTTAAAGAGCAGAAGGTCTGTGAACAGCTACGTATTAAGAAAGCTGTATCACTGCCGTAAAACCCCCAATGCTCTGCAGCTCTCCTAGTTAGCTTTCTCCAGAAGGCGTATTTTCACAGCTTCCACAGCTAGAGAAATCACCACCACGTGGTAATCGCTGAAATCACTGGCTGTATCACCTTACTTTGTTTGGAATTTTTAGCATTGTTTCAGGACTGAGATCTTCCAGCCTTACAACCACCTCTCCCCAGAAACAGAGAAGCCCAGAAGTCGTCGCTGCATTCTCCTCTCTCCACGCTCTGGGGGGATTAGGGAAAAGAATTCTTCATAGAAGCGGTGCAATAAATCCAGCCTAAGTTTATGCCGTTTTACATCAGTACAAGACCTGGATCACCAAATCCTACTGAGACCGCTTGCAGGAAATTACAATTGCAGGGGGATAGAGCTGCTGGTTGCTCTCTATCGACTGGGACGAGCCCGCCTGCCTAAGCCAATGAGTCCAGGGCAAACAGGAAACCGCTGCTAAAGCATTCCTTAGGGCATTCCTGGAGGACCATTTAATCAAAAAAGATGCTTCCAACACCCCAACTCCAGAGCCAAACAGACTTTCAAATTTGATGTGTGTTCCCTTTTTAAGTCTCCTCCTTTTCCTCCCTTTCATCACCCAGCAGGAAAAAAAAAAAAAAAAACCGAAAAACTGCAAGGATGTCCAAAGGAGCTGGCAGAAGAGTAGCGGAAAATCAGTAGACAATGTATCAACAATGCTTCCTTCACTCTTTCAGCTGGAAACGCTCAGCTACAAGCACGGGATCACAGGTGTTTCAGGTGTTGATCCCCACAGAGAGATAAAGTTTTCAAAGAAACACTGCACTTCTGAAGCACTGAGGCACGCTGCCCGGTACATGGAATTGCATAACACATTTGCATTCATTTAATCCTACGTATGCTTACAGATTTACATTCCTATTTCAGAGCCTGGCACGAGGAAGCCCAGGGCGCAACAAGCTCCGCTGGCCGTCGGGCTGTGACACCGAGATAAATAAAGCAGCCGAAACAGCCGCATTCAGCAGGTAGAATTCACCACTTCACACACACACAAAATAAAGCAAGCTACGTGCAAACAGGCGTCACTGCGTGCGTAAGGCTGACCGATGTCTCCTCTTTTCTTTCCAACGCATCCTGTTACAATGGGGCAACCTAAAGCGTGCCGCCGGGAGCAGCACTGCCTCCAGCACCACCTGCCGAACCCCACCCTCGGCAGCACCGCCAGCCCTCCCTCATCGCGGGGACGCAGCGGTTTATTTCTGCCCTTCTCCTACCTAACCGCGTCCCGCTCGGGGAGATGTTCTCAAGCCCCCGTAAAAGAGCACCGTTGCATAACCGCGACGTGGGAGCTAACTTTCCCACCGACAACCCCCCAACATCCCGAGCCCCGGGCCGAGCTGCGGGGACGCAGCCCCCGTCTCCCCTCCCGCAGCTCTCCTCGCCCGCGGCCCCGCCGCGAGACAGCGCGAAGCGCGGAACCGCAGCACGCGAGGAGCCGCGCGTCCCCACTCACCGGCGTAGAAGCGGATGAGGCAGCCGGTCTCGGCGTCCATGCCCTCCTCCTGCACCCGCCACAGGTCCCGGAAGCCCAGCTGCGAGAGGTAGTCGTTCTGGATCTGCAGCGGCTTCTCGTGGCCCTCCAGCCGCCGGCTGGTCTCCCCGTGCAGCTGCACGAACAGCGCGGGCGGCCCCGCGGGCACCTCCCGGCCGCCCCCCGCCCCCGGGGACAGCTCTCCGTGCGGCGGGCGGCCCCGGCCCGGCCCCGCACCTGCCTCCCCGCCGTCGGAGGCCGCCGGCTCCGCCTCCAGCTCGTCCGACGAGGACGAGCCTCCGCCGCCGCCGCTGCTGCCGTAGGGGTCCAGGCGGTCGGAGACGCTCTCGGCGCCGGGGCTGAAGCTCTCGCAGTCGGAGCCCGCCGGCCCCAGCTCGCCCAGCAGGGAGGGGCACGACAGCGGCGGCCCCGCCAGGTACAGCTCGGCCGGCGGCGCCGCGGGGCCGCGCTCCCCGCTCTCCTCGCCGCCTCCCGCGGGCGGCGCTCCCCGCGTCCCCCGCCGGTTCCCGGGCCGCTCCCCCTCAGCCGTCGGCTCGGCCGCCGCCGCGGCGGGGCCCTCCTCGGGCGGCGGGGGCTGCGGGCCCGCCTTGCCCGGCACCCGCACCACGCCGCCGCCCCGCGGGCCGGGCTGCTGCAGGCGGGCGGCCACCTCGGCCGCCGTGGTCTCCAGGGTGCAGAGCACCGGGCGCAGGTAGCGGTTGGCGTGGCGCTCGTAGACGTGCACGCAGCCCCGCTGCAGGTTCCGCCGCACCCAGTCCCGCTCCGGGGGCTGCAGCGGCTGCAGCTGGCGGGGCGGCTTGGGCAGCAGCGCCTTCCTGTCCAGGCTGCGGGTGCCCGGCGGCGGCGCGGCGGCAGAGAGGTTCCTCTTCAGCCGGCCCCGCCGCAGCAGCAGCGAGCCGCCGCCCGCCCCAACGGGGGCCGCCAGCGCCGCGGGGGGAGCCGAACCGCCGGCCGCCGCCCGCCTCCTCCGCTGCCCGCCGCCCGCCTCCGCTCCGCTCTCCGCCGCCGGGCCCTTCCCGCCCGGGGAGCGCTCCGCCGCTTCTCTCGCTCGCTGCTGCTGCTGCTGCGCGGGCTCCATCGCCCGCGGGGCCGGGGCTGCTGCTGCCGCCGCCCTCCTGCCGGGAGCGCCGCTCGGCCGGCGCGGGGAGGGGGGGAGGAGAGCCGAGCGGGGCGAGGCGCCGCGCCCCGGGAGCTGCGGGCGGGGGGGGGGGGCTCCGCGTTCCGCCGTGCGCCCGCCTCAACCCCGCTCCCCGGCCGTCGCCAGCGCCATGAGGGAGGCGGGCAGGCAGCGAGCCCGGCGCCGCGCCCGCCCGCGCATCATGAATATTAAGCGGGCCCGCCGTGACGACACCGCTCGCGCGGCGGGGCGGGGCCTCGCCCGTAAACACAGCGTGACGCCGGGCGGAGGCGGCGGGAGCGCGCGCGGTGCTCGCTGGGAACGGTGGTCCGCTGCCACTACAACTCCCGGCGGCGCGTGCGCGCGCTCTTGGGCTTCCCGCCTCCCGCTCCTGCTGAGGGAGGGAGCTGCCTGAGGTCGTTCCTTTTTGAGGCGTTTCGTAAAGTCGCAGCGAAACGCGGGGCTGTAGGCTCGTGGGAAACACTGTGCTCCGCGGTAAAGTGGGAGTTGCGGGCAGTTAACCGCTTACGTCCAAAAACTCCTTTGACGGTAGCAGCCCGTAGTGAAAGTGCGGCACGAAGTGCGCTGCAGCCCGATTGTGCCTGCTCCCCGCGCTCTGAGTCGTGGTTATGAAGGTTACTCCAGGTCTCGTGGTTTAAATGAGCGAGAAAAATACTTGACGTGCAAAAGCAGACACGCTCAGCAGAAGACAGCATGCTGCGGAGATGTTCTTGTTAGCAGTGCCACTTGAAATCACAGGCAGCTTGTAGGAAACAGCCTGCTAGCCTTGAAGGCAGTCCTTGGAGTGAAGCGCAGAGAGGAGCTGTGCTTTCCTCTAATTGTCAGGCTCAAAAAATGATGATAATTAAGCACAGAGATCCTCAGATCTGTCTTAGGAACACGGAGCTGGAAGGGAGGCCTCCTGGGACATCAGGTGTGCCCCTTGTGACACCGATCTCAGGTGTCCCTAACTGAACGTCCACTCAAAGCCATCCGTCCACGTGGGACTGCCCCCGGTACTGCCCCTGTGGTCAAGAGCTTCCTTCCATTTTTCATTCTGAGTTGACACATGGGTGGTCTGTACCCACATGTTCACATTGCCCTTTGACTCCAATTGCTTTTTCCTTTTTTTTTTTTCTGTTTTTCCTCTCCTGAGGGTTTACCCCCAGTGTACTTACAGGCAGCTGCTGTGTCCCTGAACAGTCTTTGCATTCCCTTTCCTAGACTAAACAAGCTCCTTTTGCATCCCGTGGCAAGATAACCTACGCAGTGCAAGAACGCTGGTGGTGGGTAGCCTGTCCCTGGAGACATTCAGGGTCAGGCTGGAGGGGGCTCTGAACAACCTGATTTAGCTGTGCGTGTCCCTGTTCATTGCAGCGGAGCTGGACTAGGTGACCTTTAAAGGTCCCTTCCAACTCAAATGATTCTGTGATTCTATGATAACACGGAGTGAAGGTCATTTCAGTAGCCTCGGGTCACGCACGTGGCGGGGTGAGCTGGAGGAGCTCCTGCCCAGCTCTGCTCGATGCTGTGAGCCAGCGAGAGGCTGAGCTGACCTCACATCTCTTGCTGCTCGGCTGACTTACTGCTGCCCAGGGCCTTGCTAATGAAGGGCTTTAGGCAATTAAAAAAACAAGTAGCGGCACTGAGGTCCAGAGGGTGGAAAATTGCTGGATTTGTCTCTGCTCTGTGAAATGTTCTCAGGATCAGGAGGATGCAGTGAGCAGCACACTGTAGCCCACCCCAGCTTCCTGAATATTCAGGCAGCAATTTCTGTCACAGCCCAGCATCTCCCAACGCTAATGGTACAGAGCCAGGTTGTTTTCTGCTTTATGCAGGGAAGTGCATTTGAAATCTTGCAATTATATGCATGTTCAAATGGAACTCTTAGGCGGATGAAAAAACTGTGCTGTTCTCCATTTCCCAGTAACTGATCGATGCCTTTTAATTCTCTTGGAATTGTGAATTTTGCTGTGGATTAACTGCCGCTATGAGACGTGGGAATGGAGCTTCTGAAATTGATTTTTGTCAGAAGGAAGAGGAAAGGTGAAACACACATCTTCCTTTTCTAAATTTTGATTGATGATGGCCGTTTTGAAGAAGCGGTAAAATGAAACAGGATGGTTTGCAATCTGCAGCTCTCCAGCGAGAGTCTGGCAGTCTTGATGAAGAGTTTTCTGATTACAGGTGCTTTCTACAAAAGAAATGAGGGAATAAAGAGTAGTTTATCACAGATTACTATGATTCCATACCAAAAGTCTTTATATCAAACGAACAAATTATACACACCCGTCGACAGTGGCAGGAAAATACCAGAAGGCCTTGAAACCCAACGATGGCTTTTGCGTAATATACCCAGCTACCAGAGACAGAGAGGCAATGTACTGCCTTTGTAGAATCAGTTTTGCCATAAACTATACAACTATACTCAAAGATAATTTTTAATTGTATCAGATATGCAACGATTACCCAACTTCTTTGTTTGTTTTAATCAAGATATCCTTTCAAAAACAAGATGGAGAACAAAAAAACAAAAATACAACACGCCTTCATTAAATGGAAATTACTGAATCCCCATTCCTCGACTGCAGAAAACTTGGCTGACAAGTCAGTTCCGGATGAAAAGCTGATGAGCACCGAGAAATGCTAACGTGGGAAAAATTCTGCTCATTCTTCCTCTGCCATAAGTCATCATCAGTGGTGCTGTTGAACGTTCGTCTGTGATTTAAGGAGGTATAAATCACGCTGGTGATTGCAGTTAATGTGTGAAGGTGAGGAGGGAGTTCAAGAAGAAGGAATTTCATGTCCTTTAACGCTGCAAAATGCTAGGGGGCTTGTTCAGCTCTCTTTAGTAGCCTGTTTTGCTAGTCTGGGAGATTTTCCCTACAGACATAGAAGCAAGAGACTGATTTCAATGTCAAAATACCGAAGTAAAAGGCAAAACATTTGCTGCTGTAGAAATAATTCAAGGAGCGGGAGAAGGATGAGCTAAGGGACCATTTCGAGTTCAATGATATAATAATATCCTTCATTGTAAAGGGAAATTGAACATCTTCATACGGAAGCTCTTCTGACAATAATACCTGATTTTATCAGTGATGATCATTTCCAGTCTTCAAAATGCTAGGTATGCACCTGTATGCCTCATCAATCGGTGGGGCTGTCACGACTGTAGGAGCAAATTGGGTATGCACATAACAAGGAACAGAAAATTTACGCTGATTGCTGCTCCAGCTGTGAGCTTAAACACAACAACGCGTACACTCTGGGCTGCTTGTGCTCATCTGGGAGTGCGAGGTCTGCAGCGTAGTAAGGATTTAAGATGGTGCTTATTCATCAAAACTCTTAATTATAAATGTGCTTTTAGATTGAGCATGCGATTAAGAACCGTTCTTGAACGGAGAAGTTTCTATTAATTGATGCCTGAAATAGAGTTAGCCTTTAAATTATCTAACGGGTCGCACTTGTGTTTATATATTCAGGAACGGCAGAGTTGCATTGCCTGGAGGCTTGTTTGTACTTACAGCCCCCTAAATAATTTTCAGCAAGGCTTGATCTGTGTTTCCAATTCCAAAACCACTTCCACTCAAGTTCTATCAACACCACTAAATGTTATTGAGCTATACGCCTTAAAGCTCTATGCAAAAATATAATCATTTCCATGTTACAGAGAGAGGAGAAAAGTGCCCAGTACCTTCCTGGCTGCACGTGAAGCTCTCCAGCAGGCAATGCGCACAGCTCAGATCCGTGCATCCTACAGGCAGAACATGAGGCTGTGAAGCACCCCTCTGGCTGAAGGAACATCTTGTCCCTGCTTATCCTGGGCTGGAGCGCTCTTGTTGCAGTGGTCGGTTGGCGCACAGCAGAATTATGTGGCTCTCCCATCCCCGAGGAGGAAGGCCTTTCCTCTTGCAACGCCCTTGGTTGCCATTTAGATTCAACTTCTGGCAGAGCTGAGCTGTAGTGCACCCAACACGGTACGGTTTTCCTGTGCAGTCACCAGCAATGTGGTGCGGAGATCCTTTGGTTGCACAAATGCTTCCCATTGCGATGTACGCAGGTTGCAGTATGTCAGCATTGCAGTTACACTGTTTGGAAGCACAGTTTCATTGGCGAATTTTGGGCTTTCTTCTCCAGCACAGTCTTCTTGCTTCCATCATGTATGAAGAAAGCAATTTACAGAAATATATGCCAGCTTCTCCGTTGCTGAAAGCCTCACACCAAGGAAAGATATTCAAGAAGAAACACCAGCTTTGTTGCCAGGATTGATTACAGGTTTGTGTAATATATTCTAATGTCGTGTTAAATCCTGCATTAAAATTAAAGCATTATTTTACAGATTTTATTTTTCCTTTGTGCTGATATTAATTGCAAAGCTAGACCTTCTAATTCCCAGTGGATTCAGCAACCTCTATACACTAATCCTCTTACTGCATCTTTGGCTCTTCCATTTTCAGTTGCATATTTTGTTTATTTGTTTTTCTAAAAGGAAAAGAGCTTCATTTTCTGTTAGATGTTAATGCACTGAAAGATTCTCTTCCAGAACTGTAAAAATCCTTCCTTGTAATTATTTCATTTTATCTTTCATGCTCGTATGGCTTCTTAAACCCATTTTGTTTCAGAGCCTTACAGCTCCTGGAGGTACAGTATTCGTCACTACTGATAGAGATGGATTATGGTGGATTCATTAAGCTGTAACCACCACAGAGACTTGGATGCAATGTTTTTACATACTATATAACCCTAACCAGCATGGTTGGCACATTTGAACTGACCCAGGAGATCCAAACGTTTTCAGTATCATTTTTTCATGAGGTTAGTCATCTTCTACTGATTCGCTTGGAAGCGTCTCAGCCAAGTGATGGCAGTGCCTGTTGAAGTGCCAGACACAAAGCCCTTTCACAAAAGCTGAGTGTATTTTTCTGCCCTACCTCTCATTTGGCAACAAGGTTGGCTTAGAAAGCACATTCTCCCTTTTATTTGTCACTTCTGTGTGATATGCTGCCCTGTAACTCTGGGGCTGCCCAGGCAGCAGAGAGTGGAAATGCTCTGCATTAATTGGAATTAAGCCTTAACAGTCATAGGATTGTAGGGGTTGGAAGGGACCTCTAGAGATCATCGAGTCCAACCCCCTGCCAAAGCAGCTCCCTAGCCCAGGTTGCACAGGTAGGCATCCAGGTGGGTCTTGAACATCTCCAGAGAAGGAGACTCCACCACCTCTCTGTGCAGCTGTGCCAGTGCTCCGTCACTGCACTGTGAAGAAGTTCTTAGACACATCTATGCAGAACTTCCTGTGCTTCAGTTTGTGGCCATTCCCCTCATCCCATCACCATGCACTGCTGAGAAGAGTCCAGCCTCGTCCCTTTGCTTCCCACTCCTTAGATATTTACAGATGTGGATCAGATCCCCTCTGAGTCTTCTTTTCTCAACGCTGAACAGACCCAGCTCTCGCAGCCTTTCCTCATAAGGGAGGTGTTCCACACCCTCAATCATTTGTAGGCATTGCTTCAAGGCAGTAGGAGTCCATCTCATAAATGCATATTATTTACTTGTGAATGAATGTCTGCTGATGTGAGAACAGTGCCATGGAGGATAAACTTTCAAAATATGTGTTACTGATTATTTATATCAGTACAGAGTGCCACTAATGGCTGCATCTACAGTAATTTACTAGAAGCGTGAGCACAGATGCACATCATGCGCTTTGAAGGAATTATTTAGCTTTATTTCTTGAACTTGAAAGGCGTACCTTGTTAAAAGTAAACATAGAAATCCTCCAAGGAGCTTAATAAAATAAAGCCTTACACAAAATATTGTCAGGATCAGCCTAGAGGGTGATACTAAAGTAACCACCTCAGCAGTGACCATATAGTTGTAGTGCTGCGCATGAAATTAAGAACGCTTTTAGCAATACACTTGGACAACACGAATGAACACGGTATTAAAGAATGACTCTGGAGAAAACAATCAGAAAAATGAGGCCAGCACGTGGTCTGTAGGTTATAGGGCTCCCCAGGCGATGACCAGGCTGTGTGAGGCCCTGCCTCATGCCCTCTGTAAGTCTGTGTGGAAGCTGTCCTTGTGCAGGTGGGGAGCGAGGTGAAAAATGTAAGCACTGTAAGCTTTGCAGATGTTGGCCAGGGCACAGCAAATCACGGTCACAGGTATTTCTTTGGCATCCAGACTGTTTCAGAGGCAGCATCGTTCTGCTTTCAGCTTCCAGAAGGTGCCTTGTGCTGTTCTGTGAATGCCAGGAACAGAGCTGAGTGCTCTGTGTGTCTCCATGCAGTCGTGCCTCGAGCAGAATCATTGAAGAGGTTGGAAGAGACCCTGGAGGTCATCATTCTGTGAGCACCAAAGTGAGATCACATCGCCCAGGGCCTCGTCGTACACAAAGCACAAGTCAGGCAGGACTCTACAGGCTGAAATTAGCAGTCTGACTCACAGGACAAAAACCTCGCCGTCAGTGAGATGGCTGCTGAGTGCACGTAACGACAGATTGTCAAACACGTAACCAACGGCTCCGTTCTTTCAGGAGCTGAGGAGCAGAAATCATCTGTGACATTTCCAGTCTACGTCCTCTCAGGAGCATAAAGGTGACCACCGAGGATGGTGTTGCCAACAACGTCCTGCTGAGGGATGCTGTTACTGCAGTGTGCCAAGGGGACGTGCAGGCAGTACGGTGGCAGGCAGCGTGGGACAAGCAGCTCCAGAAACCTTCCCCAACACCGCTGTAATGGGATGCTGGCTTCTCCCCAGAAGCCCAAGAGCGTAAATCCCTTCCAGAGCCCTTGTTTATTTTTATGTATGTATAACTAGCCCTCCAGCCCTCTTTCAAATCCTGCTAAGCTTTTGGTTGTGATGGCACTCAAGAGGAATGGATTCCACTGAGTAATTGCACGCCGCGCAAGAATTTATTTCCTTTTTATCAGTTTTAAATGCATCCCTTTTCAATGTAATTGAACATTCCCTTGTGTTTATACTGTGAAAGCGAAACCAGCAGCGTGTGTTTACGAGGGCGTTTGCTGGACAGAGGCTGAGACTGGCTTCCCACAGCTCCAAGCCAGGGGAAATCAGGCAGAGAAGAATAAGCAAATCAATGGTTCTGTTTAATCAAACTCAACAGTAATTTGCAACAAAAGACAAATCTTATTCTTGAGCATTTTCATAGGAAAATTAGTCCTTATAACAGACAAAAGATTTTTTCTGTTTTTTTTTTTTTTTTCCCCTATTTTCCAACCAGGAATGATTTTATACATTTTCTTTCTTTAAGGGAAAAATCGAGCAAGCACCAAAACCTTAGCCCTTCGTTCCAGCTGCAAAACATACACAAGAACACCTCTTATTAAAGGGGCTAATTAAGCACATGATCCCTTTTCCCTTCTCATAAAAGCTGCTGGAAAGCAACCCAAGCCATGTCCTTATTACAGCTGTGTTCAGAAAGCTCCTTCCTTGGCAGGGGAAGGGTACAGCACGAGTCTGTTCCCAGATTCCCTGATGTGCTGGGGTCGCAGCACGTGTTTACACACTGCTTTACCAGGGAAGAGCAACATGGGCAGAAGTGTTTATTTTTGGTGTCACTACATTTCAGCAGATGTTACAGGCTCAATTATCCCGGTACTTCAACTGTAACATTGCATTTTTCTCTAAGCTCCATTTATTTGGCTGAAACCCTTTTGTTGGAAGACACTGCCTTCTGTAAGCTGGAGCTCCAGCACGGTTGAGCTTGACAGCTACCTTTGGTAAGCAAATTTATCCTTTTGGATTGATTCCACGGCCCAGCTACAAATCACATTTGACATACTGCTGAACGGAACACGTTTCTTAATGTGGAATATAATACACCTGCCCATTCTAGACTACCCGGTGCTTCGACGCGGGCTCATTAGTCACAAAGAATATGTCAGCATTCAAATAAACCACGCTTCTGCAAGGCAGGAAAAGTCTGCATGCAGCATCCTCAGGGGAAAGGCGAGCATCGCCGTGTGTCGGGAAACAAAGCGACACATCCCACAGCTCCTGAGTCACAGCTGGGAAATGCAGCACGGCCACTGTTCCATTCTGAGGTCGACCGTGATGAGCTGTGTTGGAGCGGTAGGTGAATTTAAGAAGTGGGGATCACTTGACTCATTTTGACTTCCTGCCTTTGCCAACTCTAGGAGCACATACCACGGTCGCCATTCCTTCCCGCATCGCCCTGCGCTGGAGTTACTTGTGAAAGACAACTGTGCGTTTGTCATTCATGTAACATAAACATTTTCAACCTGTTTGGAGGAGCACTTGTAATTCAGTGTAAATGAAGTTGAGAACAAGTGGAAATAATAGGCCTAGCAAAGAAACTGGTGTAGAAATTGGCCAGATGCTAAGTTGAGCAAGGTAAAGCAAATACTTCAAGAGAAGCGAATTGTTTCCTTTAAAATCTTCCTGAACACACAGATATGTCTCTCTCACTTTGTCCCCTGCTTTACGAACGCACGTACACGTTGGTTGGTGAGACAGCAGGAGCTGTCGCCGTGCCGAACTGCAATCTATAGCAAGATGTGGCAGCTTTCTGCTGTGTAACAGAAATTCAGCAGAGCGACAAGGAGAGGGGACACATTAAAGTTTTATCATTTTAGTGGCAGCATTCTCCAGAGAAAACAGTAATAAATTCCCTACCCTGCGACTGTCTAAATAGATTATCCAGCAATTATTATTAATTATTAATCACCCCGTGACTCAGAAGCCGCCCCGTGGCCGTCTACTGCAAGAATCCTACAGCTTTTGCAACCTAATGATATGATTTTCCAAATTACAGTGTCGCAACGCTAAGCCATATGAAAGGTCGATGGGAGGGGGAGTGATGAAGCGATACGAATGTCTGAGGTTGTACCTTGACTTGCTGGCGGTAGGTGGTGAAAAAGCAACCCAAGCAGATTCAAAGAAAACCAGTCAACTTCCAGATTATGACTAGAACTGAGATGGGAGTTGAAGGCATTTTAAAGGGTCTGTGGAGGGATTTGTGAAAGTACCTTAGAATAGTCCAGTAGGTAGGAACAGCTTTTTGTCTTCCGTTGCCCAAGAACACCTTTTCCAACCCGGTGTACGAGCGGCCGGGCCGAGAGCTGCAATTCACATTATGTATGCGCATCCTTGGCTGCCCGCCTTGGCCACACAGGAAAACAAGATTGATTTCTCATTCTTAAGCACATTTGTAACGTCTGTGCAAATGAATGTAGGACACATCCCAGCAAGATCAATATTTATGCAGCCTACTTTGGAAAGAACGAGAGAGTTGCTTCAGCGCAGCAGGGGACCTACTCGTTGGCTTTCCTGCAGTTTCCCTCTTCTCCGTTTCCACACAAGTTGCCTGCTGGGTGCTCGCTGCTGATTAGAAGGAGCGCTAACGAAGGGGCAACCCCAGGCCACCTGGAGCAGTGGGACCCCGTACAGTCAAATATGGCACCCATAGCCCCAGTCCGCAGCTTCCTTCAGCCCCATCCATCTGCTTCTCCGCGGCTCACGGCTGCTCGCACTTCATGCCACTTGCAGAAGAGCAGCGATCAATTACCCTAATTAAATGCAACGATGGAATATTGAATACCGCGCTTTATTTCCTGCTCTAAAGGTCCGGGTCTTCAGTGTGTGCTTTCCCCGTGTTGCTTGTTGCAGCTGATCTCGTGCATTCGTTTTGTGTCACAGAGAGGGGAGAGTGAATGGTACCCACAATAAATCAAAAGGCAGAAAGGCACCACTGAAATGTGCCAACCTTTCCGCAGCATGGCCATGTTTAAAAGCATCCCCACCAGCATCATTTCCAGCTCTCTCATCCCTTGCTCTTAGGAGGCTGCAGCTTCACCCATCGCTGGCAGAAGATGGCCTGTACGAATTGTCTTCTTTCCGCCCTATTTATCAGTAGGCTTTTTTTATGGTTTTTTTGTTGTTGTTTTTACCTGGACTTGGGTAAAGTTAGAGGCCCTCAAGTTCACCTGCTCGCATGGGTATCTGCAGAGCTGCATGTGTCTTTAAAAACGGGTTGGAGTTCGAGATCAGCAGCCCCACCGTACCCATGCCCTCTGACTCACGGAGCTGGTTTCGTCCTCCATCTCATAAAGCACACCTTGCAGATATAAAACCCATTCTCAGCAAGGATTATGTTTTTTTCCAAGGGGCTCCTCCACGATTCTATCATGTAATGTAACTCCAGGTTATTAATGAGCCTTCATTTCCATGGCTGTACCACTGAAATGCAGCACTGGCAAATAGCACGTTGAATGCCTCTGCTGTAAACAGTTCAATTTTCCTGAGTAGCTAACTAGGCAATAAGAACCCTGTCACTTTTATGTTGACAAAGTATCTTAGTTACTGAGTAACTATAGAGATGTTTCCCTTCTGCTTGACGTAATCACAAAATGCCTTTCATTAGCTCGTGAAAATGTTAGGGCTCAAAGCGTAATTCCTACAATACGCTTCCCTGTTTGCAGGGAATGCAACTTACGGTGACCTATATCAGCTAAGAAGATTTCCTGCTTATTTCCCCATGCCTACGGCCCCTTACAACCAGGCTGAGAAATCTGCAGCCGCCTCCCAGACCGCGAGCTCAGCCCCTATTGGTTTTGCTGCATCCCTGATCCCCACGCAGATCTCTCTCAGGCTGTTCAGACAGAGCGGGCTTTGCCCTTGGTGCTGGCTGAAGCTTTGGCCTGCCGTGCTGTCCCACTCAGGGACAGCATGCTACAGGGGCCGTTTGATCACATCTGTGATATAGGAGGTGTGATGTTGTTTCAACAGATGTTTTTTCCTCAATGCTTGGAGGTGGCAGAGGCTCCACCACCTCCCAGACAGGCTGTCCCCCGCCCTGCTGCCCCAGCTGGCTGTGCGTGTTAGGTTTTCCCTCGGTGACTTGCTTCAAACTGCCTTGCTACCCCACAGGAAGAACAGGGCAATTCTGTTCCTCTCTTTGGCATGTTGCAGTGCCCTTATTTCCTCCTTCCTTTGCAGGATAACAGCCAAAGGCAGCTTTGCTTGCCCTCCATCACATCTTACAGATGACTGCTTGCAGCTCGGACTTTGTTAGCCAGATCTCCAGGTATCTGAGGTCAGAGTATAGCCGCCAGCCTGCAAATAACTGACTTCTGTACCGCTGCCAGTGCACAGATAGCTAACTTCTGCACAGCCTCCTCTGCCTTCCTTGCTAGGGGCACCTGCCCTCATCCTTTTGCCATTGCTGATAATTGCATCATCCACCCACGGGCAGCTGATGTTACTGGGAAAAGAAGTCAAACATAAAAGGCACTGGGCGTCTCTCCCACCAAAAGGAAAGCCGCCAAAGCTCTCCCGTTTCAGCACATTTCTCCACCGTTACTGCCAGTACGACTGCTCTGTGGCTGCTGGCAGTCCCAGTGCCCCTTTCCAGCCGCACCTGGTTTCCACCTCGCTCTTCTCCCACTCTTGTACACCTGGTCTATGCTTGGCACTCAGTTTTCCAGCCCTGCGTGTCTTCTGCCCACTGTTCCTGCCTGGGATGGAGAGCGATGAGAACAACAGCTAGAGGGAGGGAGCAGGGGCAGCAAGCCACTCACAAACCCAGCAATCAGCCAGCCGGTTCCACACAAATCCACCTTTCCTTCCTTCTCTTTGGATGACAAATAAAAAAGAAACTTACATCAACACAGTGGTGCTCTCCTCCTTGTTTACAGAGATCCCTATCTGCCGGTGATGGCAGGCTGTAAGCCCTGCCTCGTGGCTGCAACCCGAAGGTGTCATGCCAGGCCCTTACCAAGGGTGCAGTAAGAGCAGTGCCACCGGGCAAACACATCCCTCTTTTCTCCAGATAGTATTACCAGCAAAAAAAATTTAGGGAAAAAATATTTATCAGTCTCTGGAAAACTTGTTCCATTTGCTTGGGGCTACACCTATCCATGGAGTTAAACATTTATCGACCCCTGCGGAGCTGCAGCCAGAGAACTGAACAAAAGCTGAACGCTTCCAAACAGAAGTCAGCTCACAGTGCCAGAAGATGCGGTGCTCAAAGAAGATTAAGATGAGCGAGATTGCAAAACTGAGATGCCTGTGCTTGCAAATTACTTGCAACAGGTCCAACAATTACCTGCCTGGTGCTGTTGTTGTACCTTTTGCCTACCACCGGGTATGCAGCTAAGCTCATTACAGTGCAGCACTGAGTCACCTCATTTGTCTGCAGCTAGTTATTGGCCATTATAATAACAGTAGTGTGATACATGCAAAAGCACGCCAGCATCGTGTGGATGCCTTCTTCCTGGAAGCATTCAAGGCCAGGCTGGATGGGCTGTGAGCAACCTGCTCTACTGAGAGATGTCCCTGCCTATGGCGGGGGGTTGGAACTAGATGATCTTAAAGGTCCCTTCCATCCCAAATCATTCTATGAGTCTATGATTCCTGTGACCATGGTGGCTGTGTTTGACATTCTGTCCAGCTGCAACATCATCCAACAAGAGCTCGGTTGCAAAACACTCGCGGTTGAATTAGGAGCAATTTGAGGGGGCAGTGTGGAAAGCTCAACCACGTGCAAACACACCCACATTGTGATTACTTCCTCCCTAATTGCAAATGAGCAAAGCCCGGGCATTTTTCTTTCCATCTGGGTTGGATTTGAGAATAAGTGATGAGTGATGTCCTTCAGGGGTCAGTACTGATGCTCCTTCATACCTTCATCAGTGACATTGCCAGTGGGATTGAGTGCACCCTTAGCAAGTTTTCAGATGACACCACGCTGTGCGGTACAGTCGACATGCCCAAGGGAAGGGATGCCATACAGACAGACCCAGGCAGGCACAAGCTGTGGGTCCAGGAGAACTTCATGAGGTTCAACAAAGCCAAGCACAAGGTCATACACCTGGGCCACAACAACCCCTGCTGTCAGAACAGGCTGGGGGATGACAGGATGGAGTGCAGCCCTGCCAAGAAGGACTTGGGAGTACTGGTGGATGGAAGCTGGACATGAGCCAGCAATGTGCCCTCACAGCCCAGAAAGCCAACTGCATCCCGGGCTGCATCAAAAGCAGCATGGCCAGCAGGGCAAGGGAGCTGATCCTGCCCCTCTGCTCTGCGCTGCTGAGGCCTCACCTGGAGTACTGTGTCCAGATGTGGAGTACTCAGGGCAGGTGAGACACAGACCTGCTGGAGAGCATCCAGAGGAGGGCCACAAACATGATCCTTGGAACGGAACACCTCTTCTTCAAGGAGCTGAGAGGGCTGGGGCTGTTCAGCCTGGAGAAGAGAAGGCTCTGGGGAGACCTGAGAACAGCTTTTCAGATCTAAAGGGGTGCTATAAGAAAGGAGGGGACAGACTCTTCAGCAGGGTCTGTGGTGATAGGACAATGGAAATGGCTCCAAAGTAAGAGGGGAGAATTAGATTGGATATGAAATACATTTTACAGTAAGGCTGGTGACACACTGGAACAGGTTGCCTGGAGAGGTGGTAGATGCCCTGCCCCTGGAGACGCTACAGGTCAGGCTGGACCGGGCTCTGAGCAACCTGATCTCTCTGTAGGTGTCCCTGTTCATTGGACTTGATGACCTTTAAGGGCTCCTTCCAACCCAAACCCATCTGTGATGCGATGATACAAAAGGAGACCAGAGATTACAACAGGAGTCATTACTTCCATCTCCAGGTGCTGTATGCATCCAGCACGTGCTGTCCAAGAGCAATTTTCTAGCCTCACCCACTTACAACCGATGCCATCAAGCAGCTCATTCTGTAGCAGGAGCAATTCTTCCCACTCCTTCAGATATCGGCAGAGAGTTATTGCTGCACTTTGGCTAAAATCCTTAAACGGAGCGGGTGCGTGGGGGATAACAAAAGCTGTGAATCAGCTAGAAGAAAGAGCAAAAAAGGAAACAAGGATTGGATCACTGGCTGCACCTCAAGTGCTAATGGAAATCTGGCCTGCGTGCAGCAGATTGCAGATCTGATGGGTGCAGTGTAAATCCCGGTCACATCCTCCTCTGGCACTTGGTGCTGCTTGTAAAAAACGTTCAGATCTTGGGCACTGACCTGAGTTTTTGTAAGGTGGTGAAGGAAAGTACATATGAAGTAATTATATATATATCATTTATACGTGCGTATGCAAGATGCACTGCGGCCCTGGGGAGTCCCTGACATTTGAGGGGAGAAGTAGGACTTGGTGTCCTACCACAGCAGACACCGGGTATCCGTTAGAAAGTGTTCCCTGGGCTATGACAGGCGCATTAATCTTGATGTACAACAAATTAAAAACCTTTTATCTCTGTCAGGACGGTTTCTGTGGTGCACACACAGGGAACGTATGGAGTTTCTGGAGGCCGGGGCACGCTTCGTTACCTGAAATCAATTAGTCAGAGTTCCTTGACGTTCAGCACAGGATCCAGCGATTGTGCAACTCCGGAAAAACCTCCTGTTGCACAATAAGATTTGGTGTCACCTCCATCTCCAATACAAGTGTGCAATCAAGGTGTATTGCGAGCAGCGGCCTATTTGTACATCACACATACTTCTCCCTGCCCGCCTGCGTACAGCTGCACATACCAAACACTGCCTGCCTGCTAGGGCACACGGCGGGCCGTCCTCCTTTCTGCACGGGGTGAGAAGCATGAGGAAAACGAGGTCAGAAGCCAAACTTTGTCCCTGGCCACCTTGATTTGTATAGAGGTACCAGCGATGAGGACATCTCACAAAGGGGAAAGATGACTGGTCCCCGCCCTAAAAGACTTCAACCCCACACGTTCCCTGCCCTGAATGAACCTTTCAAAAGAAAATATGAATCATCACACGGCCATTTGAGTTCTTACAGTGTCCCCTGATCAGCAGGGACGGCGGTCAGAGCACGGCCTTTCACAGATGTGTATGGACCAGCCCTCACCTCACAGCTCTTGCAACACCCACGCGATGGGCAGACAGCGAGTGGGCCTTCTCAAGGCATCTAAGCTCTGACTCCCACCAAAACCAGAAGGAAGAAGTCAGCCTTGAAGATGTGGCTTAAATGAAGCAGATGATCACACAACGTGTTGCACAGTGGTGGAGAAGACAGCAATCCTGCTGTCTCCCGAGCCCCAGCCTTCTGCTCTTCATGCCCAGCTTCGTGCCAGAGTGTTTAATCTCCAAGAAGCTTATGCTGAGATTTCTGTGTTTGTTTAAACTTCAAAATGAAACCTAATCCCCTACAGGGAAGCCTACATCTCTATTTTTTTTTCCCAGCCCAGCCCAGAGGCAAACATCCCTACAACTTCTCTGCAGATCTGCTGCCACAGAGGAGATGAAATATTGTTGTTGTTTTTTTCATCCCCTCCATTGATTTTTTTCCTAGGTTCACGAAGGGTTCACAGTTGAGAGCGATGGTCCTGTGGGTATGACTACCCATTTTAAGTGCTTTCTTTTGCATTAAAGCATTGGAGGACGGGCTGCAATAAGAACGGTGTGGTCAGAAATGCCCGAGGGCTTGTTCCTTCTCTCGAGGCCCCCACCAGTTTCACTTAAAACATGCCTCTGACCTGATTTAGTTACAGCAGCACAGAGGGAAGCAGCCATTTTACCCAAGCGTGGTGCAGTTCACTTCGGGTGCACAGACCTCAGAGGGATTGCACTCCGCGGGCGGTGGAGGGAAGGACCCACCTGCTTCAGAGGTCCTACTGCCCCATCACAATCTGTGAGCACCTCATTCGTCTGCTGGGCTTCATCCCCAGTGTGTGAACGCTGTGCCACTGCGTGAGACACAGGGATCTTCTGGGCAGTGAACCTTGGGGGCCGGGGCCAGATTTTGGAGAGGGTGAGGTAGGGCTCCTGCCAGCACCAGGTGTCAGCGGTCACACAAGGTCATGCTTTGGCCACCACAGAAAGCAGACCCAGGAGCTGTGTTCAGGTGTGGACCTTGACCATCCGCATAGCTGGAACATTACCCGCCCAATCACCCTGCTCCACATCTGCTGGAGATGTGACCTAGTTTCCAAGCCATCTCCTGCCTCTTGGTCACGACCCTTCCACTGACCTTGTCCTTGGAAGTGGTTAGGGCACTTAAAGCTGGAACGGCAGAAGGGGAAAGGTGAACATACTTACAGGACAGCTTCAGCCTAAAGAAATGCTGCCTGGTAACCCTACCGTGTCCTGCTGCTGGACTTGCTCCCATGGGTCAGTGCCCCTCTTGTACTGAGGAGCATGTAACTGCACACGGTTGGCCGGATGAGGCCTTCCTAATGCCATTTATAGAGGCATTTTCTACTCAGATACTTGTAGTTTGTTTGACACAGTACATTCTAACTGTTATTAGTAAATTTAAGATATTTTCTTGTCTAAATATGCTGCAGACTAATGCCAGGCATATGATATTTAAAAGGATCCTTCCTCTGACCCCACAAGACTACTCCCATCTTCTTATCTGGTTTCTAATCCTGAGAGATACGAGGCTCTGAGACAACCTTTTGCTGAGAGAAGAACACAACCCAGCCTAATTACCTCCATAAAGAAGCAATGGTAGTCTATAAAATAAGCTTACAATGAGGGGTGAGCGATGATAGAGGCTGTGCTTTTTGACCCAGGGATGCTCTTCATTCCCTATAAACATTCCCCCTTGAACATTCGAACAGCAAAAGCTTTTAGCCTTGACAAAACTGCACTCACATCTCATCCTCCTGTGTCAACAGGGTTTGAAAGCTCGTGGCTCAAATCTGTGCCGGGCTTGAGATCAAATCTGTGAGGTGGGTGCAGCTGCAGCAGTGGCCTCAGCACTGCCGGGCTTCAGCTCCCCTGCCCTCAAGGTCTTGCAGGACTGCCCGGATAGACAGGACGTCTTACAGCACCTTGGCAAAGCTGCTTAGCATTCATCCTCCGGGGCCCATTTCTGTCCATCCTACAGGGCAAGGGCAATTCACGAGGAAGAAAAGGCATCTTATAAAACGTAAAGTGTTTCCTTTTTTCTTTTCCAGGGAGGCCTGGAAGGCAGAGTGACAAGACGCGTGAAGAGACCATTTATGTGGACAAGCAGCATGGCCTATTTAAGAAGCGAGTGAAAGAGCAATTATTCTGGACTCCCATTCTGATGTTAACCAAAAATAAAAAATGTCAGGGTTTGGCAAAAAGACCACACACAGTCAAGGAAGCGGCGTTGGCAGCAGGGAGGTTGGGCTAGCAATGGACTCCGCATGGGGGGCCAGTGAAAGCTGAATCCCCTGCTTGAGAAAACACCAACCCAGCACTTCCAGGAGCCATTGACACAAGCAAAAGCACCGAAACACTTCTGCGAGGCAGACTGGCCCAGTGTAGAAGTTAAGCCAATCACTGCTGCAATCAGTTCCCCTTCAGAAAAGTTGTCCCGGACTTCAGGCCAGCCCCGATCACACAGCCTACGTGGCACCCCGACATGGCACCCCTATGAGGGGACCAGCCCTGTCACCCACACACCGAGCGACACAGGCAGCGATGGGGGAGGAAGCATGTTTGGTGGGTGTGAGGCAGGGGATGAATTAGTTCTGGTGTTTGATTTCGGGGTGGAAGCCTCACCATGGTGAACACGAGCAGTTTATGAAGCCAGATGACCTGGCCCCCACCACTGTTTGCTCCCTCTGCTTTCTGGCATGTTCCTGCAACGTTCTTCTGAGCCGGAGGCCATAGTTTCTCAAGCACCTAAAATCACGCACTGTAATCAACCTGGCTTGATTGTAATTGCCCGATTTCTAACACCAGACCTGCACGCTATAGTTGCTCAGCCCTCCGGTAACAAAGGTCCTCAGCGGAGGAGCGGTGACTCAGCACACCGCTGCCCCAGCTGGCACAAGCCAGGCCTGGATTCCCTCCAGCGGAGGGGATTCACGCTCTGACTTGTGCTCAGCAAATAACTCAGTGCTCTCACCTTCCTCACCTTTTCCCCAGGACCACACCGAGAATGTGGCCGGTACCCACATACTTCAAAGAGGACTTGTTCCACAGCACCGCCCCACAGCCCCACGCCCATCTTTTGTAGGGGGACAGATGTAGCCCCTAACACGCATCTGCCTTTCTCTCAAACCAAACGTCCGCATCGGACAGCGTGATTTGTGACTCCAGACCAGCACCTCTTGTTTACAATCAACACAACAAGGGGACAAAAGTATCTCTGTGTCTCATAGAGGTGGGATTGTAATTAATTCCAGAGGATTCCTAAGTGCACAGATAAGTTGGTCTTTAGGACTGCTTCATGCACTGTAGCTCCATCCTTGAAGCACTATTTGGCAAGCTAATGGGGAAGAAAAAACCCACACGGATGTCTCTCCAGGAGCACAGAACGCCACGAGTTTCTGCAGGAGGACAGGGAAGGCTCGGGACGTCACTGTTTAGTCCCCAGGCTGTGCCAGGTATGATTGCTACCCCAGCAAGCTTGTTTCCAATTCTTATGCAGCCCAGCTCAGCTGTGCTTTGGCCCCTGGGGCAGCAGTAGCACCCTAAACATACCAAATCTCCTTCTTGTATAGAGCTGATTTAGAGGTCAGCATCTTTCTGCCATCCAGTTTCAGAGAGCACCTTGCCCGTGTCCAAGTTTCTGAGTCCTGTGTTCAGTTTTATACCCCTGACTACAAAGAAAGACATGGAGGCCCTGGAGCACGTCCAGAGAACAACAAAGCTGTGAGGGCTGTGAAGCACAAGTCTTACAGGGAGCGGCTGAGGGAACTGGGATTGTTCAGTGGGAAGAAGAGGCTCAGGGGAGACCTTATTACTCTCTACAACTGCCTGAAAGGAGGTTGTGGTCGGCCTCTTCCCTTATCCAACTAGCAATAGCATGAGAGGGAATGGCCTCGAGTTGTGCCAGGAGAGATTCAGGTTGGACATTAGGAAAAGCTTCTCTGAAAGAGTACTGAGGCACTGGAATGGGCTGCCCAGGGAGGTGATGGAGCCACTGATCCTGGAAGTATTCAAAAAACATTTAGAAGTTGTACTGACGGACATGGTTCAGTGGGAAAATGGTGGTAGGTGGCCAGTTGGACTGGATGATCTCAGAGATCTTTTCCAACTCCATCTAAACCTGACTGCAGGCAGAGAGCTTATCTCCGCTCCCCTCTGACGCCTCCTGCCCCAGGGGCAGGGCTGGAGCTTGTCTCCTCACCACAACTAGTGCTCAATACGTGAAAAGACGAGGCCAATCTGCACGGTGCTGAGAAGAAAACAAACCAGCGGAGTGAACTCATCCCTAATCCCATCGCCTGAACTTTTAAAGCTCTTAGAGCCAAAACACGACATCATCCTAATGTGACATGATGATAAAATAAACAATGCAGAAAAGTAATAGCAAAAATGAATAGCTAGCTCTGAGAAATGACTTACAGCCGTGCTAACAGTGACATCCAGCAGCAGCAGAGCTGGAAGTGAGGATTTGGAGATGGACTCCAATGCTCCAAGCAAGCAGTGCAGGATGTGGTATAGAGATGGTTGCAGTTTGAGGTCAAAAATGAGAAGATGGGACCCAACACGGCCAGCACCACGGAACCAGAGATGAACAGACAAATGACATCATCTTCTACTTGGATAATCATGCCCAGCTGAGCCTAAGTTGCTCATCATTGGTGCTACTCAAGACCCCAACTGTGAGCACCTGACCAAAGGCAAAATCCTAAACTGAGAACAGCACCTTGTAGGTTGGAGACATCTCAGGCAATTGAAAAAAAACACCTCACTCAGAACCCATTTGCATTCACATTTGTAAGTCAGTGCCACAGGATCATTGCTGCTCTTTGTCTCAGAGAGAGGAAGGTGACGTTTTAGGGCCCACGCAGTGACAAACACTGCAAAATGAGTTTTCAACTGAAATGACTTGACCTGTAGATGAGATATACGTGTTTTGCTTTCTCCAATACGGCAATGGCAGTCTGCAGTAAAACCTGTCCTCTTTCACCTGTCCTTGCTCCCTCAGGCTCACACGCATTTGAATAGGTCTCAAATGAGCAGTGTATTGCATGATTTAATGGCTTCTGCACTGCTCCAGAAGTACAGCTGGAAAGCCCTGCTTGCTTCACAGCTGGCTGAATCAGCACCACATCATTCCAGCTTTGCATTTGTTGCACGACTGAAGAACGAGAGTATCTGCGATGGCATTTGACCTGAACCCGCCTTAAATATTCAGTGAGTCTAACAGCCACATTTCAATCTCATTTTTTTCCTCTCCTCAGCTGCATTTTGCTCCTCATTTAGGTCCTGCTGCAATTAATCGTGTTCTTAAAATGGTGTTTTCTGCAGACTGGATGAATTCCACCCCGTCCACTTGCTGTCTCGCTTAGCATCCCATTCTTTACATCCTCCACCCGAGAAACTGCAAGAAATAAGAGACCTTCCCTTGAAGGGGAAGGAAAAAGGCAATGGCTTCGAAGTGGCTTCAGTCACAGCCCCCATTCCTTGGCAGCGATGAGCCCTGGCGCAGTCACACGCTGAAGCAGCCACCCCTTGGCACAGGTTATTTCATTTTGGTTTAGCGAGTTTTCAGCAGAGTCTGCACGCCACAGATTGCTGTACTTCAAATGTCTCTCCATCAGGCACTTGTTTCTAGCAGGCACATAAAACAAACGTTGAAAGGATAATCGGGGCTCGAGCAAGAAAAAAAGGCCAGCACTTAAATCAGGAATGAAAGACGACGTCATGAAGCTCTGGATAGCCTTAAGAATAATGATGAACGCCATAATATTGTAGATGTATTGTTAGTCCGTTCTCAGCTCAGAAACCCGGTGCAACGTGAAATTCCCTCGCCCTAAGCCTAACCCAGTGCCCGATGGTATGTTTTGCTGCAGCCTTCCCTCCCTCCTCATGCATTCCTGATGTTTTCATTCGAGATCTTTATTCCATACGCTGACAGAGGCCAAGATCTCCCGGCTCACATGCTCACTCTGAAGTACCTGGGGATCGCTGCCAGTGTGCACCTCGGAGCAGGCCTGGATGTCAAGGAGTTCAAGTCCTGTGAGGCTTTCCCCATCGCCTTGCCATTGCTCAGCTGCCCTCCCTCGTGCCGGGGCCTCCGCGTGTCCTGTAAAAGAGCTTCAGAGAGAGGAAAAGAGTTTTGGTAGCAGCGCAATGCAGTGCACTGACAGTGTTTGGCGTGCTGCTACGAAGCAGCTCCTCTAGCAGTGTGCTGAGTTGAACTATTCTCACAGCATGCAGTATTATGCATTGTTTTACCACCCGGGTTGTAGGACAGCAGCCCTCTGCTCTGGTCAGGGAGCACGTAGACGCGTTAACAGTTACGGCTTTATGAACTTCCACCTCTTGGTCAACACATTCCTGGGCTAAAGACATCCCAGGCAAGTACATCACCTAATGTTAAACACGGCACTGTGGATTCTCGTCTCCTGAAAGACAACCAGACTCGCTCAGCAGCGGTCCCAGACTGCGACCGAGCCATACGGATTTCAGAAAGCTTTCCTCATTTTAAGAATCCCAATACCCCAAACCATTTCTGATTACCAATAGCTCTTTGGATACCGCTTTCACACTTGGCAGCAATTCTCCAGGTATTCGACATCCTCTACGAGACCTGAGCTATTTTAATAGCAAAACAGGTAGGAAATGTCTCAGACACACAGCTCTCTAGAAGCTAATGGAACAAAAACCACTAGTCAAAGAAATCCCCCAAACGAGCTTGTTTTCATGGCACGCAAGTGCTGACACCAAGTAAAACTGAAGCAGGTTGCGGGGCGCCTCAGGAGCGCCAGCACATTCATCTGCTGGAGTTCTGCTGCCACCTATTGTGAAGAGGAACCGAGCAGACACGCTTCATTCTGCCCGGGCAACAGATCTGCAAGGGCTCCCGCCGGGCCCTCTGGTTACAAAGGCTTTCCTCCTGCATGCCTGCTGCTGCCCCTTGGGTTCCGCTGCTCTGCAGGTAAAGGACGCTTCTGGCACCACGGTACTTTTTTTTCTTTTTTTATTGCTGTTAAGTCAAGGAAAAAGGTTGCATAAAATCCAATCTCTTCTAGAAATATAAGTGACCTTTCCAGTACATTTCAAATATCAAAGTATATGGTAAACATACAAATAAAGAGAAGGTAACATACCTCCTATTTACAGTACAGTATTTTAAATCATAAAATAAGTTCCATAAAGTACAACTGGCAGGTAATTCACAATACAAGTCCATTGGTGGTTTAACACCCTCACTTCAACTCAAACGCAGTTCATTCGTTTCAAGTGGTCCAAAAATACCCAGATCAAATAAAAATTTTAATCAAAATAATTTTCATTTACTACTTAAACTTTTTTTTTCCATTTTTGTTTTTTAAATTAAAGCTTTCGTCTACCTCCCCCCCCCCTCCCTCCCTCCCTGCCCACCCCCTCCAAGAAAAAAGTCTCAAAATGTACACTGGTGCTATAAATATAAATGCTACCTATGAAGAAATGTAGTAATCAAGCTTTTCTCTTCA
The DNA here is from genome assembly GCA_023055505.1 of Callipepla californica brunnescens. Classification (NCBI taxonomy): domain Eukaryota; kingdom Metazoa; phylum Chordata; class Aves; order Galliformes; family Odontophoridae; genus Callipepla; species Callipepla californica. The sequence goes on along the minus strand of JALIRH010000002.1, from coordinate 72,810,978 downwards.
AGTTTTTTGTTTGCTTAGCGGTTTATTAGACGGCTGAACCAAAGGTTGATTTCATCTCATCCCTCCACTGGACACCAGCTCTGAGTTTAAGGAAAAAAAAAAGGAAAAAAAAAAAAGGTTTCTGTCACGAACTGTGAGGAATGCCAAACCCTATGGATATACAGTGGTAGTTGTTCGTCGGTGTTGAATGCAGCAGTCAAAAAATACACTCGTCTTCCAGATAACCTCAGTGCACTTCAGGAAATCAAATATTACCTGGAAGCAATTTAGTACATATATTGGCTTTTAAAAAGAAAATAAAAAATACAGCAGCATTAAACTTACTGAGTCGTGATACTGACGTGATTAATACCATCTGGACACTCATCGCAGTCGTTCACATTATACCGTGATTCCGCATAGTGGTGAGTTGTTCCAAAATAGTGACGTTGCTATTTGGTAGACAGGTCCTAATACTAATACCTGACTATTCCGTAGAAAACCAGAGCTTTTTGTTCAGTTTGAAATCAAACATTTACATTCTAAGTACAATGCAACACTGAAATAGTTTAGGAAAAAAAAGTATTCCATCAAGTAACGTTCATCCCGTGTTGACACCATGTAGAATAGCTTTAAAAAAGGAAAGGAAACGCTGTCAACTTCCATTACAAATGCAAACACACTGAGCACGACACTCATACCAGTTTGTCACCTTGATTTTTGCTGAACACGCAGGCTAGAAAGCTACAATGGAAGAAGGATCTGTTAATTTAAGCTTGTTCTTCAAAAATCTCTTCAAGTCCACACAGCTTCAGCCCCTTTCCTGCTCTACGCGTTTTCATTCGTCTGGGACTCTCGAGAGCTGCGTCTGTGTGCTGTTAGCAGCCACAGCACACAGCCAGCACGCTGCGTCCCTCTGGACCCTCCCAGCAGGGCGGCTGAACATCTCCCCTCAATTCACGAGCGCTAATTTGGAGTACGGGCAGCGTCTGTATGAACTGTGCTAAACACTCATGCAAGCCCAACGAATCCACGCGGACAAACAGGGAAAAGAAAATCAAACAGCAGCATAAAGAGAACGGGGAAGGGCAGGAAGAAGACTGTGGCGGGGAACGTGACCAGCTTTCTTCTTTCACCATCTGGCTGCTCCATCAGCGATGTCAGAGGTCAGAGACTTTGCTATTTAGACGCAGTAAACATTGCACGTGTCTCAAGTCTTCAGTGCAAAAGCATGGTTCGAACGCTCTTTCTGATTGTTTGGCTGTGTGTCTGAATTACATGCAATAGGCAAGCCTTTGTAGAGCCAGGAGGAGACCGGGGGCTCAGCGCTCTTCTTTTGTACGGAACAGAGGTGCGACAGCAATGAAAAATTCCAAAAGAATATAAAAGTGGGAATGTCCCAGAACACAAGACCACCCCCCGCCTCCCACACATGCCTTCCCCCAGTTCCCCAAGCTTCAGTTTAAGTAGGCAACGTTTACTTGTTTCAGTCTGCAGAATCCAAGGTATCATTGGAAGGGGGAGGGGGAGGTGCGTATCTCAGTCTGTAAGTGCCTAAAACAGGAAAGAGAACTGCTAAGTCACTGCTTACAATTAAAATGGACTACAAAACCACTACAAGGTATCAAAATGGACATGCTCTTCAAAAGGCACTATAACCTCCAGTCCGTTTAAAGCAGGTCCTAAGATCTTAGACTATTTTCTTTCAACCGCTCGCTAAAAACGTCAGTTTAAAAATAAAACGTAGACAGCAGATACCGGATTTTACCTTTGTTGGAAAAATACAAAGAAAAGGAGACCCCATCATGGCTAGTCCTCCCTGTTCCAGTCCGACCACGCAAGTCAGGTGGGAATGGACACAGGCCAAGTTTCCTCTGGTTTGTTTTGTTTGTTTTTGCACGGAGGAAGAAACAGCACGCAAGACTGGGGCTGTTCCTTTCATTTTTAGTTCCAATTCTAGTTTCTGCTTTTTTGCTGCAACTTGTCTGAGCAGTTCAAGCATATTTCATTCGTGTACTTCATGATGGGGCACAGAGGACGGCTGGTTGTGCAAAGGAAAGCTCTGGAAAAGTTCAACTCTTACACGGTCAGTTTGTTGGTTGGGTTTGTTTTTTTTTTTTTGAACTCTTCTAAGTCTTAAGAATCCAAGCTCGGATTTTAGAGAGTAACAGATATTTTCTCTGCTTTTTGCCAACGAATTCTCTCCAAGAAAACAGGAATGGAAAAATCGAAACGACATGCAAATCTCAAACGTAATACCAAAAAACAAACGAGTGAGAGGAATGCCAATTTGGAACAGGTGTCGTTTGAATTCCCAGCTCTGAACCGTGCTCAGTTTCAGCCTGGCGCCGTGAATCCTTTTACCTCGCGCCGTTCCACAAAGATTTCAAGCAGAGATCAGATACTTTGCAGTTTTAGAGCAGCTCACTAATGCACAACCATTTACACAGGACATACACACGCACGCACACCTTTCTGCAAGACCAGAAACAGCACATTCAGGAAGGTAAAGGGAAACCGCTAAACTCAAAAGCAAGTCCGCTGGGAGTTATCGTGATTACCTTGTTGACTGGCCTCCATGGACGACTGCTTACAGTCCTGCGCATAGTGTCCACTTACACCACAATTGTAACATGAAACGTTCCCGTTCTTCTTGGGTCCCGACCCATTTGTGTTGGCAACTACGTTAGGTGCTGGATATACAGGATAGAACCTCCCAAATCCCGCCATCTGCTGCATACCGTAGTTGGCTTGGCTCCCCATTACCGGGTCATGCATAAGCCCGTTTGCATACGGAGACTGAGGCAGGAAGAAAGGAAGTTGTGTTCCATTGCTTTGATGTGCTTGGTTGAGGTAGCTGCCATTGCAAAGTGATGGCAGAGTGAAGAAAGATGGAACTCTGTAGACTTGTCCGTGAAGTGGGTTATGATAAAAATAGCTATTGATCTGAAGGCTTCCGTTGGTCCCACAGCTACACCTACGCCCACAAGAACCGCAGGGACCAGATCCCAGCTGCTGTGGAGGTAACATCGTCCCGTTAGTGTTGTTATTTCCAACAGCGTTTATGTAGGACGTGCTGTCGCTCTGCGCAGTGCTGTGTGTTAGAGCAGGGCTCGGGCTGGGGGCGGGGCCTGGCGTGTGCGTCGGTATCGCGGGAGGAACGGAGGACTGGATCTGACCGACTCCTAAAGCGGCTGACTGAGGAGGCGAGGAAGTTGCTACAGTGTTCAGCACGTTTGTATTCTGGTTGGGCAACACACTGGGAGCGTGGGGGCTGCCTGGCAAAGCGTACGAAGCTGGTGGAGGCGGCGGCGCTGCTGTGGAGAGCCCAGCTGCTGGAAGAACTACCTTCAGATTGGTAGGCTGAGGGATCGCTCCTGGGTTTCCCTCAATGTGAGGCACCATTTGATTCAGTCCTACCACCTGGGACGCAGGTTTCGTGATGGGGTCTGTAGTAGGAACCGGGGATCCTGGGAAACTACCTGGATTGTGGACTGGGATAAAGGCAGTATTTGGTGATCCGATACTTAAGCTTCCTGTTGGCTGCTGCGGTCCATTAACTGTGCAACTTTCCGACGATCCCTGCGGAGAGGGCATTTTCAATCTGTGTATTGCCAAATGCAAAGCAGGGCTACCAGGCTGGACAGAATGCGGGAGAAAAGTGGACGGGACCGGCAAAGGGGAAGCCATCAGCTCAAGGCGTTTCTCAGGCTCGCCTGAAGTCACTGGGCCCATTCCACCAGGAGGCGAATTTGCGGACTCTCTCACCGGTGAGACAGCGACAGGCGTGGTGACGAGCATTCCCACTGCTTTCCCATCCGCGGGTATGGGGGGAGGGACAACTGCTTCAGGCTTCTGGGCAGCGCTGTGCATCACACAGTGTAAGGCAGGCATAAAGGAAATGTGTTGAAACTTTGCATTCAAAGGATCTTCCGAAAGGCTTCCATTTTCGTTAGCTGCTGAAGAGATCTGAGCAGACGATTTGTTCATATTGGATGAACTGACAGCACTGTAGCCTGTAAACCTGGTTGCATTCTGATTCCCAGAGTCCTCAGAATTGCTGTCTGTGTCTGCGGAGAAAACGGCATTCGTCAGTCGGAAGAATTAATCTGAAACAATATTGAGTCTCACCCTGGGCTTACGAACCCATATAAAACTCTGTAAATGTGATGATGCAAATGATAGTTATGTCTTCCTGAATTACACTAACTTTGAAATTATTTTCAGTCCTCCAGACCAAGCTAGGCCGATCTACCACTTGTCTAAATCAAAATGCTTGGCTAGTGGCCCGGTTTCAACTAGCTACACTGTGTCTTTGACTTGGGTGTATCTGCAAATGTGAGCAGGCCAAATTAGGAATTCGTATCTGCCTAGAAAGACATCCATACAGCTTGCTCAGATTTGGAAGGAGCGACAGTCAGTTCAAAGAGGAAGACTTCTCGGACATGCTGGGCACAGTTTTACAATGCCATGCAAAATAAGTTATCTGCTGCACTGCTGAAATTTCTCAAGACGCTGCCAAAGCCAGAAACATTGGATATCAGGCACAGCATACATCTACACAGCAACCTAACACTCAAACAGCTTCTGCTATTTGCTAGAAGCCCTCAAATATACAGTCACAAAACTCACAGTGTAAAACATCCGTGGCTAGAGAAATCAAAAGCAGGTAATAAAACTGAGAAACTAATTAAGACAAGAAGTAAATTAATCAAGAAACATACAAGTTCATGCACACTCTCCATAAATCTAACCTCTATCTTTTTCTTCCTCACTATCAAAGCTTTCCCTCCCATCGTGTCGTGGACTAGAAGGAGAACTGTAACTTTCAGACGATGTTTCTCCACACGTATCATGACCAGATCCAGTGTCCAAATTCAGATCTAAAAATAAAAAGAGGCATTTTTACTTTTAATTTCAGTACACTGAGGTAAGATTGCTTCGGTTTGCTGACATCATGCTAGTTCAGATTTCTGTTTGTTAACCTGTGCTCCTACTTGATTGCATCTGTTCCCTGTCCTTCCAGTGTTGTGACTCCTTGCACTGAGGACTAGAGACCGAACTGCTTCCAGCAAACCGTGGGCTGCACTTTCCTCTCGGAGCAACCTTTGCCAGCCATTCCTACCAAGGAGGCAGTTCCACATCTGTAGGTCAGAGTGGACACAACTCCTAAGGCAAAGTGCTCCTTCTGAGCTTTGCAGTGCATCACACGGACCCACACAGCCTCTGAAATGTATCACGTTGTAAACACTTTGTGTGCTTTTCAGGACAAGAACAGCAACCAATCAGACACGCACACAGACAGCTGTCCTGCAGAGTATGTCTTCTGCTTGCACATTTCTTACCTCCCATTTTTTCATACTATTTTGTTTTTGCTAACCTCGTGAACTGTGAATTCTCAAAGTTTCAGTCAGATTCTAATATTGTTTTTAGAAGACAAAAGCTGCTCATGAAGCACATGACAGTAATTCAGCGTGTGGTCTGCCTGCAACTCTCACGTTGAGAAGTGGCGATAAGAAAATATGAAAGATGAAAGGCTGCACTCCAAGCATAAATGAAAGCCAGACAAGGCACTTTCTAAGATGCTTTCAATCAGCTTATTAGGTAGTACACAAAGGGCGAATTCTTTCTTAATTTTCTGTTGTGAGAATTAAGTATAAGAGAGATGAAGTTGCATCTGATATTAGGAGGTTGAGACAGCAAAGTCAAAGTGTAAAGCAGCCCTTCAGACATTGATCATAAAGCCTGGAGGCTCAGCCTTATAAGACAAAATAACATCTGTGCTGTTTATTGCTTACTTATGTACAGAAGTTCTGCCCCAGGCTCTGGATTTTCCTGGATTACCTAAACTCGAAAACTGTTAGGGCAGCATACACAGTTCTGCGTTGGAGCTCAGCAGTCACCTGCATTACACACTCTAGTTCAAGAAAATTTCCCACCAGATGGTTTTTACAGTTCCTCATGGGCCAACTCCACATCAGAAGGAGCCAGTGAACTGCAAAGAGAACTCTAACGAAGTGACACTGGACCTCCAGGTGCTCTCACTGCCCCACTTCATACAGAAGCAGCCCGACATGAATAAACGAGCAAAGCTGAACATTTTGTTTCGTGCAGACAGCTCAGAAGGAAACACCTCACCTTTTGCTGCCCCTGCACGGATGTGCTGTGATGCTGCCACTCTAACCCCATTTGTCCTGTTACTCAGCCGGCAGTCCGCTTTCTTTGCTTTCTCCCTGTGTAAATAATTGCCACGGTTGGTTTTTTCCCAAACACACGTTTACAAATAAACAATTACGTACGAACATCGAATGATAAACAAACGCAGTAATTCCAGGCTACGAATATCCGTTTAATACAGAAAAGAACAGACGTAGATGACAAACAAACAGGTAAAGGTAACTAGGTGGAACTCCATATAGACTAGCCTCACAACATGCCAGCTGTTCTTTCCCCAACTGCAAAACAAAGCACCTAACGGATTATACACGCTGTTCATCAGAGTGAATGCGTTACACTTTGTTCCTCGATTACTGGTTACATTGGGAACCTACTTTTCCAGCTGTGGCTTTCCCTTCTTCTTGCTTGCTGCAGATAAACTCCGCTTTTCCCCTGTGTGCTGGACAGAAAATACAAGGACGTCAGTCAAAAAGCAGAACTGCTATCACAGAATAAAGCCATCCAAACTGTCTCCTGAAGGTCTGTGAGTCACAGTTTGTGTGCTCACAGGCACTGCAGTCACACAAACAGCCATTTGCGTAGTGCAATCAGGCCTTCCAAATTATGCAAATTGTCTTCGTTTATGCTGTGATCAGCAAGGGACTCAGCAAATCACCACTTCCCATTTTTCAGAAGATATCAATGAAGTTATTGCTGTGAGAAAGCTCCACGTCTTTCCTTTTGAGGATACAAACCAACATTTTTAATCAAATATCCCCTAGCAGCCTCTTCCTTGAAAAGAAGTTGTCTCATCAGAGTTAATGATGAGGCTTAAACAGATACAGAACCTTTTGGTTCAACTGGAATTATCCAACTGAGGGGAGAGGGAACCCATGCGGCAAATTCTTTTTAAATAGCAACAAGTTATTTATAGATCTTGTCGAACCAGCGCTCAGCCTTGATTGCTGCTAAATTCTGCAAAACAGCATCTACAAACATGCTAGAAAAATGACAGCACCTGCATTTTTCTGCAAGTATACTATGAGTAGCTGCTGGTAGAAACCTTCAGAATACAGCCCTGGACAAAAGCAACACACCTGGTCAAGTATGTTTGGACAGTGCTCCGGGAGCTGCTGGACAATGCAGGTTTTCCTTCTCCAGTCCATTACCCCATTTTGCTCCGAGTGCTGTATGTTAAGGCTATCCAGTGAAGAACATTTTGCACTGCTAGTGCTGCTGAAATGAAGAAAAACCAAGTTACGCCAATATGAGCAAACATTCAAGCTTTTTTACTGTAACCAATGTAGGCATTTTTGCATTATGTTGGGAAACAGAGGTATTCTGCTTCCAAAAATGCTAGAAATTCCAGGATGCAAGTTACACGAGTTCCTGTGCACGTCAATTACAGTAATGATCTGAACGTGTGCAACCTTAATGCTTTTCAACTTCACTGTAATTTGATACAAAATTCAGAACAACAAACTGTGTAGAAAACAGCACGTGAGGGAATTTCCGTGGCTGCCTGTGCACTGCCTTTCTGTCTGCTTCTGTTATACAAGGTGTGGAGAAACCTGACAGCTAGAAATGTGTTCTGAATTCATCCTCCTTCTTTGATATTACTAATGACAAGACTGGAATTTCTTTATAACCACTGTTTCAGATTCATGAGACATCTAAGAGAAGAAGCACACTGCTACTTCCAGATCATGCTGCAGCTGTTTATTTCAAGTTTAAAACAGCCCTCGTTTTGTATTTGTACCTTGACTATTGCTAGATTTGAGTAGTGCTGGGAAACGGGAGTTGCATTTGGCATTTAATTTGAGCCTTATTATGCCTTCCAGGAAAGTTTCTCTTAGCCAATAGCAACTTCTAACTTCTCAATGAAGACTGCTGGAGAAACTGTCAGGGTTCTCACAGCATCAGTAGGGCACAAGGACCTAGGAGCTTCTCATCTACTACTCAAAAATATGCCTTACTACTCGCTGGATGAAAAAACAAACAAACAAGGAAAAATGAGTAGTTAATACTTTAATTAATCATAGAATCACAGAACTGTAGGGGTTGGAAGGGACCTCCAGAGATCATGGAGTCCAACCCCCTGCCCAAGCAGCTCCCTACAGCAGGTTGCACAGGTAGGTGTCCAGGTGGTCTTGAACGTCTCCAGAGAAGGAGGCTCCACCACCTCTCTGTGCAGCTGTGCCAGTGCTCCGTCACTGCACTGTGAAGAAGTTCTCACACACATCTGTGCAGAACTTCCTATGTTTCAGTTTGTGGCCATTTCCCCTCATCCTATCACAGTGCAGTGCTGAGAAGAGCCCAGCCTCATCCCTTTGCCTCCCACTTCTATAGATATTTACAGACATGGATCAAATCCACTCTGAGTCTTCTTTTTTCAAGGCTGAACAGATCCAGGTCTGGCCAACCTGTCGTCCACCAGGACACCCAGGTCCCCCTCCTCAGAGCTCCTCTCCAGCAGCTCATCCCCCAACCTGTACCGGTGCACACGGTTCTTCCTCCCTAGATGCAAGACACTACGCTTGCTTTTGTTAAACCTCATCTGGTTTCTTTCTGCCCAACTCCCCATCCTGTCCAGGTCTCGCTGAATGGCAGCACAGCCTTGCTGCTTGTCAGCCATTCCTCCCAGCTTTGCATCCCCAGCAAGCTTGCTGAGGGTAACTACTGCTTAAATGCTCTTGTTGAGAATTTAAAGCATCTTCTAATTCAGAGCAGCTGTCAGTGCACCTGAAAGTTACTACAACGTGCAACGTTACTCAGTTCCCACAGCGGCAGAAACCTAGATCTCTCCAAAGCAGAAGACACATCAAAGTTCCAGCACTGCTTAGCTAATACCTCTGGAAAATAAGCACTAAAGCTACTTAAAAGGTGTTCAATAGAATATCATTAAAAATAGCTCAAACAGATGGTAAGAACCCAAGGAGGTCCCTAAATACAGACGTGAGTCCATGAGACACGAGCAAGATCACTTATAGAAACTTCTGCCAAATGGAGGTAGGTGAAGCTGCTGCCAAATTTGTCATCACTTCACATGAGCTGCAATACTAGCAAGTTTTTTTTTACTGTTCAATCTCCTTCCCATAACTTCTGGACCCCTCCAAGAATGAGGCTGCCATGCTAATATCAAAAATAGACAGAATGTAGAAATGATCTCCAACAGGAGAGAACAATGGGCCTTCCACAGCCGAGCAGTAAACACTTCTCACTCTTAAACAGAAAACAACAGCTAGCATAATAATTTCCCATCACAGAGGGTTATGGAAGTGTCTGCCTCGGTTCACCAAAATTCTTCTAATCAAAGCCTCATGTGAAAGATAGATCTAGTCCAACTCTGCTGCAAGGAACAGGGACACCTACAGCTGCATCACGTTGCTCAGAGCCCCATCCAGCCTGACCTTGAATACCCCAATACTGCACAGCCACGTGCAAACACCTCCCAACTTTCTGGATAAAACACACCAAGAAGTGCTTTCCAATACACGAAGCTGATGACCTAACATGGGTAAGAAGCACTTCCACTTACAATCGATGTAAAACAGCGAGGCATACAGGCTTTAGCTGCTAAACAAGGGAAAGGATGGACTACCTTTTCCTAGAAGGCCTCCTTTGAAACTGCAGAAGAAAAGCTGAGAATCAATAGCAGTGGAAACTTTTGTACAGAAACGCGTGAGAGTGCATGTGGGAAACATATATTTAATTAAAACTTGATACTCACTTATACAACAAAATAACAAATTCAGAAACTCTGAACATTTGGAAAAGAAGGAAGCTCCAAAGGACCTACACTGACAGATTTAGAAATAGTTTATTTGATAACATTTTAAGTGGAGTTTTAACAGATCTCAGTACATTGCATATACCTTTCTAGTACAGATTACATTAAGCAATAGCATCCAACCAAGCAAGCTTAAATTCAGGAGGAACTACATCCTACCAAATCCCTAAACAATGGAAGTGCAGAAACACAGCAGACACATCACATCCTAGTACCTACTTGGCAACAGGACTTTTTCCATTATGTTTCTTGTGGACTGCTGCATGTTGCATTACATCTGAAAAGAAAAAAAAGGCAAAACGCATGATTCCAACAGCAATTCCTATTTCAGAGCAATCCAGCAAATTCATTTCTCCACCACTACCAGAAACTTGGTCAAAGCCACATGCAGTAAATACACTAGTGCTCAGTTTGGCAGGTGTTGCATAAAAAAACCAAAAAAACCACAGATCAGTTTGTACAGACAGTAGGATCAACATTCTTTACCCTCAATTTCAAAGAAGAATAGAGCAGAAAAATAGAAGTGAGCAAAATTATAGCTCCTATGTTTAATCACAAGGACTACATGTGTGAGTAAGTACCCGTCAGTACGAAGGGATGAAAAGAAATTAATTCAATCAGAAAAGTACAGAATTCTCTGTTTTTTTCTGGAGTGCTAAAATTAATCTCAAAACTTCACATTATTGACAAATTCTGCAAGTGAACGAAGATAAATCTTAAACTATGTACACAACCTAGAAGTATTGCATTCTGACCTTCATAAATTGAACTGTGCAAGTAAAGCTTGACAAATAACAAGAAACAGAGATGTATCCAAGTTCCTTTTTTAAGGCAACAAGGTCTATTTCTTTAAAACAGTGGTTGAACTTCAACAAAAGCAACTTTTCTCAATTGCAACTAGCCTTCTTGGTAGCCATCATTTTGCCTGAACTCCTCGCAATACAACACAGAAGTAAAGATAGCAACCTGAAAAAAAGAATACTAATTCTTCTGTCAGCACTTGACACAAACGACACGAAAGGCATTCTGAATAGCATTGGTTGCTTCACCAATTGAACAGATTCCTTTTAAGTACAGAATATAAAAGCATCGTTTGAGCTATTTCCAAACATACACTTAAATAAATGTAGAGTGTTCTGAACTCTAGGGAATAGTAATAAGTTTTGAAACGAGAAAAGTTTGTCTGACTGCACATGTGGGTCACTGATGGCACAGAAGGTCAGCTGCAAGCTTATTTGTGTGTGAGAGGGCAAGAGTGCTGCCATTCTGTGACAGCCAGTGCTTGTGCCTACGCTCACCTACCAGCCCCATTCCTTGTCTTTTCCACCTACCAGAAGATCACACTTGTCTACTACACAAAACAATGCAGAACAAGTTTGATTGCCATTTCAGAACGCAATTGCTGCTGCTCAGGAATGTGAATGGTTTTTGAGGTGTTTGGACAACGCCAGCTTTCAGACAGTAACCAATGCTCGCTACAGACACAAGCGATTAAAATCCTTCTTAACTGGCCAGAGTATAAATGCAGCACAGGCGAAGAATAAGAGGAAACCATCTACGTCCTTCCATGTGAAACTAAAAGCCAGACAAATCTGACACATTTATAGCACAACAGACTGCTGCGCTCAGTTTGTAACCCAAATAACTGAAAAATAGGTAACGACATGAAAAGCTACAAACGTGGCTCATGTATATTGCGGTGTTTCTTTCTGGTTGCTTGATAGAGCTGGGAACTTCTGCCCCCACGCTGCCTACAAACAATCCCACCACATGGATTATTAGCAACTCCCTAAGGAAACTGCTCAAAGTATGCAAAGATTATTTACACAATCCAAGTCTCTCAGCTCTGTACAAACGAAGGAATCAGTCAACTGCATCATTTCCACAACTGAGCGTGGTAAAACTGCTCAGAGAAAAACCACCTTTGAGTACACAACTACCTTCCTCCTGACTTGAAGCTTCTGAACTGTCCTCCTTGAAGTGTTCTGCTGCTTTAACCGTCTTCAAAGAGGGTTGTAAGTTACCTGCAGAGAATAAAGTTCACGTAGTAACTTTACAGATCTCGAACAACTACACAGTTCCTGAATGCTTGCACTAAACTGGAAACGAGGGAAATGGATGACTGGATTTACTGGTTTGCACGTGGCAATAATTTCAACATCACCTGCTTCAGAGTAGACCTCCTCCAACAGGAGATGCTTTTCTTTAGAAAAACGGCGTGCAGAACGATTTTGAAGCTGTGGTGAAATTTTAAAAGCTTTTGACTGTGATTATAGTTTTAAGAATACTGGTATTACATTCCAGTTTGGATTTCTTATAAATAAATAAAAAGTTCTGCTACAGCTGTACATGGCAGGAGCCCCACTGCAGTTACTCTAATTTTTATGCAATGAATTACATTCACCCACTGTTAAATCATTCGTGTGCCAAAGGAGGCCTAATTCAGGCTACAGATTTCTAGTGCCTACAACACGGTCTCAGTGTTCTATTTCTGCCTTTTTATGCTTGATGGGAAAAGAAATGGCAGTAATGTTTACAGGTTTTTTTGCAAAAATACCACAGCCACACTCTGAAAGAGAATTAAGTTCAGTAATGCATCCAACTCTAGGAGTCTACTCTTTTCTTCTCAGAAAGTTCCAAACTAGTGCAGGTAAAAACATCTGCAAGCTACTGTTCAGGAGCTTTAAACATTAGAAAGATCCAACCTAAAGAGGCACCTGAAATAACCGATGTTAAGAATGAGGAGGGAGCTAATTGATTCCCTCTTTAATGGAACTGTGACAGTACACATAATTACACTTACAGAACAGATTATCCAGTGTGAGATTCCAATTAATTAAGGTGTACAGATCCTCCGCTGAACAGAAAATTTATTCCACAGTTTGATTAAAATCATACCTATAGCATTTGAGTACTTCAGTGAGTGAATACTTCTGCACTTTCATGAAAGATATGTTATCCTCACCACTAGTGATTGAAGACCAAAGACCAACTTAAGTTGCAGCTGCTTTGTCTGCCAATCACTTCTGCACATTCAATTGGACAACTGGAGTAACATTTTTCTTAAAAATAGGCTTGCTCCGTCTCCCCTCACACTGTTACTGTATTCAATTTATGTTACCATGGCCTAAACTGCAACTGTAAGAATGTAGCAGGATTTCAGATTCCTAAACAGGAAAGCTGTGAAAACAGCAGCCAGCAATAAAGAAAATTCCTAGGTTGCTTAACTGTGTCAGTTCTGGTGAAGTGGACGATGGCTGTTTTTGTCTCAGTAGAGCAGCTATTAGGCTGCACCACAGAAAACATGATGGCGAATTGCCTCACAGAAGTCACCCAGTCCCCCTCTTCAATTGAAAATTCACCTGCTGAGGAGCACCATGCACGTCTGTAACTTTGGGTGAGTGCTGGGAGATGCCTCACCCAGGGCCTCCATCCCCTAGCTTAGGAACTGCATTTGAATGGAGGCCTTTGCCTGGGGCATGTTGCAGCCATGCCATGTGTGGGCACGTGCCTCACTGATGCTCTTCTTAACCCTGTCCTACTGACTCCTCTGCATGACTCACTGCTGTGGACTCACTGTCTCTGGTAATCTCCAGACTCTTGCCTATCCCTTATCCTAATCTGGGCAAGTTGAGCCCACTGGAAGTTCTCTCTCCTTTCTGCTGAACAAGTTCCACATTTATTTATTTATTTATTTTATCTGCCATGCATTCCAGATCTGACAAATCCTCGCCAGCTTTCTGCACAAACCACCCTGCACGAATCACTTCTGCCCTGTGATAATGCTGTTAGAGCCCACTACGATGAAACTCAGCACTGCATCTTCTTCAGATCATTTCAGCAATTTGTCAAGACCATTTTACAACTACAGTCATGCACAACAATGTATTTATACAACTTCTTCCCACCTAGACGTAGCCTACAGACTAAAACATGCACATCACGTGTGGAGTGCCTATCATTAATGCAGACGTTCCCAGAGCTTGGAATTTCTTCCCTCCCCATACAGCTCGTCATTAACAAAGGGCAGCTAGAATTTTTCAAAGCAGTAAATCCCAGTCAGTTTCACAACCATCATGGACTTCATTAGCTTACCTTGTTTATGAAACTGACATACAAGAACGTCTTCAGTGTTACTAAAAACAGCAACAAAACCACAAAATGACATCTACAGCCTCTCCTGTCATCACAAAGTTCTATCTGATCATGGAAAGCACACATCTGACACATCACACAAGTCATCAAATTTGTGTCAGCTGCCATCCCTCTATTTTCTTTCAAGCATTAACAAGCAGTCTGTTCGAAAACTGAGTTCTAACATCTGCAACTTCTGAGGCAATGGTCTCACAGTCAATCCCTTATCTGTCACAGTTAAGTCACCATGCACTGAAGGAAGAAAAGATTCAACAGAAACAAAGACCACACCCTAAGGCAGCCATACGGAGAAGCTAAGCTTAGGCTGCACAACTAAGAGCACACAAGTGACAGATCCACCAAGGAAAAACCTGCAGTACTAGTGCTCTGAAAAATACCCTATGTTCTGAAGTCAGGGCCATCCCATTACACACACACTATGTAACCAAACCAAATCTTAGTTTAAATACCAAAACAAACCCTTCATTCACAAAAGAAATAAATAACAGATTTGATTTTTTTGGTGTCAGTTCAAGACTTCTGTTCCAAAGTATACAACAGCCTCATCCACAGGATTCACAAGAAAGATAGTGGTAACTTTAATGAAATAACAAAAAAAAAAAACATGAAGAGAAATCTCCTTTCCCTTCCATGTCTTGAAATTTTAACTAAATTTTTGAGTGGTCAAAAATACTTTGCTGCACTTCTCTCCAATTCCACTGGCCCTACTGCTGAAATGATATTTAGATCAGGGAAGCCTGGCCCTTTTAAGATTCCTTTTAAGGATGAAGTCCGGAATGGTTGCACATTTTTACCTATTCTGACAGTACGGTGGTACAGTGGAGAAAGAAAGTAAAGAACAGAATCTGATGGCTCACAGCACATGCCCAATATCTAAAGCATATGTATCTCCTGAAAAAGCTCTCACTGGCAACAAGTTCAACTACACCCAGCAGAATACAACGTAACACAAACACGTAATTAAAAAAGCATAATTAGGAATGAAAGGAAGAATCGCTTTTAATAGATGTTTAGTAAAACAAAACAATATTAAGATAATTCTTACTGTGAGTGTGCAAAGATTCTGATGAAATTGACTGGAAGAAGTTGTATACTCTCTGATTCTGCAGAAAAGCTTGCGATGTATTTGAAAATAGCTGCCTGAAATTGAAGCAAGAGTTTGTCAAACTGCAAGTAATATTGCATTGAAGTATACAAAATACTACAGTACCATTGAAGAGCAAATCTGACACTTCATTGAAAGGTTGAACATTAAAAAGCACTGAATCTTCACGTGTTTGGTGCACTTTTTTTCAACAGACAGCACATTAATTTTTCCCAAGCACTGTACCTGTTCATTAAACACACTTATTTGGTTAAAAAGATAGCTTAATTCACCTACAATGTCAGTGATTGAATTTCGTAATTGTCTGCAAATGGCAGAATTCTCAAAATTGCTCAGCAGTGGTTTGAACCTCTTCCCAAGGGGCCAATGACTTCTATTAGCATCAGCTAGGAAAACGGGCCAATAACGAGCAATCCCACACCAGGATTCCAGCTTTTGGTTCCAGCACTACCCAGCCTTGTTACTGGATGGAGGAAGAAAAAAATATACGAGGTCTGCTCTGAATGTAATGCCTCCTATTTTATTACGTTGGCCCGTGACATCAGAGAATGTTGGTGGAATGGCAGTAGAGGTTGAACCTCCTTCTCCAATATTCCATTACATATTGTTGCCATGTAACTGATAGCATCAGAGGGACAGTCTGACAGAATGATGTCTGACATGGGAGTGTGTCTGAAGTAAAGGTCACTGGATTCCTCCATGTGGAAAAAAGGCACCCACAGACAATCATCAGGACTCACTGAACAAGTATGGAGACTGACTGTCATGGTTTTGTGATCTTTTGTTATCAGTATTCTACATAATAACAACATAGGAGGCATTAGGAGTTAAAGAGTTAATGATCCAAGTCCGTGGACTGCTGAATTTCTGGGTACCTGGCTCTCAAAAGAGAACTACATACCACAGAGGACTTTGCATTCCCATTTTCCACCCAGAGGGAAAGCACTCAAGTCCCAAGACTTCCTATACTGCTGTTCATCTCGGCAGTGGAGGTTCCCTACCTGTCTCACCTTCAGCTTTAGTTTAAGGCCTTCGGCTTTCAGACACTCTCTCTCATTTCATTTGATTTATTAGCTTCAGTTCCAATTATATTATATTACACTGTATTATTTTGCATTCCAATATGTTATTTAGTAAATCAGTTTCCCTCCCCAGACCGTTGCTGCTGTTTTTGTTTTTAGGCCCATCTCCCTTCCCCTTTCCTGGGGTGTAGGTCCATGGGCCCCCCACCTCATTAGTCACAGAACTGGGCCAAACTGGCCCACAAACCATTGACAGAGACCAAAGAGTAGATGTGAGCACAGTGGGTGGTGCACTTCAGCACCGGCAACAGCGATGCACAAGACAAGCCACATTCTGGATGGCTACGCAGATTTTTATGAGCATAGCATGAAGGCTCTTGATCATTGCTGGCAAAAATGCAGTTAACAGTGGCAGATGGGTTGAAAAACAGTGCTTTGTAGTTGAAAAACTGTTCTATCAAATAGTGTTATTGAGCTCTTTACATCTGTTGAAGTTTCTATGGAAATAAATAGAAGGCATTACTTTTGGAGCGACCCACGTATGTACTTTTTTTGCTACCAGGTGCATAATTCAGACCCTCAAATGCACATTTTAGCTCCACTGACATTGTAAGAAAACAAAAACTGAACGCAGTAATGTTACTATTAAACAATTATTCACACTGTATTCTAGCACAGCCACAACTTGGTTTGTAAACAGTAATTACAACTGCATATTATAACACAGTTGGATATGTTACGGGGTATCCTCAGTCAATTGGGTTTGTAATCATTCTGCTGTCCTACAACCTGCTTGTATTGTAGATAAACCCTTCCTAATCAAAGTCCATTTCAAAGCAGTTTGTTCATTTAAAAACTGAATGTTTATTAGCCAAAATAGATCTGGTTTTAACCCTGGCAAATGAGTCAATAAAGGACAAATAATAGTAGAGAACAAAATAAAGAGAATTGGGAAGGGAAGGACTGAGGTGCATAACAGCTTTGCATCTCCTAAAATGAAGCTAGTGAGACAAAACCCAATGATGTGAGAAGCTCAGACCCGAGGATGTGCAGTATTTAGAGCAGGAGCTTGATGAGAGTGCCTGATTACTTCAGCACGCACTCCAGAGGCGCCCTGCCTAACCTAATAAATCATCAGAGTTATTCTGAGTAAGACTGAGTAACCCTAACAGAAAAGAACAAACCTAAGAAGATTTATAACAAACGCACAAAGAACAACGGAGGCACACTCAAATTTATGTTGCTTTTCTGAGTTACAGGATTTGAACAACACGTCCCCCATCCCAGCAAGTACTCTCACCACTACACAGTAGGTTTTAAGATTCAGGCCTTTTTCCTATAAATGTGTGAATTGTATTTTATTTTATGTATATGCCTCATCACCACTGTGTATTCTTTTACAAATGCTGGTCTGTGACTTCATCAGAAACTCAGAGTTATTGTTTTTAATATTTCTTAATATATTCTAGCATAATGAAGATAAGATGTTCCCCCTGAATGATCAATCATTGCTACGTAGTACAGCCCAGGACAACTATTTTTCTAACTGCATGATTACTCCTTAAGAAGACTGTACTGTTAAAGTCTGAGAGTCTCAATCTCAAGAATAAAAGACTAGAGTATGTATTTCATCACTGCTTTTCCATTCTCTTCAAAAACTGCATGTACACAGCAGAGCTTCCACTGTCCCTGGCAGTCATCTAGTTTGATTCCAACCCCTCTTCAAACAATGCACTTCACATAGAATACAATACTCACCTGATTATGGGCTCAAGATCAGCATGCCTTCGTTCTTCCCTCTTCTGAAAACCCTGATTTAGTGCTCTTAAAATGGTCTTGTCAAATGCTTCAGAAGACAGTTCCTTTGGAAGCTGAAAGAAGGTTAAAAACGTCAATTATTAATTTCACATATTATCTTTGTTCGACATCAGTCTTTATATCTTTTGTTATCAACAAAAAACTCTACTGTTCCAGTTTGAATAAGGCAATTTGAAGACTTACGTACAACAAACGATCATAATTTAATTTGCTCGAGAAACACTTTGCTGTAAATTCTCACACGAAATCCTGGCATACAAAGCTTTAGAGCACGCTTTGAAAGGAGATGGAGATTCAGAAATTTACTAATACTATGTTCTTTTTCAGAGTAATTCCCAGCCTTTTTTGTTTTCTTTCTTTCATCTTTTCACACATAGCAAGCAGGTCTGAAAATAACAGGAACAAAATAGCAGGGAGGACAGCACGCACTGCATTCACTACCGACATTAAATTATTTCAAAGAAAGAGAAGAAAAAACATTAAGTGATTTGATGCAGTCGGTTTCGGTGGGCAGCACTGGCATTACTCAGTAGCAAGCCCTTCTCCAGTTGGTCTAAATATTGAAGTTTTCCATCAGAATTCAATACAACCATTTCCAACCACGCAAGATTGATATTCTAGCTTATAATGCAGAATTACTGCTACTAAGGAGCACGTCAATTTTAAATGAAAAATTCTCCCTAGAGAATTAGAGAAGAGATAAATCCCTACAAGATCTCTCACATTTATGACTTCCAAAACACGCACTAAAATACACAAAAGCCAGAGATGTTAATTTTTTAAGCAAAATTAATAAAAACACCAATCAATTCAAATTTCGGTGTGGTTAGAAGAAAACAGTCATAGCATTAATGCTTTCCCTACACTTAGAAACTATTGCTGATTTGGTTAACATCTGCCATCAGTCACCATCAACAGCACTAACCAATTTACACTACAGCAGCATCTTCCTTTTGTGCCTGGAATACACTCAACACAGAGTGCCAGCTGTTTATTACACGTGCTAGTGGTGTGACAGCAATGCACTAAGCAGTTCTTCAACTGCACGAGCTGCTACTAACACACACAGTGTCTAATCACACCTGAAGGGCATTAGCTACAAACCCAGAAGGAGACATCTCTGAACAGAATAGCTTTTCTGACCACTCTGGCTTCTGGAATCTCTGACTGAAGTGTTGCTCAGTGTCAACCAAACACAAAGGTACTGTGGAAATGTGGGGAAGAGCACACCACCTCCTGTCCTGGTGTTTTGTATTTCATTTTACCTTAAGAAGCAGCTACAACTATTCTTGCTTTAAAGCTTTCATTGTAAGGGATTCAACTGAATCAGACTCGGACAAACTCAAGCTTAGGTGTTTCATAACTTACCTCCAGGTAATGCCTTGCTACAACAAGCACATTTGTCCCTCCACATACAAAGGCAATTTCCTGCACACAAATGACCTTCTATGCTTATCACCTAAGGGAAGGTTCTTTAAATGTAAGGCATCAAACTTTTCATTTACTACCTTAGCTTTTCCCATCAATGCTTCTACCCTGACAACTTTCTTACAGTTATCTTGCTCCTACATACCCATAAACTTGGAATTTCCTATCAGGAAGTTCGACCATTCCTTTCTGTTTTAGGAAATGGAGTGTATTACTTAACGCTGACAAGCAGGTTGGAAATAAGGGCAACAAAAGCCAGCAGACAAATGCATGACCTCGTCAGCATCCATACTTCTACAGTGCGTTTTAAAGCAAGATACAATTTTTACTGTACTGTTTATAATGATTCCTTCTTTCTTCGATTGGCTATCAAACCACTACAAACCAAAGGGATTTTTCAGCTGGGCACATTCTCCACAGAACCACCTCAGCAGCTCATAACAGCTTGTGGTTGTCTACCTCCAGTTCTGCCACCTTCTTTCTAACTAGACTCTCGGAGTGGAAGCAGTTGGCCAGCACATGGAAGTACCAATCAGTCCAACATGACAGCTCTGTAACTGTGCATTCTGGATCCTGTTTGCCTTCCTCCTCCTACTCCTGGGAGCAAGCAGGTACCACAGAGTCCATTTCATAAGCTTGTGGGCACTTTTACAGGAAGCATGCAGTTTAACACTCATTCCAAGAACTGCAGGGGATCTCATACGACAGCCCTGCTTTTAAGGTCCTCTTTGGGAACAGAGGCATTTTGCACAAGTAGTTTCTAGCTTTTCTCAAACCTAACTCCTTGTGTCAGAGAATAAGTCTTTTTCTGACAAAGAATAAAACGTTAAAAATAAAAACTGTTAAGTTTATGACACTGCCTAATAAACTAAAAACAATTAAAAATTATACCATTGAAGTCATTCTAATAGGGACACAAATATGCAAATGAGCAGCACTAGCACCTGTGCTTTAATTCTGTAGGGAATATTAAATGCTTGTACAGTCAATTTTATGGTAGTGCACAGTTAAAACTATAAAAGCAGCAGGAGATAACAACACCCGAAGTTATAAATCTGAAGTGTAGACACCACTTCTGTATTCCAATACATACTTTTAGTAGGAATTCCTGAAGCTCCTGGTGTGTTTTCGTTACACACGTTACCGAAAGGTCAGACCACGTTACCTGAAAAACGAAAGTGAAGAGAATGAGTCGAGCTGCTTTCTTCCAAAGATCATACCCATTAGTTGCTTTTAACACTTCCACAAGTCTGATGATCTCAGTACAAGAGTTAACGCTAAAGTTAACTAGAACTAATTAATATTAATTTGTGGCTAAATGTATTATGAACAAATTCAGATCAATGCAGTGAAGCCTCAGTGGATTACTTTCTGACTCCAAAAGAAGGCAGGCAGAAGGCTGCACAACTACAGGACTGATATCAAACAGCTGTCTTTAACTGAATTTAGTTCTCGTCGCCATTATCATTAGTCAGAAGAAAACCATATACATATTTCTGCTTATCTTGCAAATAAAATACTTTTATCTGCACTGGGCTTGAACCTTACACGGCCAGACAGAACTTGCTGTAGGGTACAATTCATAAAAAATAGTGCTAATTGCTGAAGAGGTCACTCAAGAGTAAGACAGCATTTTGATTTATGCTTCTATCGAAATGTCAGTACCTTGTTGTTGTGACACAACATGCAAGAATTAAAACAGCACCTTCTGTGCTGTCTTCTGTGGAAGATTCTGTGCAGTGGGAGTGGACGTGACAATTACAAACATTAACTTACTCTGAAGAGCAGATAGGATAATGTTAACCACCCACTGCCTTCAACTTAGGCCCCAGAAATGCCAGCTACTCTTGCGGATCTCATTTAGGGAGTCAGGACTGTAATTGCTATTAAGCCTTAAAACACCACTGTCTGGGCAAGCATAAAATCTCCAGTGAGGAACACAGCATATACCTGCACAGATGGGGAGATGAAACTCTTTTCTAAAGGATCTGAGGAGGAGATGTTTGAAACTTACTCAAATCCTTCCCAGAGTATCTCCAAACATTCCCCCTTCAATAAGGAAATTCAAAACCAGCGTCAAATCCACCTACATGCTCGATTTTCAGAATGGTTTTGTCATTTTAAATATTGATAATCCGTATGGGCATTCTGCACATACCTCAAATCTATTACAGTACCTTAGTACCCAATTCAGGGACTGTAGAGAAAATATCTACCACAAGGTTGAAGTGCTTGATAATCATCAAGACTTTGAGGGCTGAATTCTCAATTCTCAGCTAAAGGGAGATGATTTCTTTTTTCAGTTGAATTTTAGCTTCAGACTCGTTCAGCACACAAGCTCTCCAAAGAGCTCCCATGACCATGCTGAATGACTGGTTATGAGTTATAACATTTGATCTACAGCATTCTTTTGTGTGCAGATCGTGTAACCTAGCAGATGTACATCTATTGGCCGTGTGACTGATGACGTCAGTCAATCCTTGCTAAGGAAATGACAACTTTGACTCCATTAGAACATCACCACCATAATAGCAGCCTTAGCAGCTATTATTTCACACTTCCAGCCTTCAGTGACAGATCTCAATACTGACAGCCTGTTTTCCAGAGTAGTGAGAAGGAATGTTTCAGTTTTATTTCAAATTCAGTCACTGTTTGATATGGTGTATGAAGATGATATTGTCACACACGAAGACTATTCTTGGAAGGTCCTTAAAATGAAAATGAAACCAAACCACAACAAGCAGTCTTACCAGGAGCCATGCTCTTCTGGCAAACATTCATGAACGTATGACTCTAAGAAATACAGAGCTGCAGACACAAGAACTGCACTCCTATGCC
Source organism: Callipepla californica brunnescens (assembly GCA_023055505.1). Lineage (NCBI taxonomy): Eukaryota > Metazoa > Chordata > Aves > Galliformes > Odontophoridae > Callipepla > Callipepla californica. The sequence goes on along the minus strand of JALIRH010000002.1, from coordinate 72,788,687 downwards.
ACCTGACCAAACAATCAGCTGCAGTTTGCAGTGTTTGCCCCAGATTAGCAAAAGCCAGCTTTCCTGAAGGAATATCACACACCTGACTGCTGACACTGTTCTCCACTTTCTGGTATTACACCCATGATTATAAAAGCCAACTCTGCACAAAGAACCACGAGAATTACAGGATGATTCCAAGAATTTCTGGACAGCCTCATGTAATTAGAAATAGCCTTCTGAGCAGGTGTTTGAAACGAGCTGCAGGTCTCCACAACGCATAGACACCATGAAGACATTAGCACGCTGGAAGTTATTTGCTTACTTTGAAGGTGTACTCCAGATGTTTGTCAGCCCTTTTTCTTGGTACTCCTTTCAGGGTTATCTTCTCAATGTGTACAGCTGAAATGAAAACAGTTTACTGTACATACTAAAATTTACAGTTTAAAAACATACTCATCTAGCTACTCTGAGAAGTGCCATACATTTCCTCACTCGGAATACCTCCCTCCTTTTCAGATGCTATTTTACTGTAACAAACTGTAGGGGGCAGGTAGAACCTTGTTATTTCTCTGGCCTGACAACAAATTCTTCCACTGAAGATCAGAGGAATTTGTGCATTAAAGTCACATAAGTACAACAATGTAACCACTGTAAGTGAAAAAGGCCGTGGAAAGAAGTCAAGATGTATCCTTATTCTGAAAAGTAACACGCTGAAAAGAAGGTCAAAACCAAATAAACTAGTGACAGTGACACATACTGAGTTGGAGCAGGGCGTATATTGGCTGTGACCCTTTACCTGGAGGTAACGGGACAGCTTGTTCATTTTTATCAATTAATGAAGATGAATTATTGTAAAATCAAAGAAATACAGGATGAGCTAAGGATGCCTGGTAAAAAAGGCTACGGCCTAACATTAGTTTTGGCTCACTGAATCATTTTAACAGCCAGTGTTTAAACTAATAACACCAGCTGGGCTGATATTCAACAGTTAATTAAAAAGTTGATTCCCATGACTGGAACTAAGGATAACGCTTTAAGTTCCATTATCTCCCTACACGCACATATTTAACATGCATTAATTACAGAAACTAATCACCACCATTAACATTCACATACAGACATGCTTTTTTTCCTAATGAGATTGTGGGTATTGATCTATTGGATGTTATCGATGCTAAATACATTTGTCCTCTAGCACAAAGGCATCTTATTACACACTGTAGTACCTTTAGCTTCCTTAACTTCTTTTGCTGCAGTTAATGCTCAGTCTTAATACATGACACAACAGGCAATTCCTGTGTCATTGCAGGACAACCTTAGTTTCACAGTTCCAACAGCCTACTGTAAAACCTTGTTTCCCCAATCACATTTCAGATCTCCTAAATGGCTAGACAAGAAGAAATGTTTGAATACGTGAGGCAACGAGGTGTGCTGCACCCCTAAACGTCTTCTGAATGTAACACATCCAGCCAGGATGATTAAGTCAAGCATATGTGATGCTGCTTTCATTCTAAGTATAAGATTTCAGAGAATCAGACTCATTAAAATTGAAAATAAAAATATATTTCTATGATCTGTGCTATTTTTAACCCACTAAGGAGGCTACAGCAAGGACCTTATATCATAAATCTAACATATCACTACCACAGAATTATTCAAATCCCTCACAGTAGTTTGTTAATATGATTACTGAGAAGAATTTGAGCGTTTAGGTAGATTCAATTCCTCGACCTTGCTCTGCTTCTGTTACTTAATTCAAGAATGCTGCTGTTCAGTCTCCCATTTCTGTTTCTAATTTGTGAATATGAACATTCTGTACTTAGAACTCTACAGTAATTTTCAAATATGATTGTTGTCTGTAACCTGACATAATCTTTCTGGTTATCTTTTTTCAATTTTTTTCCCCCCAAGGAATTAAAACTCTTGAATCATAATTAAATAATTAGAGAAAAAAGGACATTTATCAGAACAAAAGAATAGCAAGCTCTTCCCAGATTGCTAGCTCTTCATGTGGAAGATAGTGTAAGCTCCCCTTGAGTAGGCAAGTGAGCTGCTAATCTTGCTGAAGAACAGAGGGTTAAGAATAAATCTGTTTTCAATACTGCTCATTTCTTCAGAGCACAATCAGAACATCAGTGCAATTGCCAGAACACTTTGAAGTTCTACCCCCACTCTTCCCAGCAGAACCAAAAGGTGATTTGCTTCCTGAGGAAAGTTCTCACACTTCTTCAAATACTATTTCTCTAAAGCCTCCTAATGTGTCTTTTTCCTTTCTTTATTCCTTTGTTTTTTAAGCCTAATCAAATACAACAGCAAAACAAAAAAAAACACTCACAGATTCAAAGCATATTTAGTTTTGCACCAAAAAGTTGTTGAACAATGCTAATAAAGTGACACTCCATTTTTTTGCCTTCTTCCAAATACCACATCTCTTTGTTAAAGGGAAAGCCTATTTGCCATCAGTTTTCATACGTGCAGTCACTAGTATTTAGCAACTGACAAGGATGACAGTATGTCATAATAAAGAAAAGACCAATAACGATCAGAGAAGCCAACACACTTACCAACCATTCCAGATTCTCATTCAGAAAGTGGAAAGACAGATAGAAGAGCTGGTTAGTTACAAGCACCCCTAACTAAACAAGACTTCCACCTTCAAAAAAATAGATATAACCATCAAAGAACTCTCCAAAAGAAACTGCAGACTTCACACCTTCTCGCTGAGGTCTATGGGAAGCCATCGGTAGTCCATCATGAGGTGCTGTGGTCCGCTCTACCAAACTGGTCTCATTACTCGACGTGCAATCGCTGTGGGAGAAGTCATTCTAAACCAGGAAGGAAAAAAATAAGGAAACGTATTAATAGAATGTAAATAATCAAAGCACGCTCTTAACAGCAGAAAATACCCCTAAAACAGTTATATATTAGTAATAGTCATACATACATGTTGACCTCTGGGCAAGTGGGATGGCAGCAACACAAAGGAGGAAAGCACGTTCTCTATTTAGCACAAACCAATGAGATACTGTTTTTATTATTAAGAACTGGAAGGCAGAACAGAAGTTTGCTTTCTTGGGAAAGCTTTCAAAAAAAAGCAAGTTAGATGGACAGTATTCGCCGGACTGGGAATATTTAGGTGTATGAGATACTTAGGTCTGCATGAAAACTAGAAGGTCCATCAATATCTTACTTGAATTTCTTAAAACTAATAGTTACTGAAAGAAATGGATACTTTTTGGAGTAGATATGTATTAAGAGTTCAAAGTTTTTTCCTCTCACTCAGGGTGAAGAGTGCTGTTCCATTAAGACCTTCGTAAGAGAGGGGCAGAAGATCAATCCTTGGCAGTACTTTTATCATTTTTAAATAAAGGAAGCGTAAGGTTTTGTAAGTAAGTGCCAGAATGTGAAAGAGCTGCTTTTGTTGTGTGTTTGTTTTTCCTGGAGGACTCCTGATGGCAGAAACCAGCAGACAAGACTAGTTACCCTGTCTGGAATTGAGGATCCGAAACTGTCACAAGAAGACCTCAATGAGGAAGCAAAAGCATCAAAACACAACAGAACAGGTTGTGAATTTGTCCATGATCTTTTAAAGATTTTACAGATGCTCCAAATACAGCTTGCTTCAGTTTGCTTACCCAGCTTTACATCAATCATCTACTGCTTGAGTATAAGCCGAGGTAACTCTTAAGAATACACATAAGTCACTGAGGACTCAGTAAATTCTGCCCTGCGCGCACCTGTACCTGAGCGTTCATTGGATAAATCCATGGCAGTACAAAATCAGCATCACTGTGCCTTTGCACTGCACTGCAAATGGGCAGAGGAACTGAAAGGTATTTCAGCTCTTTCACCCAAGACAGTGTATGGCTTGTGTACTATACTGAGCACCAGTGATTTCAGCTTTCAAAGCAGTGACTTAACATACAGAGCACTTGTTGTTTCCTCGAGTTAAAACTCACACCCACCCCTGGACACTCAGTAGACAAGCACAGCAAACTTTCCTATTGACCAAAGCACCACTTCCTGCTTCAGATGTCCAACAGATTACAAACAGAATGTCAGACCTGGAACAAGAATGGGAGGTAGATGTGTGTCAACAGGACTGCATTCTAGCAGCTCTAGCAAATCTGCAAGCTCCTTTTAATAAAGCAAAACTCACAAGTATAGCCTGGTGGGAGCCACTTCAACACCCAAACACAGAACCAAAAACAAGAGTTTTGTTTTTCAAGTGTTAACTCTTGGGTATGCAATATTCACAGAACTGCTAGCATTTGGGCATTAAATCCACACTGCTAAATCACATTTGTTTAAGACCGTCCATACATGTGACTAACTGGCTGTGACCAACTACATTAAATGAACGGATCAGTGCATGTTTTGGTATGAATCTTCCTGATGTGAAATCAGAGAACTCAACCCAATTTTTTTTTTAGATACGAACAATATTTATTGCCTGGCCGAAGTAAGATCTTCCTTAAACAACACCCATGTGTTTTGACAAAAGCCCCTTTGATATCATCCACACAGCGTGCAGAGGACAACATACATTTGCATTAATTCTGACAGTAGCTCTCCAAATTCTAAATCTGTCCTTTTTCCACCCTTGAAATCAGGATGGTAAGAGCTGGAGGCAGTGCTCCATTCATTTTAAGGAGTCAGAGATTTACACGTGATCAGGGCACTGATATTTTTATAAATAATTGTAACTGTAGAAGAAAAAATAATAATCTACTTCACCCGGCAAGTTAAACAGATATTACACACATGTATTCTGTGAATGATAGCTTTCATAAGACATGATGAAATACAGGCGATATACAGAAATACAGTGTAAGAGCCAGCTTCAGCCAGCTCCAGAAGGGACCTGCTGCCAGTCAATGCCTAACGCTGCCTGCACATCTGTGATAACACATTTCAGCATGGAAAAAAACTGCTATGCAGGAGCTGCAAGAAAGAGGAGTGAGTAAAACATGAGAGAAGCAGCTCTGCAGGCCCCGTGGTCAGGGCTGAAGGAGGGCAGGAGGAGCTGCAGGCACAGAGCAGCCTTTTATCACTGCAAGGCTTTCTATGTGTAAAGATTCACTGTGGTCTGTAGTGCTGCTGACAACGATTAAAATACAGCGAAGCAAGAAATGCGGGTGGCCACAAATGAGTTGCCAGATAATTGATCTGATAATCTCACAGATCTTAGTGACGGGCCAGAGCGCTGGCTATATTTCTCTTGAAAGCAAAGCAGAACAGTGCTATAAAAACTGTCTGCTCTCACAGTCCAGACCAGTGTTGTAGTTAGAAGACCATTCCTCCTCATATGGTGAAACAAGTACTGCATTAAAGAGAAGACCTGTCGCTTGAGATGTCTTTTTGGTCACAGGACACAAGCATCGATTGCTGAAAGAGGTGAGTCATACTGCTCAAAAGGACACTGCTGTTAAAATAACATACGTGAGCTGGTCTACACACAACAGATGCCCACAGTGCCTTCTATTAGCTTCGACTGCTGATGAAAAAATGCCACGCTGGTATCGCTTTGGCAATACGTGCTGAAATCTGTTACTGGATAACATACTAATCATTGTGATTGATGCACGTAAGTCTTCTGATGTTTGCACTGCACTTTCATAGAAGAGCTATTCACGCATCAGCTCTGATGAACACTAACAAGGGAAACCTGCTTACAGCAGTTGGATAGCTTGATTAGCTCTACATACTGAAAAATGAAAGCTTGTTTTTCTGCAAGACTTCAGTTGATGCGCTGCTAGGGACAGCACTGCTTAGCCTTGCAGGCTGTGCAGATGCAAACTGGCACAGCTTACTTGCTCATGTACAAGTGGGAACAAGCAAACAAAACCAGATGCCAAGAAACAAACATGAAAGAAAGCATCTTGGAAGGGATCAACTCCCAACCACACTTTCTTAAATGCAACGTCTGTACCGTAGATAAATTTGAGTAACACCAGAGTAATCTTTATTAGATTCATAGACTCATAGAAGAGCAGAATACCCCAGGTTGGGGGACCTGGTGCCAGCTATGGGACCAAAGCTATGACTCGCTCTGAACAATGCTTACAAGCTACTGTCCTTATTGCTTTCCTGTCATGCAGCAGCTGCAGAGCTACACAGCCATGCAGGCACAAAGGCTCAGTAAGACCTCTCACAAAGACAGCTGAAACTCCACATTATACATGTGCTGCTGAACATTCTCCTGATGGCAACAGCAGAATGATAAATCCTTGAGACTCAAGACTGAGTGCAACTGTAACTGCTCTCTATCACTCAGTCCTTGCTGTTGCTTGGATATAGGGATAGCACATTTATGCTATCTTGTACTTAATTAGCACATTCACCTAATGGTCACAAACGCAAAAAATACAGGGCAGCAGCAGACCCAATTCTTGAAATCTTGTCTAATGATGACAACTTATGATGAAATAGATTGCCTCCCATGCCAAAAAATCCTCTTACTGTCTTGAACAAGCTGCAAGCCAAATGCAAGACAAAACTGAAGGCAGCTGCTCAACTGGCATTGCTGCTAAGTTACACTACAGCTAAAAGCTTCCAACTTCACCATGCAACCTTAGCTAGTGGGAGGTGTCCCCACCCACGGCAGAGGGCTGAAACCAGATGGTCTCTAAGGTCCCTTCTAACCCAAGCCATTCTATGATTCCTCTCTACTCAGGCCACATCTGGAGCTCTGTGTCCGATTCTGGGCTCCCCAGAACAAGACAGACATGGACACATCGCACAGAGTCCAGGCAATAGGTCACAAAGATGATGACAAATCTGTAGCACCTCTCCTGTAATGAAAGGCTGTGAGAGCTGGGACTGTTCAGACTGGGGATGTTGCCAGGGAGGAGGCTAGGAGTGCACAAAAAGTTGGGAGGGGACACAAGCAGGAGCTGGCCCCAGCTGACCAAAGGGATTACTCCATACCACACGCCATCACACTCAGCAATAAAAGCTGGGGGAAAGGAGGATGAAGGGGGGACATTCAGTCTGATACCCAGTGTTTGTCTTCACCACTATCCATGATATCTGTGATATCTGTGCATTTCCAAAAGCAGCTTAATATCTGCCTGCCAATGGGAAGCAGAGAAAGGATTCCTTTTGCTTTGCTTGTGTGCACAGCTTTTGCATTACTAGTAAACTCTCCTTAATTCAGCCAGTGAGTTCTCACATTTTTATCCTTCTGATTCTCTCCTCATGCCACTTGGGGTGAGTAAGTGACCGACTGTGTGGTGATGAGTTGCCTCCAGGGTTTACACATTATCTGTAAGGGGCAGCAACAATACAATGTGAGGGAGACAGAAAGCTTCTAAAAAGTCACCAGTTCATTCAGGGGTGAAAAGCAAATCATACAAAAGCCTCAACAGTCCCATACAGATCAACTTGCAGCACTGCAAAATCACGGCTATTTTGAGACAAACAGTAAACCAATCTCAACAAAGGATTATTAACTTGGACTATCAAGGCAACTAAACTTGAAGAACCAAACATCTCAGCAACAGCAGCACTTTTCAGTGCTGGTAGAACGCTCCACCCCGTGTTTGCTGGACACACAAACATCTTCAGCACTCATCCACATCAGAATTTTTACCTGGACTTGAACCACAGTTTCTGTCCAACCTACCTAGCCCATGACAAAGTACAGATTTTAAAGCTAAAGCCAGTAATGCAGCACTGCAGATGGGACTGCATCTCCCGTTTGCTGCTCACCCCACAACTTCATAGAGCTTCAATACTTCTTGCTCATTAGAAGGAAGTTGCTTGAATGTTCAGTCAGATACACACAAGTTATTCACACAGCCACCTAGAGTGATAGAAAGACTGAAAAAATATTTGTCCCTCCACAATGGTTCGCTGAAGTACAATTAGCACTGAGAGGTGACAAAGCCCTCACTACTCCTTCCAACTTCTGACAGAGAATAATACATCCAAGAGGCAAAGTTTGAAAGTATTCTTTCATGTAAAGCAGTTCTGAACAACAACAAAAAAAATCTGTCATTCTCTTTTCTCTCTCCTAAGATAGCTTTGAAGGCTTCAAATCCCTTTTCACAATGAAATGTATTTTCACTTTCTTCTACCATAAAGGACAATATCAAGAGGCTGAAGAAAGTCAAGAAGCTTATGAAGGAATGCTGTTTCCCGACAAATCTTTGAGCTCGTCTTCTGCAAAATTCTGTCTCTACATGTATGCACAATTACAACATGGAAGATACTGAAGAACCTCGTCAAATCTGGGAGGAAATGTAGATATTTAGTAGCGTCTTTTAAAGCATCTATGGCTAGACACAAGTATCAACAAGCAAGAGGAGGCAGAGATTTAAGTAGAAAGAAATCTACATACTCTAGTGTCTTCATAGATATTTGTCTTACCTCGGGCATCCACAGCCTTTTCTTTAGAAAGAACAAACTGAGAATCCTCATGACTACAAGCCCCATGAAGATCCTGCTGACTACAATTAAGTCAGCATTGGACAATGCTGAAAACCCAGCCACAGCACGACAACAGTAAGGTTAAGTTCAAGCATTAGGAAGCCATGGGTATGCCTGCAATGCTACCACTCTTATTTAAGACAGCGGAGAAGAAACTGACATGGAAACCACAGAGATGTTGATGAAGCCAGCATAAAAGGATTGGGTAAGATTAAAAACGTGTTTTTGTCCTAACACTTAATAATTAGAGCTGAACAACTAAAACAACTGGAAGCAGTGAAAGTTTTCAGTCTGCAGCTTCCTGGAGCATTAGCATGTGCATTTAGATAAAATGAAACAGCTTTGTTTATGACTTCCTTTCTAGAAGCCTTCCAGTAACATTTCTGGACATCCTTAACTCCTTGCTTCAAGCGAGAGAAATTTCTGCTAGGGTAGCATGAACACTTTGTATCTCTGTATTCAAAACATGTAAAATATCACACCCCAGTCAAAAAGATATCTGCCAACAGTGGAAGGACAACTTTATGCTTCTCCCCTCTTATTTAAACCAGGCTCTGAAAACATGCTTTCCCTTACACTGTGATACTTAAAACTGAGAGTACTGGTTCACTGCAGATTCAAAATGGGATTGCCTGATATTTTTGTTTCCCAACAGCTCTTAGAATCGTAATTTAATTTCTAGCATCTTTCTCAGATGAAAGCCACTGCAGTGATCTTTTATACTTTGCGGACAAAATAAACCATAAATAGAAATCTATTAAGCCACGTATTCTGTAAATAGAAACTTTCCCTTTGTTTTTAAGTAGGGGCTTTTGCTGCAAAGAATCTCAAGGCAGCTAATTACAATAGTATTCACCAAACTACCAGCAGAAGACTGCTTATTTCAACAGAACCTCAGTTCTGTTACTACCAAGTACGCCTGATCAAATGCTCTCAGGTCTCACACAAGCCACGTTTATTATGTTAGCGTGTAGTCAGACCTCCTTCAGTATTTCAGCACTCAAATCTCCATCTGGGATGGAGCAAGACTGGCAATAAACTGAATCAGCTTTGACCTTTGTGCACGTATTAAACATATAATCGATATAAGAATTAAGCTGAGTTCTTCGACTTAAACTGATACATGTAATAGTGACATCAGCAGACTTTTTGCACAAACAACATATTGCAATATGTACATAAATTATATATATATATATATATATACATACTTCACACTCTGGTAACCAGAGCATGCAGCCCTCAGTCAAATTCCTCACAGGTGAACCTCTTGAGCACCACTGCTCGTTATAGCTATGTATTGTAATTCCTGGAAACCTCAAACGATGCCATTTTGTTGGACGCCACTGTACAGTTCACATCTCAGAACCACAAAATAGTTGGAGGTCTGTTTGCTGTTTGGAAGGGACCTTGCAGCCCACCGAGTTCCAACCCCATGCCGTGGGCAGGGCTGCCACCAGCAGCTCATGCTGCCCAGGGCCCCGTTCAACCTGGCCTCGAGCACCCCCAGGGATGGAGCACCACAGCTTCTCTGTGCAGCCGTGCCAGCGCCTCACCACACCTCGCCTAAACTCCCCTTCATTAACAGCCGTTCTCCCTCGCCCTATCTCTGCACCTCCTGACAAGAGTCCCCCTGCAGCTTTCTGCACGCTATTTCACCAGCACCGGGGCGACCGCTCCCCGGGCAGCCCGGGACGGCTGAGCGGGAGGGGCCGCTACGCCGGCGGGCAGCGCCGGCGCCCGCCCGTTATGCAAGGACGGGGCTCCCCGCCCCCGGCCGGAGCGGAAGCCGCCCTGCGGGCACGTGACAGGCGCGCGGACCCCGCCGCCGCCATCTTGAACGGGGGCGGGAAGCGCCGGCGGCCGCCGGTCCCCGCGGCGCGGGGAGGGGTCAGGCGACGGCCCCACAGACAAAGCGGGACGTCACCCCTCCTCCTCCTCCTCCTCCTCGCGCCCTCAGGCCGGGCCGGCCGCTGCGGCGCCATTTGCGGCCGCAGGCGGCGTTCTCCCGCCCTCCCCCGGCCTGAGCCAGGAGGGCACGGCCGCAGCCCAGCGCCTCTGGGAGGGGGGGGGGGGTCCGGTGGCGGAGGCCCGGCCGGGCCGCGAGGTGCTGCACAGGCACGGCCCTTCCCACCTGAGGCCGGCCCCAGCAAAATTCAAAGAGCGCTTTATTAAAGCAACTGAGCGCGTGAACGCGGTGCCCTGAAGGCACTGAAATTTCACAGATTGAAGGAGGATAAAAAGCACGTGCGCAGCTGACGGGATTTCGAATCAAGTCCAATTTCACAGTGCGGCTGCATTCGCGGAGGGAAACCTTTAAGCACGCTGACTCCGTTACCTCCAGTGTGACATCCAAGGGGGTCCCCTACACGCGTGAATGGAAAACCCATCGATCCCTGGAAGCAGCTCTGCTTCATTTACCGTTTAAGAAAGAAAAAAAAAACGACCCTGCAGCAGGGATGCAGCTTCAGCGCTGTGCAGACCGGGGACTATGTGATGCGTATGTTCAGCCAAGCTGGGCCGGGCCACTCGGCGTTCCCTCAGTAAATGAAACCACTACAACTTGGAAGGCCGTGTTCACGCCGAAGCCAGAACGCTGCACAACACAGACTCCAATTCCAGTAGTCTGTGGCAGTCGGCTCCCCCGTGCCCTCGGTGGGGCTCTGAGCAGCCGTGCCTGGGGCACCAGCCTCAGTCAGGCAACGTGGTTCCAGTCACTAGCACTTCAGTGCCCAGCCTCACCACTTCCTGCAGCCCCCTCTCCCTGGGAAAGGACTTCCAGGACTCATTTGGGGATAGCCAGACTCGGTGCAGGCCAAAGAGCCAAAACAAACACTTTTTGGACTTACGCTGTGAATCCGTTATGATTTCAGTACCGTAACATCCACCCACTAGCCTGCGACCTGCCAAATGTGCTTTGGCCTTAAAACGATACAAGCGTTTGCTGAGCATATTTGAAGTCTTAACAGTTCATCCCCACCTCCTTTGAGCAGTACTCAAAAGCATATCCTTTCCCCTCCAGTACGGCAGCAGTTTTCCAGGAGCAGCCGAAATGGACAGCGCTGGGCTCACAAACTGTTTGTGCTGCTTTCCACCTTTTCCTGTTAAGTCCCCAATGAAAACCTCACGTGGCGTTTCAGCTGTCTATCTGCATTGTGAGTACCTATCTTCCAGCCCTTTCTTCCTCTTTGCACGAGAGGCCATCTATAGACCAAAAACCATAGAGCTCTGACACAATGGCTCGGTTGCATAAATATGGGGCTGCTTTTTTTCTTTTTTTTTTTAAAGCAAGCATTCATCAAAGGAGCAAAATGAGGGAACCTGCACTTAAATACAGCTGCTGCAAATGAGGGTGCTCCTCTACCCCTTACAGAAAGCCTGTGCTCTGCAACTGCTGCCTCTCAGCAACAAGTGGCACATCTGTGCTCAAGATGTGCCTCGCTGCCTCCTGACAGCCACCCAGAAATTCAGCTTTTCTTTCCACAAAAGCTCCACTTGTGACATTTCAGTTTGCTCCCCTTCCCCAATGTCTTCAGCCACCTCAAGGAATGCAGCTATGGCGAGATGCGGCCCTACAGCCGCTGACCCTCAACCACTGCCCTGGTCACTACCAAGCTCCAGTGTAAATCTCATTTTGGGAGGGGGAGAGCAGGTTCCACATAGATTCCAACACCCTCCTGCTGTCTCAATCCCCTGGCGAACACTCTATAGTTTCTATCTACCATTATTAACGTTATTTCTACAAATTGAGTCAAGCTGCCCTGCCACCAGGCCTGTGGTGTGCGAGGAAGCCTACCAGGCCCTACACTATGGCACTGAAGGTCTGAGAAGGAGCACACCAGAACGTTCATCATGTCAAGAAAGCCTTCCCCCCCCCCTCCCCCCAGCACTTCTTTAAGTCACGCTTAGGCATTATTATGTTCTTATGTCACAACACACAATTTGAAAACCGGAGGGAGGCAAGGAGAAAGCCAGAGAAAGCCACAGCCCTGCGTTTGGGACTCTGCTGCTGCTAAGCGGGGAAGGGCTGAGTGGGGGGAGGAGGGGAAGGAAGGAGCACGGCATTACCTGGGCCCGGTGGCGGCCAAAGCCCTCTTCCTCGTCCTGGTCCCCGCACAGGGCCCTCCTCAGGCGTTCCAGGTGCTCTCGCAGCGTGACCCGCTGGTGGAAGGAGAAGGCCGGGTGCAGCGAGGCCATGGTGAAGAGCAGCAGCAGCTCCTCTTGCGCGCCGAAGCCCAGGCCCTGGGCGGCGGGGAGGGGGCCTTGCCCGTTCTCTCCGGCCCTGTCCATCACCACCTCCACCTCGTCCTCGTCCTCGGCCCCCTCCTCTTCGGCGGCTCCCACCCGAGGCCGCCGCGCCGGGCAGCTCTGCAGGATGGAGTCCACCTGGGGCAGCAGGCGGTGCAGGCGGCCGGCGGCCTCGCGGTTCTCGGAGCCCAGCAGGGCCAGGTAGACGATGAGCTTGGACCGCACGGCCGGGTCGCGGAAATCGCCCAGCTGCCCGGGGTCGCTCAGCCCGTTGGCCTTGGCCTCCGAGTCGCGGAGGCAGTGGTAGTCCTTGCGGGCCAGGTCCTCCAAGCAGGAGCCCAGGAAGCGCAGCTCCAGCGGGTTGCACAGGTCCAGCAGCCCCACCATGAACTCCAACCGCTGCGCCGAGCCCAGCACCAGCCCGAACCACTCGTACACCGTCTCCTTATCGGTGCGGGCCGCCGCCGCGCCGGGGCCGGAGCCGCTCGGGAAGGCCGAGGGCGGCGGGCCGGGCCCGGGCCCCGGCCCCGGCCCCAGGCCGTGCAGCTGGCTCGGCCGCTCCAGCCCGCACCCCCGCCCCGCCGCGGCTCCCCCGCGGCCCGGCGTCCGGGGCACCTGCTGCTGCTGCTGCTGCTGCTGCGGCGGCGGCGGCGAGGGGTGGCAGTCCGGTGCCGCGCCGGCCTCCTTCAGCCCCAGCGCCGCCGCGGCCGCCTCTTCCGCCGCCGCCCTGTGGCTCGTCGGCTTCAGGGGCAGCTTCATCTTCAGCATCCTCGGCGCGGGGCGGCCGCCAGCGTCCGACGGGGCCCGGCGGCGGGCCGGGTGCCGCGGCCGGGCCGGGGGCGGCGGTCAGGCGGGGCCCGGCGCTCAGGCGGAGCCGGCGCTCATGCCGCTGCGGCCCTGCCGGCGCGGGAGTACAGGCGCGCGCAGGGGAAACGGTCCCGGCGCGCGCGTCCGCGTGCGTGCGGGAAGGGGGGGGGCCGAGGGAGTGGGGGAGGGGCGGGTCTCCTCGGCGGCGGCGGCGGCGGCGGCGCTCCCCCCTCCCCTGACCCAGCGCCGCTGCGCGCTCCCGTCAGCCCGCCGTTGGCGCTCGCGGCCCGGGCCCGAGCGCGCTGAGTGCGAGCTCGCGGCGAGGGGCGGGGGGAGGCGGGCACGGCACTCCGTCAGCCTATGGGAGCTCCGGAACGTCAGCGCGCTCGGGAGCGTCGCGTCCCTCCCCACCTGAACCGCCACACGGGCGCAGCTTCGAGCCGTTACGTCCCGTTCCGTTGTTGTTACCTGGGAGAAGAGGCCGACCCTCCCCGCGGCACAACCTCGCTCAGGTCTCCCCTGAGCCTCCTCGGCCGCTCCTCGCAGCTCCCTCAGCCGCTGCCCGCAACGCTGCTCCACGCCCCGCTTCGTTGCCCTTCTGTCACGGGGCCCTCGTGTCTGACCTGTAGCGAGGGGCCCAAACCTGAGCTCGAGATGCGGCCTCAGCGGTGCTGAGGACAGAGTGTATTGCTGCTGGTACAGCGTCGTGCGGCTTTCTGTGTGGTTTTGCAGGTGATTGTGCGGAATGGAAGAACAGAGCATTCACAGGAGTATGGCAGAACGCCCTTCGTCCTGAAACAGCACGCCGGATTCACCCTCGCTTTGCCCATTTCCCACTGTTGTGAGCAGAGATGACGGAGAGCCTGGTGGCACAATGAAGCATTAGTCAGAAAGCTGTGATGGCTCTTGCTTCGGTTCCCACATGCTTAGATAACGACGGTATATCTGGAAGCAGACGGAAGCCCGTGGCTTGCAGAACACCGCAGCGAAGAATAAAATGTGTTTTAATTAGAATTATGCTAAACAGCATCCCTAAACTGTTTACAGAAAAGAAGTGTGAACAGTCAGTGCTAACCCCCTTATCTATCTGTCCAGAAGCTGATTGTGCTGCAATGAAAGAGCCTATTTATTAACCAAGTAAATGTCATGGAGATTATAATAATCTTGCATGCATCATTCAGACTCGCCACAGAGCATCAGTCTACTCTTAAATGTTGTTTACACACTAAACCATATCCCAGTTTCTCATCTCCATGTGGCTAGTCCACGGCATTTTGTTTAAAAACAAAACAGACTTTAAGGTTTCTACTTTCCTAGTGGCTGTTTGTCCTCTTCTGGTGACACAAATCGACTTGAATCAGCAAAGCTCTCCTCTTTCATTGTTGTTACAGATTGTGAGCAGAAATGGAGAGGAGAGCGTGAAATCGTTCGAGTCCTACCACATCATCACAGATTTCTAGCAGTTCTTCATCAGTCCCAGGACAAGGAAGGTGAAGAGAACACATAAAAAAGCTGCATAAACCCACTTTATCCTTCTTCATTTTATGCTGTTTTCTGTTCTCTCCTTAGGGCCTGATGGGCTCACGAATCATTCCAAATCCTTACAGTTCTTTGTCAGAGCAGTAATCATAATACCCCAGGATAATATTTTCTCACATTGTCATTACAATATAGTAATTCTAGAATTACAGTTAATTCTAGTCACGTTGTTACGGTTGGTTTGTTGGTTTTTTGTTTTCTTCCAAACAGAAATTACTGTTGACTATCATAGAAGATAAGCCAAATGAGAATTGTGAATGCACCAAAACAAAGCTTGAGGTTTCTGCTTAATTTGAATATAGCTTTTCTATCTGAATAAAATATACAGGATCAGAATTAAATGGATGCTCGAAGTAACATTTCTTATACTTGGATAAAATGTGATTCAAATGAAATGCAGTGCTTCCAAACAGGTGAAACCACAGAGAGACAAAAATGAATTTAATGTTGGTAGGACAAAGGGAGTGAGAGCAAGTCCACTGATCCATCCCAAAAAGGTAGGATAAATAGTGTGCACGTGAAGGTAATGGTTGAAAGTACACTCACCAAGTCTGGAAAATACTTGAGCACGTGCCTACATCCATCCCAGCCCGTGATAGTTCCCAAAGTGATACTTAGTTTCATAAATAAACTTAAGAATCTGATTAACTCAGCCCTGATTTCTTTCCCTTTTTTTAATGATACTTGAGGGGAACAGATTTGAAAGATAGGAAAAGAAAAACAGGAAAATGAGTAGCGGGGGAAAGGAAAAAGAAGATATTCTAAGTGAGCTTAGAAGCATTTCTGTAGCTCACGGAGCTGGCAGCAAGGAGAAACAGGATAATGTGGAACGAGAACTGAAACTCTTGAGTGTCCAGAGGAAATGAAAGTGAAACTCAGGGCTGTAGGTGGAAGAAGAAAGCAGTGGGGAAATGCATGAATACTGATGTGACAAGCTGACCTTGAGAGGTTTTAAGCTGATTTTCTTATTAACCTGTTAGAGGAGATGAGAGAAAGAACTGCGACTTTGTGCAATAGATGCCATAGTCTCAGGGGAAAACAAGGGCAAACCTCTTGAAGCAGCTATTCACTAGCTGGTCATGGTGCAGTGCACACAGAGGGAATAACCTGACTAGAGCAGGAAATACAGATCTCCAGGAGATGTTTGAGCAGTGTTGCTCACTCATGATCTGTCATTTACCTTAGGATAGTTGGCATTTTTTTGAGCATCTTACCTTTTGTGCCGTTACCTTTTAGCTGTGAGGACTGGAAGAAGAAAGCCTTGAGAACATGGTAATTTGAAATTCACTGAACACAAAGCCTGACAAATCAATAGGTTATTGCTTCTTTTTTTTTCCCCTCGTTGTATAGATTCAGAATATTTGAGCTCATCTGTTCTTTCCTGTGTCCTGTTTTTCGGCGTGAGCTGAACAAGCTTATATTCTCCTGCGCATAACAGGCACACGTGGGATCTGATGTCTTGGAATAAGGGAGTCACTTACGGTTAGTGGTGTTGGATGGACCATTTCAAGGTGTGTTATTAGGCACTTTTAAAAGCTAAAGCTATGTTTAAAAATGTTTTGGGTTTCTTTCAATACACACGTGGAATGAAGACGTGTTTCTACAACTTAATGCTCAGTGTGATCAGTGAAATGCAAACAACCCTTAGCCCTAATTCCCATGCAGGAATAAACATACGCTTTTAAGCAAAGTTTAAATCATTCACACGTCGTTTTCAATTTAAAGATTCTGAAAAATAAGTCTAGAGTAGGCAGAAGGTGTGTCCCCAGGATTAACGTGATTATGAAAGACAATTTCTAAAGTCGAAGTTGGTTACTGATTTGCAAAGGTCGCCTGTCCCAGGCCTCTGTGGCAAGCTGGCCAATAAAGGTACTGTTATGAAACACAGCCACAAAATTCAGTTCGCCACTCAGGGAAAGCTGAACTGAGGCTGCAGCCCTTTCTTTGCGTAACTATCAAAGGTGAACTGTTACTATTTGAAACTGGATGCCGATCAAAAATGTATGAAAGATTAGAAACATTATAAAGCTGCAAAGATTTCGGCTTGTGTGCAGGTGGAACAGGCTACTTGCCTGCATGGGGTTACAAACCATGGTACAAATAGCAGTCTGCACTGGTTTACTCTTCTCTGTGTAAAATACTAAATGACAGCTAACAAGGGTGAGTGAAGAATACAGCAGCGCTGGGGTATGTGTATCCTCAGGATCTTCTGGCCAGCAGTTTCCCTAATGGAAGTTCTCATTGTGGCTTTACCGCCACAGATCACAGACTGTGCTGATTTAGATCACAATTTCAAGCAAGTACAAACCGTGCTGGAACTGGAATTTACACAGAAAACTGCCTAAAGTAGGTGAGAATTCATTCTGGGGAGAACAAATGCAATTTCCAAAAACATTCAGCTTTGTGCTTTCAAATTTTGCAGAGGACAGTGGTGAAATGCCAGTGACTGTGGAAAACTGCAGGAGAACTATTGCTGTGAGCTTTCACAATGCACGTGGACATTTTGCACACACAGTTCAGCCAATGCTGGGGTTTTTCTATCATGGAAGTCCTCTTTGAGACCATTTGAGCACACGCCCAAATCATCCCCTGCTCCAGTTAGCAGCAAACTACATCCTTAAGTGTAAAGCAGTGAAATTTGAACACCTACACATGAAATAAAAGACCTAGGCCACCTTAAACATCTGATCATAGTTAATTGAAATCTGTTCTTAAATGAGGGCCTGCAGGAGGAATGTAGGTGTGGCTCAGACAAGCCAGAGCCCAAGCACGAGGCCTGCTTGGTGTTAGTCATGTACATGATAATTATGTGTGCATTTAGGACCCAGGAATCAAACTCCCCTGAGAGATTTATTGGCTGGATTATTTCATCACCTCTACGCTTGTGCCAGCAGGAGAAGAGCAAACTCCTGGTTAGACCGTAAGGAACTTCTGTGCACACCGAACGTCCCGCAGAACACAACCTTCACCAAGACGGACTCAAAGGTTCTTGGAAAAGAAGCATTACATCCTGACCTTTAAAGTGTGCAGTCACGGTTACAAAGACCAACTGATGCCAGCATGAGCTGCAGAAGAGTCATGAGTCACTTGTGAAATCTCTGCTGCAGAAGGAACACATTATCCCTTCCCTCTGCTGGTAGTGCCAGTCTCTTGCTGTCTTAAGAGTCCCATCTGCTGCTGCCCAAATTAGACACGTAGTTCTCACCATCGCTGTGCAAAACAGTCGTTGTCAGTGCTCAGAGCATGGAATTCTACGCAGCCTGAGCATCTTAGCTACAGCCAGGGAAACCCCTCTCTTGCCATGTGTGTCTTACGTCCTGTGGAAGGCCTTAAGAGGGGAACGGCTGCTGCGACTGCCAGAGCTCATTTCTCATCACTGGGACTTCGCAGGTTTTATCCAGTAATCCAGGCTGTACAACAAGAGGAGAGATCTTCCTCCAGGCTGGGAGTTGCCATCATAAGCCTGTGGATGAGAGGAGGTCTGGCAAAAAAAACAAAAAACAACACAACAAAAAGAGCTCCTCAGCTGCACATTTCACAGTATTACTTGAGGTGTGGGGTACTCAGCTGCTGCTGCTCATCTGACTCCAGCTCTGCACACTTTAGCTGGCTCAGGTCACACACTGTTGCTGTTGATAAAAAGCTCAAGCTTCAGCTGAGCTCGGTGCACCACAGCTCACACGAACCTTAAAATAACCCAAGAATGCCTGCCAGACCAGGTGCTGCACACTGCCATTCAGATAAAGTGTGTTGTGAAAACACATAAAGGCAAAGAAGGAACGTTCACTTTCCCCATGCTGTCTCCTGCAATGTATGTGCTTAGGTTAGAAGTTCATAGTTCAAACTACCAGTCCTTGAAGGCTTTAATGTTCTGTCTTTAGGGATGGCCAGTATTCAGTTCAGGTGTAAATCCATGCTGCAAACTCCTCCATTTAGTAATCCTCTTGCAAATAGAACAAAGAATTGGAAATCTCTTGATGGCTAGATGCTTCATTCTGGAGATGCTTCTCATCTTCTAATCCTGAAAAAGGAGTAGGTTGCACTGAAATAATGACACTTGTGTAAGCTTTTTAAGTCTGATATATATTTATTAGGACTTTACAGCACATAAGTGGGATGGCTGACAATCTGGGCTATTTGAGGAAAAGCACCACAAAAATCATTCTGGTAAAAATAAAATAAATCAATGAAAAATAGAGTTGATACCTCCCCTAAGGGAAAAGAAATCTAAATAAATTCCTGGTCCTACTGAAACAGATAGCCCCACTTCGGAGATCTTTGAAGTGCCAGTGTATCAAACCTGGCACTTAGTACCAAAATCAAGGAAGCTGAGCACACCTGAAGTGGGAAACTGTTGTACAAAAAATGATGGTACATCACTAGTACTGTCCTCAGCTCAGATAATACTGAGCTGTAGCCCCTAGAGTGCCTACCTCAAGGGATGTATTTAACAGGATATAATTATCATCCAAAGTCTACTAACTCTTAAAAAGAATGGGCTCATCATCCTTGCTTTCTCTAGAACATAACGAATGAGTGATCAGTATTTCAAACAGGAGCACTGTTCCCCCCATCCGTGATCTGGAAGGTATTACAAGCTCTGAAAAAGCTAGAAAGCCTGGCTAAAGAAGGATTGGTCAAAGGCTTTAATAACTAATGGTTTTAAATTTTCTTCTGTCAAAAGAACTCTTAGCATCTTCCTCTCAATTAAGTTAATCCCAGGTTTACTGACTTCATCCCATTTTTCTCCTCTTTATTTCATTTGATGCTTAACTGCTCTTACTCCTTAAATACTCACCATGACATACCGATGAGATGCCTTTTGGTGCTCTTTGAAAGACATTTCTTTAATAAATCTTCTCTTGGCCCAGATGATGTTTTCTTGCTGTGACTTGTGCCAGATACCTCAGTTCCTCCGTTTTCAGCCTCAGCGTAACTTAAGAGCAACTTTGAAGTAGGCTGGAGAACAGAGATGCCAGTTGGCGGTAAGAGAGCCTCCATTTCCTCCTGTCACTATAACCTTTCTGCAGTGTTGGTCAAACAGATTTGCTTGGTGCTCCTTCCCCAGAGTTGCTAAGATTTGCCTGCTCCAAGGGAAGACATTATCTGTAGAAAGCCACGCTGCTGAGAGGACAAGGTGAATGAGGCCTGCACTGCTTCCAAGACGGGCAGTGACGCTGCTTCCAGAGCTGGCTGGCTCAGGTCTGGTGTGGAGCATGTTTGCCTGAAGCCTCCATTCAAGAGCTTCCTTTTCTTCCACTCTACACCTGACCCATCCGTTTTGGAGGTAAACACACCTATCCATGACAGAGCCTTCCTCTGTATTTGCGCAGTGGCCATGGCACTGATCAGGGCCTCTACAAATTAATAGCATACAAAATGAAATAGTAATTACAGAAATTCTTAGAAGTTATAGAAATCCTCTCTTAGTTAGGGACACGATTTGATTTTGTATCTTTATTATGCCTGAAGGTGTACTTTGTGCTGCTAAATGAATAACAAACCATAATACTTTGAGTTTGCTTAGGGTAGATAAAAAAGTCCCAATGACAGAAGGCTTAAATCGGAAAATGCTGTGAACATGCAGTCCACAGTGCAGCTTTCTTATCTGTCTTGACAACGAGTTTTATCTTTTCCTAGAGAAAAGGTGGAAAAATCAATTAAACCACATGAATTACGCTGCTGAAACCTTTCTGTGGGATCTCTAAAAAGGTGCTCCAGTTCCTTGGGAAGGGATGTTCTGTACCAGGATTTTAAATCCTTTCACTATCTATTTCTTTAACAATTTAATTGCTAGCTGCAAGACAGTTTTGCCCAATTCTTTTCTTCTCTTCTTTTCCCATTTTTAAAGTCCTCCAGGAAACACCGTTCTTCAGCTCTGAATGTTCCGTTTAAACTCTTCAAAGGCACAAAAGTTCCCAAATCCTTTGAAATGTGAATGTCTAGCTTGGATATGTAGCTAAAATCCAGCATCTTATGAATTCCAATGGCTTCCCAGCTCCGTAAATACCTCTGAACATCACACTCTGGCTAATTTTAAATTTATGCTGTCCGAAGAGCTCATGTTTTTGAAGCACTTAAAGAATGTAGTAATGAACACGAGAGAAAAGCCAAAGGAGTGTGACAGATACATGAATTTCAGACTGCAAGTGCCAGAAACGTGAATGTCTTTTCCTTTTAAAGCTCACGATCATAAAAGAAAAAAATAAATCTGCTGAAGCTGATTTGAAACACGCAGCCTAACGAGAGGTTTCCTCTCACCAGAGCTCTGAAAATACTTTGACTTCTTTTGCCATCTGCCAAGTGCTTTTCAGACACTGTTTACTTAATCTTAACCCTCTCCTGAGGGATCATTAAGAAATCACTGAGTTCATTTCCAAGGTGCAGAAATCGAAATAAACATAGTTAAGCCTCATCATTTAGGAATTTATTCCCAGCAGATATAATCTCTTCAGCAATTCCATCTTCAGGAGCTATGGCTGAAGGAAGCAACTGGAGAGGACAAGAAACAGGAGTTTCCAAAGGAAGCGAGCAGAGATGAAGGAAGAAGAATGTGATAACCATCCCCTACAGTGGGAACTGCTGTTCAGAAGCTCTGCAAGATGCCTGGAAGGTAAGGTAAAATCCACAGGGGCAGTGAAGCAGCAGGAGGTGAAGGTGGTGTGTCCAAGCAGTAAACCTTCCCTGATGGAAGCAAGGGGCAATCCACACAGCCCGTGCCAGCCCTACGCTTCACTCAGCCCATTCTCAGGGAGTTCTGTATTCCTAACCTGCATTGCTCTTTGCAGAGACCACCAAGCAGACATCACAGACATGATATTAATTAGATGCTACGTCTGAGAGTTTACTTAATCTGGCAGTTTATCTGGGGCAGACCTCATCTCCTGTTACACACACTTTGAACTACTCAGTCTCTGTTTTCAATGTTCTTTGCTTAAATCCAAGCAAATCCAGAGTCTTTCCTGAATCCCAGCCCACCCGTGATACAGAACTATCAAAAACTTTAAATATTTTCGTTTGTGCTCCCTTTTCAAAGAAACAGAACATAGATGTGTACCATACTTGTACGTGCTAGCACTCAAGGAAGTCATCCTGCTCTACTTAAACAGCTGCGGAGGGAGTTTCTTGGTTTGGAATAGTAAAGCATGTGCAGCCATCCTCAGAGGTGCATCATGCCACCTCCTGCATCTTCTTCTGAACCATCCTTTCCACCTGCTGCCAGCTAGGGATGCAGCACTTCAGCAGCGTTGCAAGACACGAGCACAAAATGGTTGCCACTGTTCACTTGTGCTGACTTCTAGACCTTCATGCAAGGCTTTATAGAATCACAAATGTCCTCAGCTGGGAGGGACCCAGGAGGGTCATTGAGTCCAGCTCCACACAGGATCACCCAAAATCCAAACCCGATGTCTGAGAGCTCTGTCCAGACACTCCTTGAACTCTGGCACTCAGGCACCCACCTGGCAGAAAGCCGTGTCTTCTGTGTCCCCTGTGGCCTCTCCAGCTGCAGGAACCAACCCACCCTGGTCTTGGGCTGCAGAGTGAGCCCTAGCTCCCTAGTGGTGTCCGCCATCAGCAGTGAGCACACCTGTGAGAGGCGTGCCCAGGGAGAAGACAGAGCTCCAGGGAGGAGATAGGCAGGCTGAGGGGCATCACAAAGTTGTAATGGATCAACTGGTGGGATTGTGCTCTACCATCCCTGAGACAGATGTGTCAGCTGTTCACAACACAAGATAGAAAGGATCCCCTACCCTCCGCTGCTAGACAGAAGAGAAGCTAAGAGGCAGAGTCAAATGGCTGCAGATTTCTGCCTGGGGCAGCAGGAAAATCCCCTCCATACCTACCTCACTCTCCGAGGTGTCGTTATACAAGGTACAAGGATGTGGAACTCAATAGGTGAGCAAGCAATTGTGTGAATGAAGGTTCATCCAGGTTGGAAAAGTCATGTAGGGTTAGTCAAGCTGTCCTTCCTATCATGACTACCTCTGTCAAGAAAAAAAGAATTGTGGTCATAGGTGGCTCTCTTCTGAAGGAAACAGGGTAAGAGACATCACTGAAAAACTCTCTGCCATGGTGTGGCCCTCTGATTATTATCCATTATCTGAAAGGTCTCAGTCAACTGGAAGCCAGTAAACATTGTCCCACTTCTCAAGGATGGCAAGAAGAAAATCTCTCAGAATTTCATGCCTTTTGGTCTCACTTCATTGCCTAGAAAATTAAAAGATTATCCTGGAAATCACCTGGAAACAATGAAGTCATTGGTCACAGCCAGCGTGTTCACTTGGGGAAAGTCCTGTTTAATGAACTGAATCTCCTTTTATGACAATACTACCCACTTAATTGACCAACAATCTTTTTGGACTTCAGCAAAGCTTTTATACTGTTTGTCACAGTACCCTTCTGGAAAAAAATGTCCAGCATACAATTAGACAACAACATAATGCGATGCGTAAACAGTTGGCTGACAGGTTGGGCTCAGAGGGCTACAGTAAGTGAGCTTACATCCAGCTGGTGGCCAGCCACTGCTAGGGCTCCATTCCAGGGCCAGTTCTCTTCAATTTTTTTCTGAAAAGGCCTGGATACAGGCCTCCCAGTTATACTAAGTCTGTGGCCAGCACTAAACTGGGAGGAGCAGTTAACACCTCAGGAGCGAAGAAGCTTTTCAGAGAGGTACTGACAAATGAGAGAACTGGGCAAACAACACGGACTCTCAAAAAGAGTTCAAGGAGCAGTTGAACAACACTCTCAGACATAGAGCTTGATTTTTGTGGTGTCCTGAGCAGAGGCAGAACTTGGAATCAATGGTCCACGTGGGTCCCTTCAACTTGGGATATTCCATGAATGCAGTGAACAGCGATGGCTAAGGAGAGGTGGTGGAATAAAACTGATGAGATGTTCTCCTACCTGCCATAGCAATAAACCATAATGCAGAAACATAAGGAAGCCGTACACAGTGTGACACGAACAAGCCAACTCCACTCCGGATCACAATGGCAACACAAGTGTGGCAGTACAGGCTGAAGATTGGCACTGGCAGGTGCTGACCCTGCCCTAGTGCTCCCCACACAGCCTGAGTGTCCTCCCAGAAACGGGCCCAGGCCCTGGCCTGGATGGAGCACATCTTTGCTGCAGGACAGGCTGGGGACAAAATCCAGATTTGCTGGACAACGGATAAGATAAATGAATGGGTTTTGTTGTTTTTTTTTCCCTATCCCTGAGGAAGAATCCCTGCCTGTCACTTTTAATTAGCCAAATCATGGCTGTCGTCGTGTTCCACAGCTCATTAAGTGCTAGGAGTCTGCCTCAGATATTATGGGGAAACTACAGAGCCAGACTGCTAAGGCTCCTTCCAATCAGAAGAGTGCACTTCCCTGAATTACACCCATGTTTCACCAAGCTCATTTTTTTCCTCTTGCATTACACCTTTCTAGTTATAACTGAGGATTTCTGTGCAGCAGTGCTTTTATCAGGAAAAATAAATAAGCTAATAAATGAAAATCAAGAGACAGACAGACCTCTGTTACCAGGCTTAGTGACCTCTCTTATTGCTGGGACACCTGAGTACTATGGATGTTTTCTTCAAGGTATCACCATTTTTCTATGGCACAATGGCCATGTACTCCTGCAATAGAAGTTCCCCTCCCTTGCAGGAATGTATGAGCTTTTGCTTATAAATGTGGCACATGTCACTGCTGTAATTCTTCCCCTGCATAATGATATATCTGCCTATTGGAAGCAGCTGTAGGACAGGGCCCAGGTCACAGTGCAGTGACGGAGCACTGGCACAGCTGCACAGAGGGGCGGTGCAGTCTCCTTCTCTGGAGACATTCCAGTCCCACCTGGACGCCTACCTGTGCAACCTGGGCTAGGGAGCTGCTTGGGCAGGGGGTTGGACTCGACGATCTCTAGAGGACCCTTCCAACCCCTACAATTCTGTGATTCTGTGACAGCGTGTCACAGAAACAGGCTATGTCTTCCCACACTGATCATATTTTTTCTCACCTTGCCGTTCCTCTAAAAAAACTAAAGCTCTGAACCCAATGTACACGTTCCTACCAGAGCACACATTTACATACAAAAAGCACAAGAAGAACCACTGAATAAAAGACATCTGTCTTTGAAACTTGCATTGAAATCTTACTATATCCACAAAAAGGGTTGCTAGCAAATATATTTCAGCTACTCTTACTCGTGTGTTTAATTAAGGAAAGCCTTTGAGCTCACAGGCAGGGATGCAAGTTCCATTATACACAGCACAAACACAGAACAAAAAGACGGCGTGTGTGCAGCACGGGTGTAAGGCCGGGCACAGCAGTCAGGCCATGGGGAAATGCACAGAGGCAAAGAAGAGATATTCATCAGTGCAAGATGTCCTGATCTCAGCATCCTGGTGGCCTAGCCCTTGTCATTTCTTTTTATCGGCGTTTCTTAAGCAATCAGTCTCAGTATGAAAAGTAGCATTGGAGAAAACCTGACGGCGTTGATTTCATTGGCTTTTTCAGAAAGTGGAAATGGCAGCGCCTATGGGGATGTCAGCTCGAGGGGCTGGCCATTGTGGTGGGGACAGGGATGGTGTGGCTCTGAGCATGAGCGCAGGAGATGGCAGAGGGAGGGAAGAAGCAGTTCCAAACCAAGATCAGGGAAGACACACAGTTCGTCATTGAAAACAAACACGCTCTTTACTCTCTTTTCCTTAGAAATACCAAGTCTCTCTGGGAAAGTAGTTTCTTTTACAAAATCATCACTGTGCTATTTGGCAGTTTTAGTTCCATCTGAGCCCCGTGATGAAGTTAAAAACAGGACCACATGCTTCCTGTTAAAGCAGAGCACGGTGCTCCACCTTGGAAGGTGCACTCTGTTTGAGTGCTGGTGTTTAGCAAAGCAAACTAATAGGCCTGGTGGGGCAGGGGATATAAAACTTCTGCTACACTGTCCACTCGTTTACCAGGGCTGCAAGCAAGATACCAACCTGTCAATGAAATACATTTCAATTTCATTTTCTTCAGGGCAGAAAAACAAAAGGAACCCCTCCCTCTCCTCTGCAAAAAAAAAAAAAAAAAAAAAGAAAAGAAAAGAAAAGATTTTCGGTGCCTGAACGCCTGCCTGGTCATTTTCAGAATCTGCTTTTATTTATCCTCTGGTTTGCATTGATCTCTAGTGATAAACTTGCCAGCTGAGAGATTTAGTTCTAACAGGCGATTCTTCCCTCTGCCAGAAGTGATTTGGTTTCCTCTCTGAATGGTGCTCAGGAGCCTTCAGCCAACTTGAAATGTATCTCAATTCAAAGGACTATAACCAAATTAAGTACAGCTTTGCTCACAGAGATTCTACTTTAAATGATCTTCAGAGTTTGTTCTCATTCAAGCTTGTGGACAGCACGTGTTGTTTTCTGAAACCCAACGCAAGTTTCTTACCACACCTTTGGGTCCCACAAAGCCTCCTCCTCTTCCCTCAGCCTGCCTGGGCCTTCCCACCTCACCCTCCTTGGCCAAGCACCTCCTCTTCCCACTTTCTGTTGCCATTTCCAGACCCAAGCACTCACCCATCATCCTGCTAGCACAGGCACCTCCACATGCTCATCCACACAGGTCCCCAGCATGGGAGAGAATGCCCCCACAGCACCCATAAGACCCTTACCCTGAAGCAAACATCAGCTGAAGCCTGCATGCTGCTGGGTTGCTACTCGGGAGCCCCACACCTGATGGGTATGAGGCGAAAATTAACTTCTCATGGTCTTAAACAAACAAATAAACAGAACCAGATCACCTCCTCCTTGCTGCTGCTGCTGGTGAATCCCTTTTTCTGTATCCT
Organism: Callipepla californica brunnescens; assembly: GCA_023055505.1. Taxonomy (NCBI): domain Eukaryota; kingdom Metazoa; phylum Chordata; class Aves; order Galliformes; family Odontophoridae; genus Callipepla; species Callipepla californica. The sequence goes on along the minus strand of JALIRH010000002.1, from coordinate 72,761,867 downwards.
CTACTTGGTTTTCCTCCTGGCCTCTCTCTGTGTATATTTGGATGTTTTCTGACCGCGAGTGTCTCAGAGCGAGCTTCCTCCCAGCCCAAAGATTTGAAAAACCCATTTGCAGTATAGGAGTTCATTCAGTGGCAAATCCCAAGGAGCAACTAATTCAAATATTGGTTATCGAGGGCTATGAAGTGCTTCTTTTAGCCTAGACTTCACGTATTTGCACGTAGCCATCCTCACCCCCCACAAAAGAAACAACCCATGGACTCAGCGTCTGAAATGGCTCAGTGCTGCACACCGCAGTGTGCCATATTTGCAGCATGGCACGTTTCATTATGACACTGGGGACAGGAGCCCACACAGGAGAGCTCCTACATTTGCATACCAATACTTCTGAGCTTTCACACTGGGACCTCTGAATTCCCCTGTGACCGAGATCTATGAAGTGTGTGTATGCATGAAAGCAACGCTTGCCATGAATGTATTTCTATTTGGGGTTTCCCCAGCTTCTCACTTCTCTGTCTGCTGGAATGAAACCTCCCAACCTTGTTAAAACAGGAGTTGTAGAGAGTCAAGTAGCCCAGCATATAAAGCAATAAGCAACATGAGCACTGAGTATGTATCAACAAACTGGGAATTATTTGGGGGTCATTAGCTAGCAATGCACCAGTCTTTATTGAGGAGTTCACAACTTGACTGTCTCTGCTTCTGGCTGCTTGACACCACAACATAAATGTCACTTGATCGGGGCTAACAGGGCTCTCTGTATGCAAACTCCCATGGTTCAAGTAAGAAAGTGAGAGTGCACCCAGCCAGGAGCTGAAGCCCAAAGGCTCGATGCTGGCAGAGCTGGGCATAGCAGGGGTCTCTGGCCCACAGACAGAGGGGAGCTGAGCGGGGCATCCTGACCCCAGCTCACACAGAGGGCAGCCGCTCCCCATCGCGTTCCCGAGGAGGAGGATGTGGAGGCAGACTGATATTGTTTAGCTTGGCCATCCTCGCCTCCCGCCACAGCCGCTCTCTGAGCCGTTTTCTTTCCCTGGCTGCATCCAGTCGTTCCCACAGTAAGCCCAGTTTGGGCATGGGACGCTTATGTTCAAACCTTGCCTTGGGTGTAGCTGAAGTTTCCGTGAGGAGTTCAAGTCCGTACTTCAAACCCTTCACATCTTTGGCCAGACAGGAGCAGGTTTCCCTGGCAAGGCTGGAGGTGGCTGTCCAGCATCCAGCCCTCCTCCTTGCTGAGTGATGGAGGGGCAGAAGGTGTGAGAGCCCTTCACAAAAACCCACAAGAATCCCACAGTGGAAAGCGTTTGGCAGCTGGAAACACAGGATTCAAGCCAGTTGCCCTGAATGTGGAAACAATCTCCTAGTTTCATACCTTCCTCTGTGTCTTTACAGCCTTGTGGCACAGGTGGGCTGGCATCGGCCCTGCTCCATAGGTAGAAGAAGTAGACAGAGAGATCCAAAAGCCTACAGCAAATCAGTGAGCCACATTCAAAACAAACAAATACATAAACCCATAGAATAAAAGCAAAGCAGTTTGCCTGTAACACTGTTTTTTTCCTGAGATCTCTGTGTGAGCTGTGACTCCAGCTGATGATCTCAGGTCTGTGAGCAGACAGCGGATTCGCAGCAAGCCCTCATTTCCTGCAAAACCGCATCACGGAGAGATGGCTTGGACAGAAGGAGGCAGCTCGGATAGCAGCTACCTGACCTGAAATGGGCTTCCTTTTTCTTATTTTATGTCGATTTAAGACTCTGGAGTTTCATAAGAATTGGCTCATAGCTTGTTTTACATAAGTCACCACATCCCCATCTCCTGTGAGATGGAGAAGGCTCATTAATGGTCTTGAAGGAAGAAAGGAGGAGGGGGAAAAGTGTTTTGCTCCATTAAGAAAAGGCACAGCCTCTTAAAATAACATTTTATAAGAAATTAAACACTGGGCAGACTCCCACCCTTGCTCCAAGTCCCACACAGACACCACCTGTACATGCACACAAATCTACGAGATGATATAGCAACCAAACCAACGCAGATTATCATCAGCAGTGTCTCTGAATTATCTGGGAAACATATGGCAGGATCACTCCTAGAGCAAGCAGCCCTGGCTGCTCTGCTCTTTTTATTAGCAGAAAGGAGTTTGATGGCAGAAGAGCGAGCTATGCTGTTATTGTTTGTCACACAGATCCCCCAGCACTGTTTTGTGTAGCTGTCCTCATTGGTTTATGTGCAGAGATATCACATCACTCGGCTTAACTGCATCTTCCAGCAGCAGAAATACGCCTGTAGGACAGGAGCCGTAACTTCATTAGCTCAGCCAGCAGAGGGAACTGCTAATCAGCATTAATTGCTCACACAGGTCTTAAGTGCATCCTGGCCAGTCCAGTAAACACCCCAGAAGTGACCGTACTTCTCACATTTTGCTGTGTGCCAGACCATGGCAGTGCCCAAACACACTGCATCATGCCCCTGCTGCCCTTCTCTCTCCTCACCTCCACCTCACAGCTGATGAGCTCTGGAGCCAGCTCTGCACAACGACATTTTTGTGTCTCTGATGGCTTGAGAACTCAGCCAAGCTGGAATCCTGGCAGAAACACGCCAAGCCCTTTTCCACTTCCCTCCCGTACTGCTCCCTGCCCTAGCACACTTGGTGACCCAGCAGCTGTTACTCAGCTAAACTTCCGCAGAGCCAAGTTGTGACACACGCATCAGAGGATGTGGCTTAGTGATGGGACTCTGTAGGCTGAGCAGATGATCAGACCCAAAGATCTTGCAGGTCTCTTCCAACCTGGATGGCTCTATGATATCAGCGTGCAGCTGGGCGGCCAGCTGGTGCCACAGCAGCCGCAAAGGCCTGGGTCCTTCTGCAGTCTTCCCCCAGCTCTCACAGTCAGGCCCCACTCACAAGGGGCAAAACAGCAGGGTTTGGATTTTGGGTGGTCTTGTATCCAAACACTCCTTGAACTCTGCCACTTGGGGCTGTGCCTCTGGGCAGCCTATTCCATTCCCACTGCCCTCTGGTGCAGACCCTGTTCCTAACCCCCAGCTGCCCCTCCCCTGACACAGCCCCACGCCATTCCCTCAGGCCAGTTTCCACAGCTCCCTGTGAGGAACTGCAGGCCACAATGAGTCCGTCCCTCAGCATCTTCTGCTGTGGGCTGAACAAACACAGGGACCTCAGCCACTCCTCATATTTAACATCTTCCAACACCACTGCAGGCTTCCCAGTGACTTCTGCTGCTGCATTCATAGCAAAGGAGACAGCCGTGACAGCCCCCAACTCCCTTCCCTGTGCCACTCCCTTCCCTGCACGCAGGGCAGAGCAAAGTATAGGTGTTGGTGGGTGGGCATCCAGCCTGCTGCATGCAAATAGAGCCAGCAGGGAAGCTCTGTTTGGAAGAATATAATTAATTAACCTGGAACTGGGCCAGGATTCAAGCAGCACTAATTAGGGGTTTAAAATTAACGTAACTCTAAGCACCTGCTTCCCTCAGTGACGAGAAAGGTTCCCTGGAAGGGTGTGGTGCCTGATGTGTGCTCTGACAGCCTTAGGAGGGAGGGTGCTTTTGCCACCTGAATTAATTGCTCAGAGCTCTCCCTCGACCCTTACAGGGAGCTCTCCCTTGTAGGAGGGAAAAAGGTTCAGGAGTGCAGCTGCGGTGTGGTGCTCACTCTGGGATGTGGCAGCACCTTACCAGATCCACTGTAATTTTCCTCATAACACAGCCATGCTTAGCTTGGGAGTTTTCCAACCTTCCTTTTCCTCTACAGCTTATTTAAACAAAACATGCCTTAACTGCTCCTTCTCCAGCTTGGAGGTATATATATGTTATTAATTATTATTATTTCGTTCTTTTTCCCGCAAAAATTGTTAAGGACGGCCCTTCTCAGCTCTTCCTTGGAGGGAACCGGCCCTGGGTAGCTTAGTTCTGGGCAGCGAGTTACTGCACTTGTCATTCTCACACTTGTTGATGCTATTTCAGTGCCTTCGTCTGCAACATCTGGTTGCCTTAGATACACGAGGTAACTACGGCAACTAGATATTACAGGGAGAGGGATGAGGAACGCATCAACACTGCTGAATTTGGCAGGCTCTAAAATAGCTTTGCTGTGGGGCAGGGAAGGAGGTCCGGCAGCGCAGAGCGGCCTGCGAGCATCAGTGACGCACCCAGCAAAGGAAGGAGCCGGGAGCTGCACATTTCCTCCCCAGTCTTCCAAGAGAATGGAGGAGGTGGAGGGTTGTAGTGAGCGGGATCGCTGTGAACCTGAACAGCTCCCATCCCAAATGGCGCTGCTTTGTGCTTGGTGACAGCACAATGCCGCAAGGCAGATCACAAAAGCGTGCACAGTTGCCATCTGCTGATTTTAATAATGAGTTAATACGTGAGAAGGTGAGCAGCTCTCGGGCTGTGCGTGATGGGTTGTAGCCCTGCAGACGGTTGCTAAAGTGCACTGAAACACCCCCGTGGCCTCTCAGCTCCAGACAGCAGGGAGGAGTGGGTGTTCTCAGAGCTGAGAGCGAACCAGCCGAGGTTGCCAGAAGGACGTGTTTATGCCCAAAGTGTCTGTCTGACTCTTTTTTTTTTTTTTTTTTTGGTTCCAGGAAAAGCTTTCTTAATAAATCCGTGTGAAAATTTGGATCCGTGTGCTGCATGAATATCCTTCACCAGCATTATTCCTACACAGAATTGTTCTCTATGCGGTTAGGACTAATCCTTCGTTTCTTACTTGACTCAGTATTACATACGCTGGGAAGCAGAAGGAAGCCAGCACTACGGTGTGATGCGTTCATCACAAGTTGGGTCGGGGTGCTCAGACAGTTCACCAGCACCAGTCCTGCCAATGGAAGTCATCCCTCATTCACCCAGGCAGCATTGCCTTCAGTCACAAAGGGCACTGCTTCATTACATTGCCTGCATGTGAAATCTGAGTGTCGAAAACAGAAGGTCCCCCCTTCTCACCTCAGCATGCAGTCTGAGTGAAATCTGCATGGACTTTTCCATAGGATGTCTTCCTCATTACACAGGCCAGTTGGTAATGAGCATAAAGCCATACTTCTCCTGGTAAAGTGCCCTCTTGGAATTCTTTGCTATTATCTTTGGATACATGAACTAGTTAGATGAACATAAATTAAATTTGGTGTCAGTAAATGCAAAGTAATCCAGGCTGGAGGCGTAATGAGAGCATCTCAAGCACCTTAAGGGCTCTAAATTAACTGTCTCCATTTCATAAAGTGACCCAGGTGGCAATGCCGAGCTCAACAGGCAATCAAAAACGTTGACAAGACATTAGGAAATTTAAAGAGTGGGCTGAAAGATAGAAAAAGAACAGATTTTAAGGCATCTCAAATCACCAATCATTAGGCAGATTCAGGAATAACACCTTGCATTCGCTGCTCCCCAGATTTCACAGAAGGTATCACCACAAAAGCTTGGGGACGTTAAACACAACAAATATGAAACCTTCCCAACTGAAGAGAGATTTGAAGGAGTGAGACTACATGCCCTGCAAAGCAGAAAAGCAGGAGAGGTCCTGAAGTGGGCAATGGAGAAGAGACATCAGGGGCTTCTCATTTTCCTTCATCGCAGAACAAGGGAATATTCAGCAAATTGACAGATGGGAAGTGAGCACAGAAAACAAGAAATACTTTCTCACAAACCATGCAATATAGATCCCTGGAGATGGCTGAGAAGGAGGTCACTGTCTGGCCATCCTTTCCTGTTTGGTACCTGCAGCACAGTCCCAGGTTCTGGCTCCATGGTCACCCCAAATCTCAGTCTAGCTCCTTAGCTTGAAGCCAGGGTGAAGCTGGCCATGTAGCAAGGTACATGAGGTCTGGCAGCTCTCCTCTGCTTAGCTGTGGGGTTGAAAGCTACTGGCAGAGGTGTAGTAACAAATATATGATGATTAAGAGCTATAGCTGCTGGCTCAAAGAATGTAGGTCAGAGCTGCAAAAACCTTAATCTAGAGAGGAAGTATGAATGTCAAAAACAATCAGATTCATGGAGGATTGCAAGTTGTGTGGGTAGCCTGCACCCTCAGAGCTCACCAAAAGGAACCAACAGAGGATGTAGACGTGAATGGGCTGAGCAGCACGACCTTCTGCACACACAGCGACCTTGTCGGGTGCTTTGTGAAGATTACAAACGTCTTCCATTCGACTCGCAGCACGTGGCCTGGACCTTTCAACAGCAGTGCAGCAAAAAGACCTCAGCTTTACGAGGCCTCTTTGAGAGCGTTTTTCCTGACACGTGCCAAACCCCACACGGGATTCCATCACATAACTGGCACAGCTGGGTGCAGAACATCTAGCCATTTCGAAGGGGATGTCGTGTTTGGGCAGCTTGCACAATCTGGGAACCTTGAGCTACATGCAAAGTCTTTGCTCCTGTGCCAGCCTTAATATGGGATAAGCTGCTCTAATCAGACACCCACTCAGGGAGGGAAAAAAGAGCCTTTGAGACTTGCTCTTTGCAGACATGTATCATTCTCACTGTTAATCTGAGAAGTGACGTTGGTTATCTTCTCTGTGAGGTGCAATCATAACTTCATTTATATATATCAAGGTCTACAACAAAAACTTCTGTGAAAAGAGCCACAAATTGTGATCATTCCCTGATATCAAGGACATTAAGCCCCACTTTTGTCTACTGAAGTGAAAGGGTAGCTTTGCTTTGTGTGGTGGGACCTGGACTTTGTAGAAACGGATTATTTAGGCAGGTTTGAACTCAGGGAAGGCAACTGATTTTTAACCTAGAAGGTGACACAGCCAGAACTGTAAATACTCCCAGTGACCTCTTGGCATACAAGGAGATCTGCAGTGGTGCCCGCAGACTGAACAGAACAGCCCATGTATCAGAGCGGGAGTGTGGCTGTTGCTCAGGTGGACGCCATGCAAACCTGGCCCATTTTAGAAGCCCGTAAACACTGCAAGGTGTGTCTGCTTCAGTTAGTGATTTAGGTGATGCTGGTTCGTTTAGAGGTGGTTTGCTGCATGTAAAAGAAGAAGAAGGGATAATCTGCTCTGAAACCAAGCTTTGCTCGGCTGTTAAAATCTGTCCTAAGAGAAAACAAGTCCTGTTTGTGGTGTTCTCCACCAGGTCTGAATCTGAACACAAGTGTTCCACCAGTTCCTGACACTGCGGTAGCTGCTCACGCAAGGGATGTCCATAAGGGTATCAATCATTCGGCTTCCAATCATTGCTTTAAAAAAATGCATTTTTACAGTAGCTGTGTTGCATCCACGTGCTGTTTTTTAATCTCAGTAAGTAGTCTTTGCTCACAAATCATCAGGCTTAGATCAGTGCTTTTTTTAGGCTTTAAAGTGGGAAAAATGCCCACAAGTCCACTCCACCTCTGATACTATGTATGTCACCATTCAGACTCCGCAGAAGTTCTGGGAGGTGTTTCATAAATTGAATTGTTTTCATTGCATTGAGCAAACATGACTTACTCCCTCAGTTCAGGGAAGGATGCACAGGTTGGGCTCTGTGAGCGAAACTATTTCCGTACAGTGATTTTCCATGCCGTGTATTTCAGGGTCCCTTCTCTTTTAAGATTTTATTTTCCCCCCCAAAATTTCCACTCTCAAAGGCAGCTCAGAAATGAGAATACTTCGAGGAAAGGATTTCAAAAGGAGGCAGCTCTCGCCCCAGCAGAACAAGAGTCAGATAAGAACGCTTTAATACCAGCATAAAACAGTCTTTGACTTCAAAGGTTTAATTTCTAGCCGGCGCGAGATGGATAAAACCAATCATTTCCTCCTCAGATTTTGTTTTCTCCTAATTGAATGTCTGCTCTCGCAAAGCGTGCTGGTGAATGGCACGCAGTGCTGGCCGCAGCCCAGCTTGCCGAGCTCCTGCTTGTATCTGTCTGATAAAACACATAACTGTGCACACTGCGTGCGTGCAGCCCAAGGTCCCACTGACTTTGACAGCCAATGAGATCTCTTTTGGAGACCATCATCTGTGAGGGCAGTGAGACACTGGAACAGCGAGGCTGTGAATGCCCACCCTCTGGAAGCACTCAAGGCCAGGCTGGATGTGGCTGTGAGCAGCCTGCTAGTAGGAGGCGTCCCTGCCTACAGCAGGGGGTTGGAGCTACATGGTCCTAAAGGCTCCTTCCAACACACCCCATTGCTGTGCAGGCGCTGCCCCAGGGCTCCACCTAGCGGCTCCGGTGCCGGCTGGAGAGGGCTGAAATCACAGATATGGAGGTTTCGTCTCCTTTTGCTCCATATTATTTAAGGTCTCCGAGTCTGAAGAGTTTCTGAGCTGCCTGACAGCCCGAAGCGATGGGATCACCCCGATGGCCAGGGAAGGACTGCCTGGTGGATGCCAGCCTGGAAGAGATAACCTACTCCCCATGTGTGCCCGCGGATGGGGCCGTTAGGGATGTTACATGCATCATGGAATCACAGTCACTAAGGTTGGAAAAGACCACAGAGATCACCAAGTCCATCCATCAGCCCTCCACCAGCACCACACCCACTAACCATGTCCCAGAAGCTGCTTATTTCAACTCAGCCCCGTGTGGCTACCAGCACATCTTTGCTCAGGCATGCAGCAATCCCAGGACAGCAAGCACCCACCTCCACGCGTTCCCATGTGGAACACACACACACACACACGGGGACTTCTGCGCTTCCACGCTGATCACATTGCTCAAACGTGAGAGTGAGTCACCCACCGCACTGACAGCCGCGACCTTTGGCTCTCACTCGGCTGCAGGCTGAGGAAGTTGCTGTCGGGTTCGTTTGCTGTGTGAGCTACAGGGGCTCCCATCAGCAGCCGTGTTGTGGTGACAGCGAGGCAGAGCAGAGCTGTGTGGAAGACTCACATGAGTTTCACCTGGTAATGCCTTTAGCTTACAGCAGTCCTGCCCTCCTGCAGCAGAAAGGGGCTGTGAGAGGGCAGAATGGCGGCACCACCATTTTGCGTAACATCTCAGCAAAACACGGGGATCCAAGAGCTACCAAATCTTCAAGGCTTCTAAAAATAGTCCGAAGGAAAGAATTCTCGAGTCTGCTTTTCCCATGTTCGGTCTCCTGAATAAAAATATGAAGCTGATTTCGGATATGTTTTCTTCACCAAATCACCAGCTGCAATATTTACTACAGAGCAGATAAAAGTGCAATGCAATGGACCCAGATCAGGCCCAATAAAGAAGATGGCTCCGGGAAGGAAAGGGGAAGGGGAAGGGGAAGGGGAGGAAGGGGAAGGGAAGGGAAGGGAAGGGAAGGGAAGGGAAGGGAAGGGAAGGGAAGGGAAGGGAAGGGAAGGGAAGGGAAGGGAAGGGAAGGGAAGGGAAGGGAAGGGAAGGGAAGGGAAGGGAAGGGAAGGGAAGGGAAGGGAAGGGAAGGGAAGGGAAGGGAAGGGAAGGGAAGGGAAGGGAAGGGAAGGGAAGGGAAGGGAAGGGAAGGGAAGGGAAGGGAAGGGAAGGGAAGGGAAGGGAAGGGAAGGGAAGGGAAGGGAAGGGAAGGGAAGGGAAGGGAAGGGAAGGGAAGGGAAGGGAAGGGAAGGGAAGGGAAGGGAAGGGAAGGGAAGGGAAGCATCAGAATGCAGGAATGTGTGGCAGGCTGACCTGGCTGACACGACCCTGAGCACTGAAGCAGATTTATTTCCATAATGGCATCTCTCTGTGCCATCCATGCAGCGTCCCTTCAGACAAAAGAAACAACACCTTGCAGAGACCGTTTGGGTGAATGAAGACCATGAGCTGGACAAGCTTCTGACGTGTGGTGAAGTGCTGCCTGCCCGGCAGGGCCGTGTGCTCCATAGGGTGAGGTTGAAAAGAGCAGGGCTGCACAGCGGGACGCCTTTATAAGCAGCCTGCTGAGGGGATCATTAGAGCCATTCACATCCATCCCACTCTGCAGTGCTCTCAGAGGGCATCCTCAGGAGGGAGTCTGGCTGTGCACCGGTGGGCAGCTGCGTTTTTAAGTGGACGCCCCTGGTAAAGGAGCGCTTCCCACGTTACAGAGGGAGCTCTGCCATCTGTTGTCTGGCTCATTTATCACCAAGTGAGCTTGCAAAAAGCCCAGCGAGGAGCTGAAATGATGCAGAAAGCTGATGTCCTTAGGGAAATGGTGCTCTGTGTTCCCTGCAGGGAGCGGGAACTTCTGTACTTTAGGACACGAAAAGAGAAATAGATGATAGAAAGAATCAAAAGCGGAGAAAGTAAAGAAAACAAGCTGCTTCATGAGGACTAAGTAATTAAGAACTTTCATGTCAAGCCCACATGCTGAAAAACACCTCCTAAATCCTCATTTAAGGAGCTCCAAACAACTGAGACTTCACTGGGATGGCCTGCCATTAAAATCCGGTGCAGATCAATAGGGAAAGCCTATTAGGGCCATGGTTTCTGCATCTGGAACAGCTGCTCCTCCTGCGCTGCCTTGTGATTCTGTCTCTTCCGCAGCTCCCTATGGCCAATTTCACCTTGTATTTGCTACACTGATCTTTTGAGAGAGGCACAGATGGAAACCTGAGCCACCTGCCAGCTGCTGAGCTCCTTCCTGAGGGACAGGGGAGCAGCTCTCTGCGGGCTTCACCTGGCACGGAGCACCGGGGATGGCAAAGCCAAAACAGTGCTGCCACCTGCCCTGCCTCCCCAAAAGGCAGAACGTGCACAGGAACCAGCACGGTTCAACAGTGAGCTGCTGAGAGAACTCAGCTGCAGAAAAGGAGTGAGAGGTACGGAAGAGAGAACAGGCTCCCAAAGGAGAAAAATAGTGCTGAGGCACACAGAGGTACAGACTTCCAAGAGATGTCACGAGCAGCAAGGAAGCACCGATGTACTGTATGTGTGCTGTCATGCAGGTCAAGGAGAAGGCAAGCCCGTGCAGCAGCTGAACGGGCGCTCAGGTTAATGACAGATGACAAAGTGTGGAGGTTTTCCTTCAGGCCTTCTTTGCCTTAATCTCCACAGGCACAGTCAGCTTCCCCTGTGGAAGCGATGAGAAAGCAAATGGTGAACTCCTCTGACAGTGGAAGAGGGCTGGGTTAGCTGAGGTAGGCATAAGCTTCTCTCAGTTTTCTTCTTGGAAATAACTTTTATGAGAATCTGCTCCATAATTTTTCCAGAGACTCAAGTGAGGCTGACTCATCTGTAATTTCCCAAATCCTTTTTTTTTTGCACTTGTTGTAGATGGGTGTAATACATGCCCTTTTCCAGTCATCTGGGACTTCCCCTGCTACAAATGTCAAAGCGTGGCTTTGCAGCGACATCGTCCAGCCCTCTAAGCCCCCTCAGATAAGTGCTGCCAAGTCCCACTGACTTGTATGAGTGGTCCCGGCACCCCAGAGCTTCTTCAGCCCCCTTGGCAGCTTTCCTCAGGAACAACTTCCCAGAAACTGGGTGCAGTTTCCTTGAAATGGGGTGCAATTCCGTGTATGATCTGTTGCAGATAATGCTTAAAACTCTGAGCCCATCAGTGAGCACGTCAGATACGACAGACCAGTCAACTTTCACACTAACAAAATCTAGTCTGCAGGTCAATCAAGTGGGTAAGCAGTATAATAAAGCATCCTCAGCCAAGATAAAGAGGCCACAGCCAGATATCCAAAAGAAGGAGAAAAGGCAGAGTTAAGACACATCCAGTCGGGCACTCTGGGTTCTCATCCACCTCAACGGGGCTCCCAAACATGATGCTGCACCCTGTCACTGCCTCCCTCATAAGCTAGGGAGAATTGTAGCGGTGCATTTCCCTGTGTTCTGCCCACGAATGGTCACGCTTTACACAAAGACACAACAAATAACTTGACAGCATGGAGAGCTGTGCTGGTGGGCCCTGAAGGCAAGACTGGAGAGGCAGCCAGTCCAGCTGAGGAGAGGACACCGAGACTGGTAGCCACCAACAGCTCTGAAGCCCCACAGAAGGCAAAACCAGGTGACCTATGGCACTGAGAGCAAGGGGAAACACACTGGGCAGCTGCCAAGGAGAGAGGACCCTCGTGGTGTGACTTCTGAAGGTGCCATCACTGGGTGACAGCACAGGCCTCCAAGGCCATGCAGTAAAACTGCACACTGCTCATCACTGGTCACTAAACTGTCTCCTTGAATGGGTCTGAAGGTATAACATATAAAGACTGAAAATAACACCTATTCAGCTGAAATAAATCATCCCATATACAGTGAAATTGGAAATAACATATGAAAAAATGATTAAGAACAGGGAAAAAAAGAAAAGAGGATTTTCTGCTGCAGTGTCTCCTCGGGAAGGGATGCCACCTGCAATCAGCACCATCTGAACAGCAGCAGTTCCTCCTCTTGTCTCGAGGGGGAAATGCTGCTCTTTGCTTTGTCCCTCGCAGCATTTTGCTGCTGTGGACTCAGCAATCCTAAGTAAAGAAACATCTTTTACTGTGTAAATGGATTGGATAGACTGGAACTATAAGGAGCTGTGCGAATGCATCTTCCCTACTCTAGTCTTCCCACTCAACAAGATGATTGACACCGCAGCACAGAGGGAAAACAAACTCCTATGGCAGAGCTCTGGAAGAAATAATTTATTGTATAGAAACAACTCACTCTTCATTCTAGAAAGTAAGACAGCACCAAGGAAAAGAGGAGAGGAGAAGCACATGCCATGGCAATCTTTCACTCTGAAATGGAGCTTATTGCTGTCAGCTCTGGGCATTCAGGTGCTCGTGATGGTCTCGAGATGAGCAGTACCACTTTCCAAGGGATGCAGGAATGCAGAGTGCATTCAGCATCCTGGGACAGTGCTGGGTGAGAATCCCCCCCGAGATCAAATCCTGCCTGGCAGAGCTCTCTCATGTCCACACCTGCAAGTGAGAGTGCTGCGAATCGCTGCCCTGGGCAGGCTGAGGGGACCATGTGCCTTTCAGGTCAGGGTGAAAGATCCCCAAGGAACCAAAAGGATCCCTGGGATACCCAAAAGAGCCACGGCCATTCAGAAGGAGCCCGAGAAAACCAACTTGTAAAGCTCAGAGCGGTTCAGCCTTCCTTGCAAAAACCTCAGGCAACGTGGTCAAATACACTTCCATTTTCTGGTGGCTATAATTAAGTGCCTATTAAGAAGATATATATTACACGCTCCAGAAATATCTTTTCCACACAAGGAATTTGCAGTAACTTACCGTGTCCGCTGGCGTGTGCTGACAGCAAGGAATTCTCCAAGCGCTGTAGATGGCTTTTAAGGCAAATTACAGTTCTACTACAATACCTGATGAGCACAAGGGCAGCCTTCAGCAGGGTTCTCTCTTCAAACACACACAGCAGAGTTGCTGAGGTACTATTGCTACAGTAAGAAGGGAACATGAAGGAAGGGAATGGGCAGGTAGAAATGTCAAGATGTTAGCAATGCTCCTCCCAGGAGGGAGCAAGTGTAGTCTTGCACCTAGGGAGGAATAACTGTGTGCAGCTGTACAGCTTGGGGAATGAGCTGCTGGAGAGGAGCTCTGAGGAGGGGGAACTGGGTGTCCTGGTGGATGACAGGTTGGTCATGAGCCAGCAGTGAGCCCTGGTGGCCAAGAAGGTCAATGGGATTCTGGGGTGCATTAAGAAGTGCGTAGCCAGCAGGCCGAGGGAGGTGATCCTCCCCCTCTACTCTGCCCTGGTGAGGCCTCATCTGGAGTACTGTATCCAGGTCTGGGCTCCCCAGTAGAAAAAAGACAGGGATCTCTTAGAAAGAGTCCAGCAGAGGGCTACAGAGATTATAAAGGACATGAAGCACCTCCCTTATGAGGACAGGCTGAGAGACCTGGGTCTGTTGAGCCTTGAAAAAAGGACTCAGAGGGGATCTGATCCACGTCTGTAAATATCTAAGGAGCGGGAGGCAAAGGGACGAGGCTGGACTCTTCTCAGCAGCGCATGGTGATGGAACGAGGGGAAATGGCCACAAACTGAAACATAGGAAATTCTGCACAAATGTGTGTGGGAACTTCTTCACAGTGCAGTGACGGAGCACTGGCACAGGCTGCACAGAGAGGTGGTGGAGTCTCCTCCTCTGGAGACCCACCTGGACGCCTACCTGTGCAACCTGGGCTAGGGAGCTGCTTGGGCAGGGGGTTGGACTGGATGATCTCTAGAGGTCTCCTCCAGCCCCCATACCATTCTCCAACTCTGTCATTCTGTGACCTTCAATCCCATACTGATTTTCAGAGAAATACAAACAGCTGCTCCTGTGCCCTTCAGCAAAAGCCCGCTCCTCGTTTTCCCACAGTAATACAGAACTTTCTGTTAAAACAATTCTACGTATAAAGAATGTTACAAAAGCCTATCCAGGAATGTTTTTATATTAACGATTTATTTTTGTAAAAATGAGCATGGGCAAATAATAACATATTTGATTCTCTCCGTTAATTCAAATCTCCGCTCATTCTCAAACAGGCCTTAAGATTTTCATTACCATTAGTTATGTGTACTACAATAGCAGCCAGAAGCCTCCAAGTTAGTGCCCACCACACAAGGCCCCGTCGTACAAAGGCGTGTTAAACAGCAGCCCCTGCTCTACCTGACAGCGTGTGAAGTCAGAAGTCCCTTTGGGGTCCATGTGTAAGCAGCCAGGCAGAGACCTGGGGAACATGTGGCACGCTGATGACTGTGATACGGCTTCTTCACTTTCGGACAGACTCTGGAGGAAGACTAAGAACTTGATCTTTCAGTGTGTTGTGTTTCCCGTAAGGGAGCGGCCACAGTGCTGAGATCCTGATGACCCTTTTCTTCATGCCTGCTGCTGATCCCAGTTTCAAAACCCACTCAGCAGGATCCTGTGACTCAGCGAGGGAAAAATGTTCCCTCACTGAGGACATAGTAAACTCCCCATTGTCTTCTCTGACACCAGGATTTTGAGCCTGCTCCCGGTGGCGTGGAGAGACAGCAGGATGGAGGAGCCAGACGTGCGGGCAGTGGTTCACCCAGCGCTGCTCACACTAATTCAGTCCCCCCTGTCCTGGAAGTGGGGCTGCCTGAGTGCTGTCCTGGACAAACGCTTTCCAGAAAAATACAACTGCAAAACTGAAGTGGGAAAGAATCTGCACCAGCTGGCACCAACCTGATGTGCAGCTCTGCTTCCTTGATCCCACGGCACCGATGCCTGGAGGATACAGACACAGGCCTGAAGAGACCCCAAGGAGGTGGCTGCAGGATCCAGTAGGAAAGACAAACAGTACCACAGAGAAGGCAGCCCCAGTCACACACCTCCTTCGAAGAGGCAGAGGTAGCAGAGGCCATCACCGAACGGCACAGCCTTCCTGCCTGGCTGAGCCTCAGCTCAGATGGACTGCTCTCCTGAAGCCCACACAAAGGTGAAAGGCATTCGGGTTGATCACATGCCCCCTCCCCCAGCCACTGAGAGAGTGCCTCGCACATCCGTGCTGAGCTTTCCACCCCAGCTATATAAATAGTGCAGGATTATTCTCCTGAGAGGTGAGGGTGGCTAAGGCCATCCTTCTGTTCTGCGGATGAGAAGTTCATCACGGCACAGTGGTCACCCTGTTAGCTTCATGGGTTCTCTTCACCCTCAGAGCAGTACTACTGCAAACAGAGCAGCTATGGAGGAAGGCCCTCAGCTTTAATACCTTCCTGGAGAGAAGCCCTCCCTGCAGAGATCTTTTCCATCACAGCAGATGAGAACACACTTCATTAGAGATCCCTTTACTCTGGTAGGAAACAAGCACTGTTCTTCCTATACATTCAGGCTCCTGCAACTCTTGCACGCACAGAGAATTAACCCCTGGTCAGGAAACATTAAAAAAATACCATGATTTCTTCTTGGGGGTTCCCTGAGGCTCTTTTCCCTTCACCCTTCCACGGTGGCTGATGGAGGAGGCTGAAGGCTGATCTGAACCAAAGCCAACTAAGTAGCTGAGTCTCTACTAACAACTGATATTGCTCTTTAAATGCAACCCCTTGGTCCCACGGCTCTAAGTGTGATGGTGGTTACACTCTGATTTCAGCTCAGGCAGCCTGAGCTCTGGAAATCATTTCATACTGACTAAGTAAAGCTCTGCTTATTAATGAAAACATCAGTGAGAATGACAAACTTGTTTGGGCAGATGAAGGAACACGTGCCTGACCCTGACCAAATTCTCCATCTTCAGGCACTCTCTCCTCCTCCTGCCACTAGGGAAACGTCTGCAGCTAGCTGTCCGAGATCCTTCCTCCACCTGCTAGCAGTTCTGTGGCTTCATGTCAGTGACAAGATTTGTGCAACAGAGCACCGGGCACACGCTTCAGGGCTTGTGTTCCTCAGGGGAGATGCAGTAAGGTGGCAGCAAATCAGGGTTCAAAACTACAAATGCTACTTCTTCAGGATTAATCTGATACACTTTCAAGGCATATCAGTGCTAATTTACCTGTTATTGTAACCCAAGGCAGTGCTACACCCACTCACACCCATAAGTTAGCGAGGGGCAGACAAGGATCTTGAGTTTCATGCTGGCTTAGGACTGGAGCTCCTGCTCCATTTTTTTGGGAAGGGCTGGAGCCACCTACTCCATCCCTGCCCTGCCAGGTGGGCACCAAGCTCAGCAGCAGAGGTGGCCATTGCTTCCTTCCCTCCTGAGAGGTATGGAGGAGGACTGAGATCCCAGTGAGAGGGATCACCTTACACAGCTACTAAATTCCCACCCAGTAAAAAAACACCCTGGCCTGGGGCCTCTTTCAGCACACTGCCCCTCTCCAGGAGGGGATAAGTGATGATCTGTGTCCTCCCTCTCGCCAAGTCCCCCAGCCCGAGGGGTTTCCCTCAGCTGTCCCTCGCTGCTGTTTGGGAGAGGCATGGAGAACTTGCTGCCCCACTGAGGAGACGGGGGGCCCACAGGGCCCAGCTCCCAATCCCAAGTTTCCTGTTGGAACCCCAAGGCCAGCAGCGCTCTCGGAAGAAATCAATCTGTCCCAACAACCGGGATCTGGGGACGACCCCCTCGTGGGATGGTGCGTCACATCAGTTCAACACCTTCTCCGAGCTGTGCCCCAGCCTGCCCTCCTCCTGCACGGGCGGAGAGGCCTCGCTGCGTCGCGCCAGGCCTGGCACCGGGGCTGTGTGCTGCCACGTCCCGCTGCTGCCCCCTGGCATGGCGGCATGCAGCTCAGCGCACTTCTCCTTGTAGTGCTGAGCATTGCCGGCAAAGGTCTCGCAGCGGCTGAGGTTCTCCTCCTGCACCGGGCTGCCCACGTTCTCCTCGGCTGCTCCCGAGGTCGCTGCTCCCTCCTGGGAGTTTTGGCTAAGGTAGACGACGATGATGTCTCCCTTGAAATTCATTACTTGTCCGCTGGAAATAAACGTGGAGTTACTGTTTCCAGTCACATTTCCTGGGGGAAGGAGGGGGGAGAAAAGAAGACATGCATGATTAATATTTTCTCTCACGAGGACGACGTTTAGCACGGTGAATTCAATCCGCTGCGATAGCTTTGCTTTTGTTCCATGATTTTTTCCCCGTGACACAGGGATGCTCTTATAATCAATGCCTTCCGCAGGGCTTTTTCACCATTTCCACTTGTGCCTCCTCAGAACGAAGCCTGTCGCTTCAGGGGTGCTGTCTGGGGCACCTGGAAAAGCTTTCCCTACACACTGTGCTCCTGCAAGTGAGACAGAGTGATAACCTCATCACCTCCCTGCCTCCGGACACGCGAGCTACACCCATTTGTGAGGAAACAGCCATTATTTCTAATCCCTGTATGCTTTTTAAAGCCCCAGGAATCATGCTGTTTTATTCCTCCTTGTACATGATCACTTCTGCCATGTGGGCAAGGCAGCAGGTTTAATCAATAGATGCTAAAAGACCTAACGTCAAACCAGGCAGTCATAGTGTCCGCATGGAAGGGAGCTTATAAGATTACCTCACACTGTCTGACCTCCCAGTCCTACACACCCCAGCACTCACCTAGTGCCCGCGTGGATTTATTGGGATATATCCTGCCACAGGGAAGAGACAGTCTATGTACATCAACCTAACAGTGTTACGGTTCCAGCAAGCCTCCCTGTGGTCAGAGAGTTTTCAGTATGAATTCAATCTTTCTCTAATTCAAGGATGGGGTCAGTGACTCAAGAGGCAGCAGGACCAGGCTGTGGAATCAATAAACTCTCAGAGCAGAAAGATAATATCCAAAAACACACTTTCAGCAATGAACTAACAACTTCCCCCAGAATGAAACAAAACTGACCAAACCAACCCAAAAAGAAACTCCTGAAGCCAATGAACACCACTCCTTAGAAATGCTTTTTTCCTACCGATGGTCATTTTCTCAATGCTCTTCTAGCCATGAGAGGCACTGAGCACGGCCCACCCAGAGATGTGCTGTGTCTCCAGCAGCCAAAGGTGCTGCCTGCATTCCTGGGTGCTGTTCACACACCACTGCTAGATTTCACCAGAGCTGAGTGAAGCCCTCATATGATAGCCAACTTAACTCAGGCAGTACTAGAAGGTCTTTCTAACAGCTCCCCTCAGGCAATCCTATTTATTTCAGCTAAACCATCTCACTGCTGGCTCTTTGCTTTCTTTCCAGGTGTTGCTGATTAACACGAGGTGTGAATCAATTGAGAGCTCCCCACAGGGATTTTTCCCTCCCAGCTGCTTCCCCTGTGTTCGGGTTGGTTGGCTGCCGTCATCACAACTATGTCAGGCACCATGGGGCTACACCTGCCTGCCTTTACATGGATTGTGTGCCACTCAAAAACCGTACTGCAAAGTTCACCTGAGCTTGGTACGAGATTAAGAAGACACAAGAACTCCCTGGGTCACACTAAGAAACGTGCTTCCAACCAGAAAAGCATAAAGGACTCCTTCAGAGGACAAGTGAAGGCACTGCTCTCTGCAGCATTTCAGCCTTTTGATCTCTTGACGATGTTCATTACAAAGACAGATTAATTTCTGTGGTAATTATTCACTAGGAATTGGAACAACGCAAGTGAATAACTTCCTCAGAGCCGTCTGATGTTGCTTCTTGCAGCTGGACTGGGAAGGGGCAGGCTCAGGATGTGAAGGCTCTGCAAAGTCATGAGTCACCAAAGCTCTCCAGCACTCGTGCCTTACGCTAAGGCCCTGCACAAGGTTTGAGGTGGCCGGGGTGCAGCGCTCCACGTTCTGAGCTTCCAGGCTCAGGGAGATTTGGAAAGCCTTTGCTTGAAGGCTTATGGCAATTGCTATCCACAAAGCCTGGACTGGCACCTGTCCAGAGGTTTGCTTTGGTCCTCTAGGGTCATTTCACAGCTGGGACAGATGTTGCAATTTCCGTTGTCGTTCTGAGTACTAAGAAACTAAAACCAAAAGTTCATGGAATTACCCACATCATTTTTCTTCCTATTTCTTCATCCACCCACTTTCATACGGTTTTGCCTTAGCTCAACTGCATCCGAAGTAGCTGCCTGAAGAAGCTTTATTATGCACGCATGTTTATTCCACCTGGGCATTTCATAAGGCCCAGGAAAATGGTGATGCCCCCACAGCTCCACCAGCAGCCCCAGCATCAGCTGGGGTGGGGCACACCGAGGCAAGGCCACTCCAGCCAGGCACATCAGCTCCATACTGACTAAACCTGCACTCTTTCACTGCCCACTGCTCAGCCACTACCTCCAGGCAGTCATGCCAAGGTTGGGGTGAACCAGGAACGCTGTAGCTGTGCTCAGGGCTCACCAGATGGCACTACAGCAAGCACACAGCCAAAGGTACTGACACAGTGAAAATCATATATAAGGAATTACGGTGCAGAGTGAAGATGGCGTTTTTCCAGCATGTCACTAAAGCCTGCTTGCCCTCTTGTTTCTTACTATTCTCTCTTCCTCTTCTCGAGCAATTCAGAAAGAAAAGCAGCACTTCTGCAGAGCCAGATATGACACGACTTCCAGCAGTAGCCCACAGTCACCCTCCAGAGAAATGACATCCATCTTCTCTTTGCTACTGCTGATTTCTGTACAGATCAAGCAGTGAAACTGCTGAAAGTATTCAGGAAACTGAAGCAGCAGGAAGAGTGTCTGCTCTTAGAAAGATCACTGCACACTTTGAGATTCCCGCACAGCACTGTATGTTTAGAAGGGAAGGGCCTTCAGAATGTCACTTGTGGGTCTTTATAAAGTGTCGCTTTTGGTCTTTGGCGGACTGACAAGAATGTCTGTGTAAGGAACTTTAAGGCGTGATGTGGTTTTAAAGAAGGGCAACTGCTTATGATCACTGTGTGTATTACAGTAATACTTAGATGTCCCAGACAAAACTAAGGTCCCGTTAAGTTTGGCAGTGCACAGGCAAATAAAAACAGAACATCTGTCTTCAGGAGATTATCCTCTAGAATGGCTAATAAGATATGACAAAAAGATTGCAGGCTTTTAATAACGAAGAAAAGAGACGGAAGTTTCATCCAGAAAAGCTTCCCTTCTTCGGTTTTCATCCTTGCTTTCATTTAACTGTTTTGCTGTATTCACTGAATTAGTAAACTAGGAGCCAAGCAGTACACTGCAGACATCAGTGTTTCAGCATTCTTTAAAGACTGAGAGCTTATATGTGGAGGAAAAAAATGTCTGTATGAAACTATTTTCAGGTGAATTGCAGAATTCACCTATTTTTTGTTTATATATGTTTATACATTAGCAATTTAAAACAAAGAGAAAGAGCTGAAAGCAAAAAACTGGATCACAGCCTCTCAGACCCAACCACCACCACCAGGTTACAGCTCCAGCCAGTTCCACTGACCACCACAGGATTGTAACTGGACTGCAACCTAATGGCAAGGACAAAAATGCACACGCAGGCTGCAGAATGGAAAGATGCCCTTCACAATTCTGCATCTCTTCTCGACTCAGCCTCCCGCTTCTCTACTCTTTCTAAGTCTTCTCCTACAGCAATCACTCGTAGTGCTCACGCTGCACGTGGGGTTCACTACAAACCAAATGGCCTTCCTATTTCAGTTTTATCTTTCAGATTAGCTTCAGAGCAACTAAGCGAAAAAGCATCATTCCATTTCTTTCTTCTCCCAGATCAGATCTCCTGAATAACACCAAATGAGCACCAGGGATAACCCCATACAACTGTTCCCAGGTCAGGCCTAGTGGGCTTACCGGATGCTGGAGGAAGGTCTGAAGCGCCGCTGTTTGTCCCTGAAGTGCTTCTGTTTGTGTTCTGGTACTTCGTGTTGGTACCATCAGAAGACGCATCTTCCATACCACGGTCACTTGCCAGAGTGCTCTGACCAGCAGAGGGAAAATTCAAACCACAGGTGCACTGTGTGTAGCATCCATTTTCTGGGGAGGCACCGTCAACTGCAGCACAACGGGGTCTGCTCCCCTTTCTGGGAGTCTCCCTGTATGAAATGCCACACCTCACACAGATCTTCTCTGAGTCGTGGTTCGTTGCAGAACCATCTGTGTCTTTGCTGTCAATTTCCTTTGGGCAACCGTAGGAACGCTGGCAAGGTTTCTGGAGGTATTTGTCCATAGTGGCATGTGCACCATCCACACTGGAGGAAGGGTCGGAGCCCCGAGGGACGGACACGTCCTCTGTGCTCCCGATCCCTGAAAAGCACTGATTTAAGCTATCGTTCTCCCCTACCTCCACTGGTTCTGAAAACAATGACAAAGTTTTACTGTCAGGCTGACTCAGTAAGGGTAAATAATCAGCAGTATTGAGATCTTTATCCATATATTCATCTTCTGTGGGAACGGGTGGGAAGTGCTCATCATCGGTGCCAGTTCCCACGGAGACCTCCTGGAGGTTTCCCCCAGCCCCGCAGGGCACTGTGCCCGGGCTGCCGTGCCCACACGTGGAGTTAGCACAGGGTGAGCTGCAGGGGGCAGGGCAGCCAGCAGGGCCCAGGAGATGCACGTCTTCGGAGAGCTGCGGGATGGTGGAGTTCGTTATGTTGACAGTGACGTATGCGTCCCTAGATGGCTCCTGAAAGAAATTCAGAATAAAACTGTATTCAATAAAGAAACTGGCTGAAGCTTTTTTCTGAACGAAGGAGAAACAGGCCTGTCTTAATGTTTCCTCAGCGTGGAGCTGGAGGGATTGAGTGGCAGTGCCAGACTCGAATCTTGAGAAGCCTAACTGTATTCTGCTGTAAAAGCTGTGACTCAGCTGGTGTTCAGAAAAAAATCTGGTGTCTTGGGGGATGATAACATTTAATTTCAGTGTAACACAGTTGCTAGCTCTTAAGAATCACAGAATCATCTTGGTTGGAAAAGGCCTTCAAGATCATCAAATCCAACCATCAACCAGTCAAGAGGGCACCGGAGAGCTGATAAACAGAGGAAGGTTGCTGGATTCTGTGCAGCCTGCTGTAGGGAGCCTGCTTTGGCAGGGGGGCTGGACTAAATGATCTCTAGAGGTCCCTTCCAAACCCTTACAATTCTGTGATTCTGCTGTTTCTTGCAGCCATCAGTTAGACCTACCTAACTGCTAAAAAGATTTGCAACTCCCCTGAACATTGTACATTTTTGAAGGGCTGTTGATCTGTGAGGACCCCACTGTGAGCAAAATCTTTATTAAGAGTAATAACTGATTCGAACACTGGGCTCACTCAAGATGTGCTAGAAACAGAAGCCAACAGACAATTGATTTAACCTCGAAAACTTTAAGACAACAGATGCAAAAGCCCATGACATCACCTTGCCAGCAGTGTTACAGTTAAGTGATATTTTTGGTGGAAGCTCCATAAAAAAACAAAGGTTTGGGAAATACTTAAAGGGTTCCCTTCAGTTCCTGCTAGTCATGCGTAATGACGGGTATTTGGGAAGCGCTACCTTTCATTTCTAGCATCTGTTCCCTTCCTCCACCGTGGAGGACACAAAGGAAATGCTGCCAGCCACTAATTGCTGTTGATTCATTCCTCTGTCCCAGAGGATCTGAGCAGCTGCCAGTGCAGGACACTGCAAGAGTATTTACAAGACAAAAGAGGAACTGCCTGCTGAAAAAGTTGCTGGGTTTGTTTTCTTTTTTGTAGCAACGGGATTTGAGTGTTACCACATCTAAGCTAGACAGAGCTCCTAGACTGGCAGGTGGGGCAATGGAAGAGCAGGCACCTGGGAGCTAGGGGATGTCAGTCCATGACCCCGGCGTCAGTCACACAGCACACGTGCACGTGAATCCATGCTCCCAACCAAGAGTTTCAGGCAAGGCAATCTGGTGCTGCTCCAGAGCAAAACCCTTTGCAAGGTCACATGCTCCTCACACACGAGGATTTTTGTGACTGACAGAATTAAGGGGATTGTGGCCATTTCCTTCAGCTGATGGCTCCGTTCTTAGTTCCTTGAGCGTTTGGCATTCTTGGTGCTGTCTCAAATTCAGGTCTCTCTCCCACGGGGACTCCGGTATGTGACAAGACACAAACTCAAGTTAAGCTTTTCCCAGCCCCAGCATTCAGAAAAGCTCTCTCCTGGGTGAGAGTCTCAGGTGTTCACTAACATGGGCTCATGTTCAACTTTCTCTTGTGAGTATTTAATCATCACAGAGACTGTTATCACTGTTAAAGCTGGCTGAAACCAGAGAGCAGGTTCAGAAGCTATTTGAGAATGGTGATTTCATAAGCCTCACATTTACAGAAAACCAGACTAAAAAAGCCAGAGCTGTGAGTGGTTTTTGAGAAATTCAAAACTTGTTTTCTAGCCAAACAGTAACATGAAGTCTAAAGTAAGGAAGGGTGTCAGGAATGTTGTGAGGAAACCATAAAACAGAGGGAAAATCTTAAGTGTCCCTGATTTTACCTTTGATCCTTTTATTTGGCTGCACACCTCGTTAGCCCAGTTCTGTAGATCTGCTGTAAGGAGAACAGAAGAGCAGCTGTAACACAGAGCAGGCACTGAAACTAGCCACAGACCTAAACACCCACAGTCATTCATGATCCATGATATTATAGTCAATGAAAACCAGAAAGACTGTTTTTACTGACTGTTCAAGTGTCCCAGCATCAGGTTAGCTGAGGATTCATTCTAACTGGAACAGGGATATGCTGCTGTGGAACAAATGTTTCCAGGTTCCTAAGACAGGTCACGTTAAACTGTGTTCCACATCAAATGGGGTTTCTTTCCTGGTCATATGTCACCACACTATGACTGGCCCCGTACCCACCCACTTAAAACTGCACAGTCTACTTCAAGAGAAGTCACATGGATGGCACAAAGACCATTCCCAGGCAGGAGTGAGCAGACTGGAGAGAAGAGGGTAAGCCACTGAAACCACGGGGTGGCAGGCTCAAGTACAGTGCATTCCACTTAACGGAGATGTACTTAATTGGGAAATGCAGTTAATCAGAGTTGTCTCCCATGGAAAAGCTTCAAGTCCAGTAATGCTCTAGAGCTGTTTTATGGAGTTAGCAACTATTCTTGCTTTCTATTTATGCTGTCAGGAGATTATGCAGGGCCCAAGTTTTGCTTTAGGCTTGTGCTGGTTTGTGTATATCTGAAGACAGATAAGCTCCTTAGCCCCTGCCTCCTCCCAGCAATGGCTCTGTACCTCTGATGTCTGTATGTTTATAATCAGTCCCCAGGCAGGCAGTTTCTTCCTGAGCCTGTAAGTCTCTGGGACCCTAATTAGGAGGATCTACTGTGCAAAGGCAATGAAGGACTGTCACCGCAGAGTAGCAGGTCAATAGGAACGGTAAGCAAAGAGTGCTCTCCCCTAACCTGCTCTGCATCGCAAGTATTTGCTTTGCAAGGAGAGTCACCATTTCCTTCAGCCCATCCCAGGAATTCCAGATTTAGCACAACCCATGTTTAGTGTGGTAGAGGCAGCATATTTCTAAAACACGGGCTGAAAAATACTCCACCGCCTTCCCTTCCACTGCTCCCAAAACATTTCGTAGATTTCTGGGGCTCGGGAAAGGAGATCAAGGGAAAAATACAGTAGGAAATGCTTTTCATGTTTAGGAGAAGAAAATAAAAAATGAAGAAAACAATAAGACTGTTCTTAACTGTTAACCTTAACACAGATTTGAGTAACTGCAGGAGATCTTTCTGTGCAATTCACCGTGTAATCCAGTGTTATCCAGTGTATCTTTGCCAGATCTATATGTGTATAATTTATTCTACTCCTTCTAGTATTCAGCTAAAAACATTTCCTCTATCACATTTCAAAACACACATCAGTCTTGAAATCTACATTTTAACCCATCCAAATGCAGTATTAGGGGAGGAAGGAAAGCAGGGGGAAGGAGGCAGGAGGTGGTGAAGACTCTACAAGTGTCCCCTGCTTCCCTCTGGCCATGAGCTCTGCTGTGCCAGGCAGCACAGAGCTGCCATGCTGATACCAAAGCTCCCATCACTGCCCCTACATCATCTGTATGTCGTGGCTACATCCACCCTGAAGGTGGTCACCCTACTGCCAGGGCTGCAGGAAGACGCTGAGCACGATGCACTATGCATAGGTGTAACACAGACCCTGACTATAGGAAGGATTTTCAAGACTGGCTTTGTGCTACTGAAGACATCCATACTGGACAGGACTTCCAGAAGAGTTCCTGAGTTTGCTGTCTCAGTGGGTACCTGTAAAAACAGTGTGTGCAAAGAGGCATTCAGCTGTCACATTCACACGTATCATTAGCTATCATGTACCTGTCAGCTTTTTGCCCTTATTCTTGTAGTATACGATGAAGATGACAATGCCAATTAGGGCCACAAAAAACAAGATGACGATCAACACATACAAGATCTTGTTTGTTCCTGGAAGATAGAAGAAAGATAATTCCATCAGCATGCAGCCTGTTCTCAGTGGCACAACAATCCTTACTCCTGTCCCCTGCTTTTCCACAGGAGAGGGGTTTTCTTCTTCCTAACTGATTTTCAATTTCTACAATAATGTCCAGAGCTCTAGCACTTATGGAGCTCTCTGACAAGCAGCCTCACTAAAGGAACATGGTACAGAGCCATCTCAGTATTTAGTGTCTGAGAGGTGTGACTCAGCCACACTCCTCTGAAAGTCTTCCTGCAATCTGCCTGCAGCCCATGGGCTGTGCTTGCTCTGCCTCAAAATGAGAGGGACACATAGCTTGTGGAAGCCAGCAAAATTTTGCCTTCATCTAAGGATCACTGCATGCCTCACAGGAGAGAAAGGAGAGCAACTGGCAAGAAGGGAGAGCTGAGAACATTAGGCACTGCTGAAAAGGAGACAGGAGGAGAAGCTGGTGGCCTTTAAACAGATAACATGTACAGAAACTGGCAGGCGGACATGTGAAAGAGCAGTAAACATGATGGATGTCATGGATGTGTAACAGCAACACTGCTCAGCATGCAGCTTCAGGGCGAGGTGTAAAGCACTGCTTAGCACCAGGCATGGGCCCTACAGCTGCCAGGCCTCAAGGTGAGATTTTGCAAGAGCTCTGTCTTGGTCTACAGCTGCTTCCCTGTCCGTCATCCACAGTGGGAAAGGAGGTAAGCCAGCCAAAATCCCTAGTAAGCTTACACTCCTCCTCCCTGGTACTTTCTAATGGATAAGCTCTACACAGACACATACCATACTCCGGTTGCTCAACCGTCTTCCGTTTTGCACAAACTGCATCTGTCTTATCAGTTCCAGGGACTATCTCTGCCAATCCCAGAGACGTACAGCTAGAAAGGAAAGACAAAGAGGGTAGAATCCTGAAGAGGGAGCTCACTGCGGCTCCTACACTTATGCAGAGTAATACTTCCTGTTGTAAAGTACTCTTGCATTTCTCCACCCCGAAGAAGCTCAGATACCTTCTTTATCTTCACCTATATCAGCTCAGCAGTTGCTGTCCTAGCTGTCTTCCTCCCACCCTGAAAAGACTTGAGATCCAGCATGAGAATATCCTTACTGCTATCCAACCAGCCCAGATGCCCCATACATTCCACTGAGAAGCAGAGACACTCCCTTGAAAAGAGTGTTTGCTCAAGCTTCTCACTGCCCTGTGGCCATAACAGGCTTTTTGGAAGGCAAAGGGACTTACTTGGTCCAGGGTTTACACTCATCAGTGGATGAAGCAACCTCTGAGAAGTAGCCTCTGGGACATGGCATACAGTTTGTGTCCTTGTCTTGCTGCACTGTACGTAGCAGAGGAAGAAAAAAACATCACAACTGAGTTCCCGTGGGTTCTTTCCCAGTGAGGGAAGGTGACTATGCCACCCCAAACCTCCCACTCCACCCAAACCCCAAAAACTTCCCCGAGGAGAGAAGGATCTAAAAGTCTATTAAAGCAACAGTGAGAGTCACACATAAAACCAGCTCGGGTGTGATGAGCATACACCCCTGCACGATCACAATAAGAAATGACCAGGCATCATTTCCAGTTATTGCAAAATAACATGCTGTCCTCATAAGAGTCCACTTCCATTAACTTCCTCT
The DNA here is from genome assembly GCA_023055505.1 of Callipepla californica brunnescens. Taxonomy (NCBI): domain Eukaryota; kingdom Metazoa; phylum Chordata; class Aves; order Galliformes; family Odontophoridae; genus Callipepla; species Callipepla californica. The sequence goes on along the minus strand of JALIRH010000002.1, from coordinate 72,734,627 downwards.
TGTCAATGCTATAACACAGGCAGTGACGTTAACCGGTACTGTCACTTCTGTGAAGCCACAATAAACAAAGTGCTGTATCAGGGTTTGCTAGATAGCAGGGAAATCACCACCACTCTGCTCCAGGCCCATGCAGCATTTCATCCCCTATCGCTCTACTGTGTGCTGAATTTTTGGTGTTCCTTATGCTTGGTACAGGTGTTTCCAGGGTCCACTACAACCCTGAACTTAACCACACACAAAATACCTGCATTTTGCTTTCAGTCAGACTCTGGTCTAAATTACATGTCTGTAATAAATTCTTGCATTGCATGTCATCTAAAGCAAGGAATACTTGAGCTGTCTTAAAGGTCTTTATTGCTTTTAACTCATAACATCACAGAATGGCAAAACAAAGCCACCTGACAAAAGCTGTTTTCAAATCTGACTGGACCACTTCTGTGAACCTGGGAGCAACGCATAGCACAAGACCTTGCTGTCATTGCCATGCCCGTGTTAAAGCTCGATCCAAGATTCCACCTGAACTACAAAGGCAGAAGCCTTTCAAATGCAAACAAAGCATTACACATAGTAGCAATGGTGTGAGAGTCTCCGGTATCTGCTCTTTAGAGTCACAACCCACGTGATGCAGGCCTGAGGCGGGCGTTTCACTTGTATGACCCTCTCTGTATCTTACCAGGATGCCCAACCCCAAAGCCCGGAGCACAGATGCTATTCCGCTGACAGCAGTCGCAGTCCTCGTTCCAGTGGTAACCTGTGGTACAGGCACACTGCCGCTGGAACGTGCTGTTTCCTGGGTTCACCTCTCTCAAAGCTTTCCCTGGAAGAGAAAGCAGATGGCAGTAAGTATCTCTCTGATATCAAACCTTGAGTTTAGGAACATCCTGTTCTACCTATTTACTTTGCTTCAATGCCAGAGGTGAAACCATTCATGCTAGAGGAATCTTTCAAGAAGCGTGGGAGGCCCTTGATCAGCATGGGGCACCTCACTGATTGGGCTCCTGAGCAACGCTTTTCCTTGTAGCTCCTGTAGAAAATAAACAAGAGCTTCTGCAGGAGTGAGACAAGGGCAGAAGCGAGTGCAAAGTATGCTGGGCAAAAGGACAGCCTTTAAGATCCATCTCACAGGGAGTGAATGGCCTGACTGAAGATAATCTTATCAGCATCATGAAGACTGTAGTTGCAGTGTTCAGCAGAGAACAGAAGCAAAACTCTCTGTCGTCTGGGGACTTCCCCATCCACCAGGTTCTTGTGCAAGCTCAACCTTCATTACCACGTACCCCAAAAGGAGCATATTCCCTGGATCCACTCGCCCATCTCATGCTTCACTAATTTGGGTTAAAAGTTTATTCAGTACGAACAAGCTCACCTTGATCACATATTTTATGCAGCAAGCATTTGTCTTCCTCATTCCAGACATCCATATACTCGTTTGGGCCACATGGCTGGCACACACTATCAGAAGTCTCAGTGCATTTAGCAGACATATACTTCCCTGTGAAGGAGAAGAGGACAAGCAGATAATTTGCAACTTGCACACCATTTCTCTGAGCACATGGAAAATGAGACGGGCTAACGGTGACAACCATTTCTTCCTCCTGCCTCACACATTTCCTCATTCAGGTGACCAGAGTGGCACCAAAACATCCATGAATGGATGACATGGGAGCAATCCCATCTACGTGCATGAAGACCAAGCTACTTTACACCATGCGCAGTAGTTAAATGCAAAAGAATTGCTGCAGCTTTTGCTGAGGTCAGTGAGACTACTCCTTCTAGAAGGCACTTGTGGGCCTGAAGTTATGCATATGCAGGGGTATGTGCAAATAGATTTGTGGAGTCATGAGAGCAAGTTGCCTGGCTGACCTCCAGAGCTGTTTGTAAGGAGCTTTTCGACTACAGCCCAGCACTCACATACCTGGCTCACACTTCTTGCAGCACCGTCCAGAGTATTCATAGTGTTGCTCGCTATCACATGGCAGAGTGCTTTGTAGTGACAACTGGAAAGGAGATGAGAGAGAGGACGTGAGACCCAATATACCCAGAAAGCTTCAGGCCTATCCCATCACAGTGCTGACAGAGAGAAGGAAAAATTTTCTCCAGCGTAGCATTTTGTGTAGCTGAGCAGTAAAACATTATACAACGTTTATGACTTCAAAGGTTCTTTGTAGACAAGAACATGTATGCACAGGGACTAGTGATACAGCCAGGGGATAAATCAATAATAGCACAATCCTGCAATTGTCACAAACTCTTGGCATGCTGTTTAACCTAGTTTTCTTTACAATACTCTTTTATTTCAAACCTATGACTTTAAAACAATTTGTAAAAAAAAAAAAGCAGTTGATGTAATTCTGTGGTCTCTTCCACGTATATGACCTCAGAACAAGACCTGGGCCACTGACAGTTTTAAAATGTGGTATTTGGCAAACAAATAAAGTGAATTATTTATACCCTTTGAAAAGAAGAAGTTCCCAGCTTCCCACTGGAATACACAACACCCCTGGCTAGACCCAGAAAATGTTGGACCTTATTCCTGCAGCTCTTTATAGCTTCCCCAGGTGTTCTGCAAAGGTGACTTCGTTTAACTGAGGCAGCCATCCACCAAAGGGCTACAAACTAAGACAACAGCCTTTGTTCCTCTCCAAATCCAAAAAATCCATCACGACCGATCCCAAACCAACCAGCTGAAAGTGCCACACGAGAGGCCCTCACTCTGAGTTTGCCTGGAGCACCAGTGCCAGAAGACAACCAACGCTTCACATCCAGTTGTTGATCTTCCCATTGGTAAAATGACTCCTCATCAGCTCACAGCAACAAATTACTCATTACGGTTGAATGCTGTTATTAAAATCTCATTTACTCGATTTTCACTTGGAGAAAGATGCACCAGGACTTCTGCTGCTGCTCAGCAGGAGTTTTTCCTGTCTAATAGTATACAGAAGTACTGTGCCTGCTGATAATGGTTTCTATTCCTCTACTTAGTGTTCTCCCCTGGTTTGCTCCATGTCTTTTCCTCTCCTCTTTCCTCCTTCTCTAGTCACACCGACTGCAATATCTTGAATATAAACTATTTTCCCCAAGCACCTTGATGTCTTCTAACGCTAGGAAGGGATCTTGTGACTTAAAAATGACCAAAGAGGATGTATTTTTTCTTTAAAGCACCACCTCCTCGCTTGGAGACTGAGCCATGAGTTGGTGTGTAACTTGTGTTTACCAAAACTGTGCCTGAAATAGAGTAAGTACCTCAAGTCACGGCTCTTGAGTTTTCAAATTTTTACAGGTTACACTTAAGAGTCACTTTTTATCACCACAACGATCTCAGGTGAAATTAAGAGTTCAAACTTGCAAGAACACATCTTTTGTTCCATTGTTTCCTTGTCTCTTTCTTTGCCCTTATTAGCAGTATCTTGCTTTTCGATTAGATCACATGTTTCTTGGAACAATGACTGCATGCCATGTTTGCGCAGCACCTCACACAAAAGAGTCACCCACCATAACGTAAATAAGCATTTACATGCTCCCAAAAGCTCTCGTTCAGCTTTATTCCTGACAGCCACTTTGTTTGTCTTCCCAATTACCAGGACAGAGACCAGTGTTGGTGAAGCAACAGGTGATCTAGGAACAGAAAGCTGGCCAGGATGGCAGCTGAATGGTGATGCCTCCCAGCACCCCAGGAGGTGCTCCTGAAATGCTCGGAGCCAAAAACAAGATCAACAGAATGGGGCTCAGTACTCTGCTGGACTGAGCAGCACAGAGATCTTGAGCAACCGATTCCTGTTTCCAGCAGTTTGAAGCGGCAAGAAAAGCAGTGAGACCGAGAATGGGTCCAGTCACTTGCTTTATCAACAGAATGTTCTTTTCTTCCTTGTTTGCTCCATTTTGAAAGTTCCTCTTTAGAAGAAAAGGCTAAGAAATTACTGAAGTGTCAAACAAGGGCAAAGTTGTCCTGTTTAAGGAAGGATATGCAAATCTGCTGAAGGGCATTCAGTGGAAGGGTCTGGGATAATTTCTGAGAACCAAAACTCGTCCCGAACAGAACAAGCAACTCCCTTGCGTGGAGGCCAGGAGCTAATTGCTCACTACCTTTTGTAAACTGCTTTGGACCTTCCTGCTTTGTAGCATGAAGAGGGCTATTATTGCAACATGCTCCCAGCTGCAGCTGCGTAAATCTATGTGCTGTGTCAATAATCATTCTCCTCTGTGACTGCGTCCTTCCCCTTTTGAGACAAGGCAATGCATTTACAAAGCTGCAATATTCCCTTCTCTGATTTACTCTGTGTCCATTTGCTAACTCCCTCCTGAGCCCGGCCTCCTCATGAAGGTGGGAGATGCTGGCCAGATGTGGACTGGCAGAGGGCGGAGAGGAACAGAACCTTCATATCTTCTTCAGGTAGCTCCACTGATCTCAGAGCCTTCTTTTAGCAGGGCCCCACTGAAGTCAGATTGTTCCTTATTCAACCATGTGCCAGAGGGCTGCAGCACACTGCCAAACAGGGCATCAGCTTTCCATAGGTGTCCATCTGAGATAAGGACATGTAATTTGCTTCACAGAGGAGGAACTCACAGCCAGAGGCCAGATGGCTTCAAAAGGTGACAGGAAATTAGTGACAAAGCAGGAAAGAGAAGCAAGCCTCCAAAGTAAACCCTATGACATCCTTCCTCTCCTCAGGCAATGGTGATTTTGACATCACGGAGATCTTCTCTTAAAGAGATGGGGCCTTGGCAAAAGCAAAGATGCCAACCCCATCTGAATTAATAAAGCAGAACAAAGAAAAGCCAGGCTGGTCATTCCTTTATGTTTTACTATTGGTAAAAGCTTGCATTAAATACCACCGCAAGATGTCAATGAATGTTTCAGAGCAGCCGAGGTGCTCCTGCACATTTAATTTGTCTCTTAAAGTGTGTGCAATGCACACAGATTTGTACCAGTTCCTAAATAAAGTTAGTTCTCCTTCTCTCAATTGCTCCTGGGCAGGCTGTTCCAGGGGCCCTGCTGGAGGAGAGGGCTGGGCTGGATGAACTCTGGAAGTCCTTCACCTCCTCAGCCGCACTGTGATAAACACTTCCTCAGAAGAATACTCAAGAATACTCAACAGGCGAAGAATCCAGAGGAAAAAAACAGCAAATGTCCTCTGGGCTCGGTGGATCGTCAAAGGCTGCTTGGTGAAGCATGCCAACACCTGCTTACCTTCAAGCACACGAGTAGCACCACTGACTTCCTTGGAGAAACATGCGTGCTCCTGTCAAGGTTTGCAGGAGGAGTGTGTTCTGGTGCCAAGCTCTTTTTTTGTTGAAAAGGACGCTAAGCAAGAGCGTGCTTGTGCTCAGAGGGTCGGACAACTTCAATGAGTCAGCTACAAAGCACCACCACGTTACTCAGACCTTGAAAAAACACACACACACACAGGTGCTTCTGAAAGGGGAACCAGCAGCATTCAGATTCCTGTCCTCGGGCTTACGGAAATATTTATTCTCGGTGCTGTTGAGCAATCGGATGACAGCAGAAGCTGTGTGTCATGGATGCTAAAATTACTTTCTCACTCAGATGAATATTCAGACAGACATTTCAGAGAAGATAAAGTTGCACGGGCCTCTTTCTTTCAAAAGAAAAAATCTGGAAGAACAAGCTCGGGGGTTTCCATGGCCTTTTTCCCATGTCATCTCCGAACAAGAACCTGAGGCCTTAATGGGGACTGCTCATTAGCGATAATCTTAGTTCAGAAAAGCTGAGATGTAAAGGGACACGCCAAGGCCTAACTACCTCGAGGTGACACCTTTGTGCTCAGTGTGGCTGTTTCTGGAGAGCATTCAAGACATCTGTCATCATCTCACTGAGCAAAGCACACTCTTTTTCAATACTGCAGACCCAAAGTACCTATGGGAGAGCAAACCCTGGTGGCTCCTGCCTTGCACACCACTTGTTCTGGGCCCTGAACGCACCCACTGAACGCACCCATCCTACTTGCTTTTGAGATTGGAGATCTCCATACTTGCTGTAGAACTATAATATTTCTGCTGTTCCTTGGGATTCATCTGCCTCTGTCAATAGGACTGAGCTCTGACCAACAGTTTCTCAGCCAATCTGAAGTAGACCCTGCAGCCTCAGCACCTTGGTCTTCAGCAAGGCCAGGCTTCACTGCTGATAAAAACTCAACCAGGGCAGCACGCAAGTCACCACCACACAATTCCAGTTATTCACTTGCAGGTCTGTAATTCAACACAAAAATTTCAGATTGTGAATGAAATGCTTTCGGTGATGTCAACTTTCCAGTGACCAGTAAACCACATCACAAAACTACCATCACGTGGTAAAATACAGCCGGGAAATGGCAATGGCTACTAACTAAATATTATTTCAATCTTAAAAATAGGTCCTTGAAACCCCGCTAGAGCCTGAATACCTAAAGAGGCCAGAAGGAGCGTGAAAAATAAAATAGATAATAAAAAGACTTAAGAGAAAAATGTAATTTGCAACCAGGAAGTGAGAAAGCAGCAGTCAAAGCCCTATCCTGACTATTCCCATTGCCCTTTGGTTTTAATGCGTGGCAAAAAGCAAACATCTGAGCAACAGGTGCTGCTCCAAGAGGGGGAAGGACCAGCAGTCAGTGCTGCTTCGAGCAGGCAGACCACGCAAAGAAGTGCTGCACAGACCACGCTGGCAGCAGCACGCTGGGAACCTCAGGGATAGAATGGAAGGTGGCTGAGAAGATAGATGGCAGGGCTGAGAGCAGCCGACTGAGCATGTCCACTGTGCAGCTTTCATCTGCAGGCTGAAAACTCGTCACAGCACTGCTCATCCAGTTGCAAAGTCACCTCTGCAGAACAAGCTCCAGGCTTGGACCTCTCTGTGTACTGTGAGCGGGTCCTTGCTGCCTCGGTCACTCACAGGCTGGCAGCTGCTAGGTAGGGTGCTTTAAAAATGAATCAGAGAGCAGAAACCAGAGAGCCGACCAAACCAAAACATTTCACAAAGCGGGCTGGTGGCAACACAACAGTCTCTAACAAGCAGGAATAAGAACGACAGGGTAAGGAAATAACCAAATGATAATAATAATAAGGCACCAGGGACACCTTTACAGGGAGTACTTTCCCCTTGCATTTTAGTTCAGAAGAACATTTTTCCACGCTTCATCAGCTGAAGCTGAATCTCAATGCAGAAGCAGTCACAGGAGATTTCCAGCGCCAGTCTGTAGTGCCTCCATCAAGAAGGAATTGGTGCTTTTACCAAAGGAGCACGCTGGGCTGAGAAATGGTTAATTTACTCTTTCAGTGTCACCATGAGGAACCAACTCCGGCAGGGTTCAGCCAAGTCAGCAGGAATACCCCTCCCCGATTTGAAGGGGCTTTGGCTGATTTCCATGATGAGCCTGCTTTACCGCACGCGGTGTTATAGCAGGGGAGAGCTCTTTTCTTCCTGTGACAACAGATTCATGGGATCATCTCATTGTTCCTGCTGCCCTGCGACGAAATGTTACAGAGAACACGATGCTCGTAAGGCAAAACTATCTGGTGCTGCAAAATAACAGGCTCAAAATAGATTCCCCTGTGTGCTACATAAGCAATTTTTAAGACTTCGTATGAACCTAGCGGCACATTTTTCCCTATCTGTACTCCAGATTAATAGGTTGCCTAACAAAACTTCACAGTTATTTTTTTTTCCGTGTGAGACTTTTTCTTTTCCCTCCATTTTGACCACTGACTAAATATACTCTACACCAATGTGCAGTCACAAATGTTGTTCTTTGCCATTCTTGAACAGATCCTATACGCTTCTTTTTCTTCTGGAGCAGCCACAAAGTGGTCAGGGTGAATGACCTCACTTTTCTTTTTTTCTTTTTTACCCCTCCTCAGCTAATTGCCTCTTGCAGGGTGGATTAAACCGGCCAGCTTGGCTCCAGCACCACGTGCAGCCTCTCCTGGTCCCTGCCATTGGGGTGGGGAATAAGAGTGAGGGCTGGGAACAATACGGTGTCCATGGGCTCCAGGATCTCTGCTCCCTTCCCAGCATGCCTCCCTGTGACCTTGTTGAGAAGAGGACAGGGCCCTAACCTGCCATGATTAATGAGCCTTCAGTTGTGTTTGCAGCCATGACACCCTAAGCGCTGTACAAACAGAGAAGAAAGCCAAACCCTCCGCCCAGAGAGCTCATGCCCGGCAAAAACAAACAGCAAGGTAACAGCAAGGAAGCAATGCAGAGCAGTTGAGGTAGGCGTGCAGGCATGGGACAGAAACCAGGGTGTCCTGGGGTCTCTAACAGCACAGGCCTGTGGTGAAGGGCTGAGCCCAGCATGGTGCCTACGGCCACAGTGATACCACGTCTCAGGCACGATGCCTCAGTGCGGTGACAAACAGGGAGCGGCCCACCAGGGCACCTGTGCTTCCCTGGAGCCCTGCCACGAAGCCATGGCCACCCCTGCAGCCCACCCTGCAGCTTTCAGCTTCAGGTTGCTCCGTCCCACATCTGTGTGAACTTTGGGCTGCGTTTAAAGAAGAGTAAGTCATAAAACAGGGCAAGTTGTTGCAGGCAGATTATTGCATTACACAGACTGAAGCCTACCCTAGTCCATAGTGCAACCTGGTTAAACAGCAGGTGATTTTTATATTGCATCCATACACACAAATGTTTGCCTTTGCGCTTTCCATCGGTAATAATGAGCCACTCTCAGAGCAGCTGCAGCAGAAGCCAACAACTCGAGGGGTGGCACGTCGGCCTTCCAATGAAAGGAAAGGGCAGCCCTGTCAAGAACACAGCTGCAGCTGAGGACATGAAGAACCATACAGTCCAGTTTCCCTCTTCTCCCCGCTGTCCACCTCCTGTGAGCTAACCAGACTCGTATGGGTTGGAAGGAACCTCTGAAGGCCACCTAGTCCAACTCCCCTGCAATGAACAGGGACACCTACAGCGAGATCAGGCTGCTCAGAGCCCCATCCAGCCTGACCTTGAGTGTCTCCACTGGCTTGGTCACTGCAGACGCCACCAGGAGCCCTGGTCACACTGAGGGGAAGTGGGCAGGGAGCAGCAGGACAGCACGCGTCACGTCTTCATTGCATCTACACGTGTCCCTGCTACCGCTGGGCTTTCAGCATTTGAATTCTGAGGGACAGATAGGCAAACACGGAGACTCCTCTGAACAGCACGAAGGCATAAATGCCAGAGGGTGATGCTCTGAGGTTTCTGAGCCCTTCTGTGCCGTAAACACTGAGGGTTAGTATTGCTACAGACAGCTGATAGGCTCTGAATGCTACCGACTTGTGGAATGTGGTGAAGGTTTGTTTTGGTCCTGTCTGTGGGAAAGTAGAAATTACATCAGGAAGGTGATGCTCAACGTGAAAAGAGAAGCAACAGCAGTTTCTTAAACCATGTGTTGGTTTGGTTTTATACGCAGTGCGTTATTCCTCTTACATGCGGTGCTGTAAAATGTTTTTTCACAGGAGCCAGGGGAAACTGTAAAGCAATGAAAAGTGTTCAGGTGCCTTTCCTGCAAGGGCATTTGGACAAATAAACAAGCTGAACAACAGCTGCTTTTACACTGTTAACACCAGAATAAACCCAAGGCTTTGGATGAGCTGTTACGGAAGTTTTGCTCTATCGAGTGATTCCTTTGGTCCTAATCAGAGCAGGAACACGGACCTGGAGGATGTTTTTATGTTCTTGGCTTTTTTTTCCCTTCTCACCCTAAATTGAGTGTGTTTGAGTTAACAGATATTGAAGTTAACAGATGTTGACCAAAACTCTTCTAGATTATGAGGACTTCTGGAAGCCTTCTCTGAGAAAATGTTCCCTGTAAAGCGAAGACTGAGATAGTGGAAGAATCCTGTTGCCATACAGGAGAATAAGAAAACTTGGCATTACATCAGGCTACTGGGATACTGTGTCCTTGTAAATGCTCATTCTCAAGGGCTTTAACCCCACCTGACAGAAACAATTAAGCTGTTCCTCACTGTGAAGCAAGGAAAGGAATGTGACTGTTCCACACAAAGGCGGGCAGATTGTGTCTCAGAAAGCCAAACACTGTGTCCTCTGACAGCTGCCCAGGATGCATCACTTGGAAAGATCATCTTGTGGCTGAAGCACAAGACACGGAGGGTGAGCTCTGCTCCCTGCAGTTCTGCTCCATGCTCGGTGTGTGACCTACAGCAAGTCACGAATTCTCTGTTCCTGTTTCCTCTTTGGCGAAAATGATGACGATGATAATGTCTATTCTCAGCAGCACTATGAGTACCCATTAACTTACATTTGCAAGTGTTTCTCATTCCTGACAGGAAATACATTGCCGATTTTACTGTCGTACCACCGCCCATATTGGTGATTCTACGTATGTTTTTTTCTATGCAAACTTATCTCTACAGATTTCCTGGCATCCCTTACTACCTTGCTTACTTGTCTAAAGCACTGGCTAAGTACTTAAAGACTCAGAACTAAGCACATGTGGAAAGCAAAGGGAAGACTTCACATACTCATCCCAAGGAAACACAAGTTCCCTGTTTTGCATCCTCTGAAAAGCTAAGAATTGACAGACCTACTGGCTTTTCAAGGTACCTAAGTATGGGATCTGACTTTCCAAGGCTAGAATACAGCAGGTTTCAGGCAACGAGGAGATCCCAAAGGAACAAGTGCCCCAAAACAAAACAGCTCCAGAAGGAAGAAAATGTCACGGGAGCAAAAGCACAAAGACCACTAAGGTCTGCTTGCCACGATGTGTTGATTACAGTTCTGAAGAGCAGGCAGAAAATAGGTAGATAGAGGTTACAGACAGGAGATGGGAGAATCTACCCGAAATCTATGACAGGCCAAGTCACTTCTGAAACATGCAAGCTTGCTCATATACATATGGAGGACACCTGGGAAACAGCTATTTAAGAGAAGCCTAAGGGGTAAGAGTGGACAGAAAGAAACATATATTTTGGCGGGGGAAAAAAAAGGCTTCTGTGGTTTCAAGGAGACATATTTAGGAACAGAGATCCAGAGGGAAGGCTCTACAGGGCTATGTGGTCAGACATTAAAATTGTAAGCTGCAGACAGCAGAGGCTTCTTTTTTTTCATCCGTAATCTCTTTCCCCTGAAGCTGCACCTTGCTCTCAGGGAGCCCAACCATGACCCGCACAGCTCTATGACAGCACTCAGCTGAGGGAGGCACTTAAAATGACACTCGCACGTAATTAAGAGTAATGAGACAGAGAAACCCTAGAAGTCCAAATGAAAGAAGTGCACACGGCTGCCAAACAGTGATTAATGGGGGGAAACAAAGCGTCTGTAGTGCAGGAGGGGTGAGAAACCTGCTAGTCTAAAAGGCCCTAAACAACCTGGATAAAATTCTTAGAAACAGTGAGAGCATCGCCCTGACGGGGAAAGGCTGAGGCCAGGGGCCGTTCAGCATGGAGAGGGTCTTATCAATCATTTAGAATATCTAAAGGGTAGAAGTCAAGCAGACGGGGCCAGGCTCTTTTTGGTGCCCTGTGACAGGCAAAGAAGTGCAAGATAGGAAGTCCCACACAAGCACGAGATCAAACTCGATCCCTGCGAGGGTGACAGAGCGCTGAAGCACTCGGTCGCACCGGGGCTCTGCAGAGCTGCCGTCCAACCCGCGCCGTTCCGCGAGCTCCCGGGCACGGCGGGCCGGGCTCCGCGAGCCCACACGACACGCGGCCACAGCCCGCGCCTCACGGCCGCAGCTCCCCACGGCGAGAGCCGCCAAGCGCGCCGTCAATCCGCTCGGCAGGGTGGAGCCCGCCTTATTAGCAAACGCTACCCCCCGGCAACCCCACCGCCGGCCGGCCCCGCCGATCCCCTCGCCGAGCTCGTTCCCGCCGTCCCCGCGCTGCCCTTACCTGCGGGCGTCCCGCGGCGGCCAGGCAGAGCAGCGCCAGCCAGCCCGGCGGGCCCGGCATGGCGCCCGAGCCGCGCTAGCGCCGGCCGGCACAGCCCCGCGGAGCGGCGCGGCTCATGGGGCTGCCTACTTCTGCTTCGTGCCGCCCTTCCTCTCAGCTACGCGAGGGGAGAAGAGAGAAGGAGAAGAAGGAGAAAAAAAAAAAAAAAAAAAAAAAGAGCAGCCTGGCTGTAGTTCCCACAGCATTTCCTCAGAGTTGACGCGCAGGTTTTTTTTTTTTTTTTTTTTTTTTTTTTTTTAGACGTCGCTTTTTTTTTTTTTTTTCCTCCTTCTGGTTATTTATTTATTTCATTATTCCCCCCCCCTCCCTTCTCGTCCCTCCCTTTCCTCTCTCCGCCCTCTGTTAAGTCACGGTGTCCCGGCCTCGCTCCTGCCGTCGGGTTGGGCGTCGTGCCCACCTGCCTCGCGCTGTCCTCGCCCTATACCCACTGCTCTGCCCGTGGGATGTCCATGTCCACTGGGTTTCAACGCGACGATCCGTTCCCACTCGGGACGGGCTCTGTGCGTTGGGCTGGACACGGGCCAGCAGCGTGCTTGCAGCCCGGAAGGCCGGCAGCGGCCTAGGCTGAAAGCAGGATGGCCGGCGGGGACAGGAAGGGATTGTCCCCCCTCTGTTCTGCCCTGCTGAGCCCCACGTCCAGGCCCTGTGAGCCTCCAGTACTGGAAAGACGTGGAGATGTTGGAGTGGCTCCAGAGGAGGGCTGGAGCCACTACGCACGCTGGGCTAGCTCAGCCTGAAGGCGACACAGACCTCAGTGCACAGCAGTCTGCCTGGAGTGCGATGCCCAAAGCCTCCTCATCTGGGCAATTGGGAGGCCTCGGTGCAGCGGGTGCCTGGCTGCTGAGCGTGCTTCTGCTCCCATGGACGGGCCCTTCTGCCTGAGCCTCCTGCAGCACCGCGGGCAGCTTGCAGCCCCCAGTGCGTTTTTGAAGCATTCGTATTTGAGATACACAAGGAAATGTTTCTCTTTAAACAGAACGGTTTTATTAAAGCTCTTCCCCTTTTCACATTTAGCACAATACCAAGGCTATGAGCAGTGTTTATCTACCAGCTGCTCTCTAACCACAGGGTTTACAGGATCAAGCTGGCTGCTGTAAGCAGTTGGACGCGTTATCCTGGGCCCGGGGAGGTGCTGAGCACAGTGCTTTGCACAGAGCTGCTCCAGGCAGCTCTATGCTGCACAGCAGCTGCAGCATTTCTGCACTCTGATCCCTAACCCTGCCTGAAGTATGTGCTGTTCAGGCTGGAATCTCTTCCCCCCCCCCACTATGTGAAAACAGCCTCTTTTTGAAAGTTCAGACATTTTTCACTGAGTTAAATGTAAGGTTTCTGAGCCAGAACCCACAGAAGCCACTACTGGGTGCTTTATAAGTCCCAATCATGTACTGCAGTAGATCGTTGGAAGCTGAAATGTGAATGCTTGGAAATACAAACCATGGAATGGATAGGAGAAAGTGCCGTCAGTGCTTTTACATTTAGTGCACGTATCGTTCCACATAGTGCAAATAAAAATTTAAAATTTACACCCAAAGGGTCAGCTTTTCTTTCATAGAAGAGATAATTTTTGTTAATTATAGTTGCTTTATTTTTATTTTTTTTTTCAGCTGTCTTTGCAAAATATCAATTCTGAATAAAATGAAATCTGAAAGTTTTGAACTTCAGATGGTGCCTGAGTGCCTCCTGTTTCCGTGGGGTGCAAGCCTCACCTGGGCCACCCTTTGTGATGCTCTACCTTGAGAAGAAATGGAAAATCATGGGCAGGCTTACCAGGTGTAACAGAATTGAAAGACTCTGATCAGTATCAGAAACCCTTCCTTAGTGAAGCCCTCAGGAGAAGAAACCATGAGAGCTGTTGATAAATTAGCAGTGCCGTGGTCAGGACAGATCTCTTCTTACCTCCATCCTCGTGTGAGAAGTGGAAACTGCAGAAGAGCACCTGCCTTTCAGTTGGGACAGGTGAGGAGTCCAGAGCACCCGCAGAGCTGCCGGAGCAGCAGCAACTCATGCAGGGATCCAGGGAGAAAGGGTGCGTTGGCTGCTCCGCCACCCACTGCAGGGAGAGGCCCTGCCTTATGGTGCAGGGTGTGGGCTTGTGCAGAGAGCGTGAGAAAGAAAGAACAGACGTGTCTGCACACGTTTAGCACGGAGGACTCTAATTTCAGTTGAGATTTCTGGCTATTAAAATGAATCCATTAAAAAGTTGTAGTATTTACCCGCCAGAAACCCATACACAAATAAGGCCGTCAACTTGAAACTGTCTTCTTCCTGTGAGGTGCATGTTTGGACAGCAGACGGTTGCCCGATCTGCACACCGTGCGTGCTTCAAAATGTCACGACAGAGCAATGTGGGTCACAGCAAACACACTCCTAGTGATCCCACAGAAACGCACCACTCAGGACACCCCTCAACCTCCGTGCAGCTTGGAACCCCCAACCAGCCCACTCTGCTGTGAGGATGGACACTGTGACACTGCTCTGAAACACCAGCTATCAGTTCCACAGGGCCATCTGTCAGCACACTGAAGCTACGGTGAACTTTGAACAGTTTCACCTGAATACTTAGGTGACACATACTTGGATCGATGAGCACGCTGGTTCCTCAGCAAATGATTAAGCTGAAACCCTGTCACCTATTAAATGCTTCTCCCCTGTCCCCACCCCAGTCCCCGCACAGCATGCTTAAAGGCAAGGTGTGACCGGCCCAGCAGAACAACACACAGGATCCTACGTCGTGATGCCTGCACCTCAGCTGCACCTGGAGCCAAGGAAATTTTCAGCTTTTGGGAAATAGGAAAGTTCTTCAAGGTCACAAAATCGTTTTTGGAATGGCCATACTGAAATGCACAGCAGGCAGCCCTGTTTGTGTGCACAAAGTATTTAAACATCAGAATAAAAGGCACCTGCTTCTCGAATGGAGATGCTGGAGTTTGTCCTCCTGGGGACCCTGCTGTCCCAAGGGCTTTCACAGGTGAGGGTACGGACCAGCGAGACACTGAGGAGTGCATCCAGTGTGAGTGCTGGGAAAGGAAGCAGGCAGGTTCACCACAGTCACATTTTCAAGTCTGCGATTTCTGCTGTAAAACTGAAGAGCCGTGCTGTTTGCCAGCGATGCCAGCGTGCCTTTTGCAATCTCTGTAAGCAGAACTGTGCTTTCTCACAGCTCACCTGTAGCACCGGAGAGCATCAAACCTAAAAGCTATGGCGCTTCAGCAACAGTGTTCTTGGAAAATGATTACTCATTCACAATTACCTGTCGAGATGAGCTAACACATGCCGCATTATCACGCAGTGCTAACATCCAGGACCTCCTTAGCTTACACACTCAACAGCAGCACTACTCCATACCTTTGTTGACTCATTTTGCTGCCCAAACCAATCTCGTAACTCCTGTTGTCTCATGATTTCTAATTGCTAGAAGCGTTAGCCAGACATGCTCACTAAACCAGCAAACCAGTTTCCTTCAGGTGCTGTTGCCTGGCACTATACTGTGCTCAGCATTAGCGTGCAATCCAACTTAACACGTCTAAGATGAATGCCGTGCCAGTCAGTCTGTTCTGTCAGCACACTAATGCCTTCTCTGCTTGGTTCGGCTTTCTTTTGTTGTTCACAGTGTGATTAGTACATTCTACAGAAAATTACTCGTTGAATGGAAGACTTCCAGAACATTTCTACCAACACCATCACAACAGGGAGTACAGAAATATCGCACACTCATTTTTCTGCACCATTTTAAATCTTATCAGCATATAGCAATAAATTACCGCAGTACTACAGAATTCCCCCCTGTTCTTCACAACAGATATTGAAAGAAAAATTATCCGTGAAACCTTAACATTTTAATTTGCAGTCATTAATGCCATGTTCCTCATTTTCTCCAGCCTTGAACTCATCCAAATGCTGCTTTCAGTTCTCCTAACCAAATCGTGCTTCTATGCTCAGCAACAGGAGGATTTTTTTCCTCTTCTTGATGGGGAGTGGGAAGGGGATGACTAAAGAATGTGCAGCTCTTCAAAGACAAAAACTAAACCTCCTGCAACCAACGTATACTAAAAAGAGACGTGAAATTAAGGAGCTGAAACTCCTGAAGACCACCTGAAGTTGGCTGAGTGCAGTGTTGGTTTTCAGCTTGGATTATTACAGTGGAGGTGGTCTTCCTGGGGTTGCTCAGTCCAATTGCAACTTGAGTCAGCTACTAGAGTGTAAAACACTGACTACCACTTTGCAAGGAGCTGGACAAAGATACTGCACTTGCCTTCATGAAATAAAGAGACTCTCATCCCATTATCACCACAGTTAAATGGCTGTTGCAGCTTTTTGGCTTGCTCAGACCAGCAGGTTTCCAAACACTGGCAGAAGCTCAGTGGGGGCTAGGAACCATGCTCACAGACAGGCTGAGTGCAGCTGCCCTCCCATCAAGAGCTGTGCTTTTGGTCTCAGGATTACAGCACTACCACCTCCAGCACTTCTACTGCTGGCACACGTAATGACAAAAAAATCAAGGCTAAAGACATTCTGTGTATTGGACATGTATATATACACACACACACACATATATAATGGCTGTTTTGATGTGACTCTCTTTTTGGAGAAGACTGGAAGTAACAAGACAAGGCAGGTATACAAAACTTTTTATTGACAACGGAACAATAGAGAGGAAACATCACCACTTCCCATTCCTCAGGAATGTGTCCATTTGACAGTCAGTCTGCTAAAAGCATACTTTCATGGTCACAAGCAACAAGAAGGCATGGAACTGTCTGTCATCTTGAGAAAAATGTTTCAGTGCAGTGTAAAGGGACTGACAAGTGTGCAGGTGTGCAGCAGGCCCTGTCACAACACAAACATGGCAGGCAACCGTCTACGCAGAGCCAGCAGGCACCAACGCGAAGCAGGCAGAAGCCTCAGGTGAGCTCTGTTACTTCTGAGGGCAGTATGGGAAGTGCTGCCACCTATATTCTGCCTCGGTAATTTCTCCCATCACTCCTTTCGCTTCGCTATCCTTACGATGCTCACAGGTCCAACTGAAGGGCACTGCACAGAGAATGCCTGATTCTTTTGTATTGAACCACGTCTTACCGGTTTATGCATGCACTTGAGTTTACCCTCAGAGGTTTACATTGACATAAAGGAAAAAAAAAAAAAGTGCTGCATAAAACATGGATTTGATTCTTAATGCTTCCTGGCTAACAAAAACACTTGATTACAAAATACTCCTTGTAATTTTTTCAGTCTAGCTAATGCTGGAAAGAAACGGCGTGTGTCAGACGCCCTCAACGCAGATTCAAATACCCTGAAATGAAAGGTGAACTGAGATTTAAACTAAACAACTACATCTTTTAACTTTAGCTTTCACAGTACACAGAACTGCACAGTGAGTGCAAGATGAAAGCATTCTTTCTCCTGCATAAGGTTACTCTGCCTGCAGTACTGCACTGGGACCCCTGTAGTGGCTTATACATTTGTTAATATTATCACATTTTTCCTTTACTTAAGCATATGTGTCTCTGGATGTATACACTGGTTGTTAAAGTGCTTCAAAATAAAACAGAAAACTCCAGCAAAACAAAACATCCCTCAAAAAAAAAAAAAAAAACCCACGACAGATGTGAGAACTTTTATCTGAAGGATTTTGTACAGCATTTACAATGTCAGCATAAAGCATCTGGAACATGAGCATTCCCTGCAGACTGATGCAGTGCAAGCAGTCTTACACATTAGATACTGCAATTCCTCTGGATTCAAGATGCACAATACTTACAAAAACAACCCTATAGAAGCGCAGACAAATGCTGGTGGCTCCTCCTCTTCTTTTTAGAAACATAATAAAAAAATCTGCATTACTCTTTCATAATTTAAATACATAAGTAATCTTCACTTTTATTACTTCATGACATTGACTTCAAATTTACATTATTTTAAGTACCGTCATAATAGCTCCATGTATAATACAGATATTTGCTGATATCCTGTCGGAAAATAATAATAATAATAAAAAAAAAAACGAAAACAAAACCCTTCCACTATATAAAAAAAATGCTGAAAAGACGAGAACACAGAACAGGGACTTGGTACAGACTATGATTTCAGTTTTATATCAACCACAGTTAACCCAAAATCAACAGATACACAGCGATATTCAAAAGCAGTGCAAATATCTTTGGAGGTTAGAATAAAATTATACTACAAGAACATAAGACAGAAGAAATTAAAAGGCAAGTACTTCAAGTACGGGAAGCAGTCTCTGTGAGGTCCATCTTAGTGTTAGTTGGGAGCTCCTTTTCCCACCTTACTTCTTCCTCTGGAACACATTAGCCAACATTGCACCTGATGTAGTCAGCTGGCCCATTTTGTTCAAAAACTTGGTCTTTGTATCCTCGCTCACAAGGCTCGCAGCAATTGACATTGAGCTAGGAAAAGTCAACAGTTAGTTACGTAAGAATACAAGCAAAAAGAACACTGTGCTCTTATTTAATAAGCAACTGAATCGTCTTGGCATGTTTATGGTTTCAAGAGCATAAAAGGTCACTTCACTGAGAAGAACTGAAAAACCATCAACAGTAAGCCCAGATGCACACCATTAAGAGAATGATCATGGCTCCAAGAACAGCCCCAGTGAAAAGGTGTACAGTATTTTTATGCATGCTATTTCATATACACACACACACACATTTAACTACCTCTTGCAGCTCTGTGTAGCAAGGGAAAAATCATTTGGGAACAATAGTACATTCCAAGCAAGGAAATAGAAGAGCTCTCTTCAAAAAGAAAGTCCCAGAACTGCTATCAGAGCTGCAGTTTTAAGCAAACCGTGTTGTGTCACGCACTTGAATAAGCCTAAGGAAAACCAGGTACTGCACAAATGACTTCTGAAACACAGCCTGGGGTGAAATCGACTGTTGTCTTCACATTGATAACACTTAAGAACTAGAATTCTGATTCATGTTTTTCAACATTATGTTACAGTTATCAACTGAATATTTAGATGAGCTACAGCACTTGGATTACCTAAAAGTCAGTATGTGCAAAACAATACTTGCTTTACTATAAAAGCTGCATACTCCAATGCAGTAACAAAACCAATGTGAAATCAAATCATCTGAATCTCACGTCTTTAAAAATAACCAGAGAACCCAAAGAGGTATTGACACACCTTGCCTGGAATGAGTACTCCTATAGGAAAGTCCTCGCATTTACACAGTTTTGGAAATTAGAAATCAAAACATTAATTTTATTTTGTTTTTACTGGCGTTGAGATGGATCATATGCTGCATGGAGTTCTACCTCTTGTATGGGGAAGCTCTGAGTCAAAACAAGCATTTATGCTGGACATCTTATAAAAATCCTGAGCTTTAAGTATCTTGTTAACTGCTGAAGGAAACATTTCACAAGCAAATTGCTATAGAAAAGATCCAGCTTTCAAAAAGACAAAATTTCATTTTTTGTTATCCCATATTAATTGACATAGCTTTTCTTGCAGCAAGGGCAAAGATATGGTAATGAGTCTTACTTTTGCATCAAGGGTTTTAAAAACTCTAAGTTATCTCCTAGTTGTGTTTAAATCTTCATCAAATAGACATTTAATGCTGAAACTAGGAACTGATATCGGCAGGAGCTTAGCTATAAAAAGGAGATTCACGTATGGGAAAAGGTCATTTCTTCAGTGCTAAAATATTATGTTAATTTTGTGCAGTAGAAGGCTACAGCCTTTGAAGAAGAAAGAGGAAAGGCCAGGACAGAATGAAGCAACAGGAAGACTAATCTTTTCCAAATCTTACAGTCTTTAGCAACTGCATTCTAAAAGAAAATAAACTGGAAGTTGTATCATGATTGTGTTTATCTGTAATGGCTTAATAGTACCAACTGTGGTTTCAGAATATTTTCATAGGGGGGATTCTAAGTAGTAGCGACCTCTCACATTAACACAACTACATTAATATAAGCTGAAGCCAGGTAGACTAAAATCTACACGAAACAAAAGTTTACAATTCAGACTGCATCCACGCAGAGAACAATTTTCTGAACTAAACTGGTTAAAACAATTTGAGAGATATGACAGCACAAATTAAGACTCAGTAACAATCCCCCTTGCCCCCGGGTTTTTTGTTATAAACAAATAAAAATGAAGAAAAAAAATCCTGGTCAAATGAAGAGCACCACTTGAGAATTCAGAAGAGCTCAGCCACAGCATGTTGTTTGATAACCTTTGGTTTTCCTGTTCAGTTAATACAGGATAAGATTCTAGTATTTCTCTTTATCTCGTCAAAGTCTGGTGGCTTTTTGTTTTACAAATAAAATAATTAAAATGAAGAAAGAATATCAGTGAGTCTAACTGCATATAAGAACAAGTCCTTAAAACCCAGGCGAGGGAAATATTTGCAAAGCAATAGATGCCTGTAGATACACAATCAGTTCTAAAGTCTCCATTTGTCAGCCAAAGGCACTGCTTAGGTGGAGGGATGTCCCTGCACAACTTGGTTGGTGAGCACCTACAGCAACTGTATCATGTCCGCAAAGAGCCCGACTGCTGATTCTGTCTGACCACAACTACCTTTTGGGTACCTACCTGTGTAAGGTACAGAGTATAAGAAAGACCTAAATGAATCTACTGCTTATTGGCAAAAAGTAGGACAGGTTTAGTGCTGGACACTATGAAGTTTATATCTTGCCAGGAATTGTTATTGCTGGGTAGTATTTTGAGGACGCTGCTGAAAGAGAGGTAAGCATTCACCATTCTTTAAAAATGAAAAGGAAATACACAGCTGCTGAAGAATCTGAAGGGGAGTACACAGGTATAGATGTCAAAGAGCTCCTTTGAGCTGAAGGCAAAAAGTATAAAGGCAAAACCAGTTCCTTCCACCTGCAGGCAATCCCCGTGAAAGATGGCTGCAGTGTGCACTGCTCTGAGCTTAGGCTAAGCACCTCGTGCTTTCTCAGATTCAAGACAGAAAGTCAATCGCTCTTTGCTAAACCTAAAAATAAAGTAACATGGGAAAATGAGAACTTCATTACTAGGATACAAATAGAAGTGTGTCGCCCTGTGCTTTATACTGGAAGCAGAAGCAACCACAGACTGAATAAAAGTTCCTAAGATGAGCTTTAGTGCGGGATTTCTGGTCACAAGCACTGGACACTGTTATGGAAGACACTTTACAGAACATTATGCTGGAGCCACAGAAAAAAAGAGAAGTGGAAGTCTTACCCCTGCGGTTCTTGGACGGTCTTATTTTCCACTTTCTGTTCACACTCTTTTATCATGGAGCTTAAAATAACCTAAAGTGCGTAAGGAAGACATAGATAGGATGTTTTTTCTTTTACACCAACACTTGGTACCAAATCTGCTCCCCAGCTCATTCTGGCACCAGCAGAACAGCTTTAGAAGATTCCCCCATGTTTGTGAAGTGCATTTACGTTGCAACTATTTGATAATGCCTTGCGGCTAGAAACAACACAACCATTCAAAGTACTTTAAGGAAGAAAAGGTTTTTGAACCCGCTACAAGAGTTCAAAACTCCTCCCCATCCCCCATTTATTTATTTTTAAATAGAGTCAAGCTGAACATACTTCTGTTACACATCTCCATATCTTCCCCTTTTTAAAGCAATAGTTTTACTCATTAGCAATTGGCGTTCACATACATCCACGTTCCCTGTATTTCCAAGCACATTTTAAAATTCTTGTAATTACCACTGCTGTGCATAAAAGCAACGAAAGGAAAGGAAAAAACGCTAGCGTGTAGAGGCAACATCTTAATGGAAAGGAAGTGCTAAAGCAAACTTGAGATTTCATTTCAAAGACGTCTTACAGGGTTTATATGAATCAAGATTATTTTTTAAATTTTACTTCAGCGATTCCAGAGTTAAAGGCTTCCGCAGAATATTTTAGCCTCAACTTCCCTGCTTGAAAGACAGACACTAGAAATAACTGGGTCTTTGGTTCCTACAAACACACCATGCCACAGCAAGGAGCAGATTAAAGCCCGGGTTTCCATTTCTGCAGTAAAGTTGTAGTGAGGTTTCTAACTCACTGCAGCTGGACTAAATATTTTAAATGTTATACTTTCCTTGGGAAACACTTGGAATAATGCCTGAAGATAATCAGTCACAGTGAGGAAGAAAGTGATAAAAACCACTCCCGATCTTATTTATTTTTTAAGCCTATTTAAGCTTTCAGTTCCTTCTCTGTCCACACGTCTCAAACTAAATCACATAGACCTCTGTTCTGATTTAGAATACGCCTCCAAATCTTAGAAGTTTCATTAATTACTATACAGGATGAAGTATTAATATTTTAATCTTATCTCATTAGTCAATAGGACGGAACAAAGAAAATTAAACTAAATCCAGCTTTTATCTACTGCAGCTTTCAGGTATACTCTTACACTTCACAGTATGTATGTCTCCTAATTCTCTCTGAATACAGAGTATTGAGATGCATTTGATGGATGCTCAGATCACTATTGCTGAGACTGAATGCCCTCTAAAATCACATTCTTTCCTTCTGAGTTCTGAAAGTCCTTCAAATTAGTTCTCCCTCAGTTCCACATACCATAAATAGTGTAAAAATAATATAGCAACATAAAGGAAACAGAAGAATGAGACTACAGATCAGTAGACTAAAAATGCAACTGAAAGAAGGGATTTTGTTACCAAGTATGAGAATTTGGGATTCTTGGAGAAATTCAGTACAGTCTGAATTAAGTCACCTTGCAAACAGAAAACAATCCCTGTAGAACACTATTAGCCTTCAGAGTAAAAGACATCCATATGGAAAGACCTTTCTTTACAGACTTTGATTGAATTTCTCCCTCCATCACTTGAAGCATTCAGACTGTCAAGCTTTCCCTGGCATGCAACCAAATTACTTACTTTTCAGCTTTATTTCTACGTGTCAATCCCTATTATTGTTCATCCTCTTTAAGTACTTCAACAAAAGACAGGCATATGATTAAAATGTTCAAGTTTCTCAAGTCAGCTTCTCTAGCTACCTCTTTTGCTACTCTATGGGAACTTCATTTACTATGGAAAATCTTCATAGTTGCTATGTTATCCTGTCTACTTATTGGAGGCCATCTGGTCCCAAGCCCTCTGCTCAAGCAGGGCCACCCAGACTACGTACAGACAGCTTTTGAATACCTCTATGGAGACTCCACAACCTCTCTGCGACCAGTGCTTGGCCACCCTCACAGTGAGAAGTGTTTCCTCATGTTCAGAGGCACCTACTGCATTCCAGTTTGTGTTCACTGCCTCCTGTCTCGCCCTCTTTTCAGGCTCCCTCCAGCTATTTATGCACAACGATGAGATGCCCGTAGCCTTCTCCTCTCCAGGATGAACAGTTCCAACGCTCTCAGCCTCTCCTCATAGAGGAAATGCTCCAGGTCATCATTGTTATGGTCCTTTTCTAGACTCTAGCATACCCCTCTCTTGTACTACGAAGCCCAAAACTTCTCAGTAGTCTAAATATAAAGTTCACATCACTTATTTCAGGACTGTGTTTTTCTCATCCCTTTTGTTTGCTAAGCTTGCTTAGCATTTTTCTCCTGCACTCCATTAATTTTCATTTCTATTTCCTTGGACATATCGTGGCCACAGATTTTAGTATATTCTCGTTTTAATGAAAAAACAAGATCATAAAAACATTTTTCTTCAGTCTGTAAACATCTGTGATCCTACCTGCATTTCTGACCTTTCAGTATTTCTCTGCAGTTACTCAGCCTAAAAATGCATTTTAAAAGATTTTGCATCATGCAACTTATTCCTTGTCCCAAATCCCTTAATGCTATATATTGTGCTACTATTTATGAGTAACTCTTCTTAACTTCTAGTTTTAAATACCGTGACATTTCAGCTCTTACTGCAACTTCCATCTCATACTCAGTAAACATTGCTGCTCACCTCATGCTCTGGTGAGAGATGTTCCATGTCAATTCGTAAACACTTAAGTCCTGGTAAAAAGTGATTGACCATTAAATCCTCTGAAATAACTAAAAACAAGCTGTTAAGGTATTACAAAGATGGCCTTTTGAAATTATGTGTATTTTTTTCACTCTTCTGATACTATACAGTTTTGTTCTACTGAACACAGAGACAAGTCACAGCAGCAATACCCAAGAAAACAGAATTGATACTTCCCAACAAACAATAAAGATGTCTGAAACACATTTAACTTCATACATGATCTGTTTTTTCATATATATACATACGTACATATACACATAGAGGTACAGTTTAAATTATGTCTAAGATCAAGGGATTTTTTTGAAAGTACTTACAAGTTCTACCTTCTGTCAAAACCTCACCTTTATAGTGAGCAGGTCATATTTTAGATGACACATTCAAAGCCAAACTTAGTGATTTCTCAAACAATCATCTTTTTCCCCTACAACAGAATCAACTACACCTTAAAAAAGGATACAACAACAGGAAAGAGCACTGTAGGCTTCAAACAGGTGGGTAGCAATATCCAGTCTCTTAGAATCCACAGACTGCTGGTTGTTGACCAAGGCTAATTTGTGCAAGTGTGGAATAACAACTGTAAAAGTAAATACTAGAGTAAGTCTTTCAAATTGCTTTCCCTACAATTGCTTAGCATTAAGAAGTTGCTAAGTGATAACTGCACGCATCTGAAGCATCACAAATCAACATGGGATAAAAGTTGCAAATAACGTCTTTTGATAGGACTTTGCATACAAATGTGATTGACTAATGTAAACTTGAAATAAAACTGTAATAAGAATACCTAAAAACAAAAAAGGTGGCTCAGTGTAGCAACCATTTACAGAAAGCATGTTGTGGTATTATTCCCCTAAATGCTAAAGTTGTCTGAAGTATGTTTCTACTAATGGTTTTAGCCTGCTAAACTAGCTGCCTACAACTGTGGGTATAATAGGTGTCCATGTTTGGTTTACAAGCATCTCTTAGACAATCTAGTAATGAACTTTGTTCTTGAATCTGCTTTACATTTCAGGGCCATGGAAAAAAAAAACCAAAAACAAAAACACAACCCAAAACCCTATCTTGTTAATCAGGTCACATTCAAGATGTGTGGAATACTTCGTTATTTATCATGCCAGAGGCTGTGGTGTCAAATAATTAAAACAACAACAAAAAAGGCAAATTTAGATGTATTTTGCAGCTAAGTGATCAGTGCCCTTCAGCTCTGCAAAGATTAGCTGCTGCACGCTGGTGTTCTGTATGTATAACAATATTAGGTAAGGAGAAATTTCATTGGTAAGATCAAAAAAAAGATAAAGGGACACAGGCACATTAAGCTCTGAATACAGAAGAGTTTTCATTGATGCTTTGGTAACAACAAAAATTAATATAACCAGCAAACTATTAACTTTGGGTCAGAAAGAAGAAAATATCCTCCCGCTAATGCAACTTACATTCATCTCTAAATCTGGGCTCAGCATTAGGTCCAACTCTTCCAAATGTTTTTATAATTTCTGTATGTAGAGAATGTTGGTCTTGATATTGAGGGTCCTCCAGGAAAGATGCTAGCTGCATTTTTACCCTTTCCAGAAGCTTAAGTTTCAGAGAAATAAGTACAACAAAGAGGGAAGAAGTTAGGAATCATTAAGCTCAGATTATATATGTCTATAAAGCTTACGGAAGTCAGATGATAAGCCTTGGATTTTCTGTTAACTTACACTCTTTTCTGACAGGATGTTCCAACCTCTTTGGTCACTGTTCCCTGTTTCAAAGACTTAACAGTGTTTTATTCTAAACTATCCTTAACTACTAGAGATGTGCTCCCATATAGCCTGTCTCTTCCTGAAGTTTGCTTGGTTTTGGTTTTGATAATCACATTTTTTCTCTCCTGTAAATTCCCTCATCATTAACAGCTTTGGAGTTTTCCTGTTTAAATAGAACTGAATTCACATTAGTTGCTTTGAAATATATCTCAAAAGTATCCTTTTTTTCTTTTTTTTTCCTTCTGTAGAAGGCAGATAAACATCATAAAATCAAGGGAATTAGAAAGATTTCTAAAGGGTAGGAAAAATTGAAACAAAATTAAAGTAACTTTTCTAATACGTTTTGTAAGAAGCTGACACTTCTGTACTCTAGTTTATTATAAATAGTGCAACGAATACAGTAATCTGTGTGTGGTAACAAAACCATATTCTTTCCAAACTGATTATAGGCATGCAATCCAAACTACAAAATGGTAACTTATCCACCTTCCAAGTACTTGTGAGTCATCGCTGACTTATTACTCACATTTCCTCAAGCGCATTCTTTTAGAATACATCGAGATTACAGGAAGAATGCAAGCTCTGCAGAATGTTGTGAGGACTTTAGACAGAAATCTGGTTGTACAATTATTACGTAAAACAGAGCACAGGATTTCTGCTACTTAGAGAAGAACCTCAAGTGTCTTTTTCAGATTTCTGATCTAATAGCAAAGTGTCATCATTGAAAAAACAGACAGATCTTGCATATCTACATTATCCTCAAGATCATTTCAGTTACTTCTCTACAATTTCTTTTAATGTCATTTTGCATATTGTGAGCTATCTGAGAGGGCTGCAGAGGACCAGCAGACATGACAGGACATGAACTTCAAGTGATCTGTGCCCTTCTAAAGTAATTGGAAACCAAGCTTGACATCCTATGCAACCAAAAAATGATATCATACATACATACATACATACATGGAAGCAAATGATTATCATCATGACTTTTTGATGAGCATATTAAAGTTAAGCTACCTCTTTAACTTAGAAATAATAGATTTGGATTTCCTAACTGACCGTCCAAGGAAATGTTTAAAAAATATTTTATTCATGGTTTTCCCATCCTCTAGCACAGGCCTCTACCCATTACACATCTCTTTTTTTGTTGTTGTTGTTTCTTTCTTTAATGTTTGGCCTGAAATGTTTTTCTTAGTTGAAAGAGGGCTTGCGTGATTTTTAAACACAATCAGAACGAGAGAAAAAGACAAAAAAAACCCAACAGCACAAACCAATCAACCAAAAATGACCACTGCAAAAACAGGAGACATTTTAGACAATACTACAACAACAACAAAATAATTTGCATTTTTTCTCTTTTTTTTTTTTTTTCCCTCCAGAATTAATTATGGAGTTAATGAATGCATCAAAAAATCTCCCACTTATTATTCTACAAAACGAAGGATGACAATAGGACTGCTACCTCTCTTTGTGTAACAGTTTCCATGATGGTCCCAAAAGCAGGAATTGTTGCAATCCTCACTGAACTACAACAGAAAAACATTGTCTTTAATTGAGCATTAAAGAAAAAAATTGGTTAAAAATAGAGCAAAACTCAAATATTAGTACTTTAAGTTACATTAGTTTCTAACGATAACAAAACAAAAAAAGCAGACCAGGAAAAAGACAGACAGGATTAACTCAAGGTCTCAATCTGAAACTCACAATTCAGGATCACTGGACAAGGTAACAAGGGCCGGTGCAACCCGCTTGTCAACTAATGCTTCACTCATGCCTCGAAGAGTCAGCTGTAAACCAGTCAACATGCAATAAAAAATGGTTTGGTAAACTGGAAGGAGAACTGGATTAGCTGTGGCTGAGGATGGGCAGGCAGACTCTTGAGATTTATCTTGGTTTAGTCACCACACGATACATTAAAATGATTAAGACACGTCATGCTCTAGCATTCATTGGTAACAACCTGTTAGATTAGCAAAGCATCCCTCCTGAGCTTGAAAGAAATATCACATCAGAATAGTATAGCTCAAACATGCCCAGAATTGAAATATTAACGTTGTCTATCAGAAATTAAGTACTCCCAAGACCATTTCATATTTTGATATTGCCGTATTTAATTTTAAATAACTGGTAGAACTGCCCAGTACATTAATATGCAGCTCTCTGCTAGAATTGATATAAGCAAATTTCAAAATTGAAAGTATGACTTCATGTTTTTTTCAATAACATTGATTTAGTTTTCTACTTAAAATTTATTCAGCAACTGTGTTCTCTTTAGTTCTATGTATTGCAATAAAACTTCGTTATTACAGACAAGTGACAACAGCTTTAATGTTACTTTTATTTAAAAGGAGTTTCCTTTTTTTTTCAGCTAGGATCACAAACACAACTGATGGTTATTTCTTCCTAAGTATTAAGAGGGATGCTAGGTGTACAAGACAGTCAGAAAACTTACATTTCAGGGTCACTGGAGAGAGTAATGAGAGCAGGAACAACTCTCTGAGCTACCAGAGTTTCATGTACCCCCTTCACCAACAGCTGAATGGTCGGAGCAGGGGGGTATCACAGGTGATGCACGGAAAGAGCGAGCACAGTATCATGGGAAGAAGAACGGCACAACCAAGAGAGAGAAAGAAAAAACACAAAAAGCAAACCAAAATTAGAAGCTAAGCAAATACTGCTACACTAGTGCTTCCTATATGCAAAGGCGTGAAGAAAGCTGAAGTGGTCTGGTAATCAGCACAAACCTGGCTAATCTAATGACACAACGTAGTCTTCTCTCTTTTCAGCCATTTCATAACTCCAACTCTAGAAAGTTTAGCAAGTAATTTATGTGGTATAATTCAAACCTGTTAAAATACTAAAACGATGCCAATTAGAGTTTGGCAGCCTAGTCTAAATGGTGCTCTACCTCAGTGGAATGGCGTATGTATGTGAGGAATGCAAAGACTGCCACATGCCAAATGAGATTTCATCAGTCAGGCCAAGTATGTGTAGTTTTCCAGCACGGAGTGACACCTTTCAGACTTTTCACAAGGTGACAAACAGTACCTCCCCAGAGGCCACTAAGTTTTTCCCAAAGTCATTATCAGCTATTTCAGATTTAACAGCCATCCAAGCAGTCTATACGTCTAACAACTCAAGTTACAATTGCCGGTCTATGCAGGTAGCAAATGGGTAATACCTGATTTATCCATTATATTAAAAACTGACATCACATTGAAATTTGTGTCATTACCCCCAAAATACGTGAAATTGTTTACATTCAGAATTGCACTGCTCACATATGTATAACTAGGTGTGAAACAGATGCCCTTTACATGTTTTCTACATACACTAGAAACTTGAGTTTTAGAAAATTGCAAATTCTTGACTTTCCGCTTTAGAAAAACAGTTGTGGGTTCTTGCTTTTTATTTATTTATTTTTTAAATGTGTATTAGTCAAAAATGGAAAGCCTTGGTACTTATATCTCATGTAACAAAGTCTGCACATGCTTTCCGTTTCAAGGATAGACAAATGGTTTGTCAGCGACTTCTGAGAGAAATGTGAAATATCTTCTCAATATTTAACTATATTCTAATAACTCATATTCCATCGTGAACACCAATTAGATTCTTCACTTGTTCTCCAGAAGTGTCCAAGACCCACATATGGCACAGGGAAAGCAGCATCTGGAACTATATCATGCAGTGCTGAAACAAGGCAATGTTTATACCCTCTAATTAGAGTTTTACAGTATGCTATTTGTTTGAGCATTCCATTTTACTGATTGAATTTACAACATTAACTTCATGAAAGACTATAAAGACTTCCTATGCAAAGCAGTGACTTCTACTAAGCAATATTTAAGTGTGCGTATGTGTGGATATGTACAAAGATGCTGTGAACATATTGTGGTTTTACAGGTAATAACTGGACAAGGAAGCACAGGGGAGAGAATAGTTAAGCTGTGTAAGCATTACAGCTGCAAAATACCCAGAAGTACAAAGCTGCAACTTCCTAGACTCAAAGTACTAGCAATGCCATTTACTCTACTACATTTTAATATTGTTCAGCCATGGCAATCTTACTATCATAGTTTTCCCACTGTCTAAACTAGACAGTGTTTCTGTTTTTAATTAGGGACAAATAGGGACATGAGTTTTCTTAATCAATCTTTTTTTTTTGAGAAAAGCCTGGAGGCCTGAATAAAAATTCTTGGCATTTGAGTGATTAGCAAACATTTTAGAATGATCTCAGCTCCACGACCGTGTGCACTGTTGCACTTCTAATCATGGCAAAACATGATAAATAGCATCAGTATGTCTTAAAGAAAATAGAACACAGATCATAACTTAAGTATCATTCTGAAGAAAAGAGTTCCTAACCTTGAACAGACCAACAATGCTTGTAACAGCTACATGCTTCATTGTTCAAACCAGCAGCAGACAAATCTGTTTGCACCAGCATTCAAATAGGAAACTACTGACAGAAAACATTAATGCACAGGCACAAAGGAAACAGTTGGATGGGCAAAGCCACGTTGCAGCATTTAAGGCTACAGTGAGACAGACAACACAAAGTATTATCCTCTTTCGATTCTTACCAAGGAATGCATGTTCATTACTTCATATTTACCACACCTTAAAAACCATAGCACAGAGCTTCCTGTCCCCAGGGGCAAGCAGAAATACAGTGGCTATAAATCACTTGTGTTCTAGTCCAGAACAGACTGTAAGGGTTTGGTAACATGACTTGGCAGGCCCAAATCACAGCAGTCTCTGAACTGCTGCAGATCTCTGTACTGGTTTAAAACTCTGCAGTACATGTCCAGCTGTCCAGCTTGTGACACACTCTTCTCTAATCATTACTGTCTATCTCATGAGAGAATAGCTGTGCTTTGCCAGTGAGTGATCTCTGAGACATCAAAATTCCTCACATGGATTCCTCCAAAATAAAATGAACTGTTTCCATCTCTTCCTACAGTTAACTTCCAAAATTCACAGAATGCCACATATAAATACGTATGCTGCAGCTACAAAAGGGCAACAAAATAAAAGCCAGTTTTCAAGTCCAAAATGTGTCTTCAATGAAGTTGTCTATGCATTAGTGAAAACTCAAATATGTTAGAAAGCAAGCAGGTAGCATGCAGAACTACCCAAAAATAATCACTTCGCAGTTGGAACAGAAAAGAAACTGCAACCAAGACAACAGCTTGTATTAACTGAAGTTTTTTTTTTATGCATTGGGTTAATGGTTACACAAAAGAAACATTTTTACAAATATGAAATATAAGCCATGTGCTTGTTAGATTTTAAACAAACTAAAATGTTTTACGGGTGAGCAAAATTGCCATCTCCGTTTTGGAGGAGAAAAAAAAAAAAGAAATTTGGACGTTTTCAAGGGAAGTACCACAGTATGTCTTAAAGTCACTCAGTGCTCAGTGCTTTGTCAGCAATGACTTGTACAGTTGCAGTAGAGAAAACTAATGGCAATGTTAAATACTTTTTTCCTCAAGGCAGACTTGAGATTTGTTTTCACAAATGGACACAACACTGCAGATTCACCTAGAGGTCAACAGCAAAGCTAACCAATGAGTCAAGCTTGATAGAACTGTAAAGGAAGTAAAAGAAAATGGAATTTGTTTGATTATTAAAAAGTATTCTCAAAAATATGAAATAAAAAAAGATGCTCTTTGTTCAGCTAGTGGCTGCAGTTTTTTGGTAAGCCTTCTCTTATTAGCACTTGGTGAACAACTTGGGCATGGTGTGGAAACAAAAAAAAATTACTAATATTTAGCAAACTCTCACATGATCTATAAATTTGTTCCAGTAAAAATATAAACTTGCCAGACTGTGGAAAATTAAGAAATCCTATGTTTTACCAATATATATTTTTTATTTTTGTAAAAATTTATATTTTTACCACTCCATTTGGTGTCAGTGCAAACTTGCTGGAGTCACACGTTCACTGTTTGTATACTGAAGAAGGTATTTAAAATTGCTAACTTGTAAATAACAAAAACAAATGTTAAAACTCACAGAGAGATGATTGCTTACGTCTACCTATGGATCTATGCAAACACATATGATGATATATTTTATTCTGGTTTGAACACAACTTTGCCAAGAAATTCATTTTCATCCGAAAATGTTTTTCAACATGCAATAATCAGAATGCAGCAATGAAGTCAGCAGTAGATCAAAGAACACATATGCAATTACTATAGAAACATCCCGCAAGTGGCTAATGACAAATTGTATAATGAGATGTGCTAGTGAACACAGAACAGATAGAGAAACAACTGTACAATTTCTGCTCCATCACACAGCATGCAACTTATTTAAGCCATGCACAACTTTTAAGAACGCATCCATTTTCATCTGAATCCGTTTTTAAAAGCACGTCTGTTTCAGAAAAGTAAGTGAAAGAAGTCTGGATATCGCTTACCTCAAACATTCTTGCTGCTGTGCAGCGAACAAGAGCTGAAGTATGGACAACTCCATACCATAAGACAGTTAACAGCAACTCATGATAAGCTGGGTTTGCACTGAAAGAAAACAGTTGGGCAATCAATCAAAAAAAAAAAAAAAAAAAAAAAAAAAAAAAAAAAAAGAAATTACTCCTAATCTTTGTGGACCTTTTGCCTACAAAAAGCTGTCTTAGCAAATCTAACAATGCAATTTTTAGCCTTTATGGAAGATACATAATGTTTACTAAATTCCAAAGGACACAGAACATGCTGCTGTCTTGAAAACAGGTTGCATTCTGAAGTTGATTTTAGAAGTTCTTCAGAATATAGATTTCAATATATTATAATACCAAATTGAATGAAAATGCATATAAGAATGTACAGTAAGAATATGGGAAATACTACATCAATTTCTACTGTTATCCTTAGTGAGGACTTTTCTATATTTATTTTTTTCTCCCACGTGTGTTTTTCTTGGTTTTCCTTTTTTTACACACAAAAGATTATTATTATTTTTAATAAACACTGCATTTTTCATTCGGGAGATTATTAGTTTAAATTTTGTGAAATGCTCAGGAAAAACATAAGCCTACTCATTATTCCCCTGAGGCAGCACAGTGAATAAAACTACTGCCATATCAGGATGTTTTAATAAAAGCTTCCAACGTATTCAGATTTAATCAAGACCAAGGTTCTTTACCCCAGTTCTACAAAGGAAGCCTTCAGGCTATCAAGAGGAGCATGGGATAGTGAAAGCATGGTCATGACATCTTCCAAGAATCCAACTAATAGTTTGCGGTCTTCTTCCTGAAAGAAATGCAATATTAAAAGTAGTAGAACTGTTATGGTTTGATGACGTATAGCTATGAAAAAGACAAACTATGAGAGAGAGCAGACTAGATTTAGCACTTAATTTCCTTAGAATTTCCAAAAACATGCTTTTAGAATAAGAGCATTTTAAAGGAAACACAAGACTATTTCTGTATTTTATCAGCTAAGCTCATACTTAAATGCACGAAATTCCACAAAGATGTTTACTAAATAAACTTAAAACCCATTTTCATGGCTCCCAACAGTGAGCAAATGCTTTTAGTCCACTGTGAGGAATGCAAGTCCATCTGTGAGATGATGAAGGGTTTAGTTTCCCTTGTAAGTCATGTCTATGCTGGTTCATAACTGCTGGTTACTGTAGGATTAGGTAGTGTTATTTATGGGGTGTTTATTTCAGTCCTAAATAGCACTAAAATTTTAAGACTCCAGCTGTGTCCAAAATAGCAATTTATATGCTTATTTATTTCAGTTGAAAAATTCTGGCTTGTAAGGGCTACAGCTAAATGGCTGAGAGCCCATTTACTGAATATAATTAATATTTTGGATAAAGGCACAGAACAGCTGTCATCATCTGAGAATTAGCAGTGCTGGCAACGCTAAAAATGTCATTTTAAGATTTACGGAATTCAGTATCTTTTAACACTGATGGCTATCACCTAAATGTAGTACTCAGGAAACTTAGTTTTTAAATAAGTTTAAGGCTGCCAACGTATCTACTTATCTTCAATGCATGAGAGCACTAGAAGTTAACAAAGAGAACGTTAAGGTGGTGGATTTTCTTTTATTTTGATAGAATAATATGTAATACTTTTTGTCAAAGAAACAGAAAAAAGAAACCTACCTGAATATAACACGTAAGGACTCCTGTTGCATAGATGGGAACTGTAGCTTTTGTTAGCACTCCGTTACCTGCTGTGGAATCTAATGAAACACATTAAATAACTTATTTTTCATATGTATATGTATAAAGTAAAATGCGTGTATATATTTACATTTATGTAAAGAATGTATACACTTAGACATACATACACACACTAAAAAAATGCTCAATTAATATTTGGATTTAGGAGTTCATTTGTAATTTACAAACAATGTGCAACTTTAGGAGTATTCCATTCATTAAGATTAAATTTTCAGCATTTCAGAAAAATGACAAATTTGAGAACTGTGGCCTGAAAATGTTATTCAAACAGGAGAATAACATTTTTCCCCAGCTGCTTTTAGATTGATTTTATTCATGTGAATAAAATACTACTCACCTATGTTTTCCTCTGACAGTCTTAGTATTTCCTGGAACTGTGGTTTTACCTACACAAAGGATTATGAAAACCACATGAGAATGCTTATTACTAATATCTATTAATTTACAAAAAATTAAGACATCAAAAGAAAAAAAATAGAACCTTTAAGAAGTGCAGCTATTCTACCAAAATTCAAAGTATGACAGAGAGAAAGAATTTCTAGTGAGCTGCTGAGGTGACAGCATTTAGAACTCCTAATACGAAGAGTTGAAGCCTTTTGTCACTTTGCTCAGTTGGGGTTTATGATTCTATCATGCTATATGTAAAATCAATCAGTCAGTAATAAACTTACTTTACTTCATGTCTTTGTTGTCAACGAGTGCTCTCTTTGAAAATACACTTGTAGTGCTTTTTATTGAAGAAAGAATTGTAAAGATAAATTGCAGATGGGGCTTTCAAAGACTGGAGAGAGGTTTTAGTCCCTTCTGAAGCAGCATGTAGTAGGTTAACACAGAATGCTACCCTTGTTCAATTTTATCTTTAGATGGAACTGTAGTGTGTTAGCATTTTTCTTTAATATATCCTCAATTAATATAAAAAAAAATATCTTGCTGAGAAAAAAGTTAGGATACATCCTTGATTAAAAAAAAAAAAAAAATCTATGTATAACCTGAGGAAAACATTTTTGGCAGAGAATACTTGTTTTAAAATTACCAGCGAAGTACAGGGTGGAGTACAAACAATGGACAGAAAGCTCTTCTAAAGGAAGAAAACTGTGAAATCACTAGAATTAGAACAATCTCTAGTTTTTTCTCAACGCAATACAAAAGGATGCAAATTTAGGTTTAAAAATATCAGGTTTAACAGTACTTATGGAGAGCATTAGTATGGCACATCAATACAAATGTCACGTGAAACACGAGTACTCAAACATACCATAAAATATGAGTAATATATACTTTTTATCAATGTACTATGTTGGCATAACATTTAAGGTACTACCTTACCTTAGTGTTTGTAAAGATTTTCCCAAATGTCCTACAAAGTCTCCAGAAAAATCTGGAGAACTCATGCACACATGCAGTTGATGCTACATTGATCTTGCCAACTATTTCTATAAGCTGCGGTAACCTGCAAATCGGGAAGGAAAAAGGATAATGGCCACTATCCTCATCTTATGTTTCTCTTCAGTTATATCAGTACAGACTTACTGTATATGTTAGTAAGTATACATACAAAGTACTAAAAAAATTATCTCTATGTTCCATACAGTTCCTAAACTGTAAAGAAAGCCAGGTTTAATTCCAAGGAAAATCTGACGTGCATTTTTAAACATCCGTTACTGAGAACAGCTTATCTGCTGAAATAATCAGAATACAAGAATCTTCCTTTCAACAGAGAATTGACTATATATTAGGGCAAAGATGAGAAAAAAATTTCTGGAGTGAGCAGTTGTCTGCACATTCTATTAGCTAGACAAGCTCCTGAATAAATCAATAAAGTCAGTTCAGAATGATATTTAAGAAAAACTATAAAAAAAAAAAAAACAACAATCTTCATCCCTTCAAAATTGAGTGAGTCTAAATCACAATCATACTTAAAACCATGAAGTTCCAACACTGCTAATCATAACCACTGATTAAGAATTACTAATTTTGACAACTTTTAGGAATCGTAAGGTACAAATTGACTCACAGTTGATTGACTACCCATAGCAAAGTATCCCAGCCTGTGGTCCCCTCGTGTTCTAGCTGATGGTTGTAAAGTTGCAATAATACTGCCAACTGCTCACGGCTTCCAATGATGACAGCCACATCCTGAAGAGGTGATGCAGGTCGGGGAAATCTAGTGACTGTAACAGCAGAGAATAAGCAATCATGAACAAAACATGATAAAAATGGCTTGGA
Source organism: Callipepla californica brunnescens (assembly GCA_023055505.1). Classification (NCBI taxonomy): domain Eukaryota; kingdom Metazoa; phylum Chordata; class Aves; order Galliformes; family Odontophoridae; genus Callipepla; species Callipepla californica. The sequence continues at coordinate 72,698,617 of JALIRH010000002.1, read as the reverse complement.
AGTCACATCAATAAAGATAGTTTAGAAAGTCTGAAGCTCCTTGTTAAATTCATTGTAAAGATTATCAAATTGCCTTTTAAAAATCCATGTGTTAAATCCAAAGAGATTACTAACCCCTATTTTTAAAAAGAAAAAATGCAGAGAGAGTGGATGACCCCAGAGATCATGCTGTAGATTACTGTTGAATGAGTATCAGATAAAGTCTCCCGACTTCTGCTACACTTTACACTATCTCCTCAATTATTTGCATCAACAGAAAAATTTACAAAAAAAAAGCAAGACCATAAAAATATCTTGGGATCAAAAGTCTGCTACAATATTTCTTATACTGCATTCAATTTATATGGAGAATATTTAAGATTATTCGGCAAATATGTTAGCTGTAGGTACATAATCTTTCCTACTGTAGAATTCAAGATAAGCTCGCTGATCCAACAGTGCTACTGTATTAGTGCAAACATGGAAAGTATAGGAGATTTGTTTCCTCCGCTTATATTGAGGAAGCAAATGTCAGACACCAGTGAAGGCAAAAATTCCTGAATTCCTCATTTAAACACTAGCAATTCAGGGAAAAAGTGCTCATCTTCAAATGACTCAGGTCAGCTGAAAGAGCTTTACTGTGGCATGGCTAACGTTTTTACATTCATGCACGTAACACCACTTGCTCCTTTCCAAATTTCAAATGTAAGTTTCTTAAACATTCTTTGACTCTTGATGGACAGAAATACTACCAGCGTGTAGCAGGCATCACCAACAAAATCTTTAAAAAGTATTTGCAATAAAAGGAAACGCTGAAGAGGCAGGGAGTGCTGATTTAAGTGTGTAACTTCACTTAAGAGACCACTCTGCCAGGACGCATAACAGATGGTGAAGCTCCTGCACCAGGATGTATACTTTCCACTTGTTAAAAAAAAAAAAAAAAAAAAAGTAGGTATTTCCCTAATTCTAAAGACAGCCTTCTTGAGCTATTATGGTTTATCTGTAGAAACCAGTTGTTCAAAACTCTATAGGAAGTCCAATTAAGGACTGTTTTTCTTTCTCAAAAGTTTCTTTTGCGAAGCAAAGAAAAGTATTGAGATTAAATAAAGGAAAACATTATTTTATTTTGTTTTATTGATAATTATTTTGTCATTCTTGAAGCAGCTCAGGCGTAGGAGAGAATGGAATAAGGAAGTGATACTTAAGGATTTGCCAAGAGAATCCAATATGAAAAAAAATTACTGGGGAAATCAGAAGTTAATTTTTTTTTTCTTCCCTCCACAATTTATATGGTGTAGTAGGACAAAAAAGTGCTTTGTTGCAAGAGGATTATGTAAGCCACTGGGCACAGAAGACATTCTGTCTATAACGGACAGTATATACTGCTAAATAAATACAGAAATTTCACCCAAAAAGAACCTAAAAATATAATCTAGTTCTTTCTTCTAGTACTGGCAGTCATTTGGTAAATATTCATGAATTATATATTTTTCCTGTGAGAATTAGCTGATGTCTGTAATTAGTCACATATATGACAAGAATTTTTCTAAGACTTATTCCTTTCATAGGAATGAAATCAGAGAGGGGGTAAAGGGAAGTAGAAAGACTTTTTCCCCAAAAAGGAAAAAAAAACAAAACAAAACAAAACAAAACCAGAAGAAAAAAAAAGTAATGACAAATCCTCCTATGTTGGAACCTAGCTTAAAAAGATAATAATTCTCTCCATCAACTCAGTCACAGTGAAGGAAATTCATAACATGACAAGAGATTCCCTGACCTTTGCTCTTGCTGTATCTGAAAATACAATACAAAAAGGTGTATTAGAAAAAAAATGCCTGGGGACAGGAACTTATGATTTTATAGACATGTTTTTTAAAAAACATAAAACTTAGAAAACCTGCAACTTACCTTTATCTAGTAACCCAGGTTATATGTGAGTTTCAGGTAAATGTGAACTATTCCTGAAATTCTTCCTTTGTATTTAATACTGATTTGAGATTTGTAACTGAATTATACGTGTGTTTCCAGAAAATTCCACTTAACAGAAATTAAAGTACCTTCTATCTGTGGTACTTCTCCCTGAAGTTTAGCCTTGCTTGTGAAAGGTGCATTCTGTAGCACCAATGCGAAGAGTGACGGAATCAGTGACTGCAAAGCAGACAGATACATGTGGAGCTTATGTTCATCCAAACCGTGTTCTCCTTCCTAAAACAAACAGGACATTTAGTTAACATTTTCAGTTTGTGATGAACTACCAGAAACACTCATTACATGGCCATTTATCCTGACCACCAGCATACTTTGCTTCAAAATCCACACACTCTTGTCATTCTTAAGGCACTTCTCAAAAGAAGCCATCAATATAAGCTTTGGCATTAAGAGATCCACATTATTGAACATACTGATACTCTGAAAGAATAACTTTAAGCACATTTTGGTAACAGGATTACCTGGTCTCAAGGATCAATGCATTTAAAAACTGAATGAGTTAACTGTTCTGTGAAAATAAGCATCTTGGTTAAGAGATACCTTACTCTGCAGAGTTTTCCTGGCATCTACCAAAATAAACGAGTGCAGCAAAACAGACACAAAACTGCCTATCATTTAACTAAACCATTCAACTACACTTTTTCTTATGTACAATAAAGGCTGCACTTTATTAAAAGTGACACAACGTGACACAATTTAAATATAGAACAAATGCATTCAGAATAGCACACACCATCTGGTCACAGGCTCAAGAAAACATTTTATGAAATGTACATTAAATAATCACCTAAGAAGCAATATACTATTAGAGGAGAATCTGATTTGTTTGTTTTTTGTTTATTTTCATTCCCTATCAAAGCAAATGTTACAGTTACAAGAAAAATCTCCAAAAAATTTCTCCCTCACAGAACTTACACATAATAAAGCTACAAAGTGAAGTCTCCAATGTAGAAACAGCTAAACACGTACCCTGAGCAGTTTCTCAATTTTACTGAGCAGTGTAGGTATAAGATGGAACTGCAAGTTTCCCAGCTCTGTTGTCCAGGCAGCATAAGCAGGTAAAAATACTTGATGTGTTGCACTAACTACACGTTCCGAAGGGTCTCCTAAAGCTGAAAGCAGCAGTTCAAAGCCCTGGAAAGATTAGTAGAAAATTAATTATTTTTCTACAGTTTATTTTAAAGATTACTGCACAAAGCATACACAGACTAGACTTTTACACTAATAAGTAAACCAGAGTAGTACATGGGGGCCGCTCAACATACATTTCTACCTCATCCATGATCCAATGATCCCGCTAGCATTTCTCTACTGTAAAGTTAACAGAACATTTACAAACATGCTTTTACCATTCCACTTTCAAAAACTTTAAAAGAGGAATTCTTCACTTTCATGAACCTGAAATACTGTTAGCCAATATTAAGAACATGTAAGCTTTATTGTAGCAGAAGAATCTGTTAGCAAGTGCTGACATCAAACCAGCTAATAGTGTCAGGTGGGCAATGAAGTGGGAAACACTTGAATCACAGATTATTAAAGAAACTTCTAGGTGAGGCTGACATCTGAGGTTCTAATGATATCTGAAAGTACGTGTGCTCTTTTCAGTCTTAGTGACACAATAAAAGACACTGATACAAAAACATCAACGCTACAAGTATTCAGAAGTTTTTAATGTAAATACGTAAAACAATGTACCCTCCTATTCACAAAGAAAACATAAAATACTTTCCATACATACAGAATCCAATTCAGACTGTACCTGTTGATATTTGTCTGGATCATCAATATATCCCATAATGATGCCAAGGCTTTTGATCACAGCTTCTCGTACCAGATCTGCCTTATCTTCCATCAGCATTTGTTGCAACATGGAAAGTACTAATGAACTACGAATTTCTTTCTGAGTGTAAAGAAGAAAAATACTTGTTCAGTCCAATGAAACAAGATCTGCTAGTTTATATCAGTTTCTACAAAAGATTTGCATTTCTACTAGTGCTTACAAACAACAATCCCTTTCAACAGCAATGAATCTCCTAATGAGCTGTGACAGCAGTAGATGAATGAAAATAAAGTGTTAGCAGCCTCATTAGAATCTTTTGTTCTGGAGTCTTTTAACTAACATAGAAGCATATATCACAAATAACTAATAGTAAAATACTAATAATATAATCATGTCAGACATGGCATGATTGCTTAAAACAGAATCTTGAATCACTCCACTGCTAAATTTGAGAAGCGTGCTTTCAATTTTGGTTATTTTCATCTTCCTCTGAAGCTTCAGATTTTAGTTTGCCACTGACTAATCTTTGCTGCTGCTTTTGACAAGCAACACTCTTCACTTTAAACATTTCAGTGTCTGAAGAGCTCTGTTACTGCGTGCCAATTATTTTTTTCACTCAAAGTATGAAAATTTGCTCAATCCACAGTGGTCATTAAGCCAGTTTATAGGCAGACTAACCTGCCCTCCTTTGTTATAATCCAATTCCTCTTTATTGAATTTCATGTGTGATATAATGTAGAACATAATGTTCCTGCCTATAAGATCCACCTTTTTTGAAAAAGGTAAAGGATATTTATATTACGTAACAGATTTTAACCTTGGTTTCACTAAAAGTATAAAGGGTCAGTACTAATACTTACTGGAAGGTAAGGTGCTAATGCTCCACAAGATTCTGCTACCAGTAGCCGTCTCTCTGGGTATTTGTGGTTGATCTGGTGAAGACAAGGAGAATGGCTATTTGCTTTTCAGCGATTAGTATTCAAAACGTGGGTTAGTATGAACTACAATAGAAGGATATGTGTGCATCTCTTAGATAAACATTAGCTGTGCCTTGTAGCAGCTGCATACAGGTATGAAGCAACCTCTAATTCTTGTACTAAGGCATAAAGACAAGGCAGATGCAGCCTTGTCCAGCTGTCCTGTAAATCAGAGCTTACAGTACGAGAATATTCTGGGAAGCACGTATGTAGATGAAGTAAAAACGTTCATCTAAGAACCACAAGAGTGCCCTCTAGTGATCTGAGCCAACCATTGTAGCACAACTGCCCGGCTCTTGTTAAGTAGTAAGGGTCAAAGGAGGACACAGGTACTAAGGCAAAAAGTGTTTGCATTTTTTCGATATTCTGTTTCCAAGCCTAGACTAAAGGTATCCTATTTCTAAGATGGGACTGAAAATAGCTCCTGCTCTTAAGAACCTCTTGTTCCTGCGCTGCCTGCTTCCCCTTTGCACTCAAAGGCATTCAAGAACTCTGCCATTTTTAAAAGAGGCTTACTTCTTTAAAGTCAGTCTTAGTGGTCAATAAGAGAAGAGTGCTAATGGTTGCACAGTAAAACACAGGTGACACATTTCAATGTACACTGTGAATTAAAAAACATGTAGGAAAAAAAAAAGGCATGAAAAGTTAGTGGTTTCACTGTGTCAGATAAAATAGGACACACATCATGTGAGACAACTACTTTTTCTCTTGCTGTACAGAGAGTCAGCTATTTTACCAAGAAAAAAAACAAACAAACAAGACAGTCATTGCCTTCTTTGTCTGGGACTTTACTGGGGATACCTGACTTTAGCAATCTCAGGTTCCTAAAACCCAAGGGGAAGTTTGGAGCAAGGAAGGCTTACCCTTGGTAGAGAATGATCAGGTTAGGAATCTCTGAAACTAAACGGACATGCATGAATATATTGAGCCTCCCTGGGATGATAACTGAAAGAGTTGTGGCAATATGAGAGGTTCCCAAGGACAGTAAATCAGATATTACTGCTATCTTCAAGAAGGACAAGAGAGAAGGGGGCCAGTATCCAATGATGTTGATTCTGAGACCAAAAATGAAGATGCGTAAAAAAGTGCTGCACCTGGGCAGAAATAACTCCCACGCAATGGAGCAACTTCAGGGTCAAGAGGCTTGAAAGCAGCAGAGAAAGACTTGGAGGGCCTGCTGGATACTAAACTGAGCCAGTAACATACCCTTGCAGCCAAGAATGCTAAGAATTCAGCAGTAGCAGTATGATGAGCATAATCAATAAGAAAGTGACTATTCTTATAGAATCAAAGAATCCTTGGAGTTGGAATGGACCTTTAAAGATTATCTAGTCCAACTTCCCTGCAATGAACAGGGACTAGATCAGGTTGCTCAGAGTCTGGTCCAGCCTGATCTTGAAAGTCTCCAAGGATGGGGCATCCACCACATCTCTGGGCAACCTGTTCTAGTGCCTCACACCACCTTCACTGTAAAAAAACCTTCTTAATCTATCTTAAATCTCCCCTCTTATTGTTTGAAGCCATTTCCCCTTGTCGAACATCATAGACCCTCCTAAAAGAATATGTCCCTTCTTTGCTGTAGTTTCTCTTAAGATACTGTAAGGCTGCTATCAGATCAACACAGAGTCCTCTTATTCAGGCAGTGAATAGCCCCAGCTCTTTCAGTCTGTCCTCACAGGAGAGCTGTTCCATCCCTTGCAACATTTTTGTGTCCCTCCTCTGGACTTGCTCCAACAGATCCATGTCTCTCCCACACTGAGGACTCCACATTTGGACACAGTACTCCAGGTGAGGCCTCACCAGTGCAGAGCAGAGGGGCAGGATCACCTCCCTAATCCTGCTGGCCACACTTTTGATGCAGCCCAGGATATGGTTAGCTTTCTAGGCCATGAAAGCACATCACTGGCACATGTCCAGCTCACCATCCACCGGCACCCCTAAGTCCTTTTTATCAGGGCTGTGCACAATTTTTTCATCCCCCAGCTTTGTACTAGTAGTAGAGATTGCCTTGACCGAGGTGCAAGACCTTGCACTTCGATTTACTGAACCTTGTGAGGTTCTCCTGGGCCAACTACTCAGGCCCTTCTAGGTCCCTGTTTATTAATGTCTTCAACTTTATCACTTTCAAGGTTTAATAACACCAAGAATTTCTCAAGAAGAACAAATACTGCAAGGACCATTCGAAAGACACTCAGATGAATAAACCACGAACCTCAGGACTGAGCTTAAGTCTGAAGCATGAAATAACCTTTCAGTCTCTCTGATGATTATTTTTTTTCTGATTCATTCATCAACAGGACATCTTCAATACTTCAGAACCACAGAGATTTCATAGACAACTGTAGGGACATGCAGCAAGCTGCTTGAATAACTGTTTTATCTTTGCCTTATGTGACATTTTGCTAAATGAAGATACAAATACATTCCACCTTCTGAACTTCTGCCTATATAAATTCTGTTCCCTATACAGCAAAGACATACTGACATACTGGAAAGAAAATGGAAAGAAAATACTCAGAATTTCTATAAGGCTTGTCATTCAGGGAAAGTTATTAGCCCATGAGAATGTAAGCATAACAGTAAATGGATTATAATTTCTTTTCCTTTCTTTTTATTTAGCAGTATTACAGTTTTTGAATGCCAATTTATTGGTTACTAGCTCTTAAGAAACTTTTAGCATCCACACACTAGACTAAGATGAGCAAGTCATAAAATTCTACATGAGAAGGTGTGAAAAGGAGGTAAAAAAATGGGAAAGACTAGCCTGATTATGCTGAGTTCCAGAATGCGTAGATAAAAATGTTAAATTTTCTGATGCCCTAGTCCCTTACATCCGTAAGTAGATTTTGACTAGGGTCCAACTATATTAACCTCTTCATGATTTCATCACTGAAAGATGGTAGAAAACTATACTGGTATTCTTGAGTTCTTTCTATAAACTCAGTTTTGTGGCAATGAGTGTTTTGCTAGAGAAAATGCTGACCTGCTTTCAGTACTGCAAACAAAGCCTGGCAAACTGCATTAAGAAAAAGGATGATGTCATATGGCTTGGCAGCCTGATAGGTGGCAATGATACAGCTGGACTGGTTTTTCATGTGCATCAGCAATTGTCATGAAAATAGTATAATGAAGATGTGTTCTTACTAAAGTGAGGTTGGTTCCTTTAAAATTTCACGAGAAGGACTAACACAGCAAAATGTGGTTATATTCAACTGCTATAGGTCTTTCCCTTAATCAATAGACACATCAGTTATACATACAATGCATCTAATTACATGAATGTCACATGAATTACGCATTTAATATGTAACTTGTACAGTCAGAAAGTATAAAGGCTATGAAAGATTGGACTTCATTGCAAAACTGAAAGGGCTAAGTTATGCCTTTGGAGAAACAGTAGACAAGTGCCACACCAGACAGACTGTGTAATCAGAGCAAGCGTTGCCACTCTTGTCATGGATCAATAAGTCAGCGTCCTTTAGGCAATCAATTCCCTTTTCCTCTTTATTGCAGGAAAAGTAAATATTTTTATCTGAACTCATGTTGGTCTTAGATGAGAGAGAACATTTCAGTTTGGTTGTTCAGTTATTTCTATTAACTTACTGTACCCGTGGAAAAAGTCGCTGGGATTCTGGAATTCACATGTAAGCTTCAGGCCGATCTTACAGATAAAAATTCACCTTCATCTACAGGAGACTTATTTCTGACTACTTTGATCTTTAATTTTCTGTTTAAGAGTTTAAGCTAGCTGAAGTGTGGACACTGCTCCAAGGACTTATCACTTACAACATAAAATTAGTAAGCGATATCTTCGAACAACAGTGGAATCCCAGTAGTCTGGAAACGATGGTGTGAAATTTATAAACACTCCTGGTTGGCAATAGGTTGGGTAACACTGCAGACAAATGCACAAATATCTGCATCTCAATACAAAGTATGCAGGTATGTGACATGCAGGTAACTACAGCCTCCAGATACCCCTTCAAATTTTCTGTTTCTGAATTCTTTTCCATGCCATAAAAATACATATATGAGATCAAAGAGCATCCAAATCCTTTCCAAAAAATACTCTGAAGTCATTTACTGAAAAACAAAACTGACAAAAAACCCTTTAAAATAAATAAAACTCAACATTTACGAAGTTGTTAACTAGTTTAGCAATGTAAAGCACAAAATAAGCTGTTACCTGTTCCCAACACTGTGGTAAAAGCTCAGCTTCTACACGCGTTGGTCCAACATGTCGGGCAAACGCCACGCAACCCGTCAGTATCATCTGTCTGAAAACATAAATATAAAACTTAATTTGCTTATGAAATAAAGTTCTATAACATATGCTGCCTTAACTCTCTCTGTTTGGTAAAACAGATACCATCAGGCAATCATTTAGAGTCAAAATCTTACACCATACACTCTGACTCAATCTCAAATTGAATGCTGATGCACTGTTCCCTACTTAATACATCTTTTCCAGAAAACAGAAAGATCCAAAACTCCATGAACCAGAGCCTGAGGCTCCCTAATCTGGGAGTCTCTGAGCACTTATTTCCTAAAATCTGGGATAGACTAAATCTCTGATTTAAATCTTATTTTTGAATACTATGATTTGCTATGCAATAAACAGATTGCAGTTGCTTAATGCTCCCTACTGTTTCTATTTAGAAACATCTTTAAGAGTTAATAACTTTCAATTCAAAGTAACAACTTTTTTATGAAATGGTTCTGCAACATCCTAACGTGCAAGTTATTGTCATCTCTTCCAGCATACTGGGCTCCTGTCAGAAATCTTCTAAAGGAGAAGTTAAAAGGAATATAATTAATCAGTAATATCTATGATCACCTGAGTAGTTTTATTTATACTCTTGCTTTTCTTTTTAATTCATAAAAGAAAACTTTCATCAATTTGCAGGAAATCAGAGGTATGTAGACATATGTTCCAACAAGTATTTAGGAGATAAAAACATACTGACTCCAATTTATGTTTTATTTACTACTAAAATCCAAAAACCTGAAAATATAAATTGACCCTACGACCCAGCCGATGAATGCAGCTGAGTAAGAAGTACATGGGGTCAGAAATCTCTCATTATTTTTCCTATTATCTTACCTACATTTAAGCTGCTTGAAGAACCGCCTTCCTCACAGGTAGCTATGCAGAAAATGAGGTTCTATTTATACTGCAGATTACTGTAATATTACACTAAAAAGTAGATGTATATGGAAAGATTCAAGATTCAATTTGTTGCAAAGTACATAAGGAAGTTTGAAGGGATGGGGCAAAATGAGATCAAACTACAGGCATCTGCAAAACTGTACTTTGTGCTATTTAACTTCCATTTAATGAGCGTTTATTTTGCAGGGATTTTTGAGTTTGTTAATTTTCCTGTTAATAAAATTGGAATCATTTCAACTTTGCATGCAATTTACCAGTTCTATCTAGTTTTAGTACTTACATCAGAACTTAGATAAATAGTTCTAAATAATAATGTGTGGACTAGAGACACTCATTTTATCATGTTTACAGTAAGATCAGAATACCACTGAGAATTCATTCATTATTACCTCGTGGAAACTAAGTTATAATTAATTTGTTATCATTTCTGTGTCATGTTCTAACTCCTAAATATTACTGCAGCTAATAGTATGCCCTTAAGGTTGAAAGACAGAGATTCTGCTGATTATCTCTTAACCAGTAATATAATATGTTCCATCAAAAAGAGATATGTTCACTTCCTGAGTATTTTAAAGAAGAAATAGTCTACTTAAAAGATTTTTTTCCAGCATTCTTTAAGCCAAACAGAACAATTATTATTATTTTTCCTCTCTCTACCACATTTAGAGAACTAAACCTTCAATCAAGGTAAAAAAAGGTTCAGGGAAAACCAAATAAATGATTAGATAAGGCTCAAGATATCAAAAGCTTATTTGTGATAGCAATATGGAGACAAAAGCCTGTAGCAATTGCAAATTCTATGGCAAATAAAAGAGATACTCAAGAGCCTACATTTGGTTCTTGATCTACATGCTGCACCTAATCCCATAACTAGGCAACAGAATATACTTTCATACTGTATTAATAGCACATAGGAGGATGCAAAAATCATCTGAAATCTAATGCATTAGAAAATGGGAAAATACACTATTTTTTTACACTAAGCCTTCTAAAAAACGTTTAATGAAATCTCAAAATTAGGCCTTTTTTTTTTTGCCTTGCTCATTAAGTTGGGAACTTTCAGATATTACAAAAGTATTCAAAAACAATGTTTTGAATATTTTACTGTAACCATCCTAGAAGCATATGACAACAACTAGTAGACTAGAACTTCAAGGGAAGGAAAGGGAGTAAAGTTCTCAATGCTTGGTCACTGAAACAAAGTTTGTTAATACCTAGCTAATGCAAAAATTGCAGCCCAGAATGGAGGAACATCCTTCTAGTTACTGTCGTGGTTCCTTTCATTAGTAAGATGCTGAGAAGGCTCTCCTCCAATAGCTCTCTTCAGACCATGCATTTACAATCCACTAAACAGGAACATAAATCAAGTCTGTACTACTCAGTAGAGCACTACTTTGCTTCATCAGTACAGAAAGCAAAGCAAAATCAAGAATGAGACTAGAGGAAAATTGCAGGAGTTAGAGCAGAACACGGTTTCATAACTCTTAACTCTTTCTAGAGGTTTTGTTAAGTGGTTGTATGCACTGGTAAGTAATTCAATTTTTTCTTAATAATACACAGTTCAGAATCTTTAGTCACTCCTATATTAAAAGCTTGCTTAGTAAAGTTTTCCATAAGAAGTTATCAAGTTATGTGCATTTTGTATGATGGTATCGTATAGCCTACAACATGCTAGTCACACTAAGCATAATGTACTGACTTCATTAAGAGTGCTATTTCTATATGTATTACCTGCAAATCTTCTCATAAGGTCACATAACAAACTGTGTTTTAATTTTCTTATAGAAGACTTTAACATTAATTTGCTTTCTTCATGGGTTCCTAGCTTCCAAAAAGAAGTAAAACTAAGATATATTTATTCCTTTTCAGAAGAGAATTCTATACGCATGTAGAAAATCCAAACGGCATATCAATGAGCAAAGCCCTCAGGTTAAAAGTAGGCCTGTTAAATATAATAAACTTATGAAACTATGGCAAAATGCTACACTTGCAAGCACCAAAATGTCTGTCACAGAGACAAGAACAAGCTTTCCACGTAACTGTTAACATATTTTACAAACCAAGTATTTATAATAAGTAGAAGTTTTATTTTGATGTGTTGATTATTATAAACGTGATGCCACATTCCAGTTTCTTGTACTTAAAACTAAAACAGTCAACTTGATATCAACTGCTACTTTACTGTAGAACGTAGGCCTGGACAGTGTGGCAAAAGGTGACTGAGTAATGTAAGAATTGATTAACATAATTATTCTTGTGATAAAATGTGAATATCTTTGTTCATTTCATAGTGCACAAGACTGCTAAAACATTACCTAAAGTTATTTAGATAAAAAGCAGGAATTAATAATACACTTTCACATAAATACACTACTTAAATATATTTATATTAAAAAAGACTGAAATGAGTTCTGAAAAAGCCTTCTTTAAGTTTTATTCAAAACGTATTTTATTTGATGGAATCTTACCTGTTCTTCAGTCAGGTGCTGTGGCTACATTTAAACAAACCACAATTTATGTGGATGTAAGATATGTTATACACATTTGGCATGTTCTGTCATAATCCCCGGAATGTGTGACAGAACATTCTTCCCAAATTTCTAATGCAATTAAGTTATGCCTAGATATAAATCTCTACTTCACAAAAACGAACGAACAACTTAGAAGAAGAAAAAGCAAATTGGATTTGCCTCTTAGCTGCTGGACATAACACACCCATAAGAAGTTAAACAGGCAAATCAAAAATCAACTTGATAAGCCACAGTCTTGTGACAAACGAACTACAAGAGATTACAAGTGAGATGGAACTTCCCTCTCAATCACAAAATAATTTTAGCTTCATAGTCTGCATGGGACATTCAAAACATTTCAGATAACAGCAAAATGTTCAGAAGCAGATTTCTAATGAATCTGAAGAAGAACAAAGGCTGCTTCTTGATGCTACTTCAATCTGCATGGTACCACTACAAGCTGTTTTTATTAATGCCTGTTTTACCATGAAAAAAGTTTAGAAAAAGATCAGAATACTGGAGTTCCAGAGAATCTTCAAAAGAAACACTCTCCATTTATTTCATTCAAGCCAGTTTTGTCTGAAGACAGAATAGAGCAAGAGTAAATACAGATGCTTCATCAAACATCTTGTAACAAAAACAATTGTTTGAAGAGCTGTACATTGCCAGACATGAAAAACGTTTTTGCAAATAGTAAAGATGACATGCCAGCCAGCATACTGTCTTTCAACCTTAAGGATAATCTTGCCAACACTGGCATAAAAATCAAACTTCCTCTTTAAAAATGAAAAGCAACTACATTTATAAGACACAAAAGACAGTATTCTTTGTTTCAAAGTCTTAAAGTACAAAAAAGCTCCCAACACTTGTGAAAATTAAATAATTGCTTCAGTCTACTGAACTTTTATTGCTACCATAGTACTGAACTACTAAATAGAAAGACCACTATTTTTTCAAACTATTTTCCCACACTACACATGGTAGTTAACTTACAACAATACAGATAGGTTAGATACACTAAGACAGTGATTTGATCCCTGTTGTAACTACTATTACTAAGAATTATGATTTTAAAACATATTTTAGCAGGGAACATTCCAGATCATCTTTAAGCAAAAGAAACGTTAAACTGCAGCTTACCGCGTTCCTGAATTTCAGTAACTAGAAAGCACAGGTTATGAAAATGCAAAGTCCCAAAGTCCCATGAGATGCAGATTTGTCAACATTGAAACAGTGAAGAGAAACCTGGTTAAAATCATCCAATAACACCCAGTTTCAATTAGTTCTGTTTTTTTGATAAAGAAAAAAAAATGTTCCTTCTTGTCCCGCAATACACAAACGCAAACACACCTTTGCTCATCATCTGGTCGTTTGATCAAATTGAACAGTATGTGCAGAAGCTGATCTCTTTCTTTGGGTTCAGGATGAAGGCAGGCTGTACACAGTATGAGTGGGATCAGTTCCTAAAAAGTTGCAGGTAGGGGAAAACCAAACAAAGTAAACATGCTTTGGGCATACATATTCATTAATGGCAAAAGAAACTAAGATTAATCTAGCCACATAACATCAAAACAGTTAGAGAAGATGTTCTGGAGTCTTGAACTCTTAATAAACATGGTCTGTGAAAGTTAATTTTATTTTCCTGATAGGAAAGATTTACATATAATCAAAAATTCTGCAAAAAAAAAATTACAATTAACATACGTAGGTCGCTTTTAACCAGAGTTAGAAGGTTATGGTTTACATTTCTCCATTACCTAATGAACTGAAGAAAGCTCAACAGACATCTACAGATCAAAGCTAGTGTGGAGTTAAAGGTAAAATCACCAGTTAAGCATGTGCACAGTTCTGTGCATGAATAAGCACTGAGGAACATACACTAGTAAAGATTATTGCAGACAAATGTCCCCTATTTTGTGGTGACTGGGAAGTATATAATTAAAGATGTTTCCCTTGTTTGTTCGTTTTTCTTTGTTGTTGTTGTTTTTCCCGATACAGAGGTAAGATCTGAGGCTGATATTTTTTCAAATCAACTCAATTTTCTTACTGAACAAATTACCAATCAAACACAAGTGAAATACTAATTAAAAAAAATTGTTCACAGTAGCAAATACCTTTTTCTGTATATGCCTTCAAACCAAACTACTATTAATTCCCAGAAGAAACAAATGTTAGTAAAACACGGACTGGATGTCCCAATCATGGACTACCATGGCCACAGATTTCAAGAGGATTTTACTGTCTTATGGACAGAAACACCGCAATGGGAACTCTTGTGGAGAAGATCAAGAAAAAACAAGATGTCTGCAGAGAAAAAAGGCAAGGACCCAGAAGACTTCCCCAGTGCACACTCTGAGCTACATTCAACAGACAAGCTTTCTGCAAATTAATAAGCAGTGATAAGCAAGGAGGTGACACTGCTAAGCACTTTTTAAATCACCAGGAAAAGCTACACAAAGCCTAGAAAAATACATAGTACCTGTAAAAGGTTTACCAAATTCTGCTTGCTTACATTCGAAGAGACCTATTCTTGATGCTCTCTAGAAGTAAGCCTATTAAACAAGCTCAACTTTGATTTTCCTAAATACCCAGCGCCACATTTACTATAAACAGAACAATATTCTGTTTTCAAGTATTGCATAAGATCCTAGTTTTTTTGCCCCCACTGAAAATGGTCAAGACATATCATAAAGTGTATTTCAACACTCTAGGAGATATTTCTGCAACATTTAATGCAACAGTGGTGTGGATTAGGGAATTTACAACAAGACAGAGGAGTGCATGTAGAAATATCACATTGACAACTTGAAAAATCTAGAAATAAAGGAGAAATGGAAAATATATCTGAGCAATTTAGTCATTTCTTTTTCCCAGTATTGTACCATGAGCTAGTTTTTGGTTTTGTTTTTAGGAGTTTAGAACAGTGTAAAATAACGTGACTTGAAAACTTGTATTTAATACTAAATATTGCAAACGTTAGTGCAAAAAGATCTAAACAGCTTTCTTTGAGTAAAAGCTCCCTGCCCTCTAGAATTTGAATGTTAGGTTTTATTCTTTCCATACTTATCACTTGGTATTTGCTCCTGCTTAAAGTTCTGAGAAGGCAGGAAGTTTAACCTATTTATATTTTTGTTTCGTACTTCACAGAAGCATTTTTTCACTTGCAAACACTGTTTTAACTCAGGAAGACTCTAAAAAATTACCAAAAAATGCCACTCTGAATACCAGTACTTATAGATTAAGATGAGATCTTTTTTTTAAAGATGAACGCAGATTGCACTTTCTATATACACAACATCATTTCTAATTTCACCATATTGATTATAGCACTTGGAAAACATTTACACCAAAAAATAACTATATTACTCAGCTGACATATCATTTTTTGCAACCTAAGTTCATATCATACTAACAGACTTTCAAGTATTCCTAAATATTTTTATAAAGATTTTTTAAAATATTTGAAATAGGATGCATATTGCCATGGTGCTTTTGATTCATCTGCTGAAACCACTGCCCTGACTCCACTTTTCTAGCATGTTTGAGTACCTACTCAAAAATCTCAACTACTCATTCAGAATTTCCAATACATTTCATGATTATTATTATTTTTTGGAAAAGCTTCTTTTGAAATTAAAGGAAGTTAATAAAGTTGTTGCATTCTCCTCTCTGTTGAATCTGTACGAAGGGAAAATGTTCCTGAATATTAACCTAGATGAAGACTGATGAGTTACCTAATATCATTGACATAGGGGCAGATACAAGGCTGATTCTTTACCTTGCAGAAAGCTGGTTATTATAGCTGATGGAATTAGCTGTATTTTCTTGTCCATTGGTCATTCTTTCATGCATACTATGGGAGAAGAGAGCGTTCTCTGCATCGCTGCATCAGTGCTGCTACAGTTCCTTCTATTAAGGTGAGCGGAGAAAGAGTGAGAAGACTTGAACAGTGCTTTGTGTTTCCTATATACTTCATGGATGGGAAGATAAAACTGGACAGGAGAGGGACTCACTCTAGGTCAAGAACAAAACTGTTCTCACAGATGGACAAGATAGGCCAAGTGAGATCTTTTGAAGGCCTTACAGAAGGGACAGACAGATTCATGTCACGATATTCAGGATGATTTAGAATACAGTTGTATAAAACCAACTTACTGGCAGGTTCAAGCTCATTCCTTTCTGCTGCTAATGGCCATTCCTTGGATGTATACTTTTTTGATAAATCCCCTATTTTTCACTCCCCAAAACAGTGGAAGAACACTGTAGAAAACTGCATATTTTCTAATAACACAAAAATAGAATTAGCAATTGTCTAATCTACGAGAGGATTTCCAATGCTGTTTGAAGCATTCTGCCTTCCCTGGGAAGGAGAAGCAGTTGTGCTCATAGTTATACGTTACAATACGTTATACGTTAAAATCCCTTCTCCATTTGAGACCACTACTAAAAGTCCAGTTCATTACCAAAGTCACCATTCCCTTTTGCCTATGATTTATGTCAATCCCAGCATTTGTGACTTAACAAAAAAGCCTGGAAATAAAATACAACATGCTAGAGGTCTCACTTCCACTACTGAAAACTGAAGTTTGCACTTGATACAGTTTGTATCTGTGAGATATGCAATCACAGAAGGGAGAGGAACCAAGTTATCTTGTTTTTTACTGGGGAATGAGCCACACAGAAGGACATTTAGAAAAGTCTCCTGCTCTCACTGTTGATGTTTTTTTGTTGAAATGCCTGCAGGCAAAATTATCATCTCAATGAATAAATGTAATTAGCATTAAACATCAAGATTGGTTACTTTCACAGCTATGAGAAAGCTCCAGGGAGACCTCACCAAGGTTTTCCAGTACCTAAAAACTACCTACAGGAAAACCAGAGGAGGACTTTATCAAAGTGTAGCAACAGGACAATGGGAAATTGCCTTAAACTAACAGCAGGGAGATTTACGTTTGGTTCTTTTTTTTTCCTTTTTGGAAGAAATACTTTATTCAGAGGGGAGTGCTGTCCAGAGAATCTGTGGATGCTGTGTCCCTAAAGTCACTCAAGGCCAAGTTGGATGGGTCTCTGAGCAGCCTGATTCAGTGGGTGGCAATCCTGCCCACAGCAGAGGGTGCTTGAATTGAATGGACTTTATGGTCTCTTCCAACCTAACCCAAACAACAATTCTATGAATATGTTCTTAATCTCCATTAGTCAATGTTTAAATTGTGAACCAGTGATACATTAAATCCTTTCTGTAACATAAAAGCTTGATCCACAGTGTGCCCTTGTGGCCAAGAAGGTTGACGGCATTAAGAAGAATGTGGCCAGCAGGTTGAGGGAGGCGATCCTCCCCCTCTACTCTGCCCTGGTGAGGCCACCTCCAGCATACCATGTCCAGTTTTGGACTCCTCAGCTCAAGAAAGATAGAGAATTACTAGACAAGAGAGTCCAGCAGAGGGCCACAGAGATTATGAGGGCCCTGGAGTATTTCCCTTATGGGGAGTGTCTGGGATACCTGGGACACTATTCCAGGATTGAAACTAAGACTTCCATGGATCTCCGAAGGATGCTTTTACATAAGAATCAATGCAGATATAAACATATTAAAAAAAAAAAACACCCACAAATGTGCTTCTTTGTTTATATCTGCTTTTTTAAAAGGTTGCATACTGTAAAAAAAGTAGTAGCAACTGTCAATTCAAGTCAGAACATTAAATACAACTGCTTGAATCCATTAATTATGTATATTTCATTCAAGGACATAGTGCTGACAGACTAGAGATGAAGAGGATACTTGGCAATCTTCAGCTATTTAATTCTAAGAAGACTACCTCACCAATTCATATCCTGAGAAGGGAACTAAAGAGGCAAAGTGACACTGCCTCTTTCATTTGGAGGGAAGAAAGTGAAAAACAAAATACATATATGGGAAAGAACCAGCAAACAGGCTCAGGCCAACAGAAGAAACAATGTATAAAAGGACCATCTAAGAGCCTACCTCAGCCTATGCTGTACTAAGTATTAGAAAAATTAATTGCTCATTAAATTTTTCTCTTTTATTACATTTCTTTATCCCAACCCTGTTATAATTCTCCCCTAAAATAGAAAGTCTTTTGAAAGCGAATGATGGCTGACAGTTTCCATGCCTGGGAATTCAAACTTCTATACATTCATCAATACACAATCAGAACAGTCATTACATCTACTTGGTGCAGTTCCCACAAACACTGTACTGCTTTTCTGTGTCTGTATTTTATGACTTCAGATGATAAGACTGTTAAAAATCAGCACAATGATGTTTTAAGAGACAAATATCTATAAAACCTTTCAAGAGAATAAAGGTACCTCAGTAATGTCTGCATACAATTACTATATGCTAATGAAAACAACTTGAGATCCACAGCATTACTTTCTTCTTGTAATGAAAAGCACTCAAAGTTTGCAGATTCAGCATTACTTTTCCCTTCACCTTTGCAAACAGCACAACTATGTTCTTAGTACATTCAACTCTACACAAATAGAAATTTCCCAATACAAAAAAAACAAAAAGAGTGGAGGACATTCAGTAAGCTATTACTGTTATCAACTTGCTAAGTTTGCATTATACAAATGAAAGCTTACAAGTTAGACAAACTAACCTTGAGATAAGTGAATCGAAGGGTAAGAAAAGTCATGGAAGAATGTTCCTTGAGAACGAGATCCCAATACTAAACCTAAAACTTTACCATGGCCTGAATTCTGCTCAAAGGCAACATACTGCAGAACACAGAAGTTGAACATACAAGCAAGGTACTTCCCATTATGTGAGAGAAAGACATTGATTCTTACATCTCATTCAGGCTGACAGATCAATTAAGAACTGATCGTTATTTGTGGATGTGAACTGCAAATAATAATTATTTACTGTAAAAAAAATTAACTTCAAAAAAATTAAATAACAGCTTTTTCCTAAAATTTAGACAAAGGAATCTTTTTAAGTTACAGCTCCAGACAAACAAGCAAGGTAATCATTTGATTTTAAATGTTCTTTTAAGTGGCAAACGTATTTCAGGAGTGAGATTCTAATACAGATGAAATTTTATTAACTCAAGCTGCTCATCTGCAAGAAGCATTATTACAGTCTACACACCCAGAGGTCTTTTTTGAAGAAGAGGGTTTTTTTTTTCCATTCCATTAACATTTGGCTTGCAATATATCCATTACAGGTGATTGCACATACAGATTTAAACACACACACATATTTTCCAGCAGTTACGATAAACTGGGATTTGGATTTTAGGGGACAAATTTAAAACTAAGCTTTATGTTGGTGCCTGGAATTTTCATTGCCTTCATTATGTCTTATTGATTTTACCTAGTTGAACTGGTCTTTCAGAAACAACTAAAATCATTTCCATAGCCACCCTATTTAACACTACGTTTTTACTGCTTTCTGATCTACCATCTACCTAAACCACCAACATCAAATAACAACCAGAGCAGTACCAATACAAAGAATAAGTCATCTCAGAAATGGGCCAGCCATTCTGACACTAAGTAGTTGCTCAGATGTCAACTATCATATTTACTGGACCACTTCTTCCCAAGTCAGGAAGGTTGCCACTGACTTCTAAGAGGGTGAAAACAATTGGTAAAATGGTCTCTAAATCTCTGGTTAGGGACAAGACCTATTAAGAGATCATCAGCCTCCACTAAACAGTTTCTTCAAAATGGAAATACACAACACAGCATATTTAGCTTCAGATTTTGTAGTCATTTATGATGTGATGAATACTTAAGGAACAAAGATGAGGGGAGACCTCAGAAATTCATCACAAAACTATGCATTCAACACACCAACAGTGTAAGATCTTAAATATTACCACTATATATTTTTAGCACAGCCTGGTGATCACTTATGAAGTATACTGCTCAAATTGAGGATTTTTAGTACTTTTAAAAAACAATTATCAATAAAATTCTGCTAAGGATATTTAACAATACTGCTTAGATAAGATCCTAAACAGTACCTTGTTGAAGAGAGCCTAGTTCTTAGTCTTTTCATAATGCTCATGTTCAAAAATACTAACAGATGGTCTACCCAAAAAGTCCTTCAAATTCTGTAGCTATGCCTAAAGGAACATTACTATAGTTATACTGATGAGCAGTAACTAATCATAACTCTTTGTGAAGAAAATTTCAATTCTCAGAACATTAAGCATCCCATGCAGTCCAGTTACAAAATCCTCAATTATGAGATCTTCAAGCAAATTGAAACAGATGATCCATTTAAGGGAAAAATATATGTAATCAAACACATTTCAACTGTAACTAAAAGACCATGGAAATATTAAGCGTACTGCACAGATTATGCTACAAGCTGTAATAAGCCAAAATACCACATCCTGCCAAGCAGAGGGAAGGAAAGGAGTAATTAAGAAATCAGAAATTAAGTACTGATCCTAGAACGTTCAGAGAATGATTTCTGAAAGACTACTAACAAAACCTTTACCGTGAAAAGTAAACAAAAGTCCTGTTGCACGCACCCCCTACAAAACCCTGTCATACAGTTTATATTCCATGACACCTTCAAATACAGTACACATCTGTAATCAAAGTGTGGCGCAGGTCAAATCGACCATATCAACCACTAACGATTCTTTGTATGTTGCTAAAACTTACATTGTAGGATCAGTACAAATTTCTAAAGGAGTTTTAAAAGCCTTAAAACAAATTTATGCAATATGCCCCACTAAATGTACTGTACTGTAGGTCCCCTCAACAAGGGCTGAAATTTATTGAACAAAATGGTCATTATGGTTTTCTCCTTTGCTGTAATTGCAACCTTAAAATAGAGATCTCTCAAACTTTGAATCAGTGCTGACTCCTGGAATGGTAAGGGCAGTTGATGTTGATGTTTTTAGTTTGCTTTGTGGCACTGCAGCTTATTGCAGGTGCTGTGCTTGGAGGCTGCACTGCGCTGGAGATCGTCCTGTTCCCCTAAGCAGCTCTGGATAATACTGCATCAGTCCACTTAACAATAAAATAACTCATTTGGTGTTCAAGTTCACTTTTAAATGTACTATGGGACTTCTCACAGCAATCAAGCAAACGTATATGCTAAATGGGGTGAGAATGATTAAAGATGCCTCTGTTTTTCTAACTGTTTAGACAAGTAAGTACTTTTCTTGACAGTAGACTTAAAGCCACATGGTTTTCTTGTAAGAGACGTGTTTGGTGTTTTTTGTCGTCGTTCAGACAGAGAAAAAGAACATTAGTTCTACTTGTGGAGCCTAAACAAACAATACTATAAGTTTAAACACAGAAAAAATTGTATCCAGTTTTCAAATTCAATCCTGAAGTATCATCCTTTCAAATAAAATAAAATAAAAGCAAACAATCTACTTTATTTTTTTGTTTTATTTTCTCCGCAGCCAGTGAAGCATCTAAACGCCTTTAAGAACATCTTTGGCACCTCTCATGAATGTGGCAATGCATAGATTAAATGTTAAATGTTAAATCTGCGAGCTTTTAAGTGTATCTGAATTAATGGATATCAAAACAAAAACCAAAAAAAACTGTTTGCAAAATGATAGCTGGAAGTTACTCCAGCAGATACCTGGAATTCAATCCATAGAATCACAGAACCATAGGAGTTGGAAGGGACCTCCAGAGATGAAGCCCAACTCCCTGCCAAAGCAGGTTACCTACACCAGGTCACACAGGAAAGCGTCCAGGCAGAGCTTGAGTATCTACAGGGAAGGAGACAATCTCCCCTGGGAAGTGTGTCAGGCGTGTGTCAGGCGTGTGTCAGGCGTGTGTCAGGCGTGTGTCAGGCGTGTGTCAGGCGTGTGTCAGGCGTGTGTCAGGCGTGTGTCAGGCGTGTGTCAGGCGTGTGTCAGGCGTGTGTCAGGCGTGTGTCAGGCGTGTGTCAGGCGTGTGTCAGGCGTGTGTCAGGCGTGTGTCAGGCGTGTGTCAGGCGTGTGTCAGGCGTGTGTCAGGCGTGTGTCAGGCGTGTGTCAGGCGTGTGTCAGGCGTGTGTCAGGCGTGTGTCAGGCGTGTGTCAGGCGTGTGTCAGGCGTGTGTCAGGCGTGTGTCAGGCGTGTGTCAGGCGTGTGTCAGGCGTGTGTCAGGCGTGTGTCAGGCGTGTGTCAGGCTGCCCAGAGGGGTTGTGGAATCTTTTTCTCTGGAGATGTTCAACACTCACCTGGACACCTACCTTTGCAACCTGGTGTAGGGAACCTGCTTTGGCAGGGGGCTGGACTGGATGATCCGATGATCTCTAGAGGTCCCTTCCAACCCCTACAATTCTGTGATTCTGTGAAAACATGCTATTTTTGTCGCCTTCTTTGCGATTAAGTATAGGGCAGCTGAACTTTGCAATACTTACAGCAAAGTATAACCAGCATTCTTTTTCCCCAGTCCTCATTCACCACCTTCTTTCTACGTTACACAGGGTGAAGAACTATATGGAACACCTACTTCATTTAGAATCGAAAGAAGCATCACATTTTCTTTGTTTTATTTAATTTCCTTATGAATTTAAAGAAAATGTATGAATAAGATTGGGTATTTTCTTATGAAGAGGTGTTTTTGATGAACATTGTCTTGGCTGATACACGGATCTTCAAGAAGAAGACTAAATTTTTTTCAAAGTACATTGGGATGCAAAATAATATTCTGAGCAAATGAAGTCAATTTAGTTTTTGATCTTATATCCTCTGTTCTTTGTCACATACATCAACCAGAACCTTCTCTAACAAAAATACTTGTACTACCACAAACAGATGGACCTACAGTAAGAGTTAGTCTTGCTGAATGCTAATGGGTGCCTTAAGCAAAAGAAGAAATACTAGGATAGCTTGCAGGTTTACTGAACTCACCTGACAGAGGTGTAAAACCATTCTCTAGAAGTAGAGATGCATGCACAAAAGTAAGAACATGACTGCAAGTAACATCCCTCAAAATGAAGAAAGCGTCCTGCTAAAAATAAAAAGCAAAATTCCCAGGTTGCTCACCTCTCTCTTTGCAAGCAGCACATTGGGAACAATATGGGGCAGGCAGCGTCCCAACATTAGCATGACACTTTTTTCACTGTCTGCAATTCGAGATACCTAGAAAATCAAGTATATTTACGTAGTTATAACAGAAGCACTAGAATAGAAAAACATTTGATGGGTTACACATAGTAACTTGTAAGTCTGGGTTTGGTAACTGATGGACTAACTTCAAAGCACGAATCCACATGTTTGAACTCAAAATTTCCCAGTGATTACGTAGCTAAAACTAGGCAACATATTTTAGCTAAAAATCCTTCTTTCTTAATTTTCACACCCATAAACTTATCTTTCCATTTACCTTAATAAGTCTTGAAACAAAACAATTGTTGGTTTAACAACTGCTATCATATAGAATAAAGGATCTTCTAGTTTATGCCAACTGGGAAGCGTACCTCTGATCCCAAACGACTGTCTGCTGACATCCGGCAGAAAGACAGTAGTGCTTGATGGAAAGCTGGTGACAGTTTCCTGAAATATCATCAGAAAGGGAGGGTGAGGGAAAACACAGATTAGAAAGGTAATGACTTCCATTCTGGTTCAGCCAGCTACATAAAAAAACATTCAACAGCATGTTTTCAGTGGAGCAGAATTGTTTTTAACTATCTTTCAATGTTGTGATTTTTAGCTTGTAACAAGAAAACAAGAGATATCCTAACTAGCAAGTTACTTTCACTTCCTAAAAATGAAATATTTTTCAAACTGCCTCACAGACAAAAATAGGACCAAAACTTAAAGAAAAGGAAGTTTTAGCAATACAAGAGGAAGCACACCCAGTTGCAAACTGAAGGAAAAAATACTGCAAGCAAACAGCAGTTTTTGCTCAATGCTATGAGTTCATACATTGGATAAAAATGTTTGAGTAGTCCATCATTTACAAGTTTCAGCCTTAAATCCAGACTGAAGTGCCACTCTAGAATTGAAATGTTGTATTCAGATGGATAGTGAAATCCCACCTTAATTCCCTGATGTGTTTCTCTAGAATTACCACGTCATGGTCATGCATAGTACCACCAAGCACAGTCCAGCTACTCAAAGCCTTAAGTATAAACATAGAACACAGATAAGAGTCCCAGGACTGTTTTGTCCAAGGAGGATAATTTTGGCAGAAAGGATCTCAGAAAACCATTACTGATTGTTACATAGAACAGGCAAAAACTGGTAGCAGCATCCTTTATCTCTGTATTTAGGTGCTAATTTAACTGCTTTATCCACTATGCTTCAAGATAGAAGGAGCATTTGTCTTCCAAGCAGAGTGCAATTCCTCTTTTTTATGTGGAAAATATATGTTTTTAACACTTCAACTCTTAAAAATGCTATTTTGAGAGCTTAAGTGAACAAAAGCCTACACGTGTGATTGTACATGTATGGACATAAGTATTGTCACTCAATGGGTTGAAAAGTTATGTTATGCACAGGAAACACATACAGATCTTCTCTAACCAATGAAAGAAAAACATCCAACACCAATGTTAATAATCTAATTTCTTACTTGAAGCTGTTTAATCTAAACCAGAAGGATTTAGATAAATATAGCAGAATAGTCTTCTGACTCAGCTTACATAATATTATAAAAATGTTTTAAATTTTAATGAAATCAGTTTAATTCAAATCAACTTCATTTTCTGGAAGAGTTCTCTTAAAAAAATAATAAAAGATCCAGATGGTAGTAAGTTTTAAAGGACTTGGTTTAATAATATGCTAGCCCTTACTGCATAAAAACATTACCAAATGCCACATTTGCAGATGCTACTCAAGCCTTCATTTACACTGGAACAAGTGTTGCAAAGCAGTACTGCAATATTAACAGAATCAAAGGCAACCTTTGTCTTGGCTGTTTATTTTTATTTTATCTCAGCACTCCACAGAATGTCAAATTCTCATCCACCTGAAACTTTAATTAAAACACTCACATTAGGGCAAAGTTCTGTCCTCATTTTGCAGTGAAAGAAAACAGAGTGCAACTACACGTCACCTGAATCTCCCTAGGGGTTAATTAACTGCAAGCTCTGGGCAACGTAGACTCCATGAACACTACTGCCTTCATTTACATTCTAGAAAGCTTCTTCTTGATGACATCTAATAAAGCTTCTCCTCACAGAAACTATGAAAAAGCCAGGCCTCTTGCACCAAGTCAGTATAAAGTCTTTTCAAGGACTAACAGATGCCAGTTACAAAGATGTTCAAATATAAGAAAGCGCAATGAAGACAAAACATTAGCACTGCCCTTTTCCCTATATAACCAGGAGAAAATAGTCAATTTACCAAAAAAAATTTAGGTCTCACTGCTACATACAGAAAACACCTTGTATTTGGTTCAAATTACCAAACACCTAAAATGAGTTGAATAAACATATGCGATGGAGTCTATTTAAACTTCCGCTAGTGCTTTCTCCTGCAATCTGTTACACAAGGCACTTTTCCAAGGATCCCCCAGGCCTTCATTTTTGGGCATGAATGCACACCTGCTCCTACTGCAGTCACACCACGCAGGCTCACTTGCGTTTTCCCATATTCTTTTCCCATCTGGTCAAGATTTATGCCAAGAATCCATCCTCTAGCTACTGTAGTAACAGTCTTGTCTTTGAGAACTGAGTCCTAGCTTTTAATGCAGCTTTTTAACACCTCTTGAATAAACTGTGGTATTGTTTTCTACAAATAACTGCCTTAGACTGAATGAAATACATATGTGGTACTTAAGTACCTTGAGATCTGTGGGAGAAGCAGCCCTGTTTAAGAAATAATATAATTCTTTCATGAAGTCATTCAGAGATATGAGTCTATAAAGCACTAATATTGCTTCCATTGATCCTTTACTGACACGTAAGATAGGAAATCTGGTACCAAAATAGCTACATATCACATACAGCATTTGCTGCAGAAATAAGTAATGTGTATCAGTGGATCTCTAAAGTTAATGGAGTCAGTATAGTCTGAAGGTTTTACTCAATGTAGATTTTTTCTAACAAAATGATGTAGCAGCCATAATTCATCGCATGTGGACTTTAAAGACCTGTGAGCCAGCAAAACAAATTAACTTTGCTATTCCAGAAACTTATCATATGTTCCTCTGGAATTCCTTCCTTATTCATAGATCTCATCATATTTTAATACCCATGCTTTACTATCTCCAAACCATCAATCTACCATTTGTCTTCTTAATTCCTCCCAGCACTCCCAATTACTCTGAACAAGAAAGAAGCTTGCAAGGCACAGATGAAAGCAAGCATACGAATTTAGCCATAAATGTATGACAAGCACAAATTCTGATTATTACTCTGCCTCAATGTTCATCTAGAATATGAAAAAAATATAAAAATTAAACAGATCCTGAAGGTTTAAATAGAACTACTGAAATTTTTTCAGTTAAGTCTCACCTGAGTTCTACTTTCTTACTAAGCATTAATTTCATCTGTTCTAATTGAACTAGTCAGAAGCAACACTCTAACCTACTGTACTTAGAAATTAAATATCTTTCCTGCTACTCTACTCTAAAAAAAAAAAAAAAAAAAAAAAAAAAAACCAACCACTTTCATCTCCCAGAATTAATGTGAGAATTTACAAGACACTTCGGATTTGCAGGCAAAGTTAATTACTAGCAAGGGTAACTGCTTTCTATTTATTTATTTATTTTTGAGGGAGGTGAGTAGGGGAGGTAATTTTCAGTTTCTACTCTTTTTTTTTTTTTTAATCTGTGCAGAATACCACACATTCATTTCAGCTTGGTATTATTTTCCTATGTGTGCTCTCAGTTGTACATACCTTACTATCTCAGTGGCCTACTTAACTCCTAATAGCACACAGTTGATTGCCTGTTAAAGTTACTTCCCCTCTTCACTGTAATGCTTAAAAAGCCTGCATACATTGGAGAGACCTTCCCAGCAACGCTCAAATGCACAGACTCATAGTTTTCAAGTAATAGTTTTCGATACATTCTTTTAATTAAAAGAATCATAGTCATCTAATGAAAACTAGCCTCAAATTCAAACCTCAAAAAGGAGAGAGAATATCAATGGATACCATTTTTGGTTAAAAAAAAAAAAATTCTAATTTTTTTAAGTACCCTAGGAAAATAACTACTAGACCTTCATCTCCAGATAGAAAAACTAACATTTTCTAACAACTCTTCAAGTGAAATAGAAGAGACTTCATTACAGAATTAAAATTTAACAGAGAACACAAATAACCTGTTTTCTCATTCATCATTTTGATTTTGGCTTTTTATTTTTGACACAAGGATTACAGCAAGCTTCAGAAACAAGTAGGAGGTGAAAAGAAGCCCTTACAGTTGATGCTAAAAATTCTCTTCCCTAAGAATCAGTAGGAACACTACCTGAAAGTATCATCAGTGTCCAATAAACGCATGCTGCACCTTTCATTTCTCTTCGTAACAAATGACTTACGCCTGTTGCAAGGCCGTGTTAGAAAAACATCTGTACACTTCTTAATTAAAACACTTCATTTCAAAATTGACTACTCACCTATTCGGTTTATCAAAGTGTACTGCAGTTTTAGTTGATGGAGCACAAGAGGACACTTTCTCTGTGTCTTTACAGGGCACAGAATTTAGTGTATCATCTTTAGAAGTCCTTGAATCATGTTCAGCTGATGAAGAAAGGCTTTTTTCCTCAGTGCTTCCATGTTTATTGTTGTTCTCAGAGCTCTTGATATCCAAGTACCGTCCATTGTCCTCTGAGACTGTGTGAGGCACTTGCTTTAAGGAAGGATGGGGAGCTACACCATAAACCGTAGACACAGCGAAGTTTTCATTCTTGAGGAAATCTATTTCACTGAAAAAGTTCAAACCAAGAATGAAATATTTTTGTTACTTACTTGAGAAGGTTGCTAGAATCACAAAACAAGTACAGAAATAAGGACAACGTACTGAACAGTTCTTTCTTCGACTCCAATATGTTCAAAGTTGCCTTTGAAAGAAATAATTTATATCACACAAGTTCTTCAGTCAACTGTTAGTAAGAAGGAAAAACACTGCATTCAGAACAAGCGATTCAATGCTATGAAGAGCTACTGTTATAATGTTTCTGGCTGAATTCTGAGTGCTGAAACACATTGTAGAGATACAAACACCCATAGCACCAAACTGAAAACACTACAGAAAGGATTAGTACATAGTATCCCACCTAGTTTTGAAATTGTAACTGTACAAGTCACTGAAAAATTATGTGCTTGCCCTAACATTCCATCTCCTAAGAGGAATGGTACCTTATAGCTTACAGAATCACGTTTTGACCAAACTTTTAAAGACTTCTTACTGTTGTTGTTCAAGATCTTGCAATTTCTACTAGCCTTGCTTTATAGAAAAAAGAACTGTATTGAAATAAGTCATTTAAACAACTTTAAACAGTGTTTGCATACTGTACACAGTACAGTACTGCAGAGCAAATTAGAGCTGACTGAAGAGAAGAACCTACACAAAACACATCAGAACTGATTCTGTTTTCAGTTAAGTAAAAAAAGTTGCATCGAGAGAACAAAGGTAATTACAAAGTTAAACACTGTCAGTAATCAAAAGGGAAATACTCAATTTCAAGTCTCATTTTTTTTTTCACCAATCAAATACCATATATTAAAAGGAAACACTGCACTGTTTCAAAGAATTGCTGGTAATTTCACAGGTAAAAACTGTTCTTGTTTTAATATATGTACTAGAAAAACATTGACAAGTTATTCCAACATTTATTAGCAGTTAAGCAGATGGATAAGTACATACCTCTCAAGTCTTTGGATTTGTTCCATCAAAGACCATTTCTCATTGTTTAACACACTAATTTGATCTTCTAATTTTTGCACTATTAAACATTGCTAAATACAAGATAGAGACAAAAGAGTTTAGTACAATGAAGTCAAGTAGTGATGCAAACAGCTGAAGTTTCTTATGTGCAGCCCCTTACTTCTATTGATTCTGGTGTTTCAAATACTGGAACAGTCCCAAGTATAGGGGTGGCAGCCTCCAACTCATCATCATCTACACCAACTGATACATCGACCATATCTCTCGTGGCAACATGATGGTTTCCAAAGTCACGATAGAGTTGTAAAAGGTCAGGCGGTTTTGGAATGTTCAATCCCACGTCATCCCACAATTCAAAATCCTTCAAAAGAATATAAGAAACCAAACCTCATTTAGCTTAGGTCAGCATTCATAGAACAGCAAAATAATCGTGTCAAAGTTGCACTGCAGTAATCAGGGCTCATTTCATAACCAAAGGCATTTTCATCCTAAAGACAGCTCTAAGCAGTGCATTAAAAAGAGATCCACCCAGAACAAACAGCTCATATATATATTTTTTTTCCCTAGGATGCAAATACTTTTGAGAATCAAATGTATCACTACTCAAATCCTAGAAGAAAACAACTAAACATGGTAAAAGACTTTCTACTGATAAGGCTATCATTTTGTTCCCATCTCATTCACAAATACAAGTATACTCTTCCAGAAGGTGACAGTCAAATAGCTCTGAAGACAAATGATAGAGTGTATATTTTCAGTAAAATCTGGACATAGTTGTATTAAATGTACCCTGATTAATACAATAATACAGCCTTCTATCTCAAACTGCTTCAACTTGACCTTGCTTTTCTCACTGTAACTATTCTACTATTACAAGATTATTTCACATTCATATACACCAACAAGTATGTACACTGTTATAGAGTTGTGATGCTCTCTCATTTACTGTGATAGTGACTAAACACTGCCACAGGTCGCCAGAGAAGTCATAGAGTCTCCTCCATGGAAGTCTTCAAAAACTGTCTGGACATGGAATTGAACACCCTGTTTTTGATGGTGTTGCTTGAGCAAGAGTTGGACCTGATGAACTGCAGAGTTGCCTTCCAGCCTCAAAAATTCCATAATTTTATGATATTAATCATTTGGAAACTGGCTTTCTAGATATATAAGCTGAATAGTGAAATATAATTTGAGATAGTTATCATCACCTTCTTTTGCTTCCACTACAGAAAGCAGACATTCTTAACTCCATCCTACAAATTTTGAGAACGTACCTTTCAAATGGCTGTGTTTTCAAACCACGGTTTTTATGTGAAAATGACAACATTTAACTTCTAGAATCCTCATCCTAACATCATTTATGCTCACTTGAGCCAATGAGAAGATCTGAATATGGAAAATTCACATGTAAAAAAATAATAATAATAACAACACAAGAAAACCTTACCTGATCATGGTTTTCATCTGAAAACGTTATTGATGTAAGCTTGTAACTATTCTTCAATAAAAATTCATTAACTAGGAAGTTTAGAGCTCTTTTCTCAAGAGGTCTGATTGGCTCCTGGAAAAAAAACCAAACAATACTTTGCATCTTTGGTTCATCCTGCTGCCAGCTACTGAAGCATAACCACACAAAGGGCCATGCAGAGCTGAGCTTTCACCAGCCACCTACCTGAATTTCAGGACTTGATTTATAATTTTTTCGTTCCTGCAAAGGAACTTCATTTTCTGGAGAGGGGAAAAAAAAAAAAAAAAGTAACTAAATTTTACTCTTTCAACCAGGATGAGCTCAGCTACTTCTACATTGTTCAAAGTAGAGGCTTAAGAAAAGGTTTGTGTACACCACCTGCAGCCTGAGTCAGGTTGGCTCGGAGGGCCTGTATGGTCTCCTTGGCTTTCCGTAGTTCAAACTCCAGGACTGGACAGGGATTTGGATTAAACACACACAGGCATCCAACCAAGGCAAGGGAAACAAAAAATAAAATATAAAAAGCAAGGATGGGTATGAAAAAAAATATACAGTTTGTATTAAACAGAAAGCATGCAGTCTTCATGGAATTTATGAACACATGCAGCAGAGTTGGTCAGAAAGCAAACTGGTGAATATTTTCCATTATTTTATTGGGCTTAATTAGCTAAATCAAAATTTCAAGCTGTCTGACAAGGACTCGTTGTAGGCTGTTTTGCTTTTATTCGGCTGTTTGTTTTTAACTTTGCATTACTGGAAAACGCTTGTTATTTCTTCTTCACTTATGATCAGCTGGTACTGTCAAACGTTTTAATTTCTAAACAGTAAGGGACTGGAAGGGCAATCAAAGATCAGTTCTCAATAAAGCAAATACATGCTGGTGGCAGTGTTAGCTGTCTCCATGTAGCAAAGCTGAAAACTTAATGTGAATGTACTGTCCCTCTGAGACTTCTGATTTATTTGGAAATAGATTTATACTCTCAAATTACTGAAATATTTATACACTAAAATATGCAGCTTCAAAGTCACAGAATTTGAAGCTTACCTCATTTCCTTACTAAAATGAATCACATTAAAATCTTTTTTTTGTTTATTTAGATATATTCAGTGAAATTCTAAGAGATGCAAAATATGAAAAAGCAAAATCTGCAGCATTCTCAGTGCTTACAGAGAAGCCTGCAAGAAAAATAACTTTGCTCCATTATTCCTAAAAGATTCCAGTGAGTCTTGGGTATAAAACTTTTTTAACCACCTACTGTAAGTTTTAGAGATTTCAGAATACAAAATTCTAGGTGACACTTTTACCTGCTCTCACCCCTATTACTGTTGTGAGCTTCTCAGGTTCTGAGATTTTCTCTAACAGAGCCAGGAGAGCTTTGCTTGCACAGGCATTCCACATCATTTTAATTTTAAGCCACGTGTATACTATGGCATCACATTTTAAAATCTTGTATTTTGCAAAACATATAGTAGATGCCTTAATAGTCATTTACAGTTACTGTAAAGAGAAGTTTTGTAATTAACTAGACAAGAGAAGCTTACAAGAGCTACCGTACCAAGACATTAGAATATTCTAAATGGATGCTTAACATTTACTTAATTTTTACTTCAAAGCAGAGCTAAAAATATTGTAGTTGCTTTTAATAAGATTATATTAGTAAGACTTTTAATCGTTGCCTGGAAACGATTTAACATGGCATTCTGAAATATTTGCAGAGGACAGCACATTGCAGAAGTACTGAATTGCCTCTTGCCTGTAAGAAACACGACTGAAGGCTGCGAATACTGGTTCCCTTTTGGGAACATCTGACTAAGAACTTTTTTATCAATAGCACGCGTGGAAAAAAAGATTCACTCAGTTTGCATTTTCCCATAAAAACTGAAGGAGTAACTACAGTACACCACATTTGCTACATGAAAGGAACTTGTTTGATGCACAGAATGTTACTGCAGCGATATAAAAACGCAACTGAGGATATGATGAATAAAATATGCAAAATCTCTAGTATTCAGCAATGCTGATCTGCAAATACTTCTGTGCAACAAAGTCAGAAAATGTTCTCGTAGTGAAGCATCTGATCATTTTAGTACTTTCTTGCATTCGCAGTTAAGATTCTAAGTCAAAAACTACTTGTTTTTTTTAGTTTTTGAAAATTGCAATGAATTCAAATTGACTAATTTGTCTGATGGAAATGACTCTTAACATTTCATTCTCTGAAAATATTATCAATGACCAGAACAGTTGCAGATCAGGAGTGCCCTGCACTAGAATGATAGAAATTTAAAAAACAACAACATAAAAAGTTAGAAAACCAACATAAACTAGGAAAAACTCAGGTATCTCATCAAGGAAAATAGGAGTAAGACATGACTGAAGGTATAGAAAGCCATAAAATGTGTCAGACAAACCCATGTCAGACGGCAAGAATTACTTTTTTAGTGAACTCTGATGGCACCGAAAATTCTTAGAAGCCATGAGGACTTTACCCAGTCAACCCCAAAAGAAGATGACTCTGCTGCATGTTTCTCCATATATAGCGGAAGATTCTCAATGTGCCGCATTTCTAAAGAACTCACGTCACAGCCTGTCACAACTGCTACAAACAGCACGCTCATAACTGAACCTCATTTCTCATCTTAGGAACGTAAATGTTACAATTGTCACTATACAAACCATAGTGCATCTGGAAGACACAAACTTAGCTTTTACTTGAAGAATTCTGTTTCTGTGGTTTAGTCAATTTTTCCAAATATGTACAATGCAATTTTAATAGCTTTGTACTGTGATTAGAAGCTTTTTATTTTAGAAATTATGCTGAAATGCAGTATTTTGCCAAAATATGCAAAGATTTTTAACTCAACACATACAGTAATTTAATTAACACTGGAAATCCCCATTTGTTAATGATTTGAATTTTCTTTGTAATCATTTACCAAGCAATGGCTTTCAAAAGAAACCACTTGGTCCCTCTCTCCCTCTCCCTCCTCCTAATGTTTACAACGCTTAGAGAGGTTAACCCTTCAAAAACATTGATAAAGTCAGCTGAATTTTAACTTAACGCTTGACTGAATTCATATCACATATAATGCATTATAGTACTTAAAGATTGGAGCTAAAGTCCCTAAGAATGATGTACAAAATAATTTTGTGTCAGACATACTAGGAAAGTAGAGAACTAAACTAACTTCTTATTAGAAAGGCAGAGAGCAGTATTTAGGAGCTATAATGTTGCATAATCTTCCTAGAAGAGTGCATTCTGAATTTAAAGGGCTCTCTTGCTTTTTCTCTTTAAAGAACTCAAATCACTACACCTACCATCTGCGGGGGAAAAAATTACTTAGCCTTATATAAAAGATTTGAGTCTTACAAGAAAGCAACTAAGGATTGGAACAGTGAAGTGCCTCTGGTTTTATGCAGCTACTGAAAGACACCTTAAAAATGAAGTGCATATAGGAAATGGGAAGCTCACCTGGAAAGCTTAGAAATTTTAAAATGAGGCATTTTCAAAGATTCTATTCACCCACATTTTAATGACTTCAGAAGCTACTGAACCACAGATCAAGAAGTTAGCTATAAGGAACAACTTGTCATTTGGGATACTGAACAATAAGATGTACACACACAGCACTCTTGTTGGTCAAAGGGAAACAAGTTCAAAAATGAACACTTTCAGTATTTACTTCTACTTACATGACAGTAATTAAGTTTATTATTGGCGAAATAACAGTATCACATTTCTAAAATGAGCAGATTCTCAGAACACTAGATGACAGTGATAGGTTAGCAATGCTAAATATTCCAAAATACAGAGAGCTTTTAGGTCACAAACATTCCTGCAGTCAATTTAAGACATGGCAGCAGATTCAGCTCTTAGATTGAATGTCAGATGACCTATTTGCACCAAATACTGCAGGTACATGACTTCAAATAGGTTTTCCATTCTCATGAAAACAAGCATTTGGAGAAGGTTTCCTAAGCCTCATAAATCCTTCAGTACTGACCTTATCTTAGTACCAACTGGTTCAGCACTTAATAGTCTTACAGAACAACTTGTTTCATCTAGTACACCGTAAGCATCAACGATGCTTTTCTGTTGTTGTTAAATCTATGTGGATTATGAATGTATTATCCAGTTTGTTACACAGCGTTCTGCGTCTACACTGAGAGTCACACAATGTCAGGTAGATGAGGAAGACAAGAGATGTTTACTACTACAATTAATTCTGTGATGTTTATCCACATCCTGACTGGCTTTGGTGACTTACATAAGTTCAGACAGGCTGATGACAGTATTACAAATGAGAGTCACTTATCATCCTTTGATTACATTTCCCAAATGACAAGTTCACGCCAACTCTTCAAAACATTTCTGCTTCTAGGCTTTTTAATGTCAGACGGAATGAGCTGGACTAACAGAACTGAAATACTGAAATCTACTTTAAAAAATAATCCTACTTATTTCAAAGATTTTTTGGACTGCCAAAAGGAGAAGTCTGGCAGTCAACTCTAACACCATCCATAAGAGCTAAACCAGAAACGTGATGGCTATGAATGGTCTACGTGGACGTTTTTCTAATTTGATTTTTCCAATGTGAAAAAAAGTATTTGTAACTGGATATGTAACAGCTTCACTTTAAAAGTACTTCTGACTCAAGATTCATTTCTTTTAGTGACTGGTAAGCATTTATTTTTTCATCCTTCATTTGACATTTGCTAGGAAACAGATAACAGAAATCATGGGTTCTGCCCAAATGGTTAATTAAAAAAAAAACAACTAAGACAACAGTACGAGAACTGTATTTTAAAAAAAGAAACTATTCAACCCTAACTCTGAGAATTATCAAAAGAATATGTGACTATCAGATTGCAGCCTGCAGCTTTTGCAATAGGTTATTGCTTTCAACTCCTACGCATCAATGCTCTTTGCTAGGAAAAGAAAAAAGATATGGTAAGAAGCAGAGCAGACTTACATTTCAAAGCACATTTGCAGCTAAAATTGACTTCAAAAGTAGTAGTTAATAGCCAGTTTTTGTTTAAAGAAGGAACTGAGTATATAAAGGTTTTGCAGTTTCTACTGAAATATTTTTCAGTTTTCTGAAAGGACTTCCACGAGACATTCACTGCTTGGATAGACGGTTTGATACAGAATTGATGCAAGATATTTTAAGCAATTACAACTAAACTAGAACTATGACATTTTGGAAAACTTCAAGACTTTACAAGCAAACAGAAATCCTATCTAGTCTTGCTTTGATTCTTATATCACTTTAAGCAGCTCACGGAAAACCCTCTCTAAAGAACAGGCATGTAATTTAAATAATTCTGACAAATAATTTACTTGTCTATTGCACGACAATAGTCAATTAATATACTGTAGTCCTTCGAAAAAATCTTTGTTCTTGGAAACTATTTATTACATTCAGTATTTCATTTATGGATGCATTGATTTCATATTGTA
Organism: Callipepla californica brunnescens; assembly: GCA_023055505.1. NCBI lineage: Eukaryota > Metazoa > Chordata > Aves > Galliformes > Odontophoridae > Callipepla > Callipepla californica. The sequence continues at coordinate 72,662,512 of JALIRH010000002.1, read as the reverse complement.
AACAATTAATATTTTGTCATTAGTGTTCCACCAGAAGATGAATGGTTCTGCCAGATGTCACTTCTGCCCAGTTCTTACTTTCAATAATCCCATTCAATCAGAAAACACGACTCCAAGCAAAGATCAAGCTAGCTCTGTAATAGCACAGTCAAGGAAGATTGCCTAGACACTGAAAAAAAATGTCAAGACGATGACAAACTTCAGAACTCCAGAAAATGTTTGCTTTTGTGCTGCATTCCAGAACTCAGTATAGAGATATCCGAACTCCGTAAAAACACCGTTTAGAAAACCTGGCAGTTTTCATATAAACCAAAGACAAATCATTATCTATAATTACAGGCCAGAACATCAAAGTATCTGAATCTGCTTCACATTCACGATGAAGCACGGTGATTTGAAGCAGAGATAACAGTGTGGAGCAGAAGCAAGGCAGCTTCCATCACTTTGCGCTTCATAAAGCTAAACTGTGTGAACAAAGGTCAAAGCATGGACAAATGCCAGATGCTTATGATACTAAGTGGCACTATTTCACAGAAAATAAACTGAGCAGCAAGTTCTACGGAGATTTTATGGTTTTCTCCAGAGAAGCTGAGAATAGCTAAATGACTAAACTCAGGAAAAAAACTGGATTATAGCAACATAGCTCATGTGCAAAAGAGATTATAATAACAACTTAAAAGAAAGGCAGCCTCTGCCTTTTTTTTTTTTTTTTTTTTTTTTTTTTGAGGTAACTGAAAATCCTGAAATTAAAAATTCCCAAGATTCTTAATTCAGAACTACAAGAAGTAAAAAGCTCTATCACAAGAAAAAATAAATCTAAAAGAATCTAGAAATCAAACAGTTAACATTTACAGCAAAGATAACTAGGTAACTTTGAACTGAGAAAATTCAAAATATGCTATCTGTTGGGAAATGCATATTTGATCTATACATAAGCTATGTTTAACCAGATATTTCACTGCAAATCTTCACACCAGAAAGCTGCTACCTACCTAGTAGCCACGGACTGTTACACAGACTAATTCTGGAGTTGTTTCAACTAGACACTAGCAGCCAATGAGCAGTATGAAATCACTGTTCTGTTGTCTGAGATTGGTCCCAGTTTTCAAGCATTTTCTTTGCTTAAGTCATTCAGAAACACACCTGCTTGAATATTTACAGTCATTACAGTACAACATCTGAAATCTGATATATTATTAAGTGAATATGCAAACCATCACAATGAAGTCTTGGCATCTTTGGGAATATTTATTTAAATGCTGTTGCTAAAACCAAGTTGAATGGCAAAGCTGGCAATCTGTGATTCCTAAATCACACAAACTTACCTGCTACTCTTTCGTCCGCTTCCCTGTTGCCATCATCGGAGTATCTTGCAAAATCTAAGGAATCAAGAGTACTGATGCTTCCAGCGCGATCTTAAGAGAGAGGAAGAAAACAAAAACCAAAAACAACTTAAGAAGTCCTGAAGAGTTGACTAGCTTTAATAAAGACACAGCATCTCATTTCAAAAACTACTAGTAAATGGTGACCAGGAACAGCATATAGAAGCTCCCTCCCTTTTCCACCAGGGCTAGAAACTCTGCTCCAACATAAATAAGTACAAAGGACATAAATAAGAAACAAAAAAACAGATACAGACAGCTTGGAAACAAGTTGCAAGCATTTCTGTTCCCCTTTTTAATATTTTAAGTCATATCAGCACAGCAAAATGCTTCTCTGTATTAACATCCACCTCTCTATATTAAATTCAGTACAGATCCATTTAATAGAATATTAACTAAGGAATGTGCTATAGAAAAAACAAAGGAAGACAAGCACAGTTCATAGTACTGCAGTTTTAATATTCATGCTTTAGAAATTAATTTTTAAACCAACAGATCAGTAATGAGCAAAATATTTCAATCTTGTCTCTACCTTTTTCTTTTCACCTCCCCCTTCTTACATTAGGAAAAATGTGCAATGAAATTGCTCAAATAGCAACAGAACGCAAAATAAACAGAACACATTCATAATTTGCATATCCTACTGTATTAAGTACTTTACATTGCACCCCTCCCATTGAAATTGATTTATATGCACCTCTCCAGATATAATTTTAATTACATTAGAACTGTTGTCACTTTAACAAAGAAGAAACTCCACATGGCTGTCAAAAAAAATAAAAAAGCAACTGCCAGCAGGAATAGAAGCAATTTCATCACTTGTCAGTCACATTCTGTCATGACTAACACCATGGAAAGCATTTAAAACGAAAAAGAAGTAATTCTATACTGTGTTAAAAATCAAAGAATCTATTAACATCTGGGTTTTTTTGCACTATTGAGCCTTACGTTGACCTGTAAGGTCTTGTGACACCCTCTGTACACTCACTACAGCACTAGAAGGAAATCAGAACATCTGGATACAAGCTGTTCTGCTTACTCGCAAAACTTTAGAGAGCAAGTTTCCTAGCTCTACAGCACCAAAGTGAAGTGCCTGACAAATCCGTAGATACATATAAACACACACACACCACAGTTAGAAGTGATTAAGTTCAAAAGAAAACATGAATTTTGATCACATGGCATGAAAGCCTTCAGATCCAATGTTTCAGAATGCCTAATGCTGTTCAGTAAGTACTGTTCCATTTATTTCATTCAAGACTGGAGGTTCTTAGATAAAATTGAATTTGAGACTCAAGTTAAAGAAAGAAACAGCATATAAATAAAGATTTCAATGAAAAAAGAAGGTATTTGAGACAGGTGATCCAGCCTTGTATATAGTACCATAGTGGCAAACACACAGCATCATTTTCTACACCTCTTACTCAGCATGTAACATCAGAGAAACAGCACCCACAGTTTCAGGTAGCCAACCATGTAATAATTAAGTCACCCAAAGCTGAACACAAACACTTTCACCATCCCAAAGCTTGAAAAAGAAATCCAGCAATGAAACACAAACCTATCTGCAAAAACAGCAACCAGAAATTAAAAAAATCTCCTTGCAATCTAAGTCTGTATCAAGATGTACACAACAGAAACCATTTAAGATTGTACTAGCAGCCGTAAACCCAATCATTCCCAGCCAGCAAACACCCACCAGTTTTATATGATAAATGGTCCTTATAGAAATTAATAAAAATAAATAAATAAATAAAACAACCACGCATTTTGATGATTTTAACATCCAGTAAGTGCTTTAAGCATCACATCTGGAGCCTGCTTTGGCAGGGGGGTTGGACCAGAGGATCTCTTGAGGTCCCTTCCAACCCCTACAATTCTGTGATCTATGTGCATACCGACATCCAAGCAAACACTGAAGGAAAAGACATCATTGTAGCATACATACACGCAGGCTGAACATCATCTTCTCAGATCAGCACCTCTTTAAGTGATATGTATTGCAGATGTAGGGAAATATATCCTACAATGTAACTCAAACTAAAATGTTAGCTTGAATAATGTAACAAGGTTTCTATTCGTACTTTGCTACAGTACTCCACCTTAAAATATTGTAGTCTGGCTTTAACAGGAGTTCCTGCTGCACTGGTGAGAGGCCACCAATGCTGGAGCACTTGGACTGAGACACCTCCTGGACAAAGAGACTACTAAGACATTAGCAAGTCATCTGAGCTGAGGTTAAGGTCCCTGCCAAGTGTCAGCCATAGGGAAAGCTTGGTCACCAGTGCTCTGCAGGGCCACGGCTCTCCAAATGAAGGCACTTCGAGCAGCAGTACTCGTTTCTGTCACCCCCCTAGAAAGATGGGTTCCCACTACAGCCAGGTGAGGTGAGGCCCAAGTGGCAGCTCCTTTCTCTCATGCTGACACTGCAAAGCCACAAGTGCCACGTGAATCTTGGCTACACCAGCAGCTTCTGCCCAGGGGCACTGATGCTACCAAGCTAAGGGGAAAGTGGGCAGAAAAAGAACCTCTCCCTTCCATCCAATGCCACAGCAGTATCAGTGACCACTGTCTTCCTGGTACTGGGACTATGAGATGAATTTCTGAGTTATTTCACATGTTGAAACTACTAAAGAAACAGAACCAAGTCCAACACAAATGTAAGCAGTAGGTTTGAACAGCAAAGAAGGATTCTGGATAGAGGCTAAGGTATCAAAGTACAAGATCACCTGGGATAATAAAGCATAAGGAGACAGCTAACTGAAAATGGTGCCCAGGAAGGTGAAGGCTGGCAAGCATGCAGTGCATGGTATTAATAGCAGTTGAAGCACATGTGCTGGAGACTGCCCAAAACTAACAACAACATGCCAGCCCAGGTGCTTCACCTACATGAAATGCAACTGTGCAAGAAACTGTTGTCTTGCTTCTTCTCACGTTCTCTGCAGACAGTCAATTGTGGAGGCTTATCTCCCAAGCCTAATACCAGGCCCCAGAAAACCATGCAATAACATTTCATGCCTCAAGGTGCATGCTTCTATAAAGGATGTACCAGCACAGCAAAGGATCAGAGGCTGAAAACAGTACTTCCCTGCAGGCAACACATGGCTTCACTCACCAGGAAAACTAGCAGGGCTCTTGGAGGGAGAATTAGGATAGGGAGAGCTGTGCTCAGCCTATGCAGCTCACCTGAGTAGTTCCAATGAGAACTACTTACTGAGCCCATAAGGAAAAAAATCACCAATGTTTCACAAAACAAAGTGTATATATATATATATAGAGATATATATATCTTTAGTTAATCTCCCTTTAATAAGTAAGAAAAATCTTAGGCTTATGTTATTTGACAAGGATAATAAAGGCAGAAGCCTGCAGGGAGAAAGCATGCTGTGGCTGAACTCTGTTTCTGCTTTAACAAAAACTGAAGTGACACAGCACTAGGAAACCATTCTGCTGTTAGGGTATGCACACTCTTCCTAACAGCGTGTCCATGAATTTTATATTTGTTTCTCTGGTATTCTGAGTTGAAACACCTTTATTTTTAGTCAGTAATTCCTTACTAGTGATTAGTTATATATATGTTTAAAAATAGCATTGTCTGTTTCATGTTTCAGCAATTCTAAGATAACTTCACTTGTGAAGTCATCACTTTTTGCTGACTTATTTTTTTGAGATATTACCTCATTTCAGAGGAAAATAACTTGGATCCCCTTTTTATTCTCAGAGTTGTTACTTGCATTACAGTCAGATTCCACCTGTCAGCTTGTCAGTTGCTGCTCCCCAGGTACATTCACTTCTTTCTTTCACAGCAAGGAGAATATAATTTCTAAAAGAGGAAAATGTAAAAACAAACAAACAAAACCAAAACAAAAGAACAAAAAAAAATCCCACCCAAACTCAAAAAGTAGTAGTCCCTCCCAGTGACACCACTAACAAGACAAAGAATAATACAACCATAGAATGGATGAGGCAGGAAAGGATCCCAAAGATCACCTAGTTGTAGCCAGCTCATCTAGTCCCAAGCTCCCCCAGAAAGATTAGATTTCATTCACTCTGATTGTTAGAACAGTTTATTTCTACCTGCTTATCTGAAGGGACACCAACAAGGATCACATTAACCACAGCTTTAAAGTGCATGAATTAAGCAGGAATAAGTTGCTGACTTATGCAAAGAGTATTTAGTAAGGCACTTCCGTAGAAGTACTTCTTAAATCACCTAAAAACAGACAAACAAAACTGTATCTACTTAAAAAGATCAAGAAAAAAAGTCATTTAGAAGATATCTGTATTTACTTTGCAAACACCTAAATTAATTTAAAAACTACTAGTTGGTAAAGCAGCAAGTAATTAGCCACATTTCTCTATGATGACGAGAAGCCATATCACTGTGTACTAGCAATAAACCTAAACAGGGCATATGAAGACCAAGAACTTTCCCCTTGAAATTTAACAAGTAATAAAAGTTAAAATACACAAGTAAAAGATCAATCCACTCGACATCTCTACTCATAAGCATTCACTTGAACCGAAAAGTTTATGTAAGCCTGAAACAAGACTTATCACATCTTAAACCAGAGTAATAATTGGCTGCTGGCAATTTTATTTTGATCAGCATCACATGGAACAAGAGGCAACAGAAAGAATACTTCCCAATAAGGTCCAAAGGTAGCTTTTTACTGAGTATGAAACATGCTAGGATTAAATTATTTCCATTTTAGACAAGACTTTAAGTGTATTATGTGTTTTTATGTGTTTAGAAACACTTTTAAGACAGAACTAGGAAGACAAACATTTTTTGAGACACTAGAAAACTTAAGCTTATCACAGTATTAGTAAACTGTCGTGTAGTCTCTTCAGAAATCCATCCTTACACACTGTTATTTGGAGAAGGAATAAAGAATCCACTACTTTTCACAATACAGAAAAACAGAAATAGAAAACAACAAAAAAAACCCCATCCTGGAAGACATTAAATGTCACTGTGTAATAGAGGTCTACTTGTCATTTATTTTAGCCTTACTAAGGCAGGAATACAGCCTAGAAACACATCCCAGACCTGAAAAAAAGAAAAAACCCAAAACACTGTGGAATACCATAAATTCTACCCCAGAAAACATTTGTATAGAGAACGCTGATTATTTACTTGTGCAGAGATCCAATAGCATCTAGAAGCACTGACATTTTTTTCTTCAGAGAAGGCTGAAGTGCTCTGACATTGGCAATGGAAGTACTGTACAAGCAACCTGATCTACCAGAAGTAATTTATTTGACAACAACAAACTCTCATCACCAAATTAAATTTTAATGACTTAGGGTTTCAACCTTAACAAGGTCTCCTTGACATCAGAACTCTAAGCTCCACTTCTCTGCAACTGTGGATCTACATTACTCTTCATTCTTGAACTGATCACAGAAAACTTGCTTTGCAGAAGAAAAAGAAGAGTAAAATAAGGAACCGCTCATGTTTGATATTCTTCTGAATTAAAAACCTATGATTAACCAACAGACATTCTCCACCTTAAAGTAACAGCAAATGAGACTACAGATTTTTATTAACAACCATACAAAGTAGTTGGGCATGATAGATGTCAGAAAACTATGCAATGACAGCTGAAGTTAAGGGAATGAGAAAAAAAATCCAACTATAAGATACTCACAGATGCACAAGAAATAAAAAGCTAAAAAAATACTCCTTACTGTAGAGATTTTCAACCTACAATTCAGACTGTTACCAAGATAAGCTTTGAGATTAGTAAAGGTGTGATTCTATGCAATTTTAAGAGATTATCCTGATGAGCTGTGCTATCATTCTGAGTAAGATTTGCCTCCTCCCAAAAAACACACGCAACCTTTCTTGCATGGAGGAACCTCTGAGGACAAATACTGCACCCAAAGAAAAATCATGTCATAAAGAGAGCAAAGTTGTTCTGTATTTTTTTTCCTGTTGTTGTTTGTTTCTAAGGGGTCGGCCAATCAAAGACACTGTAAAAACACTTTGCTTCCATCTCAAAAAAAAGAAGCTGTACTCCGGCACATAATCACAGAGTTGTAGGGGTTGGAAGGGACCTCCAGATATCATCAGGTCCAACCCCCAAATGTCATACCATTGCTTCTTGTTTCACTTAGGATATGCAATGTAATTTGTAGGTAAAAAGATACAAGCACAACAGCAAGGACTCTCATAACAGATTCCAACTGATAGGATTTCTTAGAAACCACTTGGATCTGCTGCTTTTATCCTTTTTCCCGTGCTACGTGTACAATACAACTGTTAAAGTTCAGGTTCAGATCTAAGACAAATCAAGTGTAGAAATACACATTTTAGATCTGTTTATGATGCTGCTAAAGAAGTTGGCAGACTAAGCACCTCACCTACCTTAAATATTCAAAACAGAGTAAAGTAGCCCTAACAGTCATGGAATGGATTTCTTGCCTTCTTCTAAAGATACCAGCCTACAAAAACACATCCTTGAAAAACTTGCACCTTTGGCCAACCTGCACATCACAGGCAGATGGGAGAAGAAAAAAAAAAAAAATAATCAGAGACAAAGACCATTAGGGACAAGGAATTGACTTTTTCCATCATTACATCCTTGTGTTTGAACTCCACACTAGCACCACACTGTAAGTACATAAGTGAATAAACCAAACTGCAAGAGGGATTAGCACTCAGAGATGGGGAATGGTTTCATTAGAAGATTTCCTACATTAAAGAACCAAACATAAATTAACACTTCAAAACACAATTATCAATTCACGTCATATATCTGAGGCTCCACTATGTAACAGCTGAAATAGATAGATTGTGTAACATAATGCGCAATACACATGAATAAATTAGTTGAGCTATTTAATTCCCCATAAGTGATACAGCAACTTTCTCTGTTGTAAGCCATACCAGATTTTGTAAGACAACTGTGGCGCAATATTACTTTGAAAAGTCTTAACTAGATGCTGCACTTAAAGTTTCAACTTGTTTCAGCTTGTTCCAGCACTGCTGGATCCCTCAGCAATACAAAGCAGATCCATGGCAGATGGATCAGCAGATACTTCACCTAGCAGAAAACCTGAGGAAGAAACAGACTTACTGGTCACGTTTTTTTAAATCATTTTGAAATTGCAGAAATCTACAGCAGATTAACACGCTATACTAACTCTGATATGGAAGTGGGATCCTGTAAGACATTCATCCCGTTGAGCACTGAATTATACACACCCAGCCTATGAGCTCTGCTTTGCTATGTAAGCATTTCTTCTGCCCTCTCTCAGACACTCTTGCTAAATGAGATCTGATGAATTTTTGAAGTTGCTATGCACTGGAAGGAAGTTTTCAGACAACCATCACATTAAGTGGAAAGTAAATTAAGTACAGCTACAGAATAAAATTAACTTTCAGCTATCAGAGCAATTAATTTACAAGATACCTAGAATTTTTAACAGGTGTTCAGGATGATAACTAGTCCATGCAAGGAAATCCAAATCAATTTGAAACCTACTTCATATCACTAATGAACTAAGAAAACTCGCAGAAGGCATGTGAGGGTAAAACACTGTAACTACTTGGAAAAAAAAAAAAACTAGTCCATGCTTCCTGACCAATTTAAATCAACAGTATGTGCAACAAATACTTTGTTACACATGTTACAACAGTCTCATAATGGAAGCACAGCAGGAGCTCACCTGAAGAGAGAAATGCGAGTGGAAAATAACAGAACTCACACATTCAGGAGTGACTTGGGTTAGGACATAGACAGGTGCACCCAAGCTGACCACATGAAGAGCCATATTGACAACAAACACTCTGCTTCAATAGGCAGCATACTGAACACACAAACCTGTGGAGAACCCAAATTATTTTGAGTCCCAAAGAATTAAACTGGCCCTGCTAAAAGCCACTTGAGCACTGCTGCAGCAAACAGAAATCCAGACAGCATGGTACCCTGGGGAAAACACCAAAGCCAGCGTGGCTCCCTGCGGTGTGCTTGAGCTACCAGAGCTTCCCAAAACAAGAGCTAAGGGAGATGCATGGCACAGGGGCACTTATTCCAGCTACAGACCCCATCTGGCTTCAGCAGAAATTAGAAAGCATCAAAAGAATTGAGTTAACTCCATGTGCTCAGCTGCAACACCGCCTGGCCTCAAGGATATTGATCAGCTTGCATTACAAGGATTTTTCCATTCTCCATAGTAACCCAGATTCCTGTTATATTCTCCACTATCAAGCCAAACTACCTTACATCAATCCAGCCTAGAGGAAAAAAAAAAAAAAAAGACTAAGGCTGGATCTCCTAATTGCACACAAAGGTCTGCAGGGAAGATGTAAAAAATGGGCTCCTTTCAGCGGTACGCAATGCCAGGAGCAGAAGCAATGGGTACAACTGGAACACAGGAGCTGCCTCTGAACATCAGGAATCATTTTCTTACTGTCAGGGGGACTGAGAACTGGCATGGGTTTGCACAGCAACTGTGGTCTCTCCCTCCTCTGAATATCTGCCTGTTCTTCCCCTGCCCCACCAACAAACCTACAAGAAAACTTACTACTTACACAAAGAAGAATTTCTTATGCTCTGAGTTTTTAAGTGATAATACTTCCTTCAATTCAAAAGCAAAGTTTTCAGTTGTGTCATCATCATGAAGCAGTATATTGCAGGAAGGAAGTAAATTGCCTGTCCCCTGTGGTGCACAGAGGGGAAGAGACCTCAGTATTTCTCAAAGGCTTTTTCATCTTGGACTATTTAAAGCAAAATAAAGAAAACAAAAAAATCTCATCCAACAAACTCAGCATACATTCCATGTCGTAGACACGTACCATAATTAAAAATACAAGCCCTAAAAGCTTTTCTGAAATTTTTAGCTTATGTTAAAGGGGCATCTAATACAGTTTATCAAATCTGTACCTTTATCAGAAAAAAAAAAAAAAAATACAAGTAATACATTTAATGTACACAGTTGCAAGATTGAAAACAACAGATTTAAACAAAAACAAAAGATCTAAAGAGATGTCTATGTACTGACAGGAAAGACACTTCTGATGCTATATTCAATATAGTTCCATATATAAATAATGCAACTCAGAACACGTTAGAAATTTTAGTTTAGTTTGAAAGTACAATAACTTCCTGAAAAAAAAAGTTTTTTTTTCCCCACATTTCCATTAATTATGAGTTTATAAAATACACTAGGTACAATACTTAAATTAATCACGATGGACTTTGCACACAAGCCAGCTTCCATACCCTGGTACCACTACCTAATTTATCATGGCTTGCCTGCAAACACTAGACAAATCTTTTAATACCAGGCAATGAATCTTGCATAGAATTCCAGCAAATGCTCTCTCAGTGGAATAGAATTTACATCTTCTACCACAAAACTGTTAATTCTCAGAGGAAGAGAAACTGTAAGAAACTCCACATACTTTATAGAGAACTGAAATCACATGCAGGGAAGCTTAAGAAACTTCCAAAAAGCTGCTCTCAACCACAAAGCTCTCACTAATCTTCTTGCCCTCTCCTTTCTCTTCATAAGACCAAAACTGGTAGGAGGGAACACTTGCTGTTTCAGTGCAAAGTTTGCTCACGTTGCTGCAACTTTCAAGGAAGGCATAGTTAAACTCACACATAACTGAAGTAGCTACAGCATAGCTTATGTGCAAAGGCTCACTTTTAATGTCACCACACAGAACACTAGCAGCAGCTCTGGCACAGGAACAGGAAGCCCAGACTCATGCAACTACATTCCCCAGAGGGTATCTGTAAACCTCCTAAGAGAAGAAGAACACATAAATCAGTTACTGCAAAGTATAATCTAAACATAAGGAACACTTGCTACTCAGTGATAACATGACGCCCTGCTTTACCCAACACTGTCACACTTTGTGCTACCTTACTTCTTTGTGTAGCTACATTATTACAGATATTACCCTATCTTCAGACCTACCAAAGCATCCAAAAATCACTCCAACACAGGTATCGGCCAAAGATAAAACTATCCACTCAACTCACTGCAGCCAACAAAAACTCCATTCCTCCTTCCTCTGGCATTATTTAAAAACATCTTCCTTTTCTGAACAGTCTTACGTACTTTAGAGACAACATTGGTTATCTGTCACAATCAATAGTTTTGGTTCCCCCTTCACCCACACCCTTCTATCCCATCCTCCACAAAGGGAGCACCTTTCCTAACACAGGTACTGCAGCTACCATCACACCCACAAATCACACAATCTCACAGCTCCTGGAGGGAGGTAGTAACAAGATCACAGGTGATTCTGATTGCTTTCACAGAGAAACCAGCAAACATTTTACAAAAGCAATAAAACAAACAAAACCAGCTATGACCCAGAAAAACAAGAGACAACCCTCCCTGATGTGACATTTCCTGAGATGCTTTATTCCCTGAGTATTTCCAAGTTTAACCTCTTCCTTTATGATTTTCATTAAAGCCACTTAAAAAAAAAAAAATTCTTCTTTACAAGGAAGAAATTAAAAGGCACACTCTAATCTGCCTTTAGAACTAAAGCTAGTTCTAAGAGCATAAGTTGCATCCCTTCAGGAAACAGCATTAACCATGCATAGCCCAAGATGTTTAAGCCTGAATTATGGCAGTCAGCCTCTAGGGTTTACCGGCACAACATATGAATCTGGGCAACAAAGTTGAGACATTTGAGCCACTTCAAGTTCAGAAATAATTCAGTATCACTATTTACACCGTGCAAAGGTGAGGTGAAGGAGACGTGTTTAAATTTAAAACCTAGGTGATAACCCAATCCTTCTAAGAGGTCTGCAATACTGAAAGTCCCTGCTTTGTTTAAACTATACCATTCATAAGACCAGCTTTAGAAAAGCGGTATCATAACAGTCTGGCAGATGTTGGTCACTGCTACTGAAACCAATGAAGAGACAAATGTGAAGTTTGGGAAGATCTAGCTGAAATAAATGACACAAAGGATGTATTGTCCAACTAAAGGAGCAGTGCCGGCTCCTTCACAAAGCCAGTTTGTTTTTGATTAGAAGAACAGAAGCATCTTTTCCATATTTTTCCACATAATATAGCTTAATCTGTTTGCAGCTGTGACATTACCATTGCTGCAAAGCAGAGTGGCATTTTTTCCAAAAATACAAGAAAATCTACTCATCTGACTCTCAACTGCCCTGTAAGCAAGTTCTCTGAGGCATGGCTCAGAGACAAAACAGCTCCTAAGTCCCTACCTTACCACATTATGCTAGTTGCTTAATTGCTGTGATATTTCATTACATGTTCTTTGTAGTAGTCTATAAATAATAATAATAAAACAAGAAGAGAAAAAAATGCCAGTATGGTACTCACATTTAGCTTGCCAATGAACACCTGCACTGAAATTCTCCCATTCTGTACACGAATGAGCACACAGTGCAGAGCTTCCAGTTGCTCCACAGAAATCCTAGGGCAGCATTCCAAGCATGCTTTACATTCACTAACAATCACCAGTCGCTTTTTCTGCATCCACCCAAATTATCAAAAAACCTCAGCATACAACCAGAAAGACTCACCTAACCTGGGGGTGTTGGAAGAAGGTACAGGGCTAGTGCTGAGAATGAATTACAACTTGAGGTATCAACAGAACTTTTTCTATTATATAAAAGTTGACCACATGATTAATTTTTCACTGAGGCATAAAATGTGAGTGACCTTGAAATGACAATCATGCCTAATTCCACTACTTTCTACATCAACAGTTTCTATGAAGAAAACTGTTTCATTCTAAAACCCATTTAGACATACTGAAGAGGGAGAAGGTAAGTGGAATATCTTTGCAGAGATTCCCTGCAGGTGTCCACAAATGCAGGAATAACTACCTGCACCTCTCCACAGAATTTAACTTCATAACTGAGGCAAATGCACAGACTTCATGCTGGATTTGATCTGTGGCTTATTTCTCTAATTAAATGCAATACCAGATGCTGAAAAGGAAAACAGAATCATAGAAATGTATTGGGAAGGGACCCTAAAAGGCCATCTGGTCCAACTCCCCTGAAATGAAGAGGGTCACCTGCAAGTGAGATCAGATTGCTCAGAGCTCTGTCCAGCCTGACTTTCAATGCCTCCAAGGACCATACACCACCTCTCTGGGCAACTGTTCTAGTGACTCACCACCCTCACTGTAAAATACTTCTTCCTCATATCCAGCCTAAATCTCCCCTCTTTTAATTTGAGATAATTTGCCCCTGTCCCGTCTCAACAGATCCTGCTAAAAAGTCTGTCCTCTCCTTTTTTATAGCACCCGTTTAGATACTGAACAGCCCCAGCTCTCTCAGCCTGTTCTCCTAGGAGATGTATTCCATCCTCACAAGATTTTTGGCCCTTCTCTGGATTCTCTCCAACAGGTTTATGTCTCTCTTGTCCTGAGGACTCCACGTCTGGATGCAGTACTCCAAGCGATGTCTCACCAGTGCAGAGTAGAGGGGCAGGAGAAATAAAAAGCATGTCTTGCAAGGATCTGATAACTTCCAGCCCATCAGCCTTTTACAATATTTTTTTTTTTGACATTTGCAAACTGACAAATTCAGACACGAGTCCTTATCAGTTCTTGTTATCATCAACCAGCTTGGCAGAACAGCAATGACACAATCGCTAGCTCTGCGCTAGATTCCAGACCTCAGTGAAGTCTGACATTGACCACAAGTTTGAAAATCTTGAGCTGTGCAAAAACAGGTTTTTAAAAAAAACATTCTGGGTCCAATAGCTTTCAACATCACTTCATATTAATTGTCTTTTGAAACATTTTGGAGACAAAAAAAGTACACTCTAATATTCTATGACAGATAGCAGGTTTCAATACTCTTATAACCTTGAACCTAAGGTCTAATGTGATAGTTACTTTTGTTATACCTCAGTACTGTCACACAGCACCAAAGAAGTTTTAAATCCTCTCCTTTATCCTTCGACAGTTCTCCTTTTTAATAGGGGTAATCTTCCCTTACTCATCATTCAGCAGGCTGACAAAATGATCATTAAGATGCTTTCACATAAATATACACTGGTCTAGAACTCCACAAAGTCAATTTATTGAGCGAGTTAACATCACAGTTACACAGACTGCTGTTCTTCTAGTACAGATGTGACCAGCAACTAGAAACAACACGTTAACAAAGCGCAGAGAACGTTTAATCAATTGGGTGAATTGACTGGAACTCCTAAGGATGCTGTTTTTAAGGAAACAGAAATTAATGTTGGTCCATAGCCTTGAAGCAGAGTTTTTCCAACATTCACCAATCTTATCACAAAAAAAAGAACCTTCCTGAAGGTTGGACAAAGCCAAGTGTGAAATTCTAAGTATCTGTAAACAAGATAAGCGAAGCATGAAGAAAAACCATACCACTTTCAAAACACCTTTAACAAAAGCTGAAAGCTCCTCTGTCGCCTATTATTCAAGCAATCTAGACACTACCAGTTCTTTCCATATTTGAAACATAACTTTATCAAGTCTTTCACTGCTGCCCACAACCCTTCTCACATCAATACCGTCCATGAGTTCATGCCCAGACACCTGACTCAAGAAGTCAGGTGGCTGGGCAGCTTCTCTCTCTCAAAATGACTTCCATAAGCTACCAGGTTATTAAAACTGCCCTTGAAAGTAGTATTTTTAAAGCACACAAGCAACTGAATTCTAAGCCACCTGCTGCATTAAAACCCAAAAGCTCCTAAGGCCAGCTTCATGACAAAATTCCAAACGTCTTTACCACTCAGTACTGCAGAACCTATGCTCACCTGCTCCCCCTCCTTTCAATCCCACAATAGCCAGCAATTAGAAAGCTGGCTAGTGATTGGTAGCACTGTTTTATGTGTATGTTTTATATGACCAAGAAGTACTTGTGAAATTCAGCACCACCTTTGGACGACTGAGCCATTGTAACGCACTGACAGTCTATTTTTGATAGTTTATAGACTTCAAATGTATATGCGATGGGTGTAATATAGATGATGAACTCTCTTTCCTAGAAGGGCGTGCGTTTATCTTTTGAGAGCGGGAGCTAAAGAAGGAGCAAAAGTGCCCGCTTCTAACACTCCTCCACGCCTGGCACACGCGTGACCTTCACGGGATGCCCAATCACGTCCGTGCCCGGCCCAGCACAGCCCCGCTCCCAGCCCCGCTGCCCGAGCCCCGGCCAGAGGGAGGCACTTACTGAGCTGCCCGGAGCCGGGCTCCCTGCCGCCGGCCCCTCCGAGCACGCCGCCGCTCAGGCCCCCACCGGCGGGCGGCGTGCCGCTCTGCCGCTCGAAGTTGCCCGGGTTGGAGAAGAAATCCCTCAGCCGGGGCAGCTCCCGGCCGCTCTCCAGCAGCTCCGTGTGCAGCTCCAGCGCCGTCAGCAGGAACTGGTCCCGCAGGAGCTGCGCCGCCATCGCGTCCATCGACACCCGCGGCGGTTCCCCCGCGGCGGCCCCGCCGCCCGCCCCCGCCGCATCGCACGGCGCCCGCAAGCCCGGCAGCTCTTCGGGGCTACCCACGGCCGCCGCCTCCTCCCGCCGCCGCGCCGGGTACGCCGGTCCTCCCGGCTCGGTACTGCTGCTGCTGCCGCCGCCGGGCCTGGCTTCTTCGGGCTCGTCCTCCTCCGAGTCGCTGAGGAAAGGGTTCACGCTGCTGCCCCCGCCCGCGGCCGCCATCTTGCACCCCGACGCGGCGCTACCGAGGCGCTGCCGCGGTGAAGGCCGCGCAGAGCAACAGCAGCAGCCGCTTCTGGCGGGGCCGGGGCCGGGGCCGGGCCGGCCGCCAGCTCCCTGCGATCCTGCGGGCGCAGCCGCCGCCGACTTCCCCCGACAGCCACCGCTTCCTCGGGCTCCCGCAACCGCCCCGCTGCCGCTTCCGGATCCCGCCTGTCGCGAGAACTCCCCGACCAACCGCGAGCAGCGCCGCGGAGCCCAGGCCCCGCTCCGGGGGGCGGGAACGGCGGAGGAAGCGGAAGCGGAAGCAGGCGGCGGCGGCGCTGGCGGCGGGAGGCAGTGAGTGTCGGCGCCTGCGCGCTGGGCGCTCCTAGTCTGTGTTGGGTGGGTGGCGGTCAGGGGTCGCGTGTGGGGCCGCACTTGGCTGCTCGCAGGTCGGCCTCGGGGGTTTTAGCTGCCCGGTGGCCTGGGGTGGGTCCGGCCCAGCGTCGTGCACGTGTGGGGCTGCCTGAGGGGGGCCGCTGTACGGCTGGGTCCGTCCAGGATCGCACAGGGGTAGAGGACGGTTGTGTAGGGTTCTCCTGTATAGCTCAGCGTGAGAAGTACAGGCTTTTTTCTTTCTTCGTTGTCCTTTGAGCTTGAAGAAACACGTGCTTTTTAAATTTTGTTTTTATATGTCTAGCCAAATTCAGCCCCATCTGCGCCTTCCTCTCCCCGCAGTCCTGACCATATCCCTTTCACGTTCCTGGGATACCTATTCCTCTCTGCTCTCCCTTTCGATTTTGTTTTACCTTGTCTCGCTGTCCTGACTTAGCCATGTAACCATGTTACAGCCTAAAATAAAACGCAGTGTATTGAAAAGGCTTAAGCCACAGTAAAATAAGAAAAACAATACTCGCTGTTGGTACTTTGGAAGAGGAACCCGTGAAGAAATCTTCTTTCTTTTCCATTTTGCGGAGTTAAAACTTGCTCGGTATAAGCTTGCTACAAGTGCTTGTGGTCTGCCTTTTCTCGTGAGAGAGAGAGTAACTGATGTCCTATACCACCCTCTAGTGGTGAGATGCGATATTTACAAGTGATTTGGAGCTTATCGGTGATTTTCCTTTGAAGGGGCTCTAACAGAAAGTTGTGAAGCTTAGCAGTTCACTCTGTAAGAAGGCATGCCTATCCGTGTTGAAGAACAGTGTAAAGAAAGGGAAACAGTGAAAATCAAGTATGAAAATGGTCACTGTAAAGTCATTCCGAGTTTTAGAAGTAGTAAATTCACACAAGAAGCTACATTGCCTGAATTTGTTGATGTTTCTTTTCCTGATGATTTCTGGAGGTGAAAACAAGGTTTGAAATTGGAAAGGTGTGTTTCTTTTTGCTACAGAAGTATGCGCCACCAGCTTGCAAAGATGTTACCCTGCTGACTATTCTCATTGTTCAACCTGCTGTTCTTCAATCAGGTAGTGGAGGAAAATGTGTTAAAAGATACTGAAGCAAGCCTGTGGTGGAAGTTATGCATTGAAAGCTATGAGTTGAATAAATGGAATACAGATTGGAAAACGAAGTAGGAATTTGAGGACATGCTTTGAACATACTAAGTTAGCACAGCTGGGAGGAGATGTTTTGTCCATTTGGTAACGTGGTTTATTTAATGAATTAGTATGGTGAACTAAACTTGAACCAAGTTATTTCCATTTTTTTTTACTTGGAGTTATATTCAGTTGAGAGTTCTCCAGTTTGCCTCACCTTGCAGACAGCTGTGCCTGCCAGAGGGCTTTGTATGACAATAAGTATTTGGGAGCAGGGGACAGGGCAACTTTCATAGAATCATAGATTCACAGATTCATTAGGTTGGAAAGGACCTACAAGATCATCTAGTCCAACCATCCTCACACCACCATCCCTACCCACCAAGCTACTAAATCAAATCCCTTAGCACCTCATCTCAACGCTTCTGCGCCGGAACTTAGGTTTGCTTGCAGAATCTGTGGCTCTGAGGACCTCTTGATCTGCTAACTGCTACTCTCATGTCAGGTATTCTTGTACAGAATACAAGATTAAGTATTTCACTTTCTGATTTCACACATTTGGGAAACAGATGCTTTTAATTACAGAAATGTTCCTACAGATGGTAGGATACAGATAAATAACTGCTAGACAGATGTTAATAATAGGCTTTTTATGTCATTATAGAGTTGCTTGTTTTCTCTGTGATAGCTGATACTTAATATAGGTAGAGCTCGCCTTTGTGTTCTTAAGATGAAACAGTATTTGTGTAATAATAGTCTGCTCTTTGTAATCACCTGCCTACCAGTGTTGCCTCACTTTCTTGTTTTGCCAGCAGGGAGATTGGGAAATGGCAAATAACTGTCCATTTGTGACAGAAAGATGTCATGCAACTTCTTTGCATAAAGATCCCTTGATAAGCTCTCTCACAGTATCCCTGATGAGGTACTGTATATACTTGTATTACTAGTTTAGAAATTGGATGCTCTTTGAAAGTGATGCAATCCGTCCTTTAAGTGTTTTTCTCCTCTTTGTGATTTGCCTATTGCAGCTTCTTTCCCTCTTTGTGCTGGTTTGTTTATGATAAAGCTGTAACTACTGAAAGCCTGGCTTTAAGATGAATTTCCGTGGGGACATAGATCTGTAATTTTGTCCGTGTGCTGCTGGAGTGGAGGCAAGATCTGAGAAACACATGTGGGATAACAGAAGGAAGGAATTAAAGAATTTCCCTTTCAAAACTTCCAACTAGGAAAGCTGAGAGTGAGGGAGACAGGCCGTGATTCACCGTTTCAGCACCTTGGAGAGCAGCCGGACACTGCCCTGCATTTGCGGGGTGCTAGATTCTTCCCACATCGACAGGTTTGTGAAGTAGCCAATTGAGTTGAATAATCGGATACAGTGCTGCTGGCTAGTAGATTTGATTGAATCAGTGCATTTGTTTTCACAAGCTCATAAGCTGTTTTAAGAAACTGTTCTTTGAAAGAGTAGGAACCTGTGAAATCAGAATTTGACTTCAAAGCATTGAGTAATGCTTTGAATAATAAAGACATAGAAAAGGTTGTCTAGTTGCCCTTCTTCTCTTCAGCCTGAAAATACCGGTAAAATATGCCTACGTGCAAGATCCAGCAGATGAGTGGCTTCTTACCTTTGGGGATATTGAATGTTTTTGGGTAACAGTGTTGATAAGAAAATGCGACTTACTAAAACAAAACTCTCTGTCACTTTTTAAACCTCACTTATACTAGCTTATTTAAACACCATTTACTTTCAGTGTTTTTCTCTGTAAATATATAGAACAAATTTCCAAACTAGATTTATTTGCAAGGTCGTCATCTATCGTTTTCCTTGTGTGTTTTTTTCCCTGTGTGCTCTACTTCAGTGTTTGCTGTAGAACTTTGAAGAGTTCAATCCTTCTGCCCTCTATTGCTAAAGGGAGAAACTGTAGTGCTTGTATCTTGACATGTTGGTGTCTTACTGTGTGGTTTTATTGTCAGTTTCTTTAAAATTATTTCAGCCTTGGATTGTTAGTGAGGTCTCCACTGAGACAGCAGGACTGCTATGGCTAGCTGTCATCAATACAATTGTGTTCTTTTCAGTACTTGTTTCTTGACCATAGCAGTCCTAGTGGCAGATGTGCTGGATTCTATTTGATGTTCCCAGGTAACATTCTAGCCCCCAAAATATCCTATGAAACGTGTAATGTGAAAAATGTGTTTACGAGACTGGCAAGTGAAGCTTGAAAAAATGAAAATAGTCTGTTCTCTGCAAGAATAGAGAAGTCACACAAAGCAATGCAAAACTCTTTTGGCAGGACAAAGAGCTAAGGAGTCCACACTGAGATGGAAATATGATGTTTAGCTGTAGGAACAGTGGTGCCTGAAAATGAGTTGCTGATAGAGCTTGTCTGTATGACTTCGAAGTAAGAAAAAAATACCTGAAAAGGAATTGTGGACTCCTCCTGAAAGCACATAGGTCACCCAAAATACTGTTATCAGTGGAATAACCTATTTACAGCAAAAATAAAACAAAACAACAACAACAAAAAAACATGGTACTTCTTAATGTTGAGTTTTACTTTATCCGAGATCTTACCTTTTATCTGTCTGCATGGTGAACACATACAGTACTGCATTCTACTCTTCCATTTTTCTACAACTGGCTGACAAGTGTTGTCAGAGGATAATGCTTTTGTTATCTTTCATGCCTCAAAGCATGAAAAAAACCCACTGTTGTCCTTTCTCAATGCTCTCTTGCTGTCAATGTTGTTCTTGAGTATGTTTCTATACCTTGGAGGTTTGTGGAAACTTATTCCATGTTCACAGCCTAATTCACAGAAAAATGTGTACACTGGCTTGCAGTGCACTTACAGCTTACTTACATTTATCTGGTAAGGCATTACCTTAACAGTTAAGTTCTCTTGGTTATTCTGCCTTGTAGTCTGTAGTCAGGTATCTCCTTGGAATGTTTTAGCAAAAGAGACTTATTTATTTATGCATTTATGTTTAGGCAAAGCAATTCTTTTTATCAAATGATGTTAAAAAGAAAATTAAATATTCCTTGAACTCTTCGCCTCCGGTTTGAATCAGCTTTACTGAACAGCATTTAAAATTTAAAACAGATGTCATTTGTTATTATAATCCGTAAAATTAGTGAAGGTGTTGAACATAAAATAATTTTAAACAGATGGTTTGAATTACCAAGGCCACATCTATGCAAGAGCAAGCAAAAATACTGTCACTGCAACTTTGTTGTCTGACAGAGCATATTATGCCTCACAGGTACGAAAATGGAGTTTGGGAAAGGGGGAAAAGGGTCTTGATCATTATCTCACTTCTATTCACTGTATGTGGGAAGTGAAGATGGGGTTTTGGGATCTCCTATGTTCAAGTATTGTGTAAAGATGCAAGAAATAATCTGAGACTGGCCAGTTAGTCTGTATAAATTCATGTAGTCAATAAGATATGTGCTTCGACTGCAGGAAATCATTTGCTTGTATTGCTTGACTATGGTAACTCGTAAAAAATAATAAATTACTAAAAGAATAGTGTAAAGGCTGCGAGTGCTGTCTTGGATGATATATAATTGCCACACCATGCAAAATACTGACAGGCAACAAAATTTCCATTTTGCTTCCCTACCCTAAGCAAAAGGATCATGTTTTATATGCAGACAAATTGTACAGTCACAAATTTGACAGTTTAAATTATGTACTGTGCTATACTGTTTAGCTGAAAAATGTAATCATCAGCCAGAAACACAGCAGACATTCCTGTCCATTTCTTTTTTTCTATAAAACATTCTTACCAAGGCCATTGATACTTATTGAAAATGCCTTTTCCAGTGGATTTTGTTCATCTTGCCCAACAGACTTGACAATATTTAGTGAGTCATGGTGTCTCTAAAATAAATGACTAATGTGTCTCGAGCTCCTTTTCTTGACATTTTATTATCCTTAAAAAATATTCCTGCCAATGGGGCATACTCCATGTAGTATTTTGTGGTTGTTTTATTGCATATTTAGAGGGGGAAAAAAGAGCAGGGAAAGGGAGTGTAACATTTCTCACAAAGAACTGTACATTGCAGGGCAAATATGATTTTGTCTAATTTATAATGCAGAGAGTTTATGACTTCAGGGAAATGGAATTTAGATGCTGATTCCTTTGGGTAAAGTGCCGCATTTCCTTAATTATATCAATATTCCTGTTAAGTTTTAAGAGCTCTGATCTTGCATGGGGCTGTGGATGCTGGTTGTGTGGCAGTCAGAACTGGCTGCAAAGGAAGTACTGGACTCTGGCAGAAGTCAAAAGATGTGTTGTTCTGAAGATATGAATCATATTGGAAGGAATGAAAAGCTAATGTGAAATAAACTGCCTTCTTCTTGTGTTTGATAGGGCTTTGGTGGCTCATTGTAGCTGTCTGGTTCCCCTGCTTCTGTCACATTTTGAGTATTGTAGTTCTTGCACTTATATGACCACTTGTGAGGAACTTGAACTGAAGGAGGGCTTTCTGCTGTGTTTTTGATACATGTGAGTACAAAGAGGGAGGAGGTCTCTTTTGTTCCTGGCTTGGTGGCAGATGGGGTGAGCTTTCTCTCTGAGGATTCATTTCAAACAAACAAACCCTTTCATCTGTTCTTCCCCCCCCCAAGAAAAAATAATTAGTCGCAGCCAGGAGGTTTTTGCTGCTTGTCTTTAATCTTGTAGACTCCAGTAAAGTTGCCTGATTCTGTCTTATCTTTTCTTTCAGGACAAGTGCTCCCCTTTCATCTATGTGCTCTTTCCTCTGCTCACATACAAGATCCAATAATGACGAAAGTGGTGAACACTGATGAAGCCCACAACGTAGCCCAGTGCTAATTTCCTGTTTGCTCTCTTCCCATGTACGACTTACATTACAGGCAATGAATGGCCTGATGGATCTTAAGTACTTTCCAGTTAGTATGTGAAAACCTGTTGTTGGTTCCAGATTTTTGAACAAAGTTTAAGTGTTTAAATTTTAAAACCAGTTTAAGGTTTAACGTTTAAAGCCACTTTAAATGTGTGGTTTAAATTCTACCATACTGGAGAGGCTAGGCAGTGTCATTATTGGCTCTGTATTTAGTTTAAGGAGGTGGTGATAGAAGGAGGAAAATATATAGAAATAAAACAAGACATCTGAGTCTGATACACTATTTACTACTCTGGGTCTGTAGAGGAAATTGTCTGGCTGAGCTGTATTATTCTAAGTAGCACAATTGCATGGACAGTAAGAAATAGCATGTGACAAATAGATTGCAATACACTCCTGACTCTCAGCCTATTGTTTGCAAGTCTAGTAGCTGTGTCCTTTTCTCTTGGTATGTGACAGATGATGACTAAACGAAATTACACTGAATAACGAGATCAGGATTTGGGCAAAGATTACATCTTGAAATTTTGGGAGGTAGTGTACAAAGTCACTTGACTGCCTGGGAAAGTATCAGAGGAACATAGTGCTTGATGTCTTTGAGTTGGGTTTTATTGACAGAAAGATGTAAGATATGTCTTCAAGTGTCAGCTTGTTTAACCACTTTTTGTGTGACCAGGCCCATGAGAGCATAGATTTTGCACGAGTAATAAGTGCATGGGTCTAGTCACTTGTACTCCAAAGTGAAAAGGGCTTTGTGTGTGTTTAATGTATTTTTTTTTCTCTTGACATGTTTTGGCTTCAGCTTTTTCTCATAAATAAGCTAATACTTAATCTACGCTTCTTTTTATTTCAGTTATTTCTTCCTTTTAGCATGCCTCGTATGGTTTCTGTCTTGAACCACCAAGCACCAGACTCTGCTGGCGTATTTGCTTGTGATGACCTTTGCAATAGGTGGAGGGAAAAGAGCAAGGAACTCTTTTCCTTTGTGTGGTACTCTGTAAAAGCTGGATTTTAATTCTATATCTCATGAGATGCAGAGGCACGGTGCTTAGCATGCTTCTTGCTAGGGTATATGCATGGATGTATGTTCCTGAGAAGTGTTACCTATGCTCCTCTGTACCTGGGAGGCACAAAGGCAGAGGTGGCTGACTCAAGGGGTATCTGAGTTGTTCTGGGATAGCTATTCCCTGCTCTTCCTAGCAAGAAAATCATACTAGAGACTTGCTGGGCACCAAGAAGGTTAATAGTGAAGCTGTAAGATTAGTGAAGCTGTCATCTGATGGTGATGAGCTGTCAAATACGTTGTGACCAGAAGAGTCTACTATAATATGGTCAAACTGCTTTGCAAATGAACAAGTCCTTTCTGTAATTAATTTTGTAGATCACTGTAGATCTGATTATATTAAACTTGAATTGTGATTACACTCTTACTGCTGAAAGCTAGATCTCAGGCCTGGGGAGAGTTGAAGCTAAGAGAAATACCTGGTGGTGAAAACAGTTTAGGTTCCTGTTACTTCAGTTGGAACTTAGAATATGTTAAGCTATGGAACTGTAGCACTGGAAGCACCCAACAGCAAGAATCTGATTGAAGTAACATGCTTTGCTTAAGAGGGTATTTAGTCTTATCAGTTTTAGGCCTCAGTAGCTTGGATTCTCTTTTCAAACAGCGCAACTGTGTCAAAAGAAGAAGCCCTATGGAAAATAAAATACATAAAATGAAGTCTTGTGTTTAAATTAGTGGTATTTCTGTGTTTGTGGTTTTGTGCATTTAATTTCATGCAGGAACTCTACTTAACAATAAATAGATACTTCAAAAATACTCCAGGTCTCTTTTTGGAATCTCAGTTGTAGATGCAGAAGTGTGCAAGTTCCTGTTTAAGTGATCAAAGCATGCTCTTTACTGAGTATGACTACCGGGTGTCTCTTTGGAATGCTGTACCTATCTCAGTCTTGTTTCTTTTCTTCTCTCAATCTCTGAAATCGGAAATTGATGCATTAATTATTTTGATTAGGATGGAGGTTGTTGCATCTGTATTTTGATAGGCAAATTTAAAGGAATTGTAACTTGCAGTTGAGCTACATAGAGGCCTGAATTTTATTTTGACAAGTTATACTTAATTTAGATTATTTTTTTTATAAAACTTTCAAATCTTTTCCAGTTAGTGGATTTTATCCTTTGTGATTTTCCTGACTCTTTGAAGCTTTTATTTTAAGAGAAGAGTTTTTATCAGAATTAGTTACGTGGCAGTGAAACCTTTTTTCTTCACTTGATAATAATGCCATGTGATAGATGGCTGTCTGTTCTTGTTTCTAACTACTGAAATTTTGTAAGCAGCAAGATAAGAAATGTTATCATTTAGGAGCAGTAAGTACATTCAGAATAGTTTCTTTAGGAGAGAGGTGTGTATTGATACACAAAGTTGTATGTCTCTGCTGCGCCTTCCAGGCTATTAGGAAGATCTGTTTCTAAATTAGTAAAATGAGGTGCTGTGTGGGTAGAACTGATAATTAGCTTCTTTATACAATGAAATCGTCGACTTTGATAGAACTAATAGTCTCATTCAGATGAAGTCCCCAGGTTTACCTGAGTCTGTATGTGTTTGCATTGCTTTCAGTAGGCACTGTGTGAAACTCTCAGTGGTGGACACATATCTTTTCATATATATATTAAGCACATTGGTATTCCTACCTTGACTTTTAAGATTGACTGGGTAGAAAAAGCATTGTGAAAGGGCAGATTATTATCCAGCAAAAACATAATTCTTCACCTGCCATGCTTTTGTCATCTGTGTTAGTTAGAAGTGTTCTGCATTTGCACAAAGCATCACTGTTCACTGAAAATAAGATTTCTACGTATAGGGAGAGTGAAATGAGCCTAGAAATGATGGTAAACTTAGGAAAAGCAGCTTTGTATCAGTGCTTGCTGTAGGATGCCTTTGGTCTGTACTTACTTTAACAACCGCTGTTATGTGGTCGGCCGGTAGAGGGTAGTGTGCTCATGGAGACGTTGCATTGTCCGGGTCTGTCGCTGCTACAGGTAACACAAAGCCACTGCTTGTCACAGGAGCTGGCCTGATTTAATAGTCTTTTGAAGCCATCTGATATCCCCGTAAATGCCAGAGATGTGTTGCTGTGATATAGCTGTCTGACAGTCCGAATCAACAAGCTGATGACCACAGCCAGAATTTCTCTGAAAAATCTACTTTATATGAATAGAGATTGGTTATGGGCCTGGGTAATGACTCTAGTTATGGTAACAAATGATTTCAACGTGAGACTTGTTTTTTATTTATTATTATATATGACTAACCATATTTATCTTACTCCTTTCTAGTGTTGGGCTTTGCCTTGCCGGCCTCCAGTTACCATGGGTATACCAGTCTTCATACTTGCTGGCCTCCTTGTGCATTTTGTCTTCTTGGTCTCTATTTTTGACATCTACTTCAGCTCCCCTCTGGTTCATGGTATGACTCCTCAGCAAACTCCACTGCCACCTCCAGCAAAGCGCCTCGTACTCTTTGTTGCAGATGGTCTGCGGGCAGATTCTCTGTATGAATTGAGTAGCAACAATACGCCCCAAGCACCTTTCCTGCGGTAAGTCCATCCAAAAATACTTTGGATACCGAAGGCTTAATTTCTGAAAGTAGTTCTTTGTAAGGCTGGAAAGAGTTCTCAGGAGAACAAGAGAAATAAGGGCAGCTGTGGTGTCTTGGTACTTCATTCTGCCTTTGAAATGACAAATTTTTGCAGTTGGTCTTCTGCAGAATCCCTATCTCTAGGAGCAGTGGTATGTAGCAGCTGGGAGAGAGGATATTCTTGCCATCAAGTGTCTTCAGTTTTTCAGTTTCAGTAATTCAGCATTACTGTACTTTCTAGTGATAAAGCAAGCTTGGGTAGTCTGCACTTCTACTGCCTTTGTTTTACTTTGTTCTCTTTTAAAATTTGTTCAAGTCAGACATTGTCACTGGTGCTGTAAGGATGTGGAAGAGTGCAATGGAAAATCTGCCTTAGAAGAAAAGATGCTGGTGGGTCACTGGAGTCATAGAATCACAGAGTGGTTTGGGTTAGAAGGGACCTTTAAGATCATCTAGTTTGAACCCCCTGCTATAGGCAGGGACACCTCCCCCTAGATGCTTACAGGGATGCTTACAGCCCCATCCAGCCTGACCTTGAATGCCTTCAGGGAGGGGACGTCCACAACTTACATCATCTGGTCATTGATGTAGAGAGCAGCACTCCCTCCCTTTCTACTCTTTCTGTATTTCCTGGAGAGTTTCTACCTATCTACTCCTACATTCAAGTTGTGAGATCTATCCCACCACGTCTCAGTGATGTCAGTAACATCATAGCTCTGTAGACGTTCTCATGCCTGTAGCTCTTCTTGCTTGTTACCCATGCTCCATGTGTAAGACATGTACAGACGATGAAATCTATGTATCTCTAGTTCTGTCTTGCATGTGTATTAAAAACAAGTGTGAGCATGTACATGTGAGATAATGAAAAGAAAACACTGCAGCATGCTGTGAGCTCTGAAAGGTAAGGCAGTCCAGGGCACATAAAGTATGTTTTTTTTGCACACTTGTTGCTACGTTCCAAGTGTTAATTCACTTATTTGCTTTAATTTGCAGCATGACAGACAGACAATTTCTCATGCATGTGTTTTGTTAGGGAGGAGAGATTGCCTACAAATGAACAAGAACTATTAATGTAGCGATATGCTATAAATAAAAGCAATGTTTTTTAGTAGGTATATAAAGTTAATAAAGATTCATTATGCTTAGAGCAGATTGCTGCTTGATGTATGCTAAGTACCCAAGCTTTTCTCCCACAAATATTCTTGAAAAATCTGTTATCCATCAGTGTTCAAGTAGCTGCAGGAGACAGCAGGTGGTGTGTTCTGAACTGCTGTGATGCTGCTGCTAAGGACTACAAGGAAAAGATTTTAATCCTTGTCACTCCTATTTTGCATGTATTACTATATCATATTCATCACTGTTATGGGTAGCTAGTGTTTATACTATCAAGGAAATGATTGTTTTTCAAATTTCCTCCAAATGAAAGGCTTTGAAATAATTCAAAATGATTAAATGAATTTTAAGAAGGTATATGATGTTCTGGCTGTATTCTGCCTTGTTTTATTGTTAACTTCAGATTTGGTAATACAACCTCACAGGAGCAAAGATAACGGATTACTTTCTGACTTAAGCAAAATTGATTCAGGAAGTAATCCAAGGGATAGAAATCAAAGTCTAATTAAAACAATTTCCTACCTGTTGTGACAGTGAAGTGAGAGGAGAGCCAAAATTGTTTTATCTTTGTCTCAAGTCTTCTGCTAATGTAATGCATCTTCATCAATCTCCAGTGAGAATAAATTAGAAACCACTTTAGCTGATGCTGAAGTCTTTTTTTGAAAGTAGTTCCCATTTTCAGTATGACCTGTGTTAGAACCTGGCTGAGATGATAGCTAGGAATAACATCAGAACATCATATGACCTTTCTCATTTTTCACTGCAACATTTGAACTATTCCAAATAGTCTTGTGAACTTTAAAGTAGGCTTGAAAATGTGAGATCTGATATGAGTATAAAAAAACAAACAAACAACTGTGAATCCTATGAGCATATTGAAGCCTTAAATTTTAGCTTTTGGTTAGATTCTTATTTCATTAATGAGAAATATGATTGAAATTTAGTGTAAAGATCTTGCAATTTACAACTGTATAAAATCAAAGTGGTCTGTCTGTTAAAAATAAAAGTGCAAAACATGAACTTGGAGTCTAGTTAGTCTGTATTCATGTTTAATAACACTAGCACGTTTTGTGACTTAAACCTCGAAGAACAAAAATAACTTTTCCTAATGATTTTGTCTCTTAAAATTGCTTCTAATTTGTTCAGAAGATTCTTTTTTTTTTTTTTTCCCACTCAACATTAATATAAGATATATCAGGGTGTATTTTGCTTACTTCTCCCTTTACCCCTTGCCCTAGAAGTGGGCAGGAAGTGTTTCTCTGCTTCCAGAAGATGGAGACAAGAAAACAGCATATGGTAATGCTCACTTGCTTGCTCTCTGCCGTGTTCCAGCTGTTTGTGTCTTCAGCAGACAAGAACAGTTTGATGTTGTTTCTTATATTCGGGCTTTGTTCTCTATTTTCTTTGCTTTTTATTGGTTGTAGCTATTGAGTGTACAAAATCCCTAGGCATCTTCTGTAGTTACATACGTATGTGTTGAGAATATATTCTCCTTTGCATCACTGCATCTGCAAAAAGTCCATGGTGTCCTTGTATTTGCTGTGCTGCTCAAATGATGTGCACCTTACATTTGAATTTGGTTTATATCTTCTTGTTGCTGGCTTCCAGGATTCAGTATGGATAAAGGAGACAGACATTGTCACAAAAGCTAATTGTAGCTGAGCATATTTAGTGAGCAAAGGAAGATTGGACTTTCAAGCTAAACGGAAAGAACAAAGAAAAGCAATGCCAGATAGCAACGATTTGAGCATTGGAGTGGAGGTTACAGCCATGTTAGAAAGCAGAAGGAAAAAGCACACATTAGTTCTGAGTACTGTAAAACATCAGCTGGTTTCTTTGAAGTGCTGATGGTCCACACAATGGCAGTGTTGTCTGTGGAGTGTTATAATACAGAGCTGCTTGCAAGTTAGTGTTCATTTTGTATTCCTGCACAGCAGGCTAAAGCAAAAATCTGTTTTAAATCTAGACTTCTTATGTTTCCCACCTACCATTTACATGTCACTCCTTTTGTCTGCAAATCATTTAACTTGCAAGAAGTTACAAGCATTAACTGCCTTGTATCTTGTTTTTAGTGCTGTTCTGGGGAATAATGGCAGCTGGGGCATCTCTCACACACGAGTCCCTACAGAATCCAGACCAGGGCATGTTGCACTGATAGCTGGGTTTTATGAAGATGTCAGTGCAGTTGCTAAAGGTATGCCTCCCAAAGTTTTGAACCTATTCTCCAAATTAAGTATTTCAGTGATGTGGAAGATTTCTTATTCCATATATATTTTTTTCTACTGTCGATAGTTATAAAAATAGATTGATTAATGTTTTGTAACATAGTAAAACTTAGCACCCTGAGTCTGAAAGCAGAAGAACCTTATGGATTCATGTAACAGTTTTAATTTGAGATGTAATGGGTGATGGTTAAGTAGATGTTGCAAACAAGTATAAACTGCAGTGTTAAAGCTGAACTTCTGTTAAATGGAGTTGGTGAATTAGCGTCGAAAAGTGAAAATCTCAAGTCTGACAGAGGTTGCTCCGTGCTTGGTGGTCAGTAATGTGATACAAACCTTCAGATTACTGCCTTGTTTCTTGGGTGCTTCAATGCATTCCTCCAGGAACATTTGCAGTGTTGTGTGCCTCTTTTGGAAAAGGGGAAGTAAAAGGATTTATCTGATCTTGTCCAGACTTCTAATCAAAGGATTCTTCCTTCTGACATCTGCTACAAATGCAGGATTGGTATGAGTTGCTGTTCAGAGCATCTCTATATTTGTTAGCTGCTTTGTCACAGGAAGAAAATCTTGACAGTTTCTTTGTGAAGGAATGGAACATGGCTACTGGTTATGTAATACATGTGTGTGTTGCTGCATAAAATGTCGAAAGCTTCAATCAGATAAAAGGGGATTTAGAATTCAGGAAAATTATTGCTTTGTAGAAGGTAAACCATCTGTGTTTTGTGTTTGAATCTTTGCATAATGTGATTGCCTTAGGTTTTCAGCATATTTCTTGATGAATAGGAGTCTACTGCAAATAAAGGTAAAGAGGAGTAAAACAGATCCATAGGTGGAGTTTGTTGCGTACAAGGAAAACTCTGGATCTTAAAAAAATTGCATGGACTGTTAGTGAGCCATCAGTGAGATCTTTTGGCAATCTCTTTGATATCCTTGTATTTTTTTTGAATAGGATGGAAGGAGAATCCTGTGGAATTTGACTCAGTTTTCAATGAAAGCAAATACACATGGAGCTGGGGAAGCCCAGATATTCTGCCAATGTTTGCCAAAGGTAGGATTTAGGTTTATTTACAGTTATCAGATAATAAAATAGACATGCTTGCGGTTCTCAAGTTAGTGAAGAAGTTGAATTATGTATTTCCAGTTTGTTTTGCTTATCTGATTTCTAATTTGTGAATTGAAGACCAGGTAGAGAAAAAGGAAGCTTCTTAAGATGTCCTTATTTACATTTAAATAGATTTTACTTAATTCTGTCAATACACTGAAGGAAAAACACCCATAATTAAAAAAGACTTGATGGTTTTCCTTTGGTTTAAAGTTCTTACTTGCAGATCTACAGCTTAGGCTTTCTTTTCTCATGCATGCAGTTTCCAGTGAGTCAGGTGATAAAATTGGAGCCATACTTCTTGAGTGTCTGTGCTGGAGAAGTGACTTACTGCAGGCTTCAGTTTCAGAACAATAATGGATAAAGGGAAGAACTATGGGCAAGTAGGAACTGCATGGTTCTATTCGTGAAATTTGATATCTTTTTAGTGTGCAGTATGTTAAAAGTCCCATCAGCCCAGTGTGCTTGGTCTCTGGACATACAGAATGCTGAGCAATATTTCAACACTTTAAAAGGTCTCCAGGTTTAATTTCATTCTTCTCAGGAAAGAACGAGGACAAGCTAGGGGCATATGCTGCTGTTTTGTTTAAGTGTTGACATAAATTAGAAAAATATGATTGGGAGGAAAGCAGTGGAGTCTAATATTGGTTTAGAAAAAGCATCTATCACATTTCTCAGTCACTGAACTTTTTCTGAACTCCAGTCTCTTTCCGTCCCCCCCGTGTATCTCCTTTGCTGCACACACACCTCTTTTTCGTGTTGCTGGGTTGATTCATATAAACTTAAGTTTATGATAAACTGCTAGGAAATATTTTTACAACTTATGCTTTCCCATGACCTCAGCTTACAGCTTTTATTTAAAAATACTGTTATGGTGGCTGGGGAGTGAGGAAAGATCGTACACTGCCCTGACACGGATTATTTATATTTCTAGAGATGTCTTGGGAAAATATTTGAAGAATTCAAGAATTTCTCAAAGCCCTGTCCTTTTGTGGGTTTTCTTTGATAAGCAGGGGACTGGAAGCAGCTTTAATGTTTTCTGCAGTGATGTGCAAGGGTAATGCTGTATAGTTGCCTTATGTCTCAGTATGGCTTGTGGGTGGCACCAATGGAATTATTTTTTGATTCCTCCAGAGGTGAAGTATCCAAGGCCTGTGACCACACTACTCGAGGAAGGTTTAGTGCAGCACTACTGGAGAAGTAGATGCTGTTTACGAATCATTCTGTCAGTATAGAAAGGTGGTTTAATTTTTAGCGGAAAAAGGTATTTTTCTCCTTCTTCCTTCTCTCCAATATAAAACTTATCTGTAAGAAATCTATTTTTGATCATGTATAGACTAAAGGCATTAACTGTTTCTTTATAATAAACTTCTGAAAAAGAGAGAGAACTTCAGCTTTTATAATGCAAAAATGAATGGAATAAAATATGTATTAATGTCTAGATTTCACTTCTTTAAAAGTTAAAAAGATGAGTGAAGCATGGCTTGAATTCTCTCCCTCTTTTCATGCTGGAAATTATTAGATCTTATGAATTTTTGTGTTGGTTTTGTTATTGTGTCAGAATGTTCAGAATTCTATAAGCTGTTATCTCATGATGAATAAGGAATACATGACACAACCCGAGTTTTGTCAAGGAGTGAAAAATCCTGTTTCCTGTCATAAAAAAATATATATATTTCAATCAAACAGTTGTAGATTCTATAGAGAAGGTAAATAAAATGCTCATGGATCTCAGCACAAAACACATTCATGTCTGAACTTGTGGAAGTCTGTGTGATTAGAGCTATTCTAAGAAAATGACTAAAATATCTTTGAAACTAGTGTGCAACTTATTGAATTCAAGGTAGAATTAGAAGGTGTTAGTTTCCAATAGTTAAATTTTCTTAAACTACACTAATTTGGTGTTTTAATTTTAATCTTTTTTTTCTATGGTATTTTTAGATTGAGTTTGACATTATGTGAAAATAATGAGTCCCTTGAGCTTGGGATGCGCTATGATTTTGAGTTCTTTTTCTCTCTTGGAAACTAGGAGCAAGAGAGTGGTACCGTGAAGACCAGGAGGGCAGTCAGGACATGGCTTCATTGGGGTTATTCTGGAGAGTTTGTGCCACCTCAGTATTTGTGTTCGGGTTGAAACAGACCTGTCAGTCTCCTCTTCTTGTTGAGCTGTAGGAACAGTGGGCTAGAAGAAAGCCATATTTCTCATATTGCTCTTCTCTTTGGTGGCAGTTCTCTAATGCCTGTGCACTGTTGGCTCAGTATCTTAATGTCTTTGCACCTTTAATACTTTTTTTTGCCTCTTTTGTGCATGTAAAATTTGCCAACTAGTCTCCTGCTAGTGTGGATTCTGATGACCTGTGATAGACTTGTCAGACACAAAAGCATTCTTGCTAGTGGAATGATAGTTTTGATTTTCTAAGGATGTAACTTTATTGTAGTAGGATGATTTTATTCCTGATTCTTCTAGTTGAATCTTGATATTAAAGGCTGGGATGTTGGGCAGAATTCTGCAGTAGAGACAGGTGATAATCTATTATGGGAGTTTCTGACACCTCCAGTGGCTTCCATTAGTGTAATGATACCTCCAGACAATTGAGATCTATACTTCTAAAAAGATGTTTTCATCCTTGACTGCTATCTATTTCTCTGTCTCATCTTTGTTTCCTACTTTCATGGTCCTCAGGATCAGGTATATTGTTACCTACTACCTCTTAAAAAACAGAAATACATTATGAAATACCTAGTAGGTTGTTTTCTTATTTGTTGAAATTATTTTGCAAGACTTCCTAGGCATACCAAAGCTTTCCTGGTATGGCCTTATTTTACCAATGTGTTTCTCTTCAGCAATGCAAGATTTGTGTTTATTTATTTATTTATTTATTTTATTTTTTGGTTTTTCTATGGTAGAAATTGGAATGAATGAGTACCTGATGTATTCCTTTACACATTCTGCAAATAGCATGCTTTGGTGTTATGATTCGCAAAAACACATCTTCAGATGTCCTGTAATGCTGTGGAAGAAAAGTACAGAACTCTACCCTCTTTAAACTGTAGTCATTCTTACAGTGATTGCCAGAGCTTATTTCTTCTTTTGAAGTCCTTTAATCCGCCAAATTGAACTCCATAATTCATTTCTAAATGCCTTGGAGTATTTTCTTTTTTTTCCATTTTTTCTTTTTTTTTCAGACTAAAAGCTGCAATGAGTGTTCGGATTTATAAGCAGTAGTAACATCTCCTGAGGGGCAGCCAGGGGGAACTGCACCAGAAGATCTGTGCTGGCTTTCATCTTTCTGGTCTGAAATACCTGCATAATTTGCGTGGGTTTGGATGTAGTCTTAGTTGAACAGCTCCCTCATACTGGGATGTTAGTCCATTCATGGCCTGGAAGCTTAAAAAATGGCATTATATAATTGTAAAATCCAGGAAATCAGCTACAAGCTTGCTGGTCTTCAAGAAGAACATTTCCCCTTTGGGAGTTTACTTAGTCAAAGTAGAAATAGCATCCCCAAGCTGTAACAGCTTAGCCACTGGCGGAAAGATTTCATTAAACTGCACCTAGTTTCAGGTCTTTCCAGGACTTCAGAAGTTAACTTTCTTCTAGATCTTCATCTTTTTCCACCTTTCTCTTCTTTGCTTTTTGGAAATTATTTTGTGATGCTGTGTTCCCGCATCAGTGGGCACTGTGCTGTACTTCATGCCTGAACATAGTCTTGTACTTTTCCCCTTCAGATTTTGAATCCATATTTTAAAGATGCAGACTTTGGTCTTTTTGAAGGTGTTTGTTGAAGTTCTCCATTTTGTTCTCAATACTGCATCGTCTTCAAAAATTAATATACAGTGAAGTTGCATTCCTCCTATTGCCTGCCCTGTACATAGTATATGATGATTTCCTTTGCAAAAGACCCAGGCATTTTGTAGTTGTCTGGTATGATTCAGTTTAACAAGCAAAAGCTAAGTATGACTTCTTAAACAAGAAACAAGGAAGAAAAAAAAAAAAGCACAGAATTTGTGTGTTGAAATGGGGCTCTAGATGTGTTGTTTCCTGTGAGAAGTTTCTTACTAAAATTCCTAGTTTCAAAACTAATTTGTTTTACTTGCTTTAACTGGAATTTGTTCAATTCCTATTTACTTTTCCATGCTTTTTCTTACCTGAGCATACTAGATAACATAGTTCCTTATCCCTTTCAGTGTTGCTAATAAGCTAATGAGTTAAAATGGTATCCAAGCTTAAAAATATAAATATAGGAGTAATTTAAGGAGAGATCCTTTGAATTCTCTTAGGATTGTTTTTCTTGATGGATTTCTGCTCTTATGCATCACTGTTACTGTATTGTTGACTGATAGAAGGAAAAAACCTTTTCTTTCTGTTGTCTCCTATTCCACCTGTATTTTTTTGCAGGTGCTACTGGAGATCATGTATATACATTTTGTTACACAGCAGAAAGTGAAGACTTTGGAGCACAAGATGCAGCCAAACTTGACACTTGGGTTTTTGATCATGTTAAGGTGAGCCAAGAATCTTTTTATACTTTACCTGTGTATAAAAAGCACAACGGGATGGCTTTATCATGAGTAACGACAATTTTACCCTAGATCTAGAAATAGAAAAGTTTTTGAAGACTTATCATTTGAGGCAGTAACTATTAAAAATAAAAAAAACCCTTCAGTTAATTATCGTGAGCAGTGAAATGGATTATAGTATGTCATTCGAGGCAAATTACACTGACAATAAGCATTCCCTGAAGAAAAGCTGAGAATATTCTTAAACATAAATTTGCATGTTATCTGAAACCCATCATTTTAGAGTACTAGAAACCATTTAAAATCTTGTGTTTTAGTTAATTTCATAATACATATTATGACGTAGGTTAAACAAGTCTTCATTAGGAAATAAAATGGCAGTGTTATTGAGTTCTATCCACTCTGGCTATAGTGTTTCTGTTATCTTAGAGTTTCCAAAGAAAGTGATTTCCCGAGTTTGCAAGCAGAAACATGATGTGTTTTGCTTTTCGTTGTTTTATTTTCCTAAGCACCATTCTTTCTGAACTTGCTCTTGTCTCAGGTTGTGTAACATGTATGAATAATAAAAGTGAAATTAGTCTGTCAATTACTCTCAAACAGTTGTCGGAAAGTTAAACCCTGCTGTCATTATTTGGAGTTGCATAAGTATATGTGGCTAGTGCTTCCAACCACCTAATGGCATTTCAAACAATGATGTCATTACTGATGACTTTCCTTGGAACTAGCACCCATCGTTATTTTCGAGACTTGCTTTGCTTGTCCAAATTTCGTGCTATGAATGGATAGGATTTGATTCCATTAATCATATCTTCAATTACACGTCAGTAGTTACTTCAGAAGCGTGAAACTTGAGGCTGCTTGAAAGCAGTGTCTCTCTGCTATTATAACTCCAGCAGCTGTATTAGCTACGCTGGTGAAAATATATAGGTAAATAATGATAATTTGCTGAAGTCTAATGTCTGCTTTTTTTACAACATATTTTTTCCTCACTTTAATTTTATCTTAAATACCTAATGACATATCATTTGACTTTGTCCTGCATCTCAGGTCCCTGCATTTCCGTCTTGTGCTCTAGGAAGTAGAATGAAAAGATGTGCTCCCTCTTTGTTATGTAGTCAGCACGTCCCATATGTCATGAGTACCTTCTGTAGCTTCCTCTGCCACTCAAAAAGATGGAGATAAAATTGAAAATGGTTTGGGCTGCTAACTCTAGCTTCCTGAAATTGCATGTTCTCTTCAGAATCGCTAAGTAGTAATAACTCACTCAGTCAGAAGATGTGTAAACTCTAGTCTTTATGCCTCTAGGTTTTAAGCAGATAGCTTAAATCAGGAATGCAAGAAAAGATGTATTATTCTTTGTAGTTCCTATCACATCTGTTCATTAGGGTCTGAGAAAACTGAGCATAGAGTAGATGATGCGCATTTTTAATCTGCAACTGGATTAAAACTTTGTGAAATTGTAATGTAGTTGCCTGTGGGTGGCCCCAAAGTCACATAGGTATGGGGCTGCTGGTGGTCTTCCTTTTTTTTTTTCCTTTTTCCAAAAGTCTTCAGAATAATTAAGGCACTAAGTGGAATTTGGCAGGATGTGATCCATCAATTAGTTGGGTCAGTTAATAATCTTTATGTGGGTCATACTTTGTGCTGAAAAGAAATTAGGGAGAAAATACTGTAAGACTATGTTAACAGTAAAGGAAAAAGAATAGTTCATTTTTTATTCATTTCTGATTTTTAAAAATATTAATTAATACAATTTCTAAGAATGAACTCATATGCTTAGGACAAAATGATTAAAATATTGTAGGTATTCATGAAGGCTTGGAGATGAGTCTCAGTAGTGGTCTAACCACAATTTATTAAGACAACAAGGTAGAAAGCACTTTAAAGATATTGAGTTGTCGAGTTGTCTTCTGATTTAAATGGACATATAGATAGCAGCCTTTTTTTGTTAGTTTTTTTTTTTTTTTTTTTTTTTTTTCCATGACTTTTGTACATCTCTGACCCCTTCCTGCCTTCAGACTGTGCTTTGTATGTTGGGGGCATATATAAGCTGGGTGTTGGTATCAGGACTGGATCATGTTGTACTTCAAAGTTCTGCAGACAGTGCCGTGACCTGATGTGGATTTAAGTACAAATAGCTTTGCTCTAAATAGCAGTACAGTGGTTGAATGATTTATTTCTGTAGTGTTCTCGCACAAGCATTCTCTGTCCAGCATATATATTTTTATTCTGCCTTCAAACATTTCGTTTGTGTCTAAAAATGGGCATAACCATTCAAACACTCACATGAGCACAGATCAGAATGCACAACTTTCATCATCCAACTTAATTAAGATGTCCTGGATTTATGAGTGAAGAAGCTTTGTGGAAGGAGAAAATTTTAGTCTTTCTTTTTGTGCATCCATGCTGCCAGCAACAGTTTATCAGCTCTATGAATAGGCAGTGCTTTCAAGGAGGGCTCTGTCTGGGGGAACAAGATGTCCCCAGCAACTTGGTAGACATCAATTGAGTCTGTCTTTTGTTCAGACATCAGTAAATCAGAATTTGCTAGACCTACTGGGTAGTAGTCTTCTTTTTATTTTCTCTTACCCAAGAATGGATATGATACTAGCATTTCATCTGATAATAAGATTAGAGATGTTATAACCAAATTTCTCTTGTAATATTTTAATTGGTAGTTGTATTACAAGCAACCTTTCATTTTATTGTGAATGTTTTAATGGGAAATTTATTACTAGTCTTACTTAATTGCATATCAGTTGCAGCCAGGCTATTTGCCATAAAAGTAGAAAGTTGGTTGGATTTGGGAAATTGAGTTATCTGCTCCTTGTAAAACTTCTCATTAGTGTAACTCAAAGTTGTAGGAAAAATGAAGTTAAAAGAGATTTTTAGTGGTAGCTCCTGCACGAGAATGTCCAGGTAAAGTAGGATTCTAACTATTAACATAATTATAATTGTTCTATAATTAATATATAATGTTAGCTTGGCAACTTTTTGCCATAGGTTTTGAGATTTTGTGAATAAGTGCCAAAAAAAAAAAAAAAGTAAACATTTTAGCAGGCGATGAGGGCACACAGTTTGGCAACTGCTAGTGCAAAATTAAATGCTTTTGCCCCAGCTGTTCGGTGTCCTGCTTATCAACTTGTCACCTTTAGCAGCCCAAGATAACTCTTTGCAGTAAACTTCCAATTTCCTTCCTTTCAGTATGCAATGTTAAAAATTTTCCATGGGAAAAAGTTTGCTCTTTGCTCTGAGAAAAGATTCTGCATCTCAAGTTACACTTTCATTCCTCTTGTAGTCTTACTCGTAATTAGCCTGAGGTCAGATAAACTGTTTTGGTTGCTGCTACTCTGTGTTGAGAGGTGGCTGATGCTAGGGAGTGGGGTATTTTTGGAGTAATGTAGGAACCTCTCTGATGAGAGAGATAAATCCTAGGCCTTGCTTTCCTCATTAAAGTTTCTTTTGCTTGCTTGAGTTTGATATTCTAATATTTATCCATATTTTAATATGTAATTTCAGGAATTTCCTGTATCTGTCCTGATACGTTATTTAATTAAAAATAAGAAAGCAGAATTGTACTGTCTTCTGTAAAATATTAGTGTGCACTTGAAGACTTCTTTTAGTTTACGATCAGGTATGTGCAGAAGGACAGTTCCATGTGAGAAGTGAAAACATCCATAAAAATAACCACGTTGCTTTCAAACCAACGTAATCAATTTTTTTTCTTGCATCTCTATTTAAAATATCTTATATTTAAAACAACATGAAAAAATCTTTTGTAAGTTATTCTTTTTTTTTTTTTAGAAGAACTGAAGTTGGCAGCATGAAAATATGAATCTGTAACTTCTGTATATTCAGGGATAAAGGAGGGAATTGAATAATATTATGGTATCCTGAGATACCTTGCTATGGGACTCTTGCTGCCAGTTTGATTTTCTGCTTACTACCATGATTTTAGTTTACATAAGGCATGAGCTTTAGTTTTTAGCAGCTCCACCATGGTCGTGCAGGTACGTGGTAGGTTGCTTTTTCCTTTGGTGGCAGAAATGGTTCATTCTGCCAGCATTTTCCCTAGGCTCCTATGTGAAATTCAAAAACACTTTTCTCTGTGTTACTGTTACTTTGAACTAAAACTGTACCCAACTTTGTTTCCTTGGGCACTTGACTGACTAGGGAGATCATGTTGAAATAGCTGTCTGCCTGCATTTTGCATTGCTGTAATGTGGCTGGTCTAACACTGAATAGCCATGTCAAGACTCATTCAGTCTCAGGAGAAGATCCCAACCCCCTGGCATCTGCCTCAGGGATGCTTAAGTAGGACATATGCAAGGCAGATGCACGTTCTGTAGTTCTTGTATTTCCAAAGCATGTCTTGTTTTGTTTTGTTTCAAATTGATTTCTGTAAATGAATTGTAGCTTGGTATCTTAGTTTCACAGAACCTGCTTCCAAAGCAAGAGTATTGAGAACTTTGCTTCCAGCTTGAATTCGACAAGTATATAGAACTGTTATGTGTAGCTTAGGAGTGGTGCATAGTTGTGTTAATGTAGGAGGCAAAGAAGGGATGCTGTGCAGTTACCTATTATTTCTACCTAATGAGAATAGGAAAAGAAAAGCAGCAAATCAAATTTCTCAAAAGTATATCCTGTCTTTGCTAAGTTGAAACTTTGGACTGATTATATTGATGGTGGCTGTCCTCCAATGAGTAAATCAGGAAGCAATCTTTCTTTCCTAATTACCAGTATTATGACACAAAACCAGCTGCAGTTTAGTTTTAATAAGCTGCCTGTCATCTTTTTCCATTGTACTCTGATATCTATTTGGCTTATTCCATGCAGAGCTTCTTTAATTCTTCCAAAAGTAATCAAACATTATTCTCTGCACTAAATGAAGAAAAGGTGGTTCTGTTCTTGCATTTGCTTGGCATAGACACAAATGGACACGCTCATCGGCCGTACTCGAGGTAAGTGGAGAGGTTAAGTTTATTGTTCTTATTAATGCTTGGTGCATGTAGTACTCTTGAGGGTCCTTTCTGTAGGCCATGAAAGTCACCATGGTTAGTTTTCAGAGAGTTGTTGCTCTTCTCTACAGAAGTGACTGATTATTTAGCTATATATTGGACTTGTAGTTGGACTCGATGATCTCTTGAGGTCCCTTCCAACCCCTATGATTCTATAATTCTATATCTTACACCAGGTTATGGTTCTTAAATCTCATTTTTGAGGAAGTTCTGTAATTTGCAGTTAATATGTGATGTGGAAGATATGTAGGGACTTACATTTTCACATGCAACATTTAAACTCTTATTGGGTTTCACATAGCTGAAAGAGTATGTCAGATTTACAGAAAACATTAAGTTCAGAAAAAATAATACTGAATTTGTCAGCCATGGTTTAGTTTTTGCAAGGCATTTGAATAAAAAGTTCAGATTATTAACAGTACTTACCACTGATTCACCTTGAAGTGAGAAATTTTGCTTTTATTTCTTCACATGCTTTGAATGTAGGATTTTGTACTTATATTTTCTCTCAATCCTTGTGCACTTTTGAAATCCCTCTTCTGATTTCCTGCATCATTTTCTAGTTTATACTTGCTGCATGCCTCATGCTTTTTTTGTTGTTGCGATGTTAAAAGATGAAGTCTTTAAATGGACTTTAGCAGCAATAATAAGTAGAAAAATAGTTAGCCAGAAGTTAATCCTTGTTACTGTCTCCAGAAAGAAGCAACTTGTTTCTTGGTTTAGCCTCTGTCTCAGCCTTTGAGATCTGCGGTAATGTGTGAATAATCTCAGGTTGGTTCTTGAGTTGTGAAATCTTCAGAAGTTATTTTAAGCTAGTTACTAACTTACAAAGGTGTTTGATTTTTCCAGAATTCCTTATTGTTTGCATTGTCCTTAACTTAGAATCACAGAACGGTTTGAGTTTGGATGGACCTGTGTGGATCATACAGTTCTAGCACCTGTAACATGGGCAGGGCCACCTCCCGCCAGATCAGGTTGCCCAAACTTTGTCTTGAATACTTCCAGGGATGGGGCATCCACAGCTTCTCTGGGCAGCCTGTGCCAGTGCCTCACCACCCTCTTTGTGAGGAATCCCTCCTTTATTTCTAATCTAAACCTTCCCTTTTTTTCAGTTTAAAACTGTTAATCCTTATTTTGTCACTATGCTCCCTCATAAATTTGCTTAATTGCTCTGTGTAATAAACTGTCTGCAGTCAAGAACAGGTCACATGAATAATAAAGATAAAAATATGTTGAGACCATGGTTCCAGGGGCTTTCAAATAATAGTGTGCAGTATTTTACATTAGACTTAGAGGAGGAGAGATTTTACATCTAAAATGCCTTTTGTTAGCTTGAGGCTCTGTGAAAAGTGAAATGTATAAAAGCAAGGGACTAAACATAATTAGAACTTACTTTATACCAAATGTAAAAGCTACCTTGAATCTAGTAACATTTTATTTTATTTTATTTTATTTTATTTTATTTTATTTTATTTTATTTTATTTTATTTTATTTTATTTTCAGGGAATACAAGGAGAATATTAGAAAAGTTGATGAAGGTATAAATGAAATTGTTTCAGTACTCGAAAGCTTCTATGGAAATGATGGAAAAACTGCATATATCTTAACTTCTGACCATGGAATGACAGATTGGGGTGAGCGTTTTTAAATTTTGATGGTCTGCTGAGTTTATGGTGAGTAGCTGGGTTACATGTGAACACTCCAGACACCCAAAAGTGCCAGGACATGCATTATCTTGCAGTGTGTAAATATGAATGAACACTCTGTACACACGTGAATGTATGTTGGTATGAAATGGAAAAGCATGGGTGGACGTGTGAACATGGTGGACATGCCATTCCTTCTGCTTACTGTTGTTATCAAGTGATAGAACTCCCTGGAAGCTAGGACTGTATGAAAAATGAAGAATGTGCAGTAGGCCTGATAGCCTCATGTTTTGACTGAGGCTTGTAAGGAGTATAATAAGTTAAAAAAAATTAAATTAGATATTTTCATTATTATTCAAGCTTTTTGTCTTCTATATGTCACTTACTGGTGGCTCTTTATGCAGTTATAGTTATATGTATATACAGTTGTGTCTTGAAGCCTGTTTTACACACAGTATTAACTGCAACATCACAAGATCTTGTTCAAGGCTAAGTAGAACAGAAATAGTTATCGCTTTGTCCTTTGAAGTGCCTGGAAAAGGAGGTAAATCTGCAGGCTGGTGACAGACTTCTCTAGAGTTGTCTTTCTTCCCATTTATGCTTGTAGACACAACAGAAAGGAGAGGCTGCTGTGGAATCTCTTTAGAAGAGGCTGGAGAAAAGGAAAAACAGCTGCTAGTACAGGAGTGAGGCAGGCGTCTAGCCAGGCCGTTAGCTTCTGAGGGCACAACCATAGCTGCTGAGTGACTTGAGGTCATTCTAATGTAACTATATATAGGGTGGATGATGAGACTTTCCTCTGGTAAACTCCTTTAAGCAAATCTTTTTCCTTATTTTTTTCTCCAAGAGTCTTAAGAACATTCCTGTCCTTGTGTGCTAACAACTAAAATAAGTCTGTCTTCCCATGCTGCATGTGCTTGTAGCTATTGGGATAGTTTTGAATCAAGGGATGCTTAAGATATGGTAAAATTTAGCATCTTACTGTGTATGAAATCGTGAACTTTTCTAACGGATGGCGTGAAGTCTTTTTCTGTTACCAGAGATGACAAAACTATTCATATTTATTCAAAATCGGCCTAATTATAGTCTCAGAAA
Organism: Callipepla californica brunnescens; assembly: GCA_023055505.1. NCBI lineage: Eukaryota > Metazoa > Chordata > Aves > Galliformes > Odontophoridae > Callipepla > Callipepla californica. The sequence continues at coordinate 72,619,759 of JALIRH010000002.1, read as the reverse complement.
TAGTTTGTTTTGATTATTATTTACTGTTGAGCTGGCTGTCACTTACAATAATGCATAAATTCTGATGCAGTTTTTTTCAAGTAGTCATTTTTTAATATACATGCTTGTGTAAATGCCTGTGTGTGTATACATACATGTATATAATAATATATATGATAAAGGGGACGTCAGGAGGTCCAACTGCCTACTCAAAGGAGGGCCAACTTTGGGATCAGGCAGGGCTGCTTAACTTCTATCTAGTAGGGCCTTGAAAACCTTGAAGGATTGAACCTATACCCTTTGGGCAACCTTCTCTATTTCTTGTGGCTGCTCTCATGGACGGAGGAAACACATGGATGGAGAAAACAGATAGAATCACATTCAGTCTGGCCCTCTGTTTCAGCACATGCCTTTTGCCTTTTATCCTCCTCCCATGTTGCACAGCATAATCCTGACTCTTATCTTCTTGCTGACCCACTTACCCTGGCGTACAGGCAGGTTACTTTTAGCTCCCCAAAGCTATCTCTTGTCCTGGCTGAACAAATCCCAACACCTCAGCCTCTCCTCGCAAGACAAGTGCTCCTCTGACCAGTGTAGGGCCTTCCACTGAGCCTGTTCCAGTTGTTTCTCTTCCAGATGTCTACTCTGTTGTGGGAGTCACAAACTGGCTACAGTGCCTAGAGGCTGTTCCACATGGCCAGCATGACCAAGGAAGGATAATCCCTATCCTGGATCTTCTCTCTTTGTTCCTGTTAACAAAGGCCAGGGTGCTGTTAGGCCTTCCTTGCTGATGTGACTGGTTCATCATCAGCTTGCTGACTGAGTGTCTTATGCGCTCTTAAGGAAGTACAAATGTAAATATATAATGATGCCATATTATTGTATTCAAAGACCTGCCTTTCATCTGCATCAGCCTGGGTTAATTTTGCTGTCAGTGCATGAGCAGACAGTCGTGTGTTTAAAAAAACAAACAAACAAACCCAAAACAAACAAACAAAAGGTAAAAAGTATTCTAGGTGTTCTCATTATGCACCAGAACCTTTGAAGGGGGAATTAAAGGTCACAGGAGTAAGTCTTCAGGCTTTGAGAACTACTGATCTGTCATAGTTTTGTCATCCCTTTCTGTCCGAAGTGAAAGCATCATCTTCTGCCAGAAGCATCAGTGACTTTCAAGTTGACTTCAATGAATACAACAGCAAACTTCATGCTTAAGGTCCATAGCTAGTCTTGTGAAGACAATTTCAATAGCTTCTTATTTAAATTTGTAGTGTCTGCAGCTGCTGTGGTCTTTTACAGACCATGTGAAGAGCAGGATGGAACAGATTTAAATAAATAAGAGGATTGGGAAGATTTCTTAGGGAAGAGAACATGTTCAAAATTTGACAAAATTAAAGAAATTGTGGTTGTTAGCAGAGGTCAGTAAAAATCTCTTGCTTTCTCAGTCTGACTTCAAGATTCAGCTTTAAGCTGACATCAAAAGGGCTTCCTCACTGACACGGAGAGTCTCACACTCATGTCTTACTTGGTCCTGCTACCTTACTGGCATAAATAGTTCTGTGATATATGCTGGATCAAAGAATGGAAAACTAAACCAGCATCACCATCTTCTTCCCTTTCTCCTGAAAAAAGTGTGTGTTTGGGGAACAGACCCAGCTGAAAATTGTTTCTTCCCTATTGTATAATTTGGATTGGGCTGAAACCTGGCTTTTAAATTGATGAGAATGGCTACAGCTGCCTCCTTCAGTTTTACAGAGTTAATGGAGGCACAATCTAATAAAACGCTGATAGAGTTAGTGGCTCAGCTAAAATGAAAACTTACCAAATATTGTTCTTTCCTTCTGTAATAGAAGGAAATAAGTGATGCCTGGAGGATGGGGTAAGTGTGGTCTCCATCTGTTCTTTTCCCAAACTCTGTGAAAATGAGTATTTGCTGCTTTCAAGCCCAGAGAACCCTTTACAAAGGATTTCAGTGTCTGAAATCTTATTTTCAGACCTGTATGCTCTTAAACTTAATGCTGTTTAAAGAAAACAGATCTGGCTTTTCATTTCTGCCATAGTTGTACAGACAGCCTCTGTTATTCCCAAGTTTATACCTAATTATTTTTTAACGAAGTTGCCTTTGAACCAGTGCATTATTCTCTATCCTTTATGGTTATATGTATTTCAACCAAATGGTACCAAATACAAACAGGATATACACACATGCACACAAAAATATAACATGCATCCTCGTAGAGTCAGACCAGCATAGTTTGTATAACAACCTCATTGCTTTTGCGAGTGGATTAAGTCCCACTGTGGCACCTCACCCACTGAATTCAATGACCAAAGCTGCTTTCAAGCTTGCGTGGCTTTTGCTTCAATGCAGCTGGTATTGAGATGTCATATTTCTAAAGGCTTTTTTTCTTCTTTTGGCAACTGATATGTTAATGTGAAGGGAATCTGGTTTGCTATTTCATCAGTTCTTAAGGTTTTAAAGCCTGATAGCACACTGAAACTGAATTTGCATCACTGAGAAAGAATGGCAGTTGCTTTGTTTCTTGTTTTTGAAAATGAAGTCTAATGGTTATTTGGTTAGCGAAGAGATCAGTCCTATGTGATTTCTAGGCACTTATCTAATTGCTCAAATTACTCACCTCTGATTTCCATGGAACACTTAGAGATAGGCAAATGCAGCATGTTTGAACAAGTGACTCCTCTGTGCCTGCAGCCTTTTGACTGCTTGAGTTTAGTTTCTGTATTAGTGGTTTCTTCTTTCTTTTTTTCCTGTGCTCAACATTATACCTTTATAGGCTTGACCTATGTGATACCACTTTCCTAATGTGTACCTTGAATTCTGCCTTTATTCTTAGTGACAGAAAAAAAGCTGTGAAGCTGGATTAGGTCCTCTGTAAGAGGATCCTATATGTCTATTATAATAGAAACATTATTTATGTATGTGTAAATATATATAACTTTTATGTGTTAGACTATGCATTTTAAAATTTACGCTGGTTTTGTTTCTGTGCATTATAGGATCCCATGGAGCTGGTCATCCCTCAGAGACTTTAACACCACTGATTGCTTGGGGTGCTGGAGTGAATTATCCACAGAAAGTCACATCCCAGCTCTTTCAAGACAATTTTTTGAAAGGTATGTAAAATATGAAACTTAGTCTGAGATTTTAGCGGAAAGGCTAATGCTCAACAGTTTTATCTGTTAAGCTTCACTAGCATCTGTTCCATTACTCTAAGTGTGACTTGCTTTTTGCAAGAAAGTGTGAAGAAAAAAAAAAGGTGACAATGCATGTACATGGGAGAGACAGAGAAGCTGGGCAGATAATATGAGAGTAATTTCCTGTGAGCCATGGAACTGAAGAGTTTCTCTTTGGGTACAGGAGACTATTCACATGCCTGAAACTTAGTTCCAGAGATTTAATTTTTATGAAGGCTCCCAGAGGTTGAAAGCTATTTGTATCGAAACATGAAAAGTTGACGTGGTGTAAGATCTCTTTCCAGCTACACAGTAGGACCCTGGGAACTTGCCAGGGGAGTCCTATCTTGCATTCATCCTTGTGGCTGTTGTGAAAATGTAAGCAGTCTTCTTCAGTGACAAACTGTGACTCTTGTATTTTTCCCCTGTGTACTTTAAGAAGAGTAAACATTAATATTTAAAACATTTTAAAACAATCAGATTTAGTATTTCAAATACATAATAAGTATCATCTTATTGGAATTTTCTTGGGATTCTACTGCTAGTTGTGTGATTAACAGCACTAGCTCTTCCTCTTTCATATGTTTCACTTTTATTGCTTCTTCTCTTTCTTTATATGTCTCTATTGTCTCAGGTTGTTGCTTGGGCTCAAAGAGGTAGTGACTTCCTATTTTGCTGGATTTTTTGTCAGGGTTCATAGATTACTACAAAAGTAATGCCTCCCGTTTATTTCCATGGAAGTTATAACAGAATAAAAACACCATCTGATAGAGCTACAAAATACCATTTTTCAGCATAATTACCACAGATAGCTATGCATTTTTTGCCAAAAGAGACTGCACACCATGCTTATAACGTTCTCAATGGCTGCCCAGAACATGGCTTGTCTTTCATGTCTCTGTTGTCACTGCTGAAATGCACCACCCACCTCCTCACTGTGTTCAGGTCATATTGATGATTGTCAGTGGGTGCTATTTTTTCTGCATGGCGGAATTTGATGACACACCTTTGTTTCATCAGCACGTCCATGTCAGATGCCACTCTGTCAGACTGCCCCTCTGCTGCTATCTGTCACATGGCAATAAAATGTAGTGGAGTATTGGTGGGGTTTGGAGTGATTCAGTCTCTACTGCCATGTCACATCTGCCTCTGATGTCATGGGCCAATGTAATCATAGAATCATCAAGGTTGGAAAAGACCTACAAGATCATCCAGTCCAAGCATCTACCTACCACCAGTAGTTCTCACTAAGCCATGTTCCTCAACACAGCTTCTAAATGTTCCTTGAACACCTCCAGGATCAGTGTTTCCACCGCCTCCCTGAGCAGCCTGTTCTTGTGCCTGAGCACTCTTTCAGAGAAGTAATATTTAATAATAAATAAAACAAAAGGCATTACTTTCGGATCAGGCTTCATGCATTGGAGAAGAGAAAATGTGCAAAAATAATTAAAACTCAGGTTTTAATCCCACCTCCTCGTGAGAAGGTATTTGGTAATTAAACAAGTGTAGATAATGCACATTGTGCTCATTCTTCTCTATTGAAAATCACAGCATCTCTGATAAAACTAAAAAACAGTAGAATAGAATAAAAACAACGGACTCTGGAGCCTTTGGCAGTTGATCTGCAAGACTTCTAAAGACACTTAGTGTCTCTGCTTATCCATAATAACAGATTTTTATGGCTGTTGCAATTTTGATTCTTAACTTCAGTATAAACATCAGTGTCTGACTTGAAGTAATGACAAAAATGCTGTGGGAGCACTTCAAAAAATGTGAATATTGAACTGGTATCTAGATACACAATAGGAAAACAGGCTGTCACCTGTTAGGAAATGTTTATTTTCCTTAAAGGAAGAAGTATGTCTGCAGCCTGTTGTGCCTGCTTCATATTTTCCTTGTACTGGTGTTTTGGTGTTGTTTGTTTCTTTCTTTCTTTGTTTCTTTTTTTTGTTTGTTTGTTTGGTAAAGGCAAACACATGATGCTGCCTTTTGTTCTAAACTTGCTTTGCATCTTTCCAGCTGGAGAGTGTGGTGTTAATTTGATTTAGACACTGGTTACAGGTTCTTAATTGCTGGGAACAATCTCTGTTTGAGTTCTGAATTTGTGTGAGTATACTGAGAGTTTTAATCTCTCTTTGAATAATAAGTGCTCTCTCTGTGACAGCAATATTACACTGTGGCATTTTATTAGAGCTTCCAGTAGGCTATGTAGCTGAAATGTAAAGAAAAAGTTGTTGAAATGGAACTTGATGCTTAGGTCAGTGCAGTTCAGTTACTTCATTAAGTCACAAACCCATATTTTTTTTCATAAAGCCCATGTACGTAAGAAAAAATGATTGAAAGTAGTCTCTAAAATAGTTCTCTGAGCTTGCCTTTTCCGCTCATAATAAAATGAGAAACCATGATCAGGTAAAGAATGCATTTTCAAGATTGCAGATGAATGCAAGTGGAAGATTTCCATTTCAGATTGTGCGTTCAAATTCTTGCATCTTCTGACAAAATCCTTCCTAAGTTCTGAGGTACAAGTTCTGAGTTACAAGCTCATGGAATCAGTGCAGTATTTTCAATGCTGCCAAACTTATGCTCTGCTCAGTGCAAACAGGCTCTAGGCAGCCAAGTGAATCGTCTCCTTCTCATCATTGCCATCAAGGGTAGATACCCCCAGAGGCAGTGCTGACCGTCAGGAGTCAGTCCATCCAATTTGTCATGCAATGATCAGTGTATTTCTTGGGTGCCTGAGGGATGCAGTGTCTGCTCCAGAATGACAGCAGACTCCTTATCAGTCCCTTCACCTGTGCTTTGCCTTCCCTCAAGGCTGTCCATGCAATTGTTTTGGAAAGATTTGTGATGGCAGAGCCGCATCCTGTGGGCAATGCACAGCATTACCCATTTGGCTACTGGCTTGACCCTTCAAGGCAGAGAGAACGTAGAGTTCCTCAGTGTAGACCCTGCCCGGTGGCCTTGAAATGCCATTCCAAAGCAGACTTTAAGTGTGGTGGTGGCTTTCATCTACAGACTTCCCTGTTTCAGAGAAAGCTCAGCCTGATTTGCTTCACCTGAAGTAGTAGCTCCATGTATCCCTTTGTTATTTCTGCTTTCGTGAGGTATTGTGCAAGTCTTCCTTTGGTTTGTGTAGCCTCATGCTTAGCCTTTCTTCTTGAACTGGCACTCCCCTGCAGTTCCTTTGGATTGTTTGCATCTGACAGGTCAGCAGGCTGCAGTAGCAGTGTGACAAGATGAGGAAAATATCTTCTCAAACAGACAGAAAACTGCTAAACCCTGTACAAGAAACCTGGACAGCAAGCTTGAGACACCTACAAACATAAAATAAATAAATCAAGGACAACATCTAGACCCACTTTCTCTCATTTCCAGCAGTGCAGCCCAGTTTGGCCAGTTTGGAGGAGTGTCTCATTCCTTGGGAGCACTTGGATTTAATATGTTACAGCTCCTGGTCCAGGGCATGTCTTAAATCCATTTAATGTTGACAATATCTGAATAAGGAAAGCAGAGATGTAAAAGCTCCTAGGTTTACTGGCAGAGTTGCAGTTCCTGCTTGCCCTAAACGCTATTTAGATAATTTTACCTCCTTTTTGATTGGAAAAGGTTATTAAGGGAAAACAAGCATTGCTTTTACATAGTAAAAATATAGCAGAGAATCTCTCTCTAGAAATAACTGTAACCCTGCTTCCTGTTCTGGAAAGCAAAAGGAAACATCCATGCTCATTTTGATGCAAGTTTAATACAGAATTCATGATTACTACTGATAATACATTCCCTTTGTTGCCATGGGAACTCATTTCAACTATTTCTTACTGTTGTTAAAATGCATTACCGCTGTTCAGGATGTTCTTATTACATAAATTACAGTGAACTTGTAATCAAATTCCTGCAGCTCGCACTGCTACAAATTAATCGCTGAAACTTCAGTACATGCAGTTCTCAAATCAGAGGTTTTTCCCATCCTGGTCAATTTGCAGCTTACACTTGGGTATGATGTAGTCAGGGTGTATTGAAAGTCAGAGAAAGATTGCAGTCTACGATTTGAATGCTTATTGTTGTTTGGAAAATAATGCGGGCATGCCAGAACTTTGCATTATGGTTTACGAGTGCTTTCAATGAAATCTATTTCTCCTTGCATGTAAACTTTCTTTCATGTCAACCCAGAGGTTGTTAGTTTGTTGTTTGTTGGTTTGGTTTATTTGCTTCTATTGTTGCTGTAGGTATGGGGTTACCTAATTTAATCACTGGGAAAAGACATGAAAAAAGAACCCTCCTAAACTATTTTGAAATAGCTCTTCACTTCCAAAGAGAAAGAACTACTTCTTAATTTCCTTAGTGATTAATGGGGAGCAGGAAAATTCTGTTTTGAACCAGCTTTTTGTATGATGCACCACAGCTTCAGGGGTTTGTACACTTGGCTTTGTCATCATTGTAGTTGTTCTGATTGCTAAGTTATGGAACTTTTCCCTTTAGCTCAGTTTTAGCCAGTATTGAATGTGGCAGATGTGAAGTGTATTTGTACTAGTCTGTGCTGGTATTCAGGGGACCCTGAGTTAAACTTTTTTTAAAAAAACAAAAAGCAACAACAAAAAACCTTGTTGAAAAAAAATTCTTCTCCTGAAACTGAGTTTCAATCATTTAGTTGGTACAGGAGATTACATGTCATTTTCTGTGCTGTACCAAAAAAATTAAAAAGCTTGAACTTTCCTCTACTTGTCTGGGTCACAATTGCAGGCAGCAATTTATTCTGGTGCATAAAAGAAAACGTGAAACAAAGTAAATACATTCTATTGTTTCTGCCTGTTGTGCTGTCTGTAACTGCTCTTCAGCCAAATTATACTTTCTTTAGCAACAACAATTTTTGGGAAGTGGCAACAAGATATTAAATGTCAACTGAACTATCCTTTTCAAATTTATTTAGTCTTTCTGTTCATGTGCTCTGTTATCTCTTTGCAGAATGGAAGCTGGAGAATCTGAAGAGGCTGGATGTCAATCAGGTATCAAACGTAGCTAAGTTAAGAACTCGTAAATGTTGAACTTCAATTTTGTGCAATTTAAACTAATAGAGGGAACTTGAATGAATCACTACACTCACTTAATGTTTCCCTGGTATACGTTACTTAAATCTTAATTCAAGATCTTGTTTCAGGACTGTCCTCTGAACATTTAGAATGCAGTACAGTGTGTCTGGTATTCCTTGGAAGCTCAGTACCACTTTTCCGAAAGTAACTTAAATAGCATCTAGTATCTTTTTAGAGATGAGTTGTGATACCTACTGTAGTGGAAATGCTAAGTCACGGCTGGTGCTCAATCACTGGAACGGCCAACCCAGGGAAGCTCAGGTGCAAGCAATACACCTGAGTGTCCAGAAGAGGTGGAGCTGGGATCCACCCCTTCCCAGACCTCATTTAAGGGTTGGCAAGGATGTCTTGCTGGAGATTCCTGTGTACCAAAGGCCTTCTGGAGGTGTGCAGCTTCTTTCCTTTATTTCTGTGCCTCCAGCTGTTGCGTTTGAGCAAATCCTCACTTGCTTCAGCCTGGGATTGTGCTACCCTGCTGCACTTTCTATCACATTACACCTACGCTCTATTTTCTACTTATGAACTATGAACTTATTCCTATGAAAGCACCCAGCTAAATGCAGACTGTAGTCTGATGACTATGTTTCTGAAGTTAGTGAACATCTGCTGTGTGTTTTTTTGCTACGCTTGAGGTGGCTTTATTTGTTTAGTGTTGTTCTTCAGAGCTATTTCAAAATCTGTATTATTGTTACTTTTTCCAGAACTTACTGTTGAATGAAAACTAATTTTTGCAATACTGTTGAACTGTTTTATTGTTTTGTTTTCCAACAAGATCTGTAGTTATGGCCTAGCCACTTGGGTGTTTAGACAAATATGTGGTGTTGTATTGCAAAATAAGAAAGATTGACAACTCAACTCTTTGTTATTAAATCAGGCTAGCTTTGGTAATTCATGGATATGATGTGCATCTCTACCCTTGCACCTTGCTTCTTACTTCATTCCATCCTGTGTACACCAATATATGAATAAAAGACTCCAAGCGTGCTAAAGCAAAGGAAAGATACTTGTGCTGGAAAGTTAAGGATGGGGATAGTTCTGGATCAGCAGCTTTCAACAAAATCCTTATATGAAGGTTGAGATGGATTTTCATTTCAAGGTTGTTAGGAGTTACAGGGATATCATTTTTAAATCTGAATCTTAAAATATATGAAGGGTCTTGAGTGTCTCTGTGGTCCGTGGACTCCCCAAAGGCAGCTTTCTCCAGCGTTCTTTAGTGTATGTGGAATTATAGGTAGTAATAGTAAATTAGATTTCTGCTTTTATATTGCCATGTGTACATCTTGTCCTCTAAAAATAACAGTTTGGAGTCTTGCTTCTGCACAGATGTGCAGCAGTGCCTTGGATTTCTGCAGTTTCTCCAGATTCATGGTGGAGGAATTTTTATGCATAGTTCTATTTTAAAGGAAAATATGAACCAAGTGAGAACTAGTGTTTATCATCACAGGTAGAAGGTAATGGTAGCTTACTTTCTGAGAAGCCTTGACACAGATAAAGGGGCTTCCTCAAGAATTAAGTATTGGGTGAAGAAAACTTCCAGAGTCCTGCTTTGAGGGGGAGGAGTAATCTTCACTGTGAAAATATGGGCAGAGGAGTGTTTCGAAAAGCAGTATATTCTGTGCATTGTCTAGACCTGTAAATATGAAATTCTTTCTTGGTATAAATTGTCATAAAAAATGATATGCTTCTGAGTATCATTAACGTATCTATATTTGTAAAAGTTAAAAATAAATGGATTTATTCATTCTAGAAACTTTATGATAAAATGAGGATGCTTCTGTTTGCACAGGCTGACATAGCACCACTGATGGCTTCCCTTATTGGTGTGCCTTTCCCCTTGAATTCTGTAGTAAGTATTACATTTTACCATATTACAGCAATCTGCTTGGAGTCTGACAGGAAGGGATTTTGGAATTTAGACATAAGGAGAAAGTTAAAAACTCTTGGAAATTACTAGAGGGTATGAGACTGCTCATAGTTTTCATTCTCTGAGTATGAGTTTGGAAAGGCAGCTGATTATTTTATAATGTGCAACTTTACAGTGTTAAGCTAGAAAGGGTTTTTTTGTGTTTTTTTTTAGGGATAGTAAAAATACAGTATGGTTTGAATAACTTGATTTTGATGGCAAAACAAGCTGATTCTTGCAAGTTAATGTTTAATTTAGTGTGATGTGTTTTTCAGATGATATCTTGTGCCTTTAATTTAACAGTGAGAATCTGCACTGAGGTGGCTTTTCCTTTGAATTTACTTCCTCTATTTTTTTGAATATTCCAAAGTTTGTTTAGTTAAATACCTTACTGACAATTAGCATTATGCTGTTGTACTATCATGCTTCTTATTTTGCATTAAAAACATCTAATTACAACACATTTTCAAAATATTTCTCATACAAACTCTGTGCAAGAGCTTGTCCCCCTGTATTGTAGTCCTTACTGGACATACAAACTGAGAACAGATGGTGGCATTTGAGCTGTTCACTTGCTCATCATGAGTGCTGGATGTGTCAGGACTGAGTGTGGGTTTGGATGGAAAGCTTCTAGGTATTTTAAAAATGGCCTCAGATTAGTGGTTGAAGTGTCATTACTCTATGCTATTTAGTAACAATTTCCATCACTTACTTTTCTTTTTATGCTCTTGGGGGAATTGAGGTTATATGAACAGTCTGTGTGATGTTGGGAAACGATGTAGAGTATTTGGAAGGTATTATGGTAGTTATTTATGTAGTACTTTGAAGCACTCTTATTGCCATTTTGAGCCACCATTCAGTGTGGAAAAATTCACATTTTCCCTTACATATATCTCTTTCAAAAATTTATATATAATGTTTTTCTCTTCCCAGGGAACCCTGCCTCTGGAATACCTGAACAATAGTGATCATTTCAAAGCAGAGAGTATGTTTACCAATGCTGTTCAGGTTCTTGAGCAATTTAAGGTAACTAAGTGTATGGTGAAAAAGGAGAATATGTCTTTGAATAATAATTATTGCTGCGCTGTATAAAATAGTTTTCTGGGACATGCAGTGTTTATGGCATGTTGTAATTCAAAGGACTGAAGCTGTGTGCATGTGCTATATAGGTCCTTCTGAAAATGCCCCCTATTTCTATGGAAACTACAACAGATACAAAGAGCAAAATAATGCTATGTAATAGAGCAAATTCTCAGCTACAAAGCAATTTCTCAATATAATCATCACCATTAGCTATACATTTGTGCCAACAAAGAACAAGAGCCTGCATACTGTGCTTGTAAAAATCTACACCCGTGGAGTTAACCAGCTGTCACCACTGCTGAATGACACCACCCACTGCCTCCCTCCCTGTGTTCATAGCCACTGTTTGGTCTCTGTAAACGTTCAGCAAGAGTTGATGAATGTTAATGGGTGCCATTTTTAACACATGGAGGAATTCACTTCCACACTTTTGCTTTGTATACATTTTCATCTGTCACAAAGATCAATGTGTAACGGAATATTGATGGGAAGGTTCAACTCCTACTGCCATACCACCAACATCCACTTCTGATGTTGTGGGCCAGCGTAATAAAATAGGAGGCATTACTTTCAGAGCAGCCCTCATAGGTGATCTGCTTGACAAGTGGTGAAGTTTATCTGAAGAGATTTGAAATACTTTAATTTTTTTTTTTTTTTTTAAGGAAAAAGCTTTTTTCTCATTTCTTAAATTAAATGTTGATGTTTATTGATATTAGTGTAAACCAACCTGTAGGCAGTATGTAGATAGGCTTCAAGCTGAGTACCAGTTTCTGTTATCAGAGGAGACATCTCTTTTCCAGCAGTGTTTGGGAGACAAGACTCTCAGGCAGAATCAACAAACAGATCAAGAAATACCAGGCATGTGTCCATGAAAGAAATGGAATTAGTGGTCTAATTAACCTTTAGGTTATGCTTTAGTGTCTGTTGTTTTGCTTAACTTGTCTCTGCTTTCTATCTTGTTTCATCTCTTATTGGATATTATGTGGATGCGTGATCCAAGCAAACAAAGAAAGGTACTATTTCACTAGATGCTGTCTAATTATGGAGTAAGAAACAGTCCAAAATCCCAAAATCTCCATTTTGACAGAAAGCAGAGTCATGCAGAACCGTCAGGATATGCATGTGACAATAGCAGAGCAAGGAACTGATGTGAGGTCACTTGTAGCGTCATGATTAGTGCCTTCAGCACCTTCTGTTCCTTGAACACACATCTTCCCAAACATAGTTTGTGTGGAAAACAAATGGGCCGTGTCAACAGCAGTCATTCCCAAATCTGTGATGGAGAGCTGCCATGAAGCAGAGAAAGTGACTGGCTGGATGTGAAGTTGAAGTGTGCTTGTACAGCATCCATGTTTGGAAGAACGTCTTCTATAAGTATTAAAGATGTAACTTGGCTTCTTTTTTTTTAGTTGTCTGGGGGAATACTTAAGTAGGACAAGAGCTACTAATTCTTTCTCTTCTGTAATTATTCTATAATTTCATAGCGTTAGACTATTTTCTTGTCGAGTAGCTTGTTTCTAGAATTATTTTGGAGGAGTTGTTTGAGAATTTCTTTTGCATTTCATTGCTGAAGCAGATGGATTAGACATGCCAAGTGAGTTTTTACTTTTTCTGTGATGGAGTGACCTGACCACAGATTGTACTCCCTAGAGAGAGGATGTTGTATTGCACGGATAGGATGAGACATGTGGGTTGCTACTTCAAGCTGTCAGATTCTGAGAGCACTGTGCTAGAAAGTTCTCTCTGCTTTATGCCATCAGTCAAACTCAAGTCAAACTGGTGCAGGAGACCTTAAAGATGTTTTGAAGGGCCTTGGGCAAAGTGACTCTGTCATCAGAATCTTCTATTTTTATCCAAGCACAGGTTAATCGATCTAATAGTATTGTTCGAACACTGCAGCAGCAGAGTTCTAGTTCCTGTCCAGCATAAATAATGGCACTTTCATAAGAGACTGTTGCTGAAGTCATTTATTATTTCTATCTGGATCTTTCCTTTTTCCTAAAAACTGTAGAAATCTGTCTATAAAAATCACTGTGTGAGGGAGTGGGGACTGTGTTTTATCTCCACTGGAGCAGCTTTGGTTTTCCAGAAACACTGATTCAGTGCTCAGAGGAGCTGCACAGATAATATATTGACAACTTGATTTTATTCCTCTTCCTAAAAGACTCTTCCATTCTAGCACTCTACCATACAACAGTCTCTTCTATGACTTAGTTTAATGCCTCATACAATTTTTATTCTTGTTGCAACTTGCTTATAATTATTTAATTTTTTTATGCAGGTTAAGATGAATCAGAAAAAGGCAACTACATTGTCGTTTCTGTTCACACCATTTGAGTAAGTACCTTTAAAACTTAACTTGATTGCCTTAACACTTTGTGTTCCACTGAAATACCAACAGCAGAGAAATCTGGTTCCTTCAGTCTGTATTAAATTACTGTGTTTATGTGACTATGAAACTTTGCATTAAAAAGAAGAAAGACTATTCTGTTAATTTATATTTTGAAGTTTAGATTAGATGTAGATTTCAGGGGGGAAAAAGGTATAGTTCCTTACCCTTAATCTTGTTTTAAAGGCTATTTGTTTAACCTTTTGACAATATACCTTTATATAGACCTCACGGTAACATTCACATTTGCTTTGTTCTTTTAACATTCTTTGGGAGATTAAAGTCACTATAGGATTAGAAGAAAAAAATCTGTTCTCTTCCTTGTTTGTATGTATACTGAAGTTGGACTAAGAATTGTTTCTTCTGCAATTTAAACTCTAATGAAAAGCCAATAAACAAAATGTTTTACAGCCAGAAATGAAATGCAGAATTTTTATAATTTGTGCTGCCGAGTATTAATGCTTCCAAGTCCATTGATGAGTTTCCAAATAGATCTGTTAGACTGTGAGCTCTGTGTTCTAGTGTGCAGAGCTGTTAGTGACCTTCTCACCCTTCAGTTTTATCCAACTAAAGCTGCTTTATCCTATTTCCATCCCCCTGCCCCTAATGGCTTGAGAAAACTTTGCTTTGGGTGCACAGGATCAATTCTGCTTTTACTATGTGGAGTGCTCCAAAAGTTCTTTCTTATTGAGCACAGTTGTTTTCCTTTGAGACATAAAACCGATGTTAATTAAGATCTTTATATCATAGGAGCAGTAAAGTACTTGAATCTTTCCCTGTGAAGCACATTTAACTGCTAAATAAGACTGCTATCTTTCTGAGCAGAGATTTATTGTGTTGTTTTATACCACTAACTTCTTCAAAGGGAAAGGCTCTAAGACACTTAGTCTCTGCAACCACTGTTAAGTCAATCTTGGGCACATAATGAATGTTTTAAATAACGTTCTGATTAAGAATGATGTTAGTATTATCAAGGAACTTACTGATGATATGGAACAAAAATTCTTTATGGAACGGATGGTCAGTCATCTTTGGTTCTGTGGGGGAAGATTTCTAGATCGATTTTACAGCTCCTGATTAAATTTTACCTGTCTACAAGAAATATCTATTCAGTAAAATAGGATGAGTTTTTCTTAATTCTAGATTTACCTTTAAAGGAACTGAGTGCTACTAATTACCTTATGAAATAGTGTTTTCCTGTTAATCTGTTAATACCATACCTGTTACTCCTCTAATACTATTACACTGAAAAATTAATATTTAGATGGAAGTCTATGTATAATTGTCTAGATATAATTTTACATTTGCAACCTCTTAGAAGGCAAAAGTCTCTGCAGATGCAAAGTAGTACTTATTATTTAGCATATAAAAGGGTATGGAATGAAGCAGTTTCTCTACTGTTCTCAAGAGAAATTAAAAAGGTAAAGCTTTGGATAGCTTCTTTTCATATCTGAAACAAGTGGTCTCTTGGTACGCTGTTGCAGAATAATTTGTGAATGCAGAAATAAAACTTGTATGCAGCGGTATACATTATTTGGATTTGTCAGCATAGGTATGGACAGCTTGCCCACAAATATTTTGTTAATCTATGATTGACCTTGCAGTTGTGTGTTTTGACTACTACTGTCCTTTCAGTAAGGTGTAAGTAGTTTCTTCTACTGCTGCTCAGTTATTTGAATTTTTGTAGAAAGGAGTTAAATATGCTTTTAAAATATTTCTGGTGCTGTAAATCTGTATCTTGACGCTCAGAAAGCATAATGCTTTATTACTCCCCAGTTTATTGGAGGTTAGTGAAGCATACTTCATGGCTTTTGGGACCATCAACTTTATGTGGAAATATAAAATGTAACATTCTGTTTTGGAATATTAGAGATTCTCCTTCACCATCATGATTATGGAAAAATAAACAAAGATGTCTCAAGAATTGCCTTTCTTAAATTATTTAAATGGTGTAATTGAATAAATGTTGTTTAAGTCTGTGTAACAGAAATGTGAGTTCGAAGAGATACACACATCTAAAACTTCAGATTGAGACATTCTGTTTTCAGAGAAGTTGATTCAATTACTATTAAAGTGGTATACAACTAGGGGGAGAGAGATACCTTCACAGATAACGTATTCTGTAGAAAGCAGAATGTACTGAAAACCTCAGCTTAGTTTTTCAGCATGAACAAATATATTTATATTCAGTGGTGAAAATCCTGTTTCTTAGCCTGAGTTTTCAAGTGTATTAGTACCAAGTGGATAGAAAACTGTTCAAGTCCTCAGATGCAATGTTTTTAAAAGAAGTGTTTGAATTGTATGTGGAATCTATCTCACCAAAAACATTAAACTAGTTCTTGTATATTACAGAGCCGTGTTTATGTCTAATTTAGACAGTATTGTCAACAGAGAGGAAATTTCTTGATTTCTGTAAGGAATCCATCCTGTAACAGAGGTGTGACTAGCTCAGCGAGTAGGGAATGAAGGAGACCATTGGAAACATTACCCTTTTTACATGGATCCAAATTGCATCCCCTAAATCATCTGTCAAGTTTATAAGGATGGGGAGGATGGCTCTGATCATTGTTGTACAGTGGAAACTTCAGCTGAGCATACCTGACCATATTTGTGGGAAGGTAAGAATTTAGGTAGTTGTATCTATTGATAAGGCTGATGAGTAATTTTTTCTTTTTTTTTTAACGTTTAGTCCAAGTTCTTCCATCAAGGAGCAAACCTTTCTAAAAGTGTATCCTGAGGCTACCTATTTCACAGGTATACATTTAGGAAGGAAATAGCTGCAAGTGTCTGTGGATTCTGCTGGACCGGGTGCACAACCTGCTCTCATGGGGGGTGAATATATAAAGCAGAAATGACCCTTACTTATATGCAAGTTATTTGTAAGACTTACATTGAATAATTGTTTATAATATTTATAGTCTACTTCTGTTGAGTGCCTCAAGGGATTTACTGTCTGAATTGAGTTTCCTTCCCACTTCCTTCTACTTGATACTTTTTTCACTATTTATGAAAGGCAAGAAAGTCTTCAAAAAATACTTGCTTAGCAAATTCAGAGGCTTTTCTTGTCAGGATGCTGAGATACTGGCAGTATGTTCTGACCTTTATACGTAAGAAAGGCAGGTACCAAAATGCCAGATGCTTTTCAGGAAGAGAGAGGGAGGACAAACCTGAAGACTGCTGACAGAGGAAAACTGATGTCCAGGATAGTGAAGTTTTTTATTAGCATTCTGCCCACTTGATGTACCTTAAGGCAACTGCAGACCTGGCATAGTTTGAAGAGGTGTATGCCAAGGGGCCAGATGCTACTACTGCAAAAGCATTCCCAAAGCTGGCATCTCTGGGCTGTGAAAATAATTCTAAGAAGAGTAAAAGGGGAGGACTGGTGTAGTGAGGTGATTAGTTGCATGGAAATCCTCTTAACCAATGGAAGCAATTTGATTATTCAGACAGGTGCAAGGGATTTAATATATTAAATTACACAGAAGCGCAGAAGTGCTTTTTGTGTATGTACAGTGCATACGGTGCTTTTGGGGAAGACTGTGCTTCCAGCTGTTCAGGTTCTGATTGACACACAGTGAGATGGCAGGAGCATTAGACCAAGAAGAATTGTATACAAAGAAGATGAGCAGCTGGATTATAATCAGAGCTTGCTTTCCTCTAGCTGTGCTTATTTGGTATCTTCAGTGTTTGATATCAATAAGGTATTTTTTTTTGTTGTTATATTGTTTTTCAGGAAACAGCTTAAGCATTGTTTAAAGTCAGATCAGTGCCTTCACATGTGTGAAAAATCCCATACCGTGTTGATGATACGTGTTGAAAATAACTTAATTGCTTGAATACAACATCTTAATCATCCCAAGGACTTATTTTTTGTGTATAGTCAAGATATGAGTTCCATAGCTATAGCTCAGTAGAAAATTCTTGTGTGCAGTGTACAGCTATTAAAACATGCTTCTCTGCTGTATTAAAATGCAACTTTTCATTCTCCCTGTTCTCCAAGATGAATTGAGGTATGACTACCTTAAAAATTTGCATGGGTTTGACGCAGGGAAGTATCAATCACATAGATGGAGTTCTTCCACATTGTTATACATCATGTACTTGTCATGGTGATAGAAAATAGTTCTTTCATAATGTTGTTGATGATGTACAGCGAATTCAGGAAATGCCTTATACACAAATATTTTTTTCTTCCTTTTTGTGACTGAAGGCACAGCACCATGATGCTTACTCTGTCTTTCAAAACTGATATTTCCACAAAACTGACGTTTGGATCAAAGTGCAACAAGTAATTTCTCCTCCCTCCTTAAGGGACAAGGTCCCTTAAGGTCAGTGAACATAGCACATCCTTTGAGGCATCTTGTTCTTGTTTTGTTTATATAGATGGCATTTATTTAGGAAAGTTGTAGTACCTGAGATGTAATGTGATGGTTTTACGTTTATGTTTAAATGTCAGGAGGAAAGGGTGGAACTATTGCAATAGGAATGTATATTTCTAACAGTGATTAATCCCCTTGTTCATTCGTATAAATGTTTCCAGAGGAACCTTGATTTATCAGAGACACTGCTAAATTCATTGGGGAAGACATTTCAGGCCCTTTTATCCTGTGGTCAAGAATAAGAGGCAGCATCTTCTAGTAAAAGCTAGAAAGGTCTGGCAAGGCAGCTGGCCTTTTCTTTTTGCTTACTTGATCCCTGCTGTGTTACAACATGGGGATCTCAGTGTCTGCTTGGTTCTGGGATAGCCAGTATAGGCACCGAACATGGGCACTTTTAGCCTGTTGGTGTCAACCATGTAGACCACAGGACTTTGCCTTCTGTTCTTAGTTTTAAGAACCAGTGCATGTACACAAACAGAAAGTTAGCACAAACTGCTAAGGAAACAAAAGTGCTCAAATGGGGGGGAAGGGGGAAGCTATAAACCAGCATTTTATATTTTTTTTAAATGTCACTGTTAGATGTACTATAAATGAATACCTGTGCTATGAAATGCATGTGCTTTGGCTAAAAATGTGAGCTTCTGTTTCACTGAATGTGCTCTGTCTGAAATGCTGAACACTGATCAGGGAGGATGCAATCCTCTTAGAAGGCAGGCATCCTGCTGCTCTCAGGTTTCAGCAGCACACCCAGAAGCTTTTAGTTTTTACATGAAAAGCTTACTGGCAGTGGCTTCTGTGCAGAAGGACTGAACATAATTGGATTTATTACCCAGTGGGAAGTAGGTAAGGTTTTTAGAAGAACCTAAGAGGCTAATCTGGAAGATAATATGCCTGAAGATTTATATTTGTTTCAGTGTTTCCTTGTGTAAATCTGCTTGGTCTTTTCTTTGAGTTTGAGGCTTTGTGTAATAAAGATGGGGGTCATGACCAGGACAGGCAGAGGCAGTGGGATGGGCATGGCAGGGGATAATCCTCAACAGGGAAGTGAAGTGAGAGAAACAGCATGGGGCTCGGTGGATCTCAGTGAGAAAGACACAACAAATATCTTAAAATAGCTGTTTTAGCTTATTAAATTATAGGAAAATAGTAAATCTAATGCCCCTTGGGTTGCTGGATAAACTGCCTCATGCTTATATATGAGGGCCACTCTGAAAGTAATGCCTTCTATTTCTTTATGTTGACTCACAACATCAGAGGTGGATGTTGGTGGTATGACCGTAGAGTTTGAACATTCCCACCAATATTCCATTACGTTTTGTTGCTGTGTGACAGGTGGCAGCAGAGGGGCAGTCTGACAGAATGGGGTCTGACATGGAAGTGCTAATGAAGCAAAGGTGTGTCACTGAGTTCCTCTGTGAGAAACAGTGGCACCCATTGGCACTCATCAATGCTTGCTGAATGATTACAGAGACAAAACAGTGGGTGTGAGAACAGTGAAGTGGTGAGTTTTAAGTGCTGAGCATGAAGGATCATGGAGCTGAAGAAAACCTGTGGCACAATGTGGCATGCCATAGTACTGGGAAGTTGTATCATACATTTCACAGTGGTTAGGACTGTCTTCCAGTACATAAAGGGCTTTTATCATGCAGTCAGCATGTGTGTCCTGTGCTAACTGAAGGAGCAAACTGTAAAAATTGATCGTTTCTGTTCCTTCAACAATCTGCATCTTCCCGATTACTGTTTCCTTTTCCAAAGTTTCTGTATCATGTCTCGCTGATTTTTCTAACAAAACACCCTACCCCTGAAAGATCCCTGCTCCAGTTCCTCAATTCCTCTGAGGGCCAGAGGGACCACTTCGGAGCATGGCCTCTGCTTGTCTGCAAGTCCTGCAGCAGTGGTTTGCGTGCAGACTCATGGTGTCTGCAGCCCGGTTATCTTGTTTCTTTCTGTTCAGTGAATTGGCAGCTGGCAGTTAGCTCCTTTTCTCTCATCTTTGCTATCTAAAGGATTTACATAAATATCCTCAGGCACTTTGCTGTTGAATATATGAATATGTTTCATCAGGGATGCTGAACTGTGGAAATAAAGGCTATTTTAGTTTTTAGGATTTGACAGCCTTGAATTAAACCATTTGCAGCAAGACCACTTTTTGTGGTTCTGGTGATGTCCTGTTTCTTCCCTTATATGTTTGTAAATTTGAATGTGAAAGTGTAAGTGTTAGAAATGTATCAGTAACATCTCTTACTGGTATCCTTGGAGGTGTGTATTTTACAAACAGAACCTAAAATGAGAGTCTCTTTTTGTCATTCTTACTTTTCTTTCATTCAGTGATTTTTATTTATTTATTTATTTTTTAATATTTGTTAAAGAAAAAAGGCAACAGAATACAGCCCTCCAGTTTGTCTGATTTGCCCTCTGGCAGAGTAGTTGAAAAACCCAGAAAACACAAAAACCCATCTGAATTTTAGGCAGTACAAAACTGAAGCTCCTGACAGTGGATGAGGGGGAGAATAGAGAATACTAGATCAAGGCAGGAGTGGGGATGTAGAGGGTCGTGACCCTTACGCGGATGTGATAAGAGGGTGTTAACCCTTTACTGTGGAGTACCTTTTCTTTAAATAAGCACAGCTTCAGCACGCTACAATTTTACCATGATTTTTTTTTCACTTCTAAATTAGGTGCATCTTGTGAATTATGAGAACTACATTTCATAGGACTTGCCTGTTTAGTAACTTAGCAGAGAGTGTTTTAATAAATTGTTAGTATTCAGTCTATCTAAATAGATTAAGCATCAGTGAGTTGCCCGCTGAGTCATTTAATCTTTGATATTCCACTGTTTGATCACTAAAACATATGCAAAGGAGTTTTTCTGTCTCACAGTATGTGCTTTCAGCAGATCTTTGGAAGAATACACAGTAACGCAGTTCTTTGAACCAGCACATTTGAAGAACTGGAACACAGAAATGAAGAAAATCAGCTTCTGAATGAATATTAAAATTAACATAAATGTGTCATTTGGTGAAGTCCATGAAACTGAAATACAGTCATTTTTCCTGATCGTTGCCTCTAGTAGCACTGTGTACTCTCTACAGCAAGTTCAATGGGAAGTAAACATCATGGTTCCAGAATGTGATTTTTGAAATATTTATTTGGTTTATTTTTCCATGGTTCAGTGAATGAACTCATGACTTTGCATTGCTTGCAGTTCACTTTCTGATGATTCTCTGCTCTTGATGGAAAACTGTATATTATGTACTCTATTCTGCTCCTCCTAAAAGGCGATCCACAATACCCATGAAAGAAATTTTAGGTTGATAAAAATAGGCTAGTTAATTAACATTTTATATCAAATCTCTGCTCTTGCAGGTTGCTTTTTAGTGTGAGCTTGTTACAGATCCGACATAAGCATGGAGTCATGTTTCTATCAAATTGCTCCTTGCATTGCTCCTTATCACTGTCTTGCTTTCTCCTTGCTCACCTAGAGTTTTATGAGATGTTGTTTGGTGGGGATGTATGAAAGCACCTCTCATAGGAGACTGTTTTGGAAGCCTGTTGCTGTTTCGAAAAGAGCTGTGAGAAAGTTTTGTTCCGTTACTGGTACATCTTTTGAGTAGAGGCCCAGCAAAATCACCAGAACTGTTTTATGTCTATGCTTTTAAGATGCCATTTTTCCAGCAGCAGCGATGTGGATCAAAATAGTAATAGCTGGTCCTCTAAGTACTATTTCAGCTGATTGCGGGATTGCTGAACTGGAAGCAATCTGTCCTTCTTGCTGTGGCTCCCTCACAATGGGGTAGATGGTAAACAGCATGAATGTATTCAACTGCTTCTTTTGCTGGCTATTTTCCCTCCTGGTGAGAGCAGAGATTATAGTGCTGGCCCCTCGGTGCCCACATCATGGAAAAATGGGGATGTCTGCCATGCAAGCTTGGATTGCTCAGTGGGTGGAATAGTGCTAAATAGAATTTTGTGATGAGAGGGCCAATGTTAGTTCAGGACAGGTTTTTTTTCAGGTTTTAATTTGCCAAAATGCCAGAAATCTTCTTGAGAAGAGAATAAGAATCTGTGTCTGTTCAGCCTTTTGGCAAAAGGGTTTGTTAGGATTGTTTGGCAGGCACCCATCTGATGCCACTTTACCTGCCAACTGTTTTAGCGTTAGAAATTTCATAGTAAAGCAGATGAGAATGTGTGCTGTCTCACACATTCAACATCCTAACAGGCTTTATTCCAATTGTCTTTCTCCGTCTTGTTGGGCCTCAAGGAGTTGAGGTTTAAAGAACACATCTTTACCTTCTAGATCTCAGATTTCCTTCAAAAGGAATGTTTTGGTCTTTTTTCCCCCCACCTCTAAATGTACAATATGAAAAGTTGAAGTTTGTTGAGCAGTTACATCTGTTGCTGCTGGTGGATACGAGTTGTAGAAATGCAGTCATTGTTTTCCACAGGTCTTGCCATTCTCATAATGTTGTAGGATGCAGGGGATGGGTGTGTTTGTATATATATGTAAATTATTTTATTTGATAATGAGGGAAGTAGGGAGCAATAGGATGTAGATGTGTATGAGCTGACAGTGCACATCTGTGCATTATGGATCATATATGTCAAGTTTGTTTTGGAGAGATTATTGAATTGTCCTGCAAGAAATTAAAAGCTCTGAAACATAAGTAGTCGGTTTTACGTACAAGGACGTGTGTGTATTTGGAGCAAAACAGTTAAAATAAATTTGTTTTCAGTTAACAGTAAGCTTACAAAAGCTTAGCATTTATTTAAAACAAAACAAAAACACAAACATTTCCCTTCTACATGTGCATCTTTGACTTTCATAATTAAATCTGGAGCATTTCAATGTTAAGCTACTACAGATCTTAAGGGGTTACTTTTTTACAGCATAATTCTGGAAAGTTTACTAAATGAAATAATGATTATAAATCATTACTCAAATAATCAGACATAATAAAATTAGCATACTAGTAATGGAGGGTAAAGATATAATTGCAAGATGTCTCTTTCTGTTCCAGGATTTTTATATCATATTTTGTCTGTAGCATGCTGATGGGGATGCTAATTTTTAAGCACAATGATAAATAAAACTTACTGGTCAAAGAGAGGTCTCCTTGACATTGCTATGGTAGCCTTCCTTCATCACTATCTTGTTATGAGTGCTGTCAAATAGTTCCACTTATATAAGGCATGAATGATGTGTTGGAAAGATTAATTTTGTCAGGTATGCTTATGAGAAAGGTAGCTAACATCTCATGAGGGATAGTTTATGAGCACTTGCACAATTAGCCCAATTTTTTTTTGTTTCATAATTTAAGTAAATTTATTCATGGATGAAGCTGTGATTTTACTGTCTGGAGCTAGAATAATTTCTGACAGGTAATTTTGTTTTTCAGGGTGGCTTTCTGATAGTGCCACCATCATTTACTGTGGAGAATGTGATTTTAAATCTTTACAGTCCTTACACTGTGAATGTTTGTAATATAAATAATATGTGACCATTGAGTTCTTAGTTTTGTTTGTTTAAATTCATGGGTACTACCCTTTACAGTACATGAGTGATGTATTCTGTAATGCTTTCTTGTTCAAAGGTAGGAGAGCAAATTTGAGTTGACTGACTGCGTTCTCTGTGCATTTTTGTTAATAGAGAGAATGAAACTTGTTTTATTTTGGAAAAATACTTCATTTTACTGGTTGGGCTTCTTATTTGATATTTGGTAGAACTGGATTTTGGTCTTGTGTAGCTGGGAAGAACGTACACTTCCATAACTTTCTTTGTTTCTTTGTAGAGTTTTCTGTGTAGAGTTCATTATCCTTTTAATAATGATCAGTAAATTCATTTCTTTTCTATTAATATTAATGGCACTTGTGCCTTAGATGACCTTGAGAATACATTAGCATACTAGTAGTGCCTCTGGGTTTTTGCATACTAAAACACAGGGAAATAACTGATCAGTTTATTCTTTTCTCTAACACTTTCTGCTTAGTATTCTCAATCTTCTATGTGGTTATTTTAGTTAAAATTAAGCTACCTGATGTTATCTTCTCAGACTCACATTTGCCATCCAAAACAAAAATCTGCAAAACAATTTCCCTATTTTGTATTCTGATAATCAGAGCTGAGATACAGCTATCTCATAAGTTTGGTCTGTAAAACATGAAATTCTTGTTACATCTGATAAATTTTGTTTCATTTGCTTTCTCAAACTGAAATTCTGTATGTGTTTACCTATTCCTAGTCAACCGTTTTTGCTTAACGTGGAAGCAAAAAAAAATATCAAAGACAATGATAAATACAAGAGCCTCGTATTCAGGGTCCAACTTGCATTTTGATGCAAGTGTATATGAATAGTCCTTAGTTTCTGGTCAAATTCATAAACTTAGCAAAAACATATTCTATAGATAATTGCAGTTTCAACATCTCAAAAAGCATGCATATTGAAGCAAGGTAGAATGTGTGTTATGATGTAGCTATGGAGAATTAACAGTGCTTTTGCTCATGGCAACCCCATTTGACAAAATAATTGCATTCTGCATTTGACTTGCTGAACCTTTACTGTTTAAAAAAAAAATAGCATTTACTCTGCACCATTCCACATGCAAAGATACTAGCAGCTGTCATCTAAGAAGGAGTGTAGGTAAAAACTATAACTTGTTCATTACTAATAAAATGATTATTGAGAGTGAAAAGATAATTAAGGTGTTTATAGGTGAATGACTGTAAGGAAAGGTATAAAGTGAAAGATAAAAATGCAGCTTTTCTAGTATAATAAGCCTTTGCATTTAATAGGGTAAGAGTAAAACTGACAGAAAGTCAAGTCCTCATGCAACAATAAAATTTGACTCATAGAATATCCCTGGTTGGAAAGGAGCCATAGGGATCATGGAGTCCAATTCCTGATTCCACACAGGACCACACGAAAATCAAACTATATGACTGAGATCATTGTCCAGATACTCCTTTAACTGTGTTAGTCTTTGTGCCATGACTACTGTGCATGGGAGGCTGTTCCAGTGCTTAGTCACCCTCTGGTGAAGAACCTTTTCCTGATATACAACTTGAACCTCCTCTGTCACTGCTCCTTTCTGCTTCTTCAGGTTAAATTGGGACAATGCACATTATCTTATGCTTCTGATGTTTTTAAGATCTAAATAAAGCTACATAATATTTATTCCAGACTTTTAGAATCCTTATCTAAGAGTTAAGTTACCACTTTTTCTTCCTATTAATCATGCAGTGGAAACTCCCAACTTGATTTGTTTCCTTGGACAATTTCCGCTGCCAAAAGAATTCAGCAAAGCTGAAGAGATCAGAGATTTCTTTGAGAAGTTCCAGCATCTTCCTAGGCTGCTATTTATCATTAGCCTTGCTGCATGCTTGGTGCATGCTCTCTGGCTACTTGCTGGCAGCCTCGGGCTCTGTAGCCTTTGGGACTGTGAAGTTGGAGCATATCAGGAAGGTGCAGAAGTAACCAGAATTTACTCTTTACTCTTCAATGCTGTTTCCTAAAATCCCCTCCAAAGTTAAGATAATCAAATGCTTGACATCATCTTGTCATCCTTTCCTGCTCTGTTTCTTATATATTACTGAGTGTATTGAATTTCACAGTACCTCTCTCCCTCTGCTCATTTATAGATATCATCTTCGGATTTTTTTAGATGCAGAACACATGAATGGCTTCTTATTTAACTTTTTGAAAAGTAGAATGTACTTGTAAGATACAATTTTGCTCTCATGTTTTAGAAGACTCCTTCACAATAGGGCTGTACAAGCAGTAGCAATATAATTCAAGATGCTATTGGGAATAAAAATTCAGATTGGTCAAGCTCAGAATCCTTCTCATCTATTTCAGAAAATTTGCCTAATCAGAATGGGTGGGAATGTTGACATTTTAAAAAAATGCCTCAATGAAAAGTTCTTGGGATATATTGGTTAGCAGAAATGTTGACTCATGGGGAAAATAAATGGCTTATTCTCCTGATAAAGTTCTGAATACTTTTTGTTGCAGTCATTTTTATTATGAAGTAAAGTTTTTGTGCCTCTTTCTTTCTGAAAATTGTTAATGTTAATACATATGTTTTCTTGTACAGACCACTTTCTGATTCTGAACAGATCAACTTTTTAAAGAAAGCAAGATTATACATTCAGCAACAAAAGTACAATGAGGCAGTAAGTGTCTTTGCTATGTATCTTCTAGAAACTTTGAGAACTTCTGTATGTAAATATATTTCAATTTGTTTAACTTACATGAAACTTAGAAATAACTTTTTACATCCTTCTGATGTACATCTCGCTTATCAAACAAAATCCCATTATATGTCTCTAAAATTTTGCATTTTATGATGTCAGTTCTGACAAATAATTCTGACTTACTCGTTTTTTCCACTTGTTACCATTTCTCAGTATACTAGCACACAGTGTTTATATTTTCCACTGTTAAAAGAGTACATTCGAAGGGAAACTAAGTAGTGTAGTTCATAATCATCCTTCCTAAGCTGCTAGTTGTAAGAAAAAGTATGTCTCGTTCCATCATAGACCTTGTCTTGTTTTGCAGTACTTTCACCTGAACCAGCTGTTCATGTTTTTTATTTCATTTCAATTTGTCAGAAACTGAAAGCCATATGCGGAATCATTCTGTGCTCCCCAATTTTTAAATACCTTTCTAAGCATTTGTTGCCACTCGCTGAGACAGGGTACTTTGTGATGGCAGTTCCCCAGTTTGCATTTTGAAACTCGCAGAAATAATTTATGGGGCTAAATATTCTGAAGAAGTCTTCCATTTTAACATTCAGTGTAGTTACTACTGTGTTAAAAAGGAGGAAATATAATCTCTGAGATTGCTTTTAACCTGACAACTGCATAGCGGAATAATTCCATGAGGTGCTACAGTACAACATTTTTTTTTTAATCCCTTTATGAAGAGTGCCCAACCATTCTTTTGGAGAAGTTTTTCCTGATGTCCAACCTGAACCTCCTGTGGCACAACTTTAGGCAATTCTCTCTCATTCTGTTGCTAGTTACTTGGGAGAGGAGGCTCACCCCACCTTGGCACAGCCTTCCTTCAGATTGTTGTAGGGAGCAGTAGGATCTCCTCTGGGCCTGCTCATCACCAGACTGAACAATCCTAGTTCCCTCAGCCTCTTTGCATGACAATTCTGCTCCAGAACCCTTCTTCCCTTGGCAGACTTCTGGTCGATGTATCTTTTTCAGTTGATTATTGCTGGGAATTTTGTCCTAACAATGTGACTTAAATAGCATCTATCACCTCACTTCAACAGATAGCTGCAAACAGATGATATCAGCATTCTGCAATTCATTTATTTTGAGGAGTTTTATGCCCTTCCAAGAGTTATGTGTAAGATTTCTTCTCAAAGAAGACACATGTTAACATTATTACCCTTCTCCTTGTACCTGATCTCTTATCTGACTGGGGCAGGTTTGCTGAACAACTCATTCTTTTTTTTTTTTTTTTTTTTTGATATATCCTAATATTTTGTGTCTCATAGAGTAATGACACGTTATCTGTCAGGGTTTTCTAAAAATGAGCTGGAACTGGAACTCAAATGCTCAAGTTGAAAAGAATATTGCTTCTACTGGGAGATGGATGTGGAATGTCCTCTAATGTGCCTAGGCTTGAGAACCATACTGAGTGAATTGATATTGTTGATAACAACTTATTTATTTAAAAAAAAAAAAAGAAAATTACTGGATACCTAGGCATAAAAGAAGCATCATCATGAATGATCAGATTCTTATTATTTACATCCTCACAGATCTTTCCATTAACCAGAGAATTCTTTGTGTTCACAAAATGTTCACAAATTGCACAGTAGAGTTTCCCATCTTTGGGAAAATCACTGGACCCATGTGTGAGGAATGACACTCAGACGAAAGGCAGCCATCTTTATCACAGTGTCTCCCCAGCCATCACTAGTTGGCAAGGGAAGTACTGAGATAAGAATACCTCTGAGTAGACTGAATAAAACCTTATTGCAGCTGCTTCCATAGTTCTCCACCTATTTAAATGTAGTACCTTCAGAAACTCAGGACTGCTTTTTAACTGATTCACTTCTGAAGGTCAAATATGTTCAAATGCTGATGAGAAAAACATGCGGTGTGTTTTATAGTAGGTGGTGTTCAAGATGTGCTGCCTGCTTAGCTTTCATCATCACACCGCTGTTATGGCTCAGAAGGATGGTGATGGAGCCAAGTGATGTTTGATTTTATATCCAACAGGAGTCTGAAGCAGAGCCTACTCCAGCAGTCAGTGTTGGCCAAAACACTGCACCTGATTGCATGCACATGCCAAGAGCATCAATGCTGCTTGAGCTCCAGCTGCTGTTGGTTTGGTTGTTCTGTTGCATGGAGCTTAGGCTGCTTTAAACTGATGCTTGTATATTTTGTCTGCCTCTAGGTATCTCTATGCAAAACCCTGATTAACCTTGCTTTGGAAGGCCTGTCATATTACCATACTTATGACAGGTTATTCCTGGGACTAAGCATTGCAGTAAGTTTTGTGGGCTGGACAACTTACGTCATTCTGGAGATTATCAAGACTCACACCAATCTGATTAAAGCTACTCAGAGTAATATTAAGGTAAGTTGGAAATTTGCAGGGATTTCTGCTTCCAGCATTATGTATATGCTTGGTCTCTTCATGCAGATCAAAATGCACACCTTCTACTGCTTGATTCTCTTTACTATACATGGAAACTGAGAAGTTGTGGAGCTAGATGCTCTAATCCTGCCTGCTGTTACTATTTGATCCATTAATTAGAATCAGTTTTCCTCTATATTGTAAGTCACAATGTGCATTACTGTGTTTTCTTTTCCCACTGCTAAGGCAAATGTAATAATTTAAAACTATTAGAGAGTCTGTCTTTAACTAGAAATTACTTATTAGCATTAATTGTAATAAAGTCAGCAGTCTATTAGTAATAATAGTTTTTTTTCAGTAATACATACTTTGCACGTCCATTTTGATTTTTGCTCTCTAGTGTAAAGTGTGTAAGTTTTGCTCCTGTCCTCTGTGCCAGTGAGTTGTCAGCCTTCAGGATCCAAGCAGTTCCCTGATGGCCTTTTTTTTTCATTTATAGCTTGTTTTAATAGAAAAGTGAACTGTGATTTCATAGATCAGCTTAATTTTTTGTGCTTTATGATTTGCAAGAGTGGAGCAAACGACATCAAAGCTGAAAACTGTTTTTGAAAGATTATGATGGTTTGATTTTTCACAATGTACAAAATCCTAGGAAATTCATTTTTGTTTCAGTCAGTCATCAGAAAAGAGATACTTCGAAAAGGTGAACAGGCAAAAGGCATTTTACTAGGGCAGGTTTAAACCTTATGGAAAAAATAAACCCTCCCAGACATCTAGATTTTTTTTTTTTTTTTCAGAATTAACAGAATTGTTTTGTTTGGTCATATAAATGATGTACTTACTTAGCATCTTTACTGCCTTCAGTATGATTCTCTGAGAAAATTCCTATCGTGCTACCTTGATGTTTTTACAACTGTGGCTGAAGGGAGAGTATCAGCCTTTAATGAAAATTATCAAACAAAATTGATTTGGAGAATATTCACAAGTGTTGTGCGTGACTTAGGATTTCTCTCATCAAATAACTGAGATGTGTTTGATATGAATGAAATCATTACAAAAAGTAGAGTGAATATTAGTCATGTCAATAAATTAAGTAAAACCATGATATTTTTAGTAATTTTAAATGTTTTCATTCTAAAATAATTTGATACATACCATTTTTGTGATTGCACTGAAGATCCCACCAGTAATACTGGTAGAAAAAAGAGGCTTATGTTGTGTATAGCATTTTCTTTTTGCAGTTTTAGCTACAGACCCTTTTCTGAAGAAGCATATATTTTTTTAGTGCTGCTGTATGCTTAGGAAGTCACAGTGTGAGACCAATACTTCTTACATGGAAGTTATTTGGTTTATAGATAATAGTGGAGCTACTTAAAGAATATTGCTGAGAAACTAATCTACCACTGACAGTCTTCTGCGAAGTACAGCCTTATAAAATCTGGTAGCAGCCTTTGAATAATGAAACTTCATATCCTGTATATATCATCTATAAAAGTTTGTGGCTTCTTGTGCTAGTTATGAAAAAAACATTTCTTTCTTTTAGAGTAGTGTGTTGTTTCTCCTAGCGAGAAACCTAGCCTTTTAATCTGCTGCTAAACATTCAGGGAAAATGCAAATCTGATTTCCATCTCCAATGCACGGCCAATTATTGGATTGTATAATCTTTGCCTTTGCATGAAATAAAATGTTGTTTGTTTACTCATTCAACAATAAATTATACTGTATGCCTATCATATCTATACGTATTCATTTTGCCTACATGACTGCAAATGTAAAGTTTAAAACTAATAAAACAAAATTGCATTAGATCAGCTTTCTCTATTGCATTTTTTTCCTTAATGGCACATCTTTGCAGAAATTTTATTCTAAAAATCATTTAGAACTTGCATTTGCTGTCAGTTTAGATCAGGGCAATTTTATATCAGTTACAGTAGGGGAAAACCAGGAACTGCCAACTCATCAATGTGACCTGCTAATTGAGTGTCTTGTTTTGTTCAGCATATTTAACATAGTCACATATCTTCCTAACCATCTCATTCTAAGCAACTGATCATACAGAAGGAAGTAGTTCCTTTAGTCATTGCATATCCATTATGCTGGAGGCTGCTGTTAATAAAGCTGCCTATGCAATACTGAAAGATAAAATTCTTTGAAACTGTACATAATCTTCCCTTACCTCAGTGTCCTTACATAAAGAAAAGTAGTTCAGTGACCAAGTGTAAGGTGGATGGATCGACTGATTAATGCTCCTCTCTGTACATGCGGTGCGGTTTCTGCTAACTGGTGATTAGTCCCCATCAACCTCCATGGGTTCTTCAGCAGCCACTCTGGTTTTCTATCAGGAAAAATTGTTTTGACTGATGGAACAGCTGCTGTACTGCTATCCTAGCTTTCATCTCTGTTTTGTTTGCAGCAAATTGAATCTGAGGCTAGTTTAGCTTAATGCCCAAAGGTGGAAACAACTCCTGAAATTTACAGGAGTTCAGCTGTGGAAGGCTAGCAGCAAGATACCTTCAGTAGCTGTCCCTAAATTCTGATGAGTTCTTTTTTAATGCTATTGTCTTGAACTCAAGAGGTTGTGCTCCAAGTCTGTTTTTTGAAACTAAATTTAAGACTCAATTTTTTTCCAGAGAACAAAATCCTGTCTTCCATTGGACTTCAGGCATCTGCTGAACATATATAACACTGCGTGCATTAGACTTCCAGATGCTACAAGTGGACTGTACCTGTGCAGAGCTTACTGCAGAACCTTATGTAGAGAAACACTTGGAATTTCAAATCCTACTGTCAGTTTTTGCGTTTTGCTGGAGATAGCATCCAGGGTTGTGTTCATAGTCACAAGGCAGCTTGAGCAGCATTTTGGTAACATTTGCTTTAGGGTTACTTGCAAGTAGAAAATAGTGTGTTGTTAAAACCATTTTACTGCTGTTTCAGCAATGTTTGCCAAACTATCTGTTTTTCAGGAACATACTGGTCCCTTGTATGGTTTTACATTTGTTGGGATGATAATAGCACTGTTCCTGTTGATTCAAACAAGCCCTTGGACATACTACGTGTACTGTTTGTTGCCAGTGCCCATATGGTATGCAGTTGTGAGAGAGTAAGTAAAGAATATCTTACAAAGAATGATTTATAAAACCATATCCATGTTTCCTTTTTGTTGACATTTAAATTATTCCTGGAAATTTGGGGGGAAAAAAAGATACGATTTTATTAAAATAGCTGAAATGTTTTCTGAAGTATTCTGAGGTATTCAGAAGTACTCTGGTTTGTATTTCACTTGACATGTTGAGCAGTTTCCAAACAGATTAATACAACTGCCAGTTCTAGAAGATTTCTATTAAGAAACATAAATTCATGTCTTTCCAAGATGAGATATTTTCAGAACTCTGGTAGCTGAAGCAAACAAGTGTTAAAATCTTGGGCAAATTACTTATAGCAGCTGACTGGTTTTGTAAAACAGGGTGGGTTGTTCCCTTTCTTCAGCTATTTTTAAGTAGTGTGATCCTGCAAAGTCTTGGGTATGTGAACTACATTTGCTTTTGGAGAGGATGTGCCAGTCATGTTGAGGGTTGCACTGTGGTATTGAGACAAACGTGTCTCACTTGGTTCTCCTTTAACTTCACTGAACGCTCCACATCCAAAAAGATTTGTTACTTTCTGATTTCTGCTGCTTCCATAATCCACTGGCAATTTTGTAGATACCAGCTAGGTATTATTCAGGGAAAATGAGACCAACTGCAGTTAGATAATGAGCTGCCTCATAAAACACTGGAAGAGCTAACTGGGGATTTTTTTTTCTCTCTAAAGCTTGTGAATGTTTCATCAGTTATGACCGACATTAAGCACAGCATAACCAAAAATGTTCATAAACTCAGAGTCAATTTGGATAAGGAGCAGACTGATGTTTGTCCAAACACTCACAAAGATATGCCAGAAATGGGACGGAAAAAAACCTGAAAGGTTTTACTGTAGGTTTTATATCAAATTCAACTGGGCAGAAGGTGCCTTAGGCCATCACTCCGTCTGTATCCTAGCTGCAGGCAAGATCAGTGATACCTTAATCACTTCTTGTGCTCTGACCCTCCAGCCCTACCTTTCAAAGCTAAAATTCTGTATTATGTCTGTTGTATTAAAATAATCGTTGTCTTGTTCCACTGTTTTGAACAGACTCCATGTTATTCAAGACCTTGCTGCAAGTCTCTGGTCACTTCCTATTAGTCAGTCTGCAGGCTTCCTCTTCATTTGCATACTGGGAATTGAAATACTAGTAAGTATTGTATTCATATGTGTCAATGGAGCATCCCATTGCTAGCATTCTATCTTTTTGAAGAAATGTAAATTTTATTTAATGTGTATGGCTTTCAGTCTTATGCTGGATTTTCTTTGTTAGGTTTTCAGCTTTTTCTACCGCTCTACTCTCACTGTGGGTCTACTTGTCTTTGCTGGCTGGCCAGCGATCACACAGCTGTGGGTTCAAGCAAAGGTACTGTATTTGCTTTGCATAACAACAACAGCAAGAAGGCATTTAATAACGATGTTGTGTTTAGTCTCTGGTGATTCTTGTAAGTTATGCATTTACCCTGCTCTCTGCTGTCAGCAGCATGTAGCAAAGCAAAGGAGTTTAATATGATCTGGATAGATTTCTCATAGACAAGATAAGCAAGAATGCAGCTTAGGTATCAGAACTGATTTGTCTGATGCATCGTGACTGACAGCTGAGATTCTAGTGCGGTGTTTTTATGGAAGAACAGTTGTAATCCAGAAAGTCTGACAACTTGCTAGATTTTTTTTCTGAAGCCCTCTATCACAGTTGTCATTATCAGATATCCTGCTTCTGTCCTTGTTTCAGGATAGCAGTGAGTTAGCTATTTGTTTTCTGTTGTTAATGATAAATAAGAGAAAAGGTTAGCTTAAAAATGAAATGTACACTATTTGTTGAATTACCACAGTGACAAAAGCTTTGACATACATGATCAGTGAAAATTCCACCATTTAAGAGGAATGTTTTTTATTTAACTGTAAAGTGCTTCTCATGTCTTTATTGCCTACAGTCAGCTGGCATATATTGTTCCTCAGAGGCAGCTTCCTATGCCATTTTTCACTGGAACAAACTCCATTTTGGTTGATATGAAAGTTAAGTGGGGCATAATCTTTAATATGAAACAGTTGTTCCATTTGTTCATTTAAACTCTTACTTCAGACTACCTAAAACCCAGAAGTCTAGGACAGCATTAGCATTTTAATTGAAATAGCAATTTGGATACAAATTTATAAGTCCTGCTTTGCAAGAACTATTGAGATGTAAGTTTGTGCTTATTTATCCTTTCTTTAATTATATATGAGTAATCAGGTAGCATGTCTTAAAGTGGAAGAGGCATTTTCTAGCACCAGAAATATTCTCTTGCAGTCTAGAATCTCACTTGAGGTAGAAAAATTGAAGTGATGTAGCTTTTGCTGACTTCATTGAGAACAAAATAACTGGGATTCTTTTCCCCCTAGCAGAGAGTTTCAACAACTAGTTAGATTGTTATGGTGGGTAAATCAAAGGGCATTCAGATACAAAAAGTGGAAAATATTATTTTATTACTAGAGAACTGCTGATTAGTTAGCCGCTGCAAAATTCTGATGAGATCAGTTTTATTGCTGTCTTCCATAAGGCTGCTCATCAGATTTTTGGTTCTGCGGTGTGTATGAAGGCCATGCTTTCTTTAAGTATAAGATTAGCTTTAATTCTGATTGTTCTTCAATTGTATTTTGACATTGTGGAAATTAGATTATTTTCTCTTGAATTGAAGTGCTGTAATATGAATGACCTTGTGCCCTTTTTCAGTTAATTTTGTTAATGATAGATACAGGGTGGGAGGATATCTGTTGGGAGGTGCTTGTAGCTGTTTTTAGTTCAGCGTACATTTTTTTTCTGTTACAACAACAGTCTGTCCATATATGACCTCAAAATATCCCATGTTTCTTTCTTTCCTTTAGAGAACAACATTGATCTGGATTCTTCTGTGTGTGCTCCTGGCAGTGTTTCCTTTAATGCCTGTTGTAGGAAGAGAACCAAACATTCCTCTGGTGTAAGGATTTCATCTTGTTCTTTAAACTTTTCATTTCCCTCTTTGATATTCAAAAATTAGGCTGACTTGATATATGTGAGGAATTATATTATTGAAATCTGGCTGAGACAGGTATTGAAATTCAGAATTTAAATAACATGATTATAGAGACCTCAGTCATTCACTAATGTGAATGAGAAGAGACTTTTAATACTCTTGCAGTACTTCAAAGAAAGCCACATCTGTTTGCTCTTTGCATTATTCTGTAATTTCTTGTGGAGGGAAGTATTTATCACAGTACCAAAATCTGCAAATTGTACACGAAAATTAAGGTCATATTTAGAGGAGCTTTGCTGGGGTACAGGCATGGTAAATAGTGGTAAAAAGCAGTTTATTTTGACAAAATCTTTCTGAACTCCTCCATCTAATTTTGAGTAGTTTGTTTTTGAATAACATTTTGTAACTAATGAGTTATTCAGGGAAACAGAACAAATAGGGTAACGAGTTCTATCATGTACTACTCTTACTGTGTGGGCTTTCTTTTGTATCTGGCTGCAGTCCAGTTGGTTGGCCTGAAGGAGTTAGCCTTTTGGTGTCCTTGTAGCTACTGCAACAGCTTCTTCTGCTCTCTGACAGAAGATACTGTGCCCCATCAAAACCAGGGTGCCTGATACTCAGTAAAAAATGGGAAGAGAGCAGCAATATGTGATTGCAGATAAAATTATGAGCCCAGATATTTTCCAAATCATCTACCTTCTGCCTCAGTATTTTTCGCTGTAGTTTAATTCTATCCAATGAGAACCCTTCCTATTTGTGGTGCTTGGGAATGATAGAAACATGCAAGATAGATTTGTGATGACCATAATACTTGTTCTTGGCTTTATTATACAGATTTTTGCTGGTTCAAACTGATGTTTTTGTGTTCTTTATAACAACCTAACGCAGCTTAGAAATCAAAATGAAATTAAATTAATATTACCTTCAAGTCTTCCTCCCTGACATTTCTTTACATTCACCTTACCTTATCTGTACATGTTCCTATTTATTCTTCTAATGAAACATTCTACCTCTGAAGCATTGTGCTTGTCTGAATCTTTTCAAAGGAATTTTGAAGTTGAAAATGTTTGAAGTAACAATGAAAAATATATGTACACGTCACGCTTCAGGATATTGAAGATGAGATGGTGGAAGAAAAGACATAACAGGATTAAATTAGAGTGCCAGTGAGAAATATGTGCATTTATTAAATCTGTTCTTGAACAGGGTCACTATGATCGGGACCAGGGCCTCTTCAGTACATTAATGAAACTTGTATGGTGTGAACAGGAAGCTCCTAACTAAATTCAGTAGTTAAAAGGAAGTATGGGAGATGATGAAAGCAGAATCATATGACCAAGGAGGAGTATAGAACTGCAGTCTGAATGTACAGAATGAAATTTGAAAGCCAAAGCCTTGGTGAGGGAAGAGTATAAGGTGCAGCAAGACGCCACAGAAGGATGAAAGGAAAATTAGGGAAAATGTGACTCTGCTCCTAACTGGGACAGGGGACTTGGTGGCAAAGAACATAGAAGAGACTGAGGTGGTCCTTGCCTTCATCTTTACTGACAAGCCTGATCTTCAGGATCCCCAGCTTTTAGGCCCCTGGTATTTGTGGGAAAGTCTGGAGTAAGGACTTACCTTTAGTGGAAGAGGGTCAAATTAGGGAGTACTTAAACTGGATGTGTGAGTCTGTGCACCCAAGAATGCTGAGGAAGCTGGCTGGGGAGAGTTTATTGAGGACTGTAAATGTCTCTGCTCTCTTGAAGGATGAGGCAGAGGATTCAGGTAACCACAGGCTGATCAGTCTCACGTCAGTCACTGGGAAAGGTGATGGAACAACTAGTCCTGGAAACAAGCAATTTTGAAACATATGAAGAAAAATAAGATGATTGAGAGTGGTCAGCATGAAGGAGAAATTGTGCTTGACCAATATGATAACTTTCAATGATTAGATAACTGGCTCAGTGAACAAGGGGAGAGCAGAGAATATAGTTATTTATTTTAGCCTCCTGTAACGTTCTGCAGGATCAAGTCCAGAAAACAGTGGTCAGTGGCTCAATGTCTAGGTGGAGATCAGTGACAAGTGTTGTCCCCTAGGGGGTCAGGGCTGGAATGAATACTCGTTAATATCTGCAGTGACATTTAATATCAGTGACATTGACAGTGGGGTCAAGTGCAGCCTCAGCAATTTTGCTGATGACACCAAACTGTGAAGTGTGATCAACACACCAGAGGGATGGGTTGCCATCCAGAGGGACCTAGATGGGCTTAAGCAGTGGGCCTAGGTGAACTTCATGAGGTTCAGCAAGTCCAAATACAAAATCTGGCACCTGGGTCACTACCAGGTCCCCCCCACTACCAATACAAGCTGAGGGATGAAAGGATTGAATACAGCCCAGTCAAAAAAGACCTGGGGGTGCTGGTGGATGGCAGGCTGGACATGGGCCAGCAGTGTGCCCTCATGGCCCAGAAAGCCAACCGTATCAATGCTTGGCCAGCAGGGCAAGGGAGGCCATGCTTGTCTGGAGATGTTGTGGATATCCTGTCTATTTAAACATAAGAAATTTTTTTACAGTGAGAGTAGTCAAACACTGGAACAGATTGCCTAGACAGGTTGTGGATTTTCCATCGCTGGAAATATTCAGCACCCAACTGGGCATTGTCCCGAGCAGCATGGTGCCTTCCAATCTCCATTCTGTGACTGAGTAGCTTGCAATTGTGTTCCTGTGTTGGATGGATCATTAAATGAAAATTGCCTTTGCAGTATGCCTAGGCAGACTGATTTTACATATGAAGTAGTTGTACATTTTTGTAATGTCTGAGACAACACAAGGAGTAAAGCAGTCACAAATTGATATTTTGGACAGTAGTATCTCCATGCTGATGCCAAGTGACAAATTGAAGTAATTGAAAATAGCTAAAATTGATGGGTAACAAAGCAGATACCTATACAAAATGGTGATTTTTGCCTCTAAACTTCTAAAAAAACACATAGGTGACTCTGGATTTTGTTTTTCAGGAACTGAATGTTAAAGTTTCTTTAATGTATTTTGTCTTGGTAACTAACAAATTATTTCCTCTTAGTGAAAAATGCATCTGTAAAAAAAAACCTGATTTGGTACTTTTTGGTCACATTTTCTATTATTTTATTCCTTTGTTTTTATAGAATAGCAGCTGGTTTGGTGACACTTTTGATCTCTTGCTTCTCCTTGGCATCTTTCTCTAGAGGTGAAAATAAATACCGAGGTAAAGAAGACCTGAAAGTATATTTTTATCAGGTAACTTGCTACTTTTCAGTAATTCTGAATGTTAGTGTTTTTACCGGCAAATTTTTGCATGCTTTAAGAACCTTTTCCTACCAAAGCCACAATTTTCAAGAATAAATTGATTGTCGAGTTTTTCACTTTACTGCTGTCTTCAAGAGGACTGTATGCTCATGGTGATGTTCATTTTATATATAATAATGTTGTGTTCCCAGTGCTCGTCCTGTACATATTTATTTGCGCTGGTACATAGATGTGCATACACATTTTGATGCTCTGCTCCAGGAATTTGAGAGTTTATCCTGCTTCCAGTCTGTGTATGTAATTCCCACAGACCTTTTTGTTAATTGTCCATGCACACTAAGGGCAAGCTTGTTGGTTCAAGAATTCCTTTCCATTTTCTGAGTGAGTGTTAAATAACAAATGTGAGACTGATACTGAGCTGCTTTTCCATTTGTTAAATCTTTTTTCAGATGGAATTCAGGATTTTCAAGTTCATAAAGTAGGTAGATCTTCTCATAGCAGCTGCAAATTAAGTTCTAGAGAGCTTTTAAGATTATAATGCTTTGCATATCTGCTGTCCTCATTGTTTTAAAAACTTGTTACAGGATAATGGTTTTATTTTGGGCTTACTAATGTTTCTTAAAAGCTTTGTTGATTATTATTTATATGGTGGAATTTCCTATTGAGTTAAGCAAAGCACTCATTATATTGTTCTGGAGTTCTTTTAGAAATGGAGCTCAAATTGGTTAAGAGGAAGATAGGCAAGAATATTAAAGTTTTAAAATGCTTTGACCTGAGTGCCACATGTTTATAGCATTATGGTGGTTTCTCTCAACTTTTTGAGCTTTCCTTGGAAAAGAGGTATCAGTTCATGTCCTAGGTATTTCCAGTATACATATGCTCAGCAATGGACTTCTCACTGGAAAGCTTGGAAACAGCTGATACTGGATGAGGGAGTGAGAGTGCCACTAGGTGGGCATCTGGCAGCCAGCCGAGGTTAACCCCCCGCATAACGGCTACAGCATCTCAGAAGGATAATTTTGTGGAGAAACTCCTAAATAGTGGAAATAGACCTGTAGTCAGAGAGTAATAACATTTGCTTCTTGAGCCAACTTCAGAAACTCAGGAAATTCTGAGGTACTTGATTAGATGACAAGGTTTTGCCTGCTTGTTGAGGGAGAAACATCTTCGTGTTTCTCCCAGCCTATAAGAGAAGATGAGAAAGTTGTTCAAATTTTTCTTTAATCGAGGGATATTTTTACAAAAGTGACATCTAATTACTAGTCTCTATTAGTTTTTTATTTCAAAAGCTTTCTTAGGAGTGAAAAATATTGGATTCCTCCTTCACTCTGGATGAAGAAATGATAGGGAAAGAAAAGAGCGTTCAGACTCAGAGAGGGAGAAGAATATTACAGAAGTGTTATGTATGTTCGTCAGTTAAGATCTTGTTTTGTGGTTAAAACATTCCTGGTTGCTCTGAAATGTCAAGAATGCTAATGGAAAATGTTTGTCAAAGATTGTTTGTTTGTTTGTTTGTTTGTTTTAGACAAAATAATTCATTTGTTTTCCCTTTAGTTTTATTTTTGAGTTGGAGGGGTGCTTGGTAGGGAAAATTCTCAGTTGGGAGCATTTTGAACTAATGGCATCTTCTCATCAGATAAAATGTACCTATTTTGCTAAGACAGGTGGTGATTGGGGCACTGTTGTTCACACGTGATCAGGTTTCTGCTTTGCATCTGACAAGGGGCTGCTAAAGGACAATTTTTCTAGCACCCACATATCTATTTGCTGGAGACTGTCACTGAAAGTTATGCTTTCCTCTGATATGTAGTTATTACTTACACAGAAAAATAAGATTGGTTGCTTCATTTTTCTCATTTTAGGGAGTGAGAGGATAGCTTGATTTGCTACAGTACTTTCTTTGTGCACTTCTTTCCTGTCAGTCATTGTCTGAAGTAGGAGTTAAAATAGAGTATCCTTTCCTTACAAGTAATCATGGTATGCCTTGGGATTCTCATAGCAACTTTTTGTAGGTTCAACTCTGACTTTTGAATTACACAGTGGCGAAGGAATAGCTGGTTCTAGCTTTCCTTCTTAATTTAGCCAAAAAAACATTCTGATCTGGCCTAACTTCTCTTATCAGGACCTACTGACTCCTCTTTTATCAGAGCTTTTCCTTTGTTAGTGTCTGTGTGAACAAACAGGCTTGAATCATTTCACCTCATCTCTTTCTAATGATTATGGATTTCCAATGTTGTCTTAACCTTAAAGAGACAAAAATGTCCCAGACAACCAAGCATCATGATAAAAAAGATTTTTCGGTGAAAGAGTATAAATAAGAATGTAAATGTACAGGCTAAACTAACTTAATTATGATTGCATTTGCCTTTCTGTTATAAAATCTTCAGTTATGTTTAGACCTAAATTTGCAGTTTTGATATAGGTTACTATTTGCTTGAGGCAGAATATACTAATTACTTCCTTACCTTTTCTGAAAATTGGCAAGAGATTTTCAGGTTTTCCTTCAATTTTAAAGTAGGAGTAACATTTTGTTACTGAATTTTCTTTGCTGTGGCAAGGAGAGTGTTGGTTTTTGGTCAGTGCCACCTTGGTCTTAGAGAGGGCTTCAGGAACGGTGAAGATTGAGTGGTTTTTTTTTTTATAATTCATAAGCTAAACTGCTAAAGAATTTGCCATGCGACTTAACATTTTGCTGGAGTTTCTCTCTTTTCCAGCAGTTTCATAGTTGAAGTAGTGTTTGTTGCACTAATGAAAACACTGATGTTACCACTGTTATTCCTAGGAGACTTGAGCTTCATGAAGGTTCAAGCTGATTAATTTTCTCCTCTAACTTAAAGCTACAGTAGGAATCCATGTCCTAACTGTGGAGTTAGAGAACAGAAGAAGTCCAATAGATGATTCTGTTTCTTGTACTATTCTTTCAGTGGGTTGCTATTAGTTATGGTGCTTAGGAAAGTTGCTGGCAAAGAGGTGCCTGTCACCCTTGCTTTCCTCTTCTTAGCTGAGACCTACAGATGACTGATTCTTAGGCTGCTCAAGAGTAATCTCTGAACTTTGTAGGAGGTATTAAAGGAAAAAGAAGACAGGTTCTTAGTTGGAGATCTCTGCTTACACATCCAAGTTGCTTCTGTGCTGCTTTGCAGCCCTGGAGATGTCATTGAGACTGGGGACTGTTTGAACATTAGTTGAACTGTGAATACAGAAGTCTTTGAAGCACATGCCAGGGATCTGACATAGGTCTAGCAGCAGTAAATGGAGTTTACTGACCTGCCCTGGTCATCATGAATCCTAAAAGGCACAAGTTACACTATGGGCGATGACTGCGAGTAAAAATAGACTTCACCAGTGACTAGGAAATAGGGGATGATCAGAACTCGCGATGCTGGAAGAAGTTGAAGGAGGGAGATCTGGCCTCAGTACACCAAAAAGATCCCAAGTAAGCATCAGAGGTCTAAATGGGCCATTTTCCTGAGCTTTTGAAGGTGTAGTGCTTTGACCTAGTTTGCCGATGTCAAACAGAAATACAACTTATATATTCTTGAGCCCTGAAATTAAACAGAACGAGCAGATACTGAGCACCTCTGAAATCGGGCTGAAGAAGGATCCTGAAGCAGGTCCTCTGGGCAGGGTACCGCTAGATGTCAGTGTGTCTGGATGGGAGATGGCAGCTATGCATATGGTAAAAAGTGAAGGCAGTGAATTCTGTGTAGTTGCTTCTTACAGTGCCATTTTAAAGCACACTTGCAAAGTGCTCTGTATGCTTGATTTGCCTTTCAGATGAAATTACGAAGTTGTGAACAAATAACAATAACTGAATACTTGGCTCAAACATTTTCTTGAATAATTGCTCACAAAAATAACTAACTCATGGGGTAATTTTCATTTTTTTCTTTTTTTCCCCGGCACATACTTGATGACTGGTTGACATCACCTGTATTATACCAAAACAAAAACCCTTTCCAACTTCACTGCTTCTCCAGAGCAGAGGTTTCTGCTTGAGGTGGCTCAGATTATTTCACCTGAGCAATTTGCTAAGACTGCAGCTTCTTTGTCCTTTAAACTCCACCTCCATTTTGTGCTGCTGTCTCTTCTCCCAAGAACTGTGCTGCCCGTGCAAAGCTCTTAACTGCCCTTTTTCCCTTCACCCTGTACCTGATCCTGCAGTGAAGCCAGAAGTTGTGCTAATTCTTCATGGCTGGCAGTCAAAGATATTCTCCTCTGCCTTTTACATCTGTTTGTTTTGTTTGGTTCCTTTAATCGCAGTTGCGCTTATTTTAATGAAAAGTTGTGAGTTTAAAGAGGTAGAAATACTCAACTTGCACATCAGAGTCTTCCTCAGGGTTCCTGTTCTTCTGTTGATTCAGATGAGGTGTTTATGCAACTTGAAAGCATATTTACATATTTAATGTAGAACGGCAGAGATTTCCACACTAATTATGTGTTTCTTTGATTTTTTTCTCTCTAGATGTTAAGTATTGCACTTTCAACATACGTTGTGAGCAGTACCCATAACAGTCTTAAAAACAAACAGGGATTGCCTGTATTAAATCAAGTTATCAGTTGGACGACTCTAGGTAAGCATCTTGCTTCCCAAACTTGTTTTCTGATATTTTTTAGGGTTAGGAGTTGGGTTGGGGAGCACTTACATCTTAGTATTAACATCTTATTTTTCCATATTTTTCTTGATTTGACATCTTAAAGTTTGATTATGTGTTTACTAAGTTAGGTTTTTTTCATAAACGTGTTTGGAAGTTTTCTAAAACATTACTCCTTTTTAGGGTTGTAATAAAATACTAGTAACTGAGTTACAAGCAACTTTATATTTTGTTTTGAATATCCTTTTAGGGTTATAATAATACAAGTTTTTTGTATCATTTTTGCTTTACTTGAAGCCAGGTAAGGGTGGTCTGAGGTGTTCTACAAAGAAGCTGGTTAAAACATGGGGAAGTGAGGAAAAGAATGTTGCTGTGTTTCAATAAAAACCAAAGCTGCAGCTGATAGCAGGGATCTTTGGGGTACTGGATGTGCTTCTCAGAGCTGACTTACAGAATACTTGTGAGCTAGTAAAATTAGTATATGTTTGATATCTGTTGGAAGCTAATTATTAAAGAAAATAAATTACAAGTCTGGATTTTTCACTGCTCTTCGATTAAAACTGTAGGATCATTAAACAGAGCAAATGTAATTATCACTGGGGTTATGGAGTATAGTTAAGTAATTCATTTAGTATTTCAGCTATAAAATAATTTCTGTATGGCTCCATTAGAAAATGTAAGGCATTATTTATCTCTCTCTGATCCCAAATGTGGGACTTGTTTTAGACAAAAGAACATCCCCTTTAATGTTTGGGAGCAGTAGTTTTGTAGAAGTCAGGACCTATAGTTTAAATGTAGCTTAATGGAAGAATTATGACTTTTGTTCTCTAGTTACTGGATGTCTTGTATATTGTATATGTTCCTTTACTTGTGACATTGCTGTAACTTAATCAGATCTTGTCAGTTCTAGCAGTTCTTAATTCTGTTTGAGCACACAAATTCAAGACTGATACAACTGATTGTGATCACTGTGTGTGTAGAGAATACTCTTTGTAATGTAGTTTTCTTTCCATCATCCTTTCCTTTGTAGCCTACTAAGCTAAGTGCTCATCTCTGTGTGGATGAATTCCTTTCAGTTTTAAAGTCAGTGAAATCAGTGATGTCCTGTTTGTCTTACTGTAGCAGGAACTGAGGGTAAAGGTTATCATTCTTTTCTGTGTGGCAGAGAAAGAAATGTGCTTTTCATCTAAGAGATTATTTGGAAAGTCAGAGAAGTCTAGATTTATTAGGAAAAAGTATATCAGAAATTCCCTTTGCTGATTGTGTTGTTTGTATAATAAAAATAAAGCTAAAATAAAGTAAACTATGTACCCTGCTTGCTGCTATGGTGGTATTGAATATTTTAGCAAAATTTTTCAGACTGGAAGTAATCTTTCCAAGTGGATATAATATTCAAGGTAGGAGCCTTATGCAATTGTTGAAGTTGCTTTACATAATTAAACACAGGACTAAGCAGGTAAAAAGCTGGGCCATCTGATGGAATGCCCTCAGTACTCCTGGTGAAGGGAGATTCCTTGTCGTAACCTCAACAAGCAGTTGCATAACTGCAAACAAGCATCTTCCTTGTCATTAGCATCCATCATAAATGTGACTTAATAAGAAATAAGGTACCATGATCTACTGTGGCTTTCCTAGGATTTGTGACACTATAAATGGTGTCTATTTATCTTTTTGCTTACTGGACAGTGCTGTTACTTCTTAAGCTGACATTTTGCCCCTCTATTTATACACCCAGATATACAGTTACTAGTATTTATTCGAGATAATGTTAAACTAGGTATTTCTTAGGTTTTCTAACAAATTGTTATCCT
This sequence comes from Callipepla californica brunnescens, assembly GCA_023055505.1. Classification (NCBI taxonomy): domain Eukaryota; kingdom Metazoa; phylum Chordata; class Aves; order Galliformes; family Odontophoridae; genus Callipepla; species Callipepla californica. The sequence continues at coordinate 72,575,364 of JALIRH010000002.1, read as the reverse complement.
CTCTTCAGATAGCTGTTCTAATGAACGTGAAGCCTACCATATTAAAAAAAAATAACGATTTTAGGTCTAAATTAAAATTTTAAAGAAAGACTGGTTTGGGAGAAATCAATCATATTAGTCATGGGTGTGTGCCTGCAAGCCTGAAAAAAGGACCTGCTGGCTTCAGCTGTTAGGCTGTGTGGCTGCTGCAGTTTCTGTGTGGTAAGCACAAACATACAGAGATAAGTGCAGGAGGCAGAGTGAATCCAGCCACTTCCACGTTCTTCAGAACCTTCTTTTTAGTGTTACCAGATATTTCTACATCAATATACATTATATTTTAAAGTTTTCATCAGCATACCACAGCAACTAGCCAAGTTTTGAGAAATTTCATATTATACTTCTACAAGGAACATGTACTGACACTTTATAGGTCAGCCAGAAATGTGCAACTCTTTTGATGGTTAATATTTCATGTGTCATATTGGAGTGGAAAAGGCTAATTATCATCTGCCACACACACATCTGTTTTCATCTGTGATTGTGTACAGAGAGCAATGCACATCTGATGCACTGAGCGTCATTCACAGAAGCTAGTTGCCACACTGAATTTCTTTCCAGCAGCTCTGGCTTGCAGTAAGTGTCCCTGGAGTTCCTCCTAGAGTGGGGCCTTCTGTAAGCACAGAAAGCTACGAGTGATGCTAGAAGGCTGAAGCACTGTTGAGATGAAATCTCTTATTCTGTAATTGTAGCAGTGGCCAAGGCGAAAAGCCAGGAAATGAAACGAAGGGTAACCCACAGATTGCAGAAACTGCCTCATTACTCTTTCGTAGATGTGTTTACTATAAATAAAACTATATACTGTGACAACAAACACAACAAAACAGGTGTACTTTCTGTGTATTATAGTTTGATTTCTGTTCCTTAATAGAATAATTAATTATGACTTAATGCTTGTGCAGCCTTTGAGTGTTACTGTATAGTGCGGGGACCTTACCACAATGAAGAATCACACCAGTGTTATTTGTCCACTCACTTCTTTATAAGCACATTAAATGAAATGTTCACAATTAAAAACAATCAAACAAACAACCCACAGGTTTAAAATGGCCAAATCACAGCACTCCTTTTTCTTCTTCCTTCCCCAACTTCAAGCACCTGGATACTTCTCTACTTTTATTCCTGTTTGCTCACTCTCTTCCAGGAGCTTGTTTTTCCTTTTCTCTGTTTTTCTCACCTCCCGTGAGCCCCTGGGAAGGGCTAATGAAAAAAAGAAAAAAGTTAAAATTGGGGCTTTCTTCAGCAAAAGTAACTTTTCAAAATAAGTAGGGCATGTATGACCAATATAGCTTTTTTTGTATATAAAGCTGTCAAGATTTGAAGAATGTTATCTTGTTACTGAGGAGGAAATGTTCTGCATGCAGTGACTGACAGGTCTTCTTTTATTGCAGCTTCTTCCTCAGTGTTGCCATTACTGAGTCCCACGTTGCTCTTCCAGCGACTGTTCAGCATTCTGCTTTCACTGATGGCCACCTACCTGCTCCTCAGCACAGGGTATTTCTTTCTTACTCAATTTGCATTGTTTTTGCATGTGAAAATCAGGGGCTAAATGTGAGATTGTCTGCTGAATCTCCTGAATGTTCCTGTTAAAGATGTGGAGCTTGCTTCCAGCTGTAATCTCATTGTTTGTTTCTTTTTCATTTCCCTGAAGAGTATTTCAGGGAAACTTCCGCAGTTCTCTTTGTATTTATTATAATCACTCTGTTTTGTTGACATTCCTTTCAGTCAGACCAAGCAGAGACTTGAAAGGATGCATATTCAAACAGTCTTGCACTAAAATAAGAAACTCAGTTTTAGTTTATATCTTCTGTTGTTTTAGTACGTGCTTTTCTGTTCAGAAAGAAAAGTAACTTTCTTCTCAGTTGCCAATCACTTGTGTCTAGTTATGGCTTAAAGGACATATGGAAGACAAGTAGCCCTAAAATAAGGGAAGTGTGGAAAGTCGTGTAACTCTTTTCACAAGGGTGCTAGGTTCCCAGAAAGAGCAGAGCTTGCTCCTCTCTTTTGCAAAAGATAACTCTCCAGAGCTTTAAGTGATGAAAAGCCCATGTCAGCCAGCTGACTTTTTGTCCACTCAGTAGCTCTTAAAAGCACAACTAGTGGGGAACGTAGGAACCATCCCTTTCACCTCCCCTCTCATTTATCCTCTGGACTTAATTACACTGGGAAATTAAGTGGAATAAAATATATTACTGCAGATATTTTGCAAAAGCTGCCTCTTGTAGCTATGCTCATTTCAGATCAAGCATCTTTCTTATTTTTGTCTCCTGCTTGTCCCTTCCTCCCTGTTCCTCATTAAGGTTGTGATTCTAGTCTTACTTCTGTCATCGCACACACTCTTGCACTTGACTTTCTTAACCTGTCCTGGCTGCTGGATAAAGCATAAACGTTGTCCTCTGTGAGAGTGCCAACCTCCCTTTTTATGTCACGGTCCTGTACCAGATTACTTAAATGCTAACTGCTCTCTGCTGCTTTCCTACAGCATTCACACAGACAAATTCAGAGAATTCTTTTAAGAAAAGAGTCTCAACAGAATCCAGGTTCTGTGTTTGTCTCCTCAATGCTCTGTTAAACTGTGTAACAATATCCTGCTGCCTTTCTTGGGTAATTCCAGCACCTTTCTAGCTGTAGCTTGTACTGAAGCCAGCTGCAGAGCATAGCTGCTTACAGGTTGTCACTGACTCAGCTGGAGACATTCAGTTTGCGGGCAAGCATAGATGATGTGAGGCTTGCAGGTACTTTTGCTGCTGACAACCCAAGTGTTGTCATTTTTATAATTAAAACAGAAAAGTCCAAAATCTTTTGATCTGGTTTGAAAGCACTTTGTAGCTACACCAACAGAGAATTACAATATAGAGACTACGCCAGGATTAAATGTAATCTTTTTCCCAATTTTAGACAAATCAGTAGTCTTGTCAGAATTGGTGTTACAGTCTCTGCTGGTTTTATAATTTTATCTTGAAAGAAAAAAAATGAAAAGCACTGTGAAGTGCAGCTGGAACATAGAAGACAGGGAAGAACAAGTTCTATCTGACAACAGTCTATACTCTTAAGTTATCAGGGTGTTTTAATTTCTCAGATAAATACATTAATAGTTTGCTATGCTGCATTGCTGTAGAAGTCAGCGATACCCCTCTGAGACTGGAGGTTTAGCTGCTAGAATAGCTGAGCTGCCTTGTTAAGTTATAACTTAATACTGCCGTTGAACTGATGTTGCTGTTGGAATAGATTGATATTTAGGAAAGAGGAAAAGGCATTAGGGTTCAGTTAAATGGGATGTTCTGTTTGTTACATGACTGCCTTTGTCCTGGCAGCTGGATTGGAATCACCAGAATGAGGTTGTGTGATTAGGTTCTAAAGAGACACAATTTCTAGATGTTAAGTTGGTCTGAACCTTCTCAGTTATCCATAAATCTTACTGCAACGCTTTCCATTTTGACGAAAACAAGTGCTGGTTGTGACTTCTTTTTTCCTCTTTCCTTTTAATTTTATTTGCTTCCGTTTTATTAATCATAACAGTGGGAATTCATCCAACATTGTGGCAACAATGAGATTAAAAAAATGGATGCAAAACACAACTGAGCAATACTGAGGCATTCTGCCTGTCCTACTTGTACAGTTCAATTGCTTGTGGCTTTAAACTTCACCGACCAACTGTGGGTACACTCAGAAATGGTGGCAGGGAGAATGCTGTTGTGGCTTCCATGTATTTGGGTGAAGAAAAAATGAAAAAAGTAAAGAAAATAAAAGAAATGTGATGGTATTTAATGTTAAATGGTTGTTAGTGACTGCCCTTACTATGATTATTATGTTGCTACTTAGATATGAAGCTCTATTTCCACTGGTGCTCTCTGGTTTGATGTTGGTGTGGATACAGATGGAACAAGAAGCATTGTGGCACTATGGTCTTTCACTCAAACCAAAGGTAACAGTTCCAGATAGTGATATCCGTTTAATTATCAGAAGTATCTTCTTTTTCCTTTAGGTGCAATAAATGTTCTGAGTGATTTTCCTAGAACAAGACTGCATTTTCTTCTTTTGAGCTTGGGAGGCCAGTAACAGCTGTCTCATGAAATGGGAATGTGACCTTGTAGAAGATGTTTCACATCAGAGCCAATTCCAGGAATGCAGGAAATCATTTTGACTTAGCAGTATGTTCTGCCACATACAAAGCTCTCTTCTTTGAGTGTAATGCTAATTTGGAGTAAGGTCCAGTAACTCTTCAGATCAAGTGCAGTGTCACTGTACTTTCTTTATTCTGATGGCAGTAGTGAATGTCCATGTAAGAGACTGAAAAGTATTTTCGTTTCCGAAATGACCTGCAGAAAATGCAAGAAATCTTGTTTGAATGTGTCCTGCCACTTTCCTTCATCAAAGAAGCCCCTTTATTTTTGAAGGAACTGGAGACTAAATTGGAACTAATGCATTCTTGGATTTGCCTGGAAGAAGAGTTCTACAATAGGTGTCAATACAGTTTCTTTCACCCAAAAAATTTTGGAGCTATTTTCAAAGCCTGTGCTGCTCATACTGCTGCTTTTAGATAGGTCAAGGTTTTAGCAAGCTGTGGCTATGCCATTAAATTGGTTAGAGCCAAAGTGCCTGTTGCAGAGCTGTCTGGGTGCTTGAAGCCAGGCAAGCGTGCAACATGGTTCTTCCCTACTTCTCCCAAGTATGCCCTCCTCAGTGCTGGTCATGGAGAATCTGGGGAAGAATGCATGGGAGTGGCAGTGGCAGAGTTGCTTGTTAAAGTGGTGGTACACATCTTTCATGCCAAAGCAGTCACCAGAGTGGATCTCACAAATGCTTTTGTTTCTCCCACAGGGGAGATGACTTTATAGCTTGAGAGAGGATGGAATTTACCAATTTAAGGCTGGATATCAGAAATCAAAATGGGAATTGCTTTTTATTTAAAATATTGAGATATTTTATGTGAGGATGTTTTGTAGCATCTGGAATGGTGCTTACCTGGCTGACAGTGTCTGATCCTCTAGTCATTTTTCTTTTTAAATAAAATTCTATTGAACAATGTATCAGATGGATAACTAGAACAATGATGAGCACTTTGTTGATCAAATGCAAATTAAACGAATGTAAGTGAGCTGCAATTAGTGTTTACATTGTCCATATCTGTATGTCATCTGACTTTTGGTTCTGAGTGAAAGGAACAACAATGCTGACTCCTGCTTCCCACTTTCAGATTAGAAAAAGAACCTCTCAGATGCCTGTTAATACTTAGACAAAGCAAATCTTGTGCTTGAGAATCCAGCTCATCTTTCTGAAGTGGGATTAATTTTAATTAAGTTGTTGACAGTATTGAAAGTCTGTTATTTGAATTTTTTTCTTTTCCCAATGAAAAGAAATTCACTGGCTTCTTAAACTTTATGAAGACAGTTCTTTTGAGGTCAAGTGCTATTGTGATGAGAACTAAAGGATGTGGAGAATATTTTAGTATATTCTCATTCACAGCGTAAGCCAGCTAAGGATAATCGTGGTCTTTAACTCTGCGGGTCTTTTTTCACATGCTCATGTGAGCAGTGGAAGTGTTTGTGTGTAGGAGGAGGAATATTTATGATGGAAAAAATGATAAATCTGAGGCATAGAAGTTATTTATTTATTTTTTTAGCACAGATAGTAATGGAAGCTCTAATGCTTTCATTTGGTCATCTCATTTGTAAAGTCTTTCTGGCAGATTCATTAAAGCATAAGGAAAAAAAGGAAAGGTTGCAGTACTTATCATAACACCACTCTAATAACAACTGCTAGGGAATTAGGCTTACTTGTCATTCATTTCAATAACAATATGGTGGGTCTGTCAAACGACATCAGTTATGTTAGGTATTGATTTCTTCTGCTGTCTTTCCAGCTTGCTGTTTTCAACTTCGCCTATGCTACTGATATAACTCAGTTTCGACAGCTCCACCTAGACGACATCCGCAGGTCTTTCTTCTTTGTATCCTTTTGTTGGTTGCTGCATTCCAAGGAAAATATAGGTTTGCTTCAAAAGGTCCCGCAATCAAAAACTGTCGTCTGGTAGTGGCTGGAAGCAGAAACTAGTGAAAACTACTTATCTCACATTGCTCAAAAGACAGCTGTCTTGTATGTTGTTTTTTGATGTATCAGTAAAAAACAAACAAACAAAAAACTGTAATGAACTGGGCTTTTTTGAAATCCATCTTCTAGGCAATTTTCACAAATTTCGCAAATTTCCACCTCTTATAGAATCATAGAGTCATTAGGGTTGGAAAAGATGACTATTACAGTTGAGTTAACCGTTATTCTAAGGACAAGGGTTCTCACATTGGTGGTGCTTTATTACATTTTGGCTGCAGGGAATTCATTCAGCCTTGATAAATTAATTGGAAAAAGTGATATTAAAATTATTCTTGTTTTATGTATGAGAGAGTATTAGGTATGAGAGTGTATTAGGAAGAAGCTGTTAAGAGGTGGGCATTGGCCATGTCCAATCAGAGAAGATGAGAAGAAGAGCTCCTGCAGACTCAAACAATATGTGTTGCCAGATTCTGGCCCAGAAAGGATGTGTGATACACTTAATTTTGCTGCTAGGAGAGATTTGTGCTTGGGGAGAAGAGTTGCCTGTTTTATTAGCATTGCAGTTATTTTGTATTACTGTAACTGCAACTGCTGATGAGATTGTTTTGTTGTTGTATTCAATACTCTAAAAGCTTAATAATATTACATATTTTCTCTTTTGTTGTGGGACAGCAGTTCAGTGGAAGTAGTTTGGCAGAAAGGGTAATGAGTATTCAAGTGGGAGAGTCTGGAATGAGCCAGACTGGATTATACAAGTTTCTATCACAGGTGGGTTGTCACAGATGGAGGTAGGATGAAGCAGCCTAAATACTACTTCCAGTAAAAACAGGCTTTATAGTTTGTAGAATAAGATAGAGTGGATCCGAATTGCAGAGACTGTGTTGATTTGATTGAATTTGGGAATCTGCGGAAGCAGAAGTGAGATAGTTGCCTCATTAGAAAGGCAGTTCAGTGCTAAAGAAGATGGTAAGACTACATGCTAGGTGTTGAACACATGTTTTCTATCCAGCATATCTGAAAAACAGCTTATCAGACCTTGCAATGAGTTCATCTATTTCGTTTGTACTTTCATAGAATCAATCAGCCTTGCTCAATAGAATCATAGAATTACTCAGGTTGGAAAAGACCTTTAAGATCATCAAGTCCAACCATGACCTAACCATACTACCCTAACTCTAACAAACCTCTTTGCTGGGTTTTAAACAAAAAATAAGCTTGTAGTGAAAGTATTGCTGTCAGATCCTGAAAATTAACCTCCCCCCCCCCCAAAAAAAAAAAAAAAAAAGATTGTTTTTGAAAACTTCAGAAATATCGAACTCTTAAATATAGAACTTCAATCTCATTTTACTTGAAAACACTTGAATGTATTCTGTTCAGGTCTTGAAAAAAAAATAACAATTTGCTCTCTCCCTTGCAAAGATGAGGTAAGATACATTCTAGATCAAAAGGCAGGGTTGCTTTTTTTTTTGTTTTTTTTGTTTTTTATTTAGGTATGTTCAACAATTAGAAATGTGTTTTAGAGACCTTTTTATTAAAACAGTCATGTTGCATCCACAACCCTGTAAGTTTTGTATCTTGAAAATAATCTTTCAAACTTTGCATATGGGGCCCAAAAGTCAGCCTGCACTGAGAGACCTTATAGCCTTACCTTCTAAAAGAAGATTCAGATCACATATGCTTAGTATTTTGATTAGTCCTATGTGCCACTGGTATTTTTTTCTGTTTTATTACAGAATTGTTGTTGTTATAAATCTCTACTGGCAGATTTGCGCTATGCTGTTAGACTGCTGTGTTACTAAACTTGAAATGATGTGATACACTTGGGAGGTATAATTTCTGTAGTTATGCTGACCTCATCTTTCAGAAATACTGTGTGCAGAATCGCAACGATTCTGCTGAATAGTTGGTAGCAAGCTGTTTATGCAGAGACTTAAATGATCTGATGCAGTAGCTATAACAGGAGCGGAAGGACCCAGAGGGTGTTCTAGCAGCAGGAGCCATTGTCACAAACTCTCTGCCTGATGAAATGAAAAAAAAAAAAAAATAATAAATAAAAAATAAAAGGCAGTTAAAACTGTTATTTGACCAAAGAGATGCGAGTCATAATGGGTCTCATTGAGCTCAGCAGGTAGAAGAATCTTTCATGGGCTGCTATAGGAGCCATCATCATATCTAGATGAACTTCTAGCTCTACCAATTGTGCAGGAGTTGTCCTACCTCCCCCACGTACAGAGTTGCTGGGAGTCCCATGTTGCAATGGATAGGCTCAGCATAACCTTTGGACAACAAAGCTGCGAGAGGGATAGCAACCTTTAGTCTTGTTTCATGGCCAACTGTGTCTTCCACGTTTGATTCCTCAATAAAGCCATCTATTTTGTTTGGTGATGCAAAGTGTCAGCAAAAATGTGTGCTTGTTTGTGTCCAGGCACATTCCCATTTTACTAGGAGCCCAGAAAACAAGCTGCCAGTTTTCTGGCAGGGGCTTTAAGACAATCTCTAAAACGTTACATGTGCAATTTTTGTCAGTAACATTTGACACAATCATAACTGAAATCTTGGGTAGAGCTAGACAGTGCTTTGATTGTCTTCATGCAATGTAGAACTGTAATAGTGGGTCTGCTTCCTGGAGTTTCATGACAAGATTTGGGAAGTAGATTGCAATGAAGGGGGAAATGCTTTGTTTTACTGCAGTTGTTTCTGTGGTGTGTTTTCCTTAAATACATCTAGGTTTTCTTCATAGTGACAGCCTTTTTTGGCACTGGAAACATCGCTTCTGTTAACAGGTAATTATTATTCATTCATTTGAGAAACAGTAGGCTACAAAAATTCTTCCTACAGTTGACACGCTGAATATAAATTTTGTCAGCAAAATCAGGGCATAAGAATTAAAACAATATTCTGTGATAATAATGATAACAAATGGTACTGTTTCTGCTCTCTGTAACCTGTTCCCTAAGAGCTGATCCTGGTTACAAGGTCATCTCAATTTCTGTTATGTAGAAAGGAGTAGAGAGGACACAACTGCTCATCAGCAGCATGGCTCCCCAAAAAGGCACCAGCAGAGAAAATTGCAGAGAAAGAAAAGTGCAGTGTAAACAGTCCTTGCTAACTCAATATTTGGGCAAGAGAAGAGAAATCTGGAAGCCTTGTTTAAAAATGTGTGCACACAGGATTAACTAAATGCCAAGTTTTTAAATGCAGAATGCCATTTTGAGGACACATTGTAATGTCTTTTTCATGTTTCTCTAGTTTTGATCCTGCATCTGTCTATTGTTTCCTGACTGTGTTCAGTCCCTTTATGATGGGAGGCTTGCTCCTTTTGAAGGTTAGTAATTCTACCTTAGTGAAATCTTCTCAAAGAACTGTTTAATAAATGATCTATCACGTACGTAGTTGTTACAAAAACATATATCTTTATTTGAGCTTCATTAGTCTTCTCATCCATGTGTGAAGTCTTCAGCCTTTATAGTGTTCCCAGAGCTAAATTCTTCTGGTTCCCAGAGGAGAGAAGCTAAACTGTATGGAAATAATTTAACTGCATTAGATTGGTTTATTATATTGAAATGGAAGTTTCAAATGTTGAGAAGACCTCTAGATTATTTTTTTTAATGGTAAGTTTTCCCTGTGGTATAATGGAAACATTGAGGGAATACATACTTTTTTATTAGTTTCATCTATCTACATCTATTACATTAAGTACAAGCCTTGAATGCTTTACTGATTAGGCTGCCATTTTTAGAACAAGTACTATTTTTAACTTTTTTTTTTTTTTAATATCTTTAAGATCTGTTAGAGACTGGATTGCACTCTTACTGTCAAGGTATGGGAGCTGTTTTCTGATACTTAGGCACAGGAACTGCCCAAGGCAGAGGTAAAGAGGAAATTAGGAAGGGAAATAGGGAATTCATGGATTTCTTTAAAATATGCAGTAGTTTCTGCCTCTGCCTTTGTGCTACTTCTGTCCAAGGGAAAGTGGACTTAACTTTACAGTTATGCTCCAGGACACAAGTCATTGGAAACCTTTTGGATCCCGGGGAACAGCTTTTAGCCTGTAAGAGCTGTGATGCTTTCACACATCTAACTTAAGGAATGCAAGTCAGCTTTGGAAGGAGCAAAAAGCAACATTCATGTTTCTAACTTTTTTTTTTTTTTTGCTTTATTTTATTCTTAACTTACACAAATATTTTCATTTGCTTTACTTGGGTTCCAAAGATGAACTTTTCTCTTGCTGAATACATGCTGTATTGCGGATTTTTAACTATTTTTTTTTCTGATGGCAGAGATGGACCTATTATATTTTGCTTGGATCTCTGCATCCCGTCACATGAGATCTTGTATCCCAATAATTTTTTTCCTCTCTCCTTGCTGAAGTGTTTATCATCAGTGCTAAAATGGCGAAATGAAGTGAGGATCGTCAAGGTGTTTTAATTATAGTTTTCCATATTGCCTCATGGTTTATTTCATTGCAGTTCAGCTACGACCATGGGAGGGATTTTCTTTTTGTTTATTGAGCATGCATTTTGAAGAATGTGTTTGCACATTTTCTTGCCAATGTTTTTCTACATACACATTCCATGATAATTACAAAATGTGGAAAGTATTTCCACAACCTGCCAGGTTGTTTTCCAAATATAATTATAAACCAAAATGTTGTTTGTGTTTTAAACAGGTTGTAATACCATTTGTTCTGGTATCATGTGCTTTTGAAGCTGTTCAAGTCACAACACAACTATCTTCTAAGAGGTACAGTAAGTACTATATTTCTGCACTAGTGAGGGTTTCATACCTATTCTGCAAGAATTCAAGATTGTCAAATCTCAGTCTAGATTTAAAAGAAAAAAATAGGTCATACTGTTACTTGTATTGTTTGTATTTTTTGTTCAGTGATTTTGCAAGCTCATGAGTTCTTTTCATCATGATAAATGATTATAAATGGAAGTGTTAGCCCTGTCTGAAGCCATGATATTTAATATTCTTCCTTGATAATACACAGAAGGAGCACTTTTTTTCCTCATAATATAGAAAAATGAGAGGAACCTACAGTTTGTCTTTTGTTTCACGTTGCAATTCTGCCTATAGTACAATATTTTAAAAATAACCTGTTTATAATGTAACCAGTTCAGAGCTTTGTAGCACTGACCTCATAATGAATAGTGTTTAAAAAAAAGTCTGAATCATAGAATGGCTTATGTTGGAAGGGACATTAATACTCACCCAGTGCCAACCCTTTTCCATGGGCAGTGCTGCCACCCACCAGCTCAGGCTTTGGAGGAGCAGCACAAGGCTCACCATCCCACTAAACCTTTTTAGCCTCAGCTGTGCATGCAGTCTGTGTGAGCTGTCCCTAGACCTCCAAAGAAAGGTATCCACCTTCCTTGCTAAGGGTGATATAGGAGCAGAGATGCACTGTGGAGCTGGGATTGTTCAGGAGATCAGCTAGCAATTTACATGTGTAGGGATCAGGCAACATATAGGTCAGTGTTTCCCAACTTCTGAATGCTTGTGGTGCCAGAGTTATTGCAGGCTTCTATGAGATGTGCATGTGTGTGTGTGAGAGGGGAAATTATATAAACTTCTTAAACTGTGAGGCACAAGTATATCTTTTACAACACTGAGACTGTGGCTGTACCTCAGGTTGGGAATTTTGCTGGCTTCATTTAACTGCTCAGGTAACAACAGCAAAGGTACTGCCACAGCATCAGCTTGGGAACAAGACAGAAACCACAAAGATGTGCCCAGTTCCCAGGAGAGGTTTTGCTCTGATTGTCATTGCATCCCAGAGCTTGTACTGCACTCATTATTGCTCTTGCTGCCCCTGCTAGCTAAATTAAGCCATCACAGGCAGCAATCTTGTTTTCAGAGTGTTATAAACATGCCCTGAAATTAGCGTTGCCCTTCTACTGTGGAAGTTTTCCTGCAGTTCAGAACAGCGTAAAGTAGATTTTTGTGATCTCAACAAATTGCTCCCAAACTCCTTGTTTGTAGATAAAAGAACTGCTCTTTGTTTCTTGCTGTTCATGGAGAATATTCTGTCAGGATGTTCCTATAACTTGCTTGTGAAAAAAGCCCTCTAGCTGAGTGCTTTCTAGACACTGCAAGACTGCAACATCCAATCTGAGCCATAGGTAAGGGGAAGAGGTCTTTCAGTGAGTCTGAGGTGTAGTAGGTTTGTAGCATGCTAGCTCACTGATGAAACATAGCTGATTTAAGCAATAGCAGAACCTCTTTCTTGTCAGAAGGCATCAATATGAGTGTCCCCCTGCACAAACTCATTCAGTGCTGCAGCAGGACATTTCCTCCCTAAAAGGGCTTCGTGGATTTATGATGGTACTACTGACAAATTAGCTGTATTATACTTAAAGACTTCTTTGCTAATGGGTCAGCTTCTTGCTACATTGCTTCAGTGTCATTAACTAGAAACTAGTTTTAACCAGCTATAGTAATTGCTTTCATGCAATTTAGGATTTACATAGTTTAATGAAAAGAACATTAGGTTAATGGGGAAAAAAAATACCTCTACGTGCTCCCTTCTGGTTCGTTTTATTGGCTGCATTCTACATCCCAGAAGTAACCTGCTGCCTGACAGCAGTCTGGGAGCACGCCATCAAAATGCTGCGCCTTGCTTGAAGAGTTTACAGGAGCCCAGAGCTCTGAAAAGGAGGCAGGCACTTTGTTCAGCAGGGAGGATGTCAGAGTAAAACCAGTCAGCTCAGTTATCTGTCTATCCAGAACGGTTTTATTCACTCCTGAATCCATTCTCAAGCTTCTAAATCAGCTTTGTTTGGCTTAGCTGGCGCATGAGCTCCCAGTGTCAGGAATGGGCAGGCGCTGTTTCCAGCATGCTCTTGTTCTCTGCTAAATGACTCGTGTTAGGTTTCTCTGTTGCAAAATTGAAACTGCTAATGTGAAATGTCTGTTTCAAGCAGGGTGGGATTACAAATACCAAATGTTCTAGTCATGTATTTTAATTCTCTAATAAATGCAAAAGTAGCTGAGTGGTTGAAAGGCGAGCACAAGAAACAGTATCTTATTTTAATTTCGTTGTGGGGATTTTAGTAAGCTCTGTGATGTCTGTGGCCATGGATGTTGGATGATAGTCTGGTTCTGTTTTTTTCTTTGCAGCCTTTTCCTCATTGTTCTTGTGATTTCAGACATTATGGCTTTGGTAAGTTGTTGTTGCACATTCTCTTCAAATAAGACGAAGCCAAGAGGGCTCTACTAACTCCATGTAGGGATCTGAATTTGTTTCAGACTTCTAAGTTTTTGCAACCAGGGCAGTGAATTGAAATCCTAGCATAATTTAGAGATAACACTCCTGCAATCACCACTCTTTGAATTTCATGTAATTAAAGCTTCTGAAGAATTAATGCTCTTACAATAGCAAGAGACAAAAATGAAGTAACAACTTAATCTGAGTTTTTCATGTGCTTTCCAATCAAATTCTTAGGCAGTGTTTAAATCAATTTTAGCTTTGTGCCAGCCTTAGTTAATTTTTCAGGAATGTGAGTCTTCTCCTTATGGCCCCCCACTTTTCCATGAAAAAGAGACACAAAGGAAAAAATGTGTTACACATCATTTTCATTGTTAGTGTTGCAAGAATCCAGGAGATCTGCAACGTCTGAGAAAAAAGACTTTCTGCAATCGGCAATAAACTCGTAGGGAATGAAATCTTCAGACAGTTTGGGTCCACAAATGAAGCTAGTTGAAACAACCCAAATCTGAACAATAACAACTCACTATACTTTTCACAGATTGAAAGTACATTTTCATAGTTTTGCATTAACAGTCTTCAACTTAGCAAGTAGAGAGCCCCTTAATATCTCAGCCCGTGAGTTCCCCTTTGGTTCCTTTAATTCTCTCCCCAGTCACACTGGAAAGGAGGGGAGAAGTGGGCAAATGACTGGGTGCTGCTTTGCAACCTGCTGGGTTAAAGCACAACAGTATCATTAAGTCAACAGAAATCTTTAAGAGTAGCAGGTAGAGCTTGTGTTTTCACTTCATATATGCTGGTTTAGTTTAGCCACTTTGGAGTAAGCATTCCAGCTGTGATACCACTGTAAATTGCAGTGTACAATGTATTGTGATCCATGGATCTCACCTCATAGGAAAAACAGCACATACAAAACCGAACAACTATTTTGTCTGTAGAGTAAGAAAAATGAGAAGGTGTAGTTTTGCTTCATTCCAAGCAAGTCTTTCAACTAAACCAATTTTCAATAGGTTTCATAGGAAAAGGATTAAAATATCAGTAAACAGCACTCAATGTTTCACTAACAAAAAAAGTCAGTCTAAAAGGAAAAGAGGAGTAGAGGTGTGTACTGGTGTGTAGCAAACCCCAGTATCTTGTACCTCATATATTCTCCTACTTTGACTTAATGATTTTAAAACAACTAGTAAACATGTGCTTGGTATAAAAAAAATAAGTCTGACCAAAGAGGTGTGATATGTAGGAGCTGTGTGTGTATAAAGCAGAAAAAAGTGGAAAAACATTTGTCTGTGGTCTTGAATCTTCCAATTGTTTCTTGTCACCATCAGCTAGAATTCACTAATAGTTTAGTACTGTCTTTTCCTGACTTTATTGCCATTTTGCAGATGAGAAACTGCCAGAGCTGTCCGATATTTGTGGTAGATTTCTGTGAAAACAATATATACCCTTCTTTTTGACACTAGTTGTTATTTGGGAACCTGTTATTTTAAGCAACAAGGTGGACTGTCTTATTGAAAAGGTTGCCTGCTGGTAATCTCTGCTTCTTGCCAACAGAGAGAGAACTCGATCCATCTTTAGCTGCTCATATTTGATACCATGTTAAGTCTGTTTCTGGCTCTTAGAGTATTTTTCTCCTTGGTTCAAATGAGTATTCCTGGAAAGGTCCTGCCCTTGTTCTACTTGAATTAGAAACTTGGAGTAAACAACCTGAAAACATTGGTTGTGATTTTGTGTTGTGTGCTGTTGATTTACTAATGAAAATTGTTTTATTTCCTAGCACTTTTTCTTTTTGGTTAAAGATTATGGAAGCTGGCTTGACATAGGAACAAGGTACAGTATTTTTTGCTTCTGTTGCATTTTGAGGAGGCACAGAGGTTAATGTTGTTGTTTACTCTTCGTAATTTTTTCCAATTACTCTCCTTAATCAAACGCTTCAGTGATGATCCCTGTACTTAAGACATTTACTTAAGACATTTGTGCATGTGTACGTATATGACACGTATATACTCACATGCTCACATAAATATATCCACAGCTAAAACTTCTGACTTAAAATCTGTGCTAGAGCAACATGGAACAGGCAGTTAATCTAGCATGGCAAAAAATCCTGTAAACAGTGTTTGTTTTATTTCTAAAGAACAATAATTACACAAAAACATCTTAATCACTGATTTGCACTGTTATTAGTCTCAATTACTGTGAAAATTGTAATTTATCAAAGTTGTTGATTGTCTTAAATCTAATTAAACTTCCATATAAGATCCATCATGAATTAATGAACATTTAGCAAGTTATGTTGGTGGGTACCAATGCTTCAGTTAATCCTACCTTCATCTTGGGGAGAATAAATCTGTGGCATTTAAACAAACAACTCACAGTTATGGAAAGTGAATGTGTTCTGCATAGCAAAGTCCTACAACATACATCACCAGGTAGGTTTTCAACCATGCATTCTTATTTGTGAGTTGCCCAGAAACAGCTTTCAGACTTACCTTCCCTGAGTTACGGGAATAGATTACAATCTGTAATAAGTTTAGAAGGGAATATGTACAGAATAATCCAGCCAATCTGGTAACCTGAAAACATCATTTAAAGAAAAGTTGAATGTTGATTCATTGTTAATACTCTGTTTAGTCTGTGTTTACCCAGTGCTCTGCTGAGCCCCTTGCTTTCTCGGGCACACGCATGCCTATACAAACATGCATCCACACATTCTGCCTGTTTCCTTTTGCAATTAGAAATTCCTGCTTATATGTTTTGAAAGTTCCTAGTAGGAGGAGGTTGAGTTAGATGAAATAATGGAAACAGTGCATTAACATCATGACACTTCCTTCTTGCTGTCAGTCTGTGGCAAGTCAGTTGGCTTCATCCTTTGGCTGAATTCCTTTGTAGTTTAATGAGGATATTAAAGACCTCAGAAGAGCTCTGCTTAGCTGAGCGAGAAGCTTTCTAATTGGGAGTTGACAAGCAAAAACAAAAAATGTCGCAAGTAACCAAAAACTTTGTTTCTGATGTACAGTCTTCATAGCACAGCCATTTACACTTGGGATAGATTGTTGGATCTGTTTCCGCTGGAGGTACGCTTTGTTCCTGAGCTTGGGGGAGCCTATTACATACATATGTAATTCTGCCTCTCAATGTGTGTTTGAGCACAGAAGAAAGCATTTAAAGAATTCTTTTGAAAAAGTATTTGTGATTAATTTTTAATGTGGTAATGCACATTAAAATGTGCATGACATTCGTCATTAATTCACTTTTGAGTGCTTGACTTCACAACCTACATTATTACACTGTAGTGTGTTTATGTATACATTGTATGTATGTGAACATAAGTTAAAGCTGACTTGGCTGCGTTAGAAAAAAGGTGAAGCTTTAGGCAGAACTGAAGCAGTTCTCCTCTTCCCTTGCACAAGCAGCGTTCTGACCCCTGAACCTGAGCAGATTTGTCAACATGTGATCTTCAAGCTTTGCAAAACCAGCGGGCAACAGCAGAAGATTCCTTTTTGTTTATTCCTGAAAAATGAGCTTCGTGGGGTTTTGGGCAATTCCCAAAATCAGTGGGAGAGAGATACTAACATGGCTCTTTCCTGTCCTCTTCTTACAGCCCTTGTGACAGCTCTGTGGCATTCCTCTTGCAGTGTTGTCTGTTGTTGCTTTGACAGCAAGGTCTGAAAATATCCCCTCACAGCTGACATGTTAGATGTTGCCAAAATTTTCCTGAGAAGACTGAGTCAGTTAAGGAAATGGTGGTGGTTGTGTTTTTTTTTTCCCAGCCATTTCTATCTCAGCAAAACCTGTGCGGAATTTCATGGAACAAAGAATAGGAGCACCCTTAGGGACAGCTCTTGACAGCTTTTTCTTTTCCATTTTCTTTTCCTTTTTTTTTTTTTTTTCCTGTGGCACTGATAGGGAGGGATACAGTTTTCAGGTTCATTTTATATTACTACTTTACAAGATCATTGAAATCAGAGTGGAAAAGTGGCAATTTAGTCGCCTGGTGAATAGCAAGAGATTGGTTCCTTTGAAGTCCTCTGAAATGCCGTATATCTCGCATTTGGAAAGTTTCTGATGTATATTTC
This sequence comes from Callipepla californica brunnescens, assembly GCA_023055505.1. Taxonomy (NCBI): domain Eukaryota; kingdom Metazoa; phylum Chordata; class Aves; order Galliformes; family Odontophoridae; genus Callipepla; species Callipepla californica. The sequence continues at coordinate 72,557,988 of JALIRH010000002.1, read as the reverse complement.
CACTCATTCTTTTTTGTGATGATAGAGTTCTCTGAATTTTCGAACTACCACACCTCAAAGTTTTTGAATGTACTCTCAGTAAGAATACGCAAGTTCAGTAGGAAATGCTCATTAGGTAATACCTGGGTTTTTCAGTAGCACGGCTCACTATGTTAATGTGAAAAATTTGATTTTAAAAACCTCAGGGAAAAAAAATAAGGCTTTCATTGTTATTTTATGGTGGTGTTTTGTTTCCTAGGGGATCTCTCTCATTGTTTGGAAGTAGTTTTTGCTTGCTTAACTGATACCTTTTTTAATTTCACTCCTGGCTGTTGCATCTCAGTCTACCATGCCTCATATTTGCCTTAACAATGCCTTTATTCTTCCAGTTGAATATGCCATACCTTTCAAGCATTGTCTATCAATGGCAAGAGATTTCTACTTTTCCTTTTCGTCCAGATGATTAATGAAATGCTGAACAACAACACACCTAGCACACAGTCCTGTGGTACCACATTCAGCGAATCATAAACCCATCACTGATTGCCTCTTCTCAGGAAATTAGGAGTAACTGTAATTGTTTATAGCTTCTTAGAAAGTATTCAAACCCCTTTGCTTAATTATGGTACTAAATTCAGCACGGACTTATTTTTCAGAGTATAATCTTCAAGTGAATGTACAATTCATAGCAGTTGGCTATGCAAGCTTCTGAGGTCTGCTAGCTTTACCCTCTACCTGTATGTATGTTTTGAGGTAACCCTAAAGCGTATCATAAGCTGTAGGATAACCCAGTGTTACATTTCATAAATACAGCAGTGCAGACTTCCCAGTACTCTTGATTTATCAGTGTCTAGTATATGATCATGGGAAGTTTCTGACAGATTCTTTCATTTTTGAATAACAGATAAATGGAATAGATAGCTTTTCAGCTTCTTTGCCACTAAAATAGATTCCTCTATGGCTTAAAAATTGTTTTATCTATCTAGCTCTAAAAAATGAGATATATAGCCTTTAAAACATGCTATAGCTGTATAGTATGTGCAGTTTGTAGATAGCTGTTTAAACGGATGGTAAAGATAAACCCTTGAAACTTATTTATGTGACAGTATTACACAGTTTAATCTGGACATCTTCTGTACTACTTTCCCAATCTTTTTGTATCAGTTGCTGGAAGATACAGAGATAAATATAATCTGAACTGCTCTTCTGCAGTTTCAAAGGTCAGTGGATGTAAAGCTTCTAGATAAAGCATAGATAAAGCAGTTCATGGTTTTCCATAGTAGAAGCAGTTTTAGTTCTGGGATATGTGTGCTCTCTGTCTGATTATTAAAACAAAGGTGTAGGGAGAAAATAGTGTTTACCAACAATCTCTAAAATGAGACACCAGCAAAGACTGTCCAGAGAAGTTGTAGGTGCCCCATCCCTGGAGGTGTTTAAGTCCAGGTTGGATGGGACTCTGAGCAGCTTGAGCTGCTGGTGGCAGCCCTGCCCATGGTGTGGAGTTGTGGCCTCCAACTTTCAGCACTTGCTGAAAGCAGCGCATCATGTAAAGGTAAAGTCCTCAAACTCTTCTGGAAAGAGCTCATCCAAGTCCTTGTGTGAGTTACTTTGTTGTTGTTTTAATTTGGTCCCAAGTAACTTACTCTGTCTTCCCAGTTTTCAGTCAGGTCTGCCATCTTAGAAGTTAACCTAACTTGAGAGAAGAGGCACGGTTTGATGCAAGACTATTTTGGTCTCAAATATCTAGTGATATTTGATTCCTCTTTTCTTGGGCTAGTACATCTCACCAATATATACTGTCACAAGCAAAGCCAAGAGGGGATATTACCTCATACTCTCTTTCTGTTTACTTGTGACTAAAATAGGCCTCTCTGGGTGGGATACCAGGTGTTCCTATCACCAGCTTTGCTTGCTCACCTTGATCCATACATAGAGTGGTCACCTTTCTGTTGAACAGTGCTGCCTTACCTTAGTCCAGTTTCCCTTACACGAGCTACTGTTTCTTTTACCATTCCCTGACCCTGCCTGTCTCATCCTTCATAAGAATTGCCACTGCTGTAGCCCCACTGTGCTTGATATCTTCCCTTCCTCCATGTGAGTCAAACTTGCCAGGAGCCTAGAATCACACTTCTTTTTTCTTGTTAGCTCAGATTTGACTTCCAATGAAGGAAGCTCTTTCTGAGAATTACCTGCTTCACTATAACTACAGATCCAGCCAAGAGTGTACTTCTGTGTTGTCCAGGGATCAAGTTTTCCACACTGCTGTTGTGCTATGTACCTGTAAGATTCTTACTTTGTTTGTTTAATTACAGCATTACCCCAGCCTGAGAACTAATTTAGCAAGCAGGGCTGCCTGCAGGCACTGCAGTACAAGTTGCTGATAGCCCCAGAGATGCTGGCTGTTTGCAATTACATGACAAGTTGACTGAAATTGCTTTTAATCGTGCTCTGTGCCGTAATTTATACGTTTTCCTTTACTCTGAATGTCTAATATCTTGATAAAGGGGTGTAGCTATTGTACCTTGTGCAGTATAGCAAGAGAAAAATGTGTGTAGCACTCTGTTCTTCATGAAAGCCTGAAGGACCATTCCCTACACTGATAGGTAGCTAAGCAGAGTTTGCAGACTTTTTACTTTGAAAAACAAACCTGCAAATAATTGATAATCACCCACATCTGGTAAACCTTAAAGAGCAGAGGGGAAATCAGATGTCTGTAAGTACTGTGCTGATGGCAGCAAGCCTTCAGCAACAGCTTATCCTCTGATGACTGTTTCAGGGTGTCTGTAGGAATAAAAGCAGGGCCCTCATTTGACTTTAGATTTTCAGATTTCACATTTTCCAGCTAGAATGTAGGCATTTGTTTTCACCTGTGTGAAAACCTAAAATTTTGGTGCCACGTGAATAGAAAAGCTGAGGTATTAACAGTAGCACATGATATATTAAGCCACACAGATGTTCATCATAGTGGCTGTTTCCTTAATGCTATGCAAGCTTCTGTACCTGTAGTGCTTGTACAATTCCCCAGGGCACATTACACCATGAAAACAACTGTAGCGAGGATTTGACTTTGTTGGCAGCGTTATGTCCTTTCCCACAGAGCCCTGAAATGCGGACAGAGTCTGCAACACACCCAGGTGAACTTCCAAGGGCTGTTCTGGGAGGAGTTGTGCAATCACACAACACGTGGACAATCACAAATACATTGTGAGTTGCGAAGTCCGAAGTGCACTGGACAGCTGAAAGCATGTTTTGTGCCTAATTCCATGCTCTTGCTGTGTGATTTTGTACATTCCCCGCAGACCAAAGCGGGAGTTGGGCTCTTGCAGTTGTTCTGCTCTGCTTAGATGAAGATGTTTGTCGGAAAGGGATGTAGGAAAGATGGCTACTGTCGGACAGTTTAAATCTTCAGTCATTCACAGCAGGGAATATTGTCAGTTGCACTGCGTACGGGTGAGAGCTGACACAGATACGAGCTGCAGGGTGTTGGGATGGTTTGTACTTGCTGAATTGTGGACATATTTGTACTGGTGGATTTTTGTGATTGATTACTTAAATGTATGTGGTTTGAGCAAGGTATTTGTGAGAAGATTATAATCAGACTCAACAGAAACAGGAGAATCTCATAGCATGAGTCAAGTTCCTCTCAGCATTCTCCACCCACTTTGTTCAGGCCATTTCCTTTGGTTACTTGTGTCCTGGATGCAGAAGAGCTCCTGTTCATTACTGAACTTTTGGATTACTTTTATTCTCTCACACTGGTTAGTGGCCAAGCTTTGTTAAGAGCCGGTGCTTCTCTGCTTCACAGAACTAAATTACGCTACGCTACTGCCAAGATTGTCACAATCTTGGGGTCATGAGGATGGATAGCATCAGTTACGAGCTTTACTGCTCTTCTGTGGCTAAACTGTCAAACAGAATGAGTCCTCAGGCAGAAATTCCAGATCATTAAACCTGCAAGTATTCTTTGCAATTCTTTTTTTTTTTCTAAATAAACTCAGGCTTCATCAAGCCTGAAGTTACTCTACTCACCTAAGAAACCATCTGCTTTGAAATAGTGGAGACATCAATACCTCTCATGTCAGAGTGCCCAGTATCTTCTGTAGTCCCAGGAATAAACAAACATCTAAACTGGCGGCTCTGGATGCTCTGATGCAGATGACTGCAGCAGCGTTTCATCTGAAACTTCAGGCTGAAGTGTCGTGATATCAGATATACCTTCAAGAGGCTGGGTATGTTGATGCTGGAAGGGGCAGATTTGACAGATGGGGAAAGAACGCTCTGGGCAGCAAGCTAGCAGAACTTATGATGGGGGGATTTCACTCGCTCCGAGGTCTGCTGAGAAAGCAACATGGCAAGTTGTAAGCAATCCAGGAGGCTCCTGGTCCAGATGTTAGACAAACTGACCAGAGGTGAAACATTATGGACCTAGTGCTTACCAGTGCAGGGGAGCTTATTAAAAAGATTGGAGGTAGTCTGGGCTGTAGTTCTTATGTCCTGGTTGAGTTTGTGATCTTGAGGAATACAGGCCTGGCAAAGAGCAGAGTCAGAACCCTGAACTTCAAAAAAGTGAAATTCTGCTTGATTAAGGAGTTAGTGAGGGAGTCCCCCTGGGCAGCTGTCCTTAGGGATGAAGAAAATGAGCAGAGATGACAACTCTTTAAGGTCACCTTTCTTAGAACATGAGAGCTCATGTTCCTACGTGTTTGAAATCAAGCAGAGGAGACAGGAAGCTGGCATGGCTGAACAAGGACCTGTTGTTCAAACTGAGGTGTGGGAAGGAAATGCATTGGCAGTGGAAGCAGGGACGTGTGGCCTGGAAAGATTACAGGGATGACATCCAGATGTGTACGGAAGGGTTCAGGAAAGATGAGACGCAGGTGGAACTGAACTTGAGGGGAGATACAAAGAATAACAGTAAAGGGATTCTGTACGTAAATGAGTCAGAAAAGAAAGGCCAAGGAAACCTGATAAATGGGAAGAGAGAACTGGCAATAGCAGATATGGAGAAGGCTGAGGTATTCAACAAGTTCTTTGCTTCAGTCAGGTCTCCCAGGTCTTTCACGTTCCTGAATCTCTTGGTGAAGATTGGGGGAGGAAAATCCCTCTCACTGGAAGCAGAGTTTGAGATCACCTGGTGAGACTTAACACATACAAGGCTATTGGGCTTAATGTCATGCATTCCAGGGTCCTGAGGGAGTTGGCAGCCAGAGGGTTATGGTCAATGGCTTTGTGGAGGCCAATGGCAAGTGGTGTCCCTCAGAGTTCCATCTTGGGTTTCATGCTCTTCAACATCTTTATCCGTGACATAGTCAGTGGGATTGAGCGCACCCTCAGCAAGCTTGCTGATAACATGAAGTTGAATGATGCAACAGAAAGATGGGATGCTATCAAAAGAGGAAGCTGGACAGGCTTGAGAAGGCTTGGGCCCTTATGAACTTACTAAGTTCAACAAGACCAAGTGGAAGGTGTTGTACTTAGGTTGAGACAATCCTAGACGCGAGTACAGACTTGGGAGAACTTATTAAGAACAGCCCTTCAGAGGAGGACCAGAAAGACAACCGTATCTGTGCTGAATCAAAAGAGTGGCCAGCAGAGTAGAGGGAGACAATCACCTCTCTTGACCTGACCTTCTGAGGTCTGATTGGGTATACTGCATCCAGGTATGGGGCCCCCAGCACAAGAAAGACGTGGAGTTGTTGGGGCAGGTCCAGAGGGGGGCCATGAATATGATCAGAGGGAAGGAACACCTCCCCTTTGAAGAAAGGTAGAGGGACATGGACTTGTTCAGCCTAAATAAGAGTCTGGGAAGAACTTATTGTAGCCTTCCACTACTTAATGGGAGCTTATAAACAGGCGGGAAAGTAACTTTTTACATGATCTGATACTGATGGGACAAGTGGGAACAGTTTTAATCTAAACAAGAGAAGATTTAGATTAGATGTAAGGAAGAAATTCTTTACTCAGAGGAAGGTGAGGCACTGGCATAGGTTCCCCAGAGAAGCTGTGGATGCCCCATCCCTGCAGATGTTCAAGACCAGATTGGAAGGTGTCCAGAGCAGCCTGCTTGGGGTGGGGGGCTGAGCAACCCTACCCAATACTGAGAGGTTGAAACTGGATGATCTTCCATCCCAAGCCACTTCCACGATCTGGATGAATCCTGATTTTGTAATGGTTTACGCTAACAACCAACTTGGTTCAGATACTGAACACAGAATTCTGAATGATCCAAAATCAAATCTCAGTCTGAAGCAGTAGTTGTCTATAACGCTGGTAAACATCAGATAGGTGAGGAAGTAGTGCAAGAGTTAGAGCAAGTTGGGAGAACAGTCTCTGTGTGTGATCCTCTTAACCATTAGTGACTTGAGGAGTTTCTCACCCAGAAGTCACACCATATCGTGTTTGAACTAATTTGTTTAATCTGTTTGAATCTGTGTTACTGCAGCTGTGAAATCTGCAATTTTTAGAAATGTTGTGTGCAAAAATAGTGTTTGTTCTCTTGAAACTGCTTATCACTGGAGAAGTGTTTTCTCTAGAATACAGCAGCTTGTCTGACCTAAATATCTGAGTTGTCATACTACAAGTAATGTCTTCCTGATGGCAAGTTTTCCCAAAATTCTGTGCTATCAGTCTACAGCACAAATTTTACAGTGGTTTGTTGCATACATGGAATTACCCACTTGGATGGAAAGAATATACCCAGTAACTCTTACTCACTTAGTACACATTCAGTTGTGTTTTCTGTTGTCCTCACCATTTTATTTTGCCACAGGCCTTTCACATGATAGTGCTCTATAATAGTTGTTTTCTTGGAGCGGTGTGTATGAAACGTTATGTATGAAGTGAACAATAATTTGGCCTAGTTTAAAACAATGAAAATCAGGCGGTTGTTAAAGTCAGTTATTTCTCCTTGGCAATTTACATTTTCTGTTTTCTATCTGTTTCTTCCTTGCAGCATTAGCCACTATGTGCTGGTGATGTCCTTGACCATATTTATGATGCTGATGAATGGACTGGCCCAGCTGCTAACTACCAAGAGACTTGAACTTTCCAGAAGGACTAAGCACCATTCCACGTGATAAAGCAAGAAATGTTCCTGCCCCTAAGTTCACCCTCTGGCTTCCTCTGAACCAATATCCACTTCTGTAATGTAAATATAAGTTAATGGACTTGAGTGCCAAAATCCCATTGTGGACCAGAGTGCGCTGCTGACAGGGATTAAATGCTGTCCTATGACTGAAATTTGCATTTGTTGATTGTCAGCGGGGCTGAAACAGCCTCAGCTTTATTCTCCAAGAGCTCATATTTTTTGAAAATAAGAATGACTATGAAGTCCAGTGTAAAAGAAATAGGCAATCAGGGTTTTTTTTGTTTTTTTTTCAGTTGTTAGAACTTTTCTGAAAGTGTTTGTCTCACGGGCATACCCTCATTAGGAGTCTGCGAAGTCCTGCCTTCTCTGCATGTCTCACACGTGCATTTGATGATCTCTGAGACTGGATATAACTTCTGCAAGCTGTGTGAATGTGAGGCAGACTTTGTATGTGAGACAGGTTAAGACAGGTATGCTGTGAAGCTCTTGCTGTGAGACAGAAGCTTTTAGCTAACCTGAGTGCAAACTGCGGCCTCCTGCTGCCTCCTATGCCGGCACTTGGGCAGGCTGAGCACTAAGTCAGATCAAGTAATCGATCCAAATGAAAATGAACCTGATTAAGGAACTGTATAATAGAATTTGGACAGATTCCCTGGTCCAGCTCATGATTGGGGCGGGGGGGGGGGGGGGAGGTAGTAAGGCTAGGACTGCTTATTTCAGTGACAGACTAGAGTTCGATCAGCATAAAGAGATCATGAAGCTGTAGCTAGAGCTAGTGATTTGCACAAAGAGATGCTCATTTTGCTCTGCAGAGGATTTTTTTCTTTGTTTCTTTTTCCACTTGCATTCTGGTCGCATTTGCAAGTGTCAGCTTGGATAATGGCAGCACCATGAGAAAACACAGACACAAATCTCCCGCTTTTAATGCTTATTAGAATTGAGAGAACAAAGAACCAGGAGACTTACAGGCTCTGCTATCATGAGTACCGTTGCAGCTTTGTGGCTTTTCCAACAGCAAACATCAGCTTCCCTGCCACTAGCCCAAAGTTAATTAAGTAGCTCGAACAATATCACCCACCTGCGTGTTGATGCTGCAGCATTCCTTGAAGTCATCTTTTGCAAGAGTTAACCAGAAACAGTATTTCTTGCTCAGCTGGGGGCCTGCACAAAGTGATGTGTCCTGCTGTTGAAGTGGCATTTATCATCCACACTATCGATAAAGTGGCCTCGTGAAGCAGATCCCCACGGTGAAGGAAGTCGGAGAAAGCTTTATTTCTTTCTCTATTGTGTCATGGCATCACCAGCAAATTGTGCTGTGTAGTATCCCCGCGTCACCCTCCCAAGTTGCAGCCAGGCCTTCCTGTCTGAGAGATGATGCATATGGTGCGTGGTGCTGGCAGCCAAGGTTAGACGTTCGTCATGGGGCTGCTCCAATATTCTTTGCAGCCATCTGGCACTTGGCCGTGATCACACGGCTGTTTAATGTGTTTGGAAACTAGTCATCCCTGCAGGAAGTTTGGCTGGGAGAAGCCAGTCACAAAGTTCCATCTGCTTGCTGAGTGTTGGAGAATATCCTGTCGTGGGCCTGCAGTCATCCACGCAGCTTCAGATTGCCTCTTGAGAGCGCCTGAGCACTGGAGAGGGAGACATTTTTCCACTAGATAGCGGTCCAGTGGCCTTTCTGAGCACGTTGCTAGCACAGCTGGCCTCAGTCACAGAACATATTTCACTTTTGTTACAGAACAAGCATGCAGACTTGCGTGTTGGATGGTGGGCATGTGCCTGCTGCCAGTCACCACTGCTGTACAACAAAGGCAAAAAGTAATCATGAGTATATCGCCAGCTGCTGCCAAAGCAAACACGGTGTTAAGACATGGGAACCTGCCACACTTACCCTCCTTAGACTCCAGAAAGTCTTTGCTGTGGGGAGCTATCCCCACCTCGCATCCCTGTTGCGTAGCCCCAAACTATGAGGTTCACATCGGGTACCATTGCCAGCTTTTGTGACTTAACTGAACTCTTGAGGCCCCTCTCTGCAGCTCTGTCATTTCAGCGTGCACAGCTTTTGGCAGCTGTACTACTTAGCATCCTAGCCTCCCTTGCTAGAGCAATTCCTTTGCAAAGCAAAGAGCAAATTCACTGATGGGAGCAGCTGAACAGCTGGCGTTGCTCTGTCCTGAAGGAATTGACTTGAAAAGGAGGAATGCTGGACCCACAGGGCTGCCATCCTGCAGGCAGTCAGAAATGCTTGCTATCTATGACAAGGCTAAGTGGATGCACTACCTATCCAGCGCAGACTCTGGAGGTATGTGCTGCCTGGAGCTGCAGGCCCCATGAGAGAGGGCAGGGAAGCTCAGGCCTGATGTCGTCTTCTATTATCTCAGGGTATGGTAATAAAACATTGGCTTACCCCACTATGTCTGGTGCTGCTAATAAGAGTAATCGATGTATGCTGGTGTGCAGGTGAATGGAAATGGCTGTGTAAAGCACAACCTCTATCAGTCACAGGGGAGGCTTTTGCCAGAATCTTGGCCTGCATGTTTGGGTTTACTCCAGCACATGGAAGCATAAAAAAATCTTCCACTCAGCCACTTCATGCAGCCTCATGCGGTGTGTTTCAGAGTAGGCTCTCACCTCCTACTGATGCCTGTTCCTTTCCTTTCCAGAAACAAAAGTACTCTTCCAGCTCTAGGAGCTGAGGTAGGGAACAGCAGTTTGTACTTAAGTGAGTTTAGGCTTTCTTGTGCTCTGGTAATGGGTCTTCAGTCCTTCTTTAACAGTGGGACTCTGGGCTCGGACGCAGGTACTCTGTGAGCCAGCAGAGCTCAGTGGGCCAGGGCAAGCATCAGCCAGCATGTATTTTTTCAGCCAAGGGCTCAAAGGTAGAGCTACCTTGAGCCCTGCTGTTTTCCATCCCTCTCTTGCAGTGGAGCTGTAGATTCTGACTCCTGGAGCAGGTGAGGCTCCCGGCAGTGGAAGTCTTGGGCAGGGAAAGGCAAAGAGTTTGGGGTTGCACTGTTTTTTTTTTGTTTTGTTTTGTGTTTTTTTTTATATACTGGTAGTGTAAAAATGCCTGCAAAGCTTGTGTGTGCTTGCTTTCAAAGCCATGGATCCCTGAAGAACTGCCTGTGAACCTGGAATGCCCATCAGGTGTTGTAAGAGCAGCTGATATAAAGGTTTTGTAATCTTCATTGCCAGGAATTGTTCTCTGCTATTGTGTTATCAGGGCTGCACAAAGCCTTTTGATACGAGTCCAGGGAGTGAGCTGTTTCTTCAGAGAAGATGAAGCTTAGATTATATCAAGACCTCTTACGACTCAAATCAAATGACTTCCCCTTCCCTCCCCACAGAGTAAATCAGACTTTACAAGCTTTACCAATTTCAGTGCACCCCACAGCTGTTATCTAAAGGCTGTATCTGCCTTATAACTTCTTGAATAAGAACTCATCCATTCATCAGCTTTCATGCTTTTACCCAAACTTTGCTTTGTAGCATCACCCTTGAACTCCTGAGTCTGGTTTGGCCAAGCCACAATGCAGGTGTTAGTTCAGTCCCCACCTCCAATCTGACCCTTAAGGGTGTGATGCTCTTTGCTTCTTAGAATTTTCTGTCCACCTGAATGCTGCAGTCCCTTTTGCCACATCTTCCCTTCTGGCTGCTTTGTCTGGCAAAGAGGAGAGCGTGGCGATTTGGCATTTGGGGAGGACCAGAAAGGGGAAGGTGAAGGTTGAAATCCTCGTGGTGCTCATCATGTTCCTGTGACCTTTGAAATGAAGCTTGTTGATATTTTCTCCATTTATTTATTGACTTGTGCTTGGCAGCGAACTGCATAACTTTCTAACTTTGACAGTGAGTTACATGGAATGGAAATCAAGGAAAACAGTATTTCGTTTGCATTTTATTTTGCAGACAAGATGTAAAAGCAAATGCCTTTTTTTTTTTTTTTTCCTTTGATTTTACGGTGAAGCTGGTGCCCAGGTCTACTGTTTTCTTGAGTCATTACTGCTGACGAGCCTGCTAATGGCTGGATACATCCGTTGGCTCCTCTGAGAGAGAAGATGACAAGTTGACATGCCCAACCAGATGAGCCTGCAACAGGAACCACACAGTGAAAGAGTGCGACTTTTGTGCCATCTGCAGCATGACTCCTGTCACCTCCATTGCTGTCAGGTCCCTTTGGACCTGGGCCATCCCATGATCCAGTGTGGGGCTGCCAAGTCCTGCCCTCCCGTGCTCCAGCCACTGGCCAAGCGAAGGATGAGGGGTGCAGAGTCAGACCTGAGGAATTTGGGTTTACAACACTGCAGGTCTGTCACAGCTGCCTCCACCATTTCTGCCTCGCTGCAAGATGGCAGGAGAAACATGGGGAAGCCACGTGTCAATGCACAGCTCTTCGTTGTCCTCTCCTTTTCCTCAGCAGTCTACACACAGCTCCAGCCACCCTGGGCTGATCCAAAGGACTGTCATGCAGTAACAAATGCTGCAAAATCAAACCGCTGACATTTAGGGCTGGGGAACTCTCCGACCCAGGCCTCAGCTTCTCTAATTAAACGTAGTTTATTGCTCATGCACAAATGCTAAAGGACAAGGCATGTTGAGCGCGCTTCTGATATTGACTTTCTGTGGAGTAACCTTTTATGGATCTCAGTAGATGTGTCCTTTTGGGCTGGACATGATTATTCTGCTTTTTTGGCATGTGGGACAGTGCAGGAGAAGAACCGCAGTCATTTGAGCTGGGGTTGAAATTTGGTGGTGCTTGTCCTGGTGGGAATGTGAGCAGAGGTGGGCTTTGAAAATACCGCTATTTTATTTCAGTGTCCGTTTTTGTACAAAATCTGGAACTTACTGTACAGAGCTTTGCTCCCCGGAGTTATATTTAACTGGTCGGATGTTTGTTTCTCTGGATCTCTAGAAGTGGGTGGGTATTTTCTATCATCAGCTTTGAGTTTGTTGTATCTGACCTACTGTGAAAGAAGGTATCTGTGTAACCACTGTCATGCAGCGGTGGTATCCTGCATCTTTTCTAACCTGTATTAGTATCCTGAAAGTGTTACAGACTTTCTTGTTTTAGTCCAACTTAGAAATTGACTGGTATTTACCGCAGAAAGAGGAAACAAAACATGCGTGTCATATTTAAAGGATGAAATAATGAAGGGAAGCCTCCTAGTGCTTGGGATGACAGCCAGATCTTTATCCAGGACCTAAATCAAATATAAACTTTCTGAAACATCATCCAAAGCTCCTGATTCCTGGGGCTTTACTCCAGCCCCCAGGCAGACTTACTGTGAACCCTGCCTGACCCCTGCACCGAGCATGATGTGCAGCAGTTTCCCTCAAGGGTCCTCCTTTGCCTCGCACTGTCCGGGCAGGCCTTGGTGTAGTTGCAGTGCCCATGGCTGCTGGACATGCTGGGTCATCGTGGCAGCTGGTCTGTTACCCTGGAGCCTCTTTGCTTGGTTTGCTCCTTCTGTTTGGTTGTTCAGGATTGTTTTACCTGATTATTTAATTTTTTTTCCAATTAATGATTGGAAGATTAGCTGGTGGCCTTAATTCATTTTCACATGACTCACCTCAAGAAGTGCTCAAGCTTCCTCTTAGAGAAAATGGCTGCATGCATTTATTTTTGCAGGCAGTTTGCTTGGCAGGGAATAGATTCTTAAGAAATTGCTCTACAGAGCAAGGGAGTGGACTCTTGTCATTTTCCCTTCCCGGTCCTTGCTCCTCACAGAAGTGTGTGATGTCTGGGGAGATGCAGCCCTTCCATTAGTGGATGCATGCAAGGCCCCATGGGCAGGAGTGCATAGTAACTGGCTCTGCAGTCTGCAGGTGCACAACTAATGGTGTTTTAAGGCTCTGTTTCAGCAAGGCCCGATGTATTCAGACCGAGTGGCTGCAACTGCTAAGTCTTGGTGAAAAATCACGGCAGCTGCGAGCTTTCTGCACGCAAAGCAAACCAGCTACGGTAAGCGGAGATGACCTCCCCCATAGTTCACAGCAATTAACCTCAGCAATAGAAAGAAAAATTAAAACGGTCACCGGCATTTGGAGAATTACCTTGTTATACATCGCAGATACCCTCACTCTGAGTGCTTATTGAACTTTATCTATGCAACAGTAATGCAAATAGTCTTATTGTGGGTTTGACAGCTTGCTCCCATCCGTGCTCAGAGTGGCTGTGTGTAAGATGGATCGACATACGCGCTCCCAAAGGCAAAATGCGTGATGCTTGTCAGGTGAGAGCTAAATGCCATTATTTATTTGTGTATTTTGCAAACCCGTGAACGTGCCTCACTAATAAAAGCAGGAACGCAGTAATGATTCTGTTTAATTAAGGGAGAAGTAACTTCCTTGGCAGCCCTTAGTGCTGTTTGATCTATCTGAGATGTCACAGGACGGGAGAACTCCTGCAAAGGGCTGAGGAAGCACTATTTGTGCTCGACGCGCGGAGCTTTATGAAAGCAATTTACATATTTGCACACTGAAGCATGACTACCAGCACACAAGCAGGGTGATAAATGATTAACTATAAAAGATTGACAGCTTCGGCAGAAATCCAGCTGAGCACTTAGGCGTGTGCCTAACTTCAGACAAGCTGGCTCTGCTGACCGCAGCGGGGCAGGGTCGGGCTCGGGAAACTGAGCTCAGGAAACTGCTTGCACGCCTCAATTCAAGGTGTGCTTAGGGGGCCTGGAGGATGAGAATTTGGCAAAGGGAGAAACTTCAGCATGTAACACCCAAATCAGGTGGAGCTGGAGCTGTCAGCTGACTAGTTGCCCAAAAGACTAGCTGCCCATTTCAAGTTCTTTCTTGTTTTGGTTTTAATTTTGGGAAACAGAAAGTTATGAAATATTTTACCGCTGTTTGGTGAAAGTCTCGTTCTGCTTTGGCCAAATGCTGCTTTCACAAAAGCCCTGGCAATGACAGAAGCACCAACCCCCCATTTTGCAGTAACTCTCCTCCAACACTTCCCTTCACACTTCCCATTTGTAGCTCTGCTTCGTCACAACTCACTATCTTGTAGTATGTCTGGGAGTTCCTCAAGCTGGAGGTGGAGATGGCAGCTCTAAACCACAGGTGTTACTGAAAGCTGAAGGTCATGGTGCTGCTGCATGGCCTGTGCTTTTTGGGAAGATTTTTGACCAATGTTTTCAATTTTCTATTCTTTTTCTGCTGATACCATCTTACAACATGTCTGAAGTTGATGCTGGTTGAGTGAAACTTAAAACACATCAGTGTGATTGTGTCTTTCAGTCAGGAAGCCAATAATCTCCCTTTTTGGAGTAAAAATGGAAATGAATGGATTCGGTGCCCAAAATATTGTCCCTGGGTGATTAAGAAGAAAAGGAAAAAAGGATGATAGGATTTTTCCAGGGCCCAAATTCAGATTGACACAGGAAGTTACTGCTGCAAGTGTGCATTTTCCAGGAGACAGGCAGAAAAAGAGAAGAGCTAAAATGCCCATGAGACAGACAGAAAACAGAGTTGGAAATGGGACCCTGAGAGAACGGCTGAAACACCTCTTTAATAGGCTTGAGTGCTGGCTAGAAAATGACAAAGAAATTATCTCTGATTTGATTCCAGCTATCTTCAAGGCTTTTGTACTTCCTTTTTTCTTTTGTGCAAAATCAACAGGGTTGCATAAAAAATACCTGAATCCCTCAGCATTTTCTCCTCCCAATGGAAACAACTTGAAATGACACTGAACAATGATCAAACAGCATAACATATAGCTCCTTGTGAAAGTAGCCATAGTTTTGTAGTCAGGAGAGGGCCTTGAGCTTTACTCATAGCTAGTTAATGCATCAAAAATAGATTTTATGTTCCTCTGATACATGGAACTTAGATATAAGCCAACAACCACCAAAATCAGTAGGAATTTCCCAAAGCCCATGGAAGCCAGTAGTAGTGGATCAGGTGGTTGATTGCAGATAGATTAGTAGTCAAAATGCCCTCTCCAGAGTGTAAGTTATGGGTTGCTTGTTTCAGAATTGATGCAGTGTTGAAGAATTCAATCTTGAATGATAACAGCCTGGTAAGCCTATCATCATTCCTTTTTATAAAGCCAGCTTTGATATACTGGAGCTATAAGGAGGTGTTAGCTGGGTCTTAAGCTGGTATACTGGCAACAGGGATGTGTTATTACAAGAGGCACAGTGCTGTAACTCAAGGTTGTGGTTTAATGATAAGTCTTCTCATATGCAACCCACCCCCAGCAAAATCATCCTCTGTCTCTCTTGTTCCCAGATTAGAGATCCTGACCTTTACTCAAGAACTCTTTTCATTCTGATAAACCCATGCAGGAAGAACATGGGCAGGAGCAATGCCTGATAAGCTGAACGGAGGAAAAATGGCTAGTGTTCCTTTTCATAATCAATTCCAGTTCCTTGTGGAGAAACTTGTGTTGGGGTGGATTTTATCATCAGTGCATTAACTTGGGAGTGGGTGAGGGTTGTGGAAGAGGAGCACACAGCTCTTCCATTAACACTGCTGAATATTCTGGGTCTGCTTCTGTTACTAAAGGAAACTATCTGTTTTTCCTCTGGACTCTCAGAGAGTTCAGAAATCAGTAAATGACATAAATCACATCAGGAGAGGAAGGTATGTTGTTTTCTTTTTTAAACCAGCTCTTCTGAGTTTTGTCCTGCCTGCAAAATCCTCCCTGCTTTTCAGATGCAAGATAATGGAGGCAGAAAAAGTGTAATGATAGATGTTTAACTGTAGTTTTCATTTTATGAAACTACTTACTTTCTGAAGTAAGAATGGGGGTAAAAATGGATATGTTAATGATCTCCTATCATCATCACATCCTCTTCAGTGAATATGGGACGAGGGCACAAAATGAACCGGACAGAGACTAAGTATATTGACTTCAGTTCTTCCCCAGCTGAATCTGTTTTTCAGTGTGTGAGCACAAAAGGCTTCAAGGAACAATGCACAGAAATACTATTATCTTCAGGGGAAAAAAAAGCAAAAAGCAGTATTCAGCTGACTTGACCGTTGTGCAGGTGAATGCACACCTTGTACCAAAACTGTTGAGGGCATTTGCATGAGATGAGTTAAATCACCTAAGGAAAATGCCCCTATGGAATGGGATTCATTTGTCAGGGTGAGTAGCCCTTGCCCCTTCTCCGCAGTGCTAGTAGCCTACCTGGAAGTGAGAGGCAGTTTCCTATCTGTGCCTTTGTGCTGTGTGCTGCAGGAATCTGATCGCAGTTGGGGTCTCTGGGAAAGGCAGCGATGCCAGTAATAACTCCCGCAGCACTGGCTAAATGACACTGCCCAGGTTTTGACTGTCGACACGATACAATAATACGTGCTGGAGCTGAGGCAGATGCTGGCCTTCCCAGTGTAGCTTTAGTATGTGCCTGCCAGGATGGATGGGGCCTTTCTGTGGACTGGTTTTGTGTTGTTCAGAGCCTTCACAGGCAATTTGGAGAATATGTCCCCAGGACATTGTGCTTTGGAAAACAGGCATAGGGGTTGGGATGTGTTAGCTCAGCTGCAGTTTTATTGGCAATATGGGACATGAAATAACACAAAAGTTTTCATCTGGCTGTAGAAATGACTAAATAGAAGTACTTTACGACTTCGGGAAAGTTACATTCTTGTCATGTTTCAGCATTTGCAGATACAACAGATGAAGCAAATGAAATTATGCCTGCACTAAAATAATGCATTGTTAGCTTCAGTCTTTATTAACTTGCCTGCCAATAAATAAATACAAGCAACTTAGAAGATATATCCTGAAGATTTGGCAGGCTTTTTTTTTTTTGCTTTATGCCTACACATGAATATGTGTGTGTACCTATAGGTGAGCTGTCAGCCACGCCTGCCGTGTTCATTACCTGTGTAGGAGAAGCCACATGGCTACACATCCCTCGTTTGCATTCCAGTTGGATACAGCTTCGGCAATTTGTTTATGCGACCAAACGTATGCAATCATCAATAACACAGTCCGCAATAAGTCCCAATTAACGTTGCTGCAGGAACCTTCCTTCATGTTTGTGCTGGCTTCTGTAGATTTAAATGCTCAACCTTAATGATGCATTAATGTTGTTTTCTTTCTCTCTTTCTTTCTTTCTTTTAAATGCTGTGCTTGCAGTATCAGGTCCAGCATTTATTTTGTTCTCTTTGCCCAGTGGGGACACTTTTTCCACTGACTGTTTAATAAGACGCTTTCATGAATACAAAAGCCATTTATCTTTATTAGTTGAATATTTTTGTTGATCACTTCTCTTATTTTTATGAATTAAATATGTATTGATTTTTTCCACGAAGAAAAATGCCTCACCGCTCACTAAAAACAATTACGCCAGCTATGTATAGGAAACAAGAACCTCAAGCAAAGCAAACTTACATCAGTAAATCATGCCAGAGGTGCCAGAAATTGCATGTCTTCCAATATGGAATCACAGAACAGCTTGGGTTGGAAGGGACCTTGCAGCCCACCCAGTTCCAGCACCCTGCTGTGTGCAGGGCTGCCACCACCAGACAGATCAGGCAGCACAGGGCCCATCCAGCCTGAATTTGAATGCCTCTTTTATTTTATTACCATTCTCCCTTGTCCCACCACTGTGCAAAAAGTCAGTCACTTCAAGTACTGGAAGGCTTCATTGAGGTCTTCCCGGAGCCTCCTCTTCTCATGACTGAACAAGCCCAGTTCCCTCAGCCTGTTTGCGTAGAAGAGGTGCCCTCTGATCATCTTCATGGCCCTCCTCTGGACCCACTCCAACAGCTCCACATCCTTCTCGTGCTGGAGGTTCTAATGAAGGTCCTTACTCACTTGTGGGGTTTGTTTTTATTGAAGAAGTCTGTAAAATGGGCTGTGAAAGAACAGATCGCATCTGTTTGTTTCCTTTGACGTTTTTTTTCCTTTTTTTGCTTGTGATACACGAAGGAAAGGTGAAGAAAGTTTTGTTGTCTTCCCCACTTTTTGATTGTAATGTAATCAAGGGATTAGAACTGGTGAGCATGCCAAGTGTCTTTCTGATATATAAAACCTATTTAGTTATAACTGAAAGCGATTACCTTACGTTTTTTGATTGATGTAGTACTATCAAGGCTTAAAAGACTGCTGTGATCATCTACCAGATATTTCTGCATCAAGCCTAAAGCTCTAACTGGAAGTCAGTGAAAAAGCATGTACTACCTCTGACAGAAAACTGTTAGTTCATGCAGAATATCAGCATCATCTGGCAAGTCACCTCTGAAAATATGCAGCTTGTTTTCAATCTAAATTGTGTATCTTTAAACTGCAGCCATGGAATTTGATATTGAGTCTGTAGCTACAGTATGGAAACCCCCTGAGCAACCTGGCAGGTCATCCCTGTCATTCCCAATATCTCATGTGAACTACCAACACATTTAAGTGTTTGTGTAAGCACAGGATTGCCTCCTCGAATTTCAATTGCAAGCTGAAAACTGTCAAGAATAACTCCAAAAACTGTTTCCTCTCTCCATCAGTATTCTGTATTGTTTGACGTTATCCTGCTAGGTATTTAATTATCATGAGATCATTTTATTCATATAATTAATATAATCCTACATGCTTCAAGTTTGACACAGGTTCAGATTGGATATTAGGAAAAAATTCATTTCAGAAGAGTGGTGAGGCACTGGCACCAGCTGCCCAGGGAAGTGGCAGAGTCACTGTCCCTGGAAGTGTCCAAGAAACATGGAGATGAGGCACTGAGGGACATGGTCAGCGGGCATGCTGGTGATGGGTTGGTGGCTGGACCAGATGATCTTAGAGGTCTTTTCCAGTCAGAGTGATTCAGTGATTCTCTTATTCTACATGGGCAGCCCAGACAGTGAAGACCTGGACGAGTGGTACCTAGCCCACCATCTTGGCTGTGCGCTCTTCCCTTGCATTTCTTGTTCTCCCAGGTCTCATCAGTCTTGTAGAAATTCAATTATTGCTGAGGCTTATACCTCTGAGACTCCTTTGAATGGAGCTGAAGTTGGCTTTGAGAGAGAGTGGCAGAGTGCAATGGAGTAGGTCTTTTTTCCTTAGGACACAGGCTAATGATCCTGGCCTCTGCTTGCTCTTCCCTTCCATCCTACACATCTTGGCAGCTGAGATTAAAGTGGTCTTGTGCCCCTGGTAGAAATCATCTTCACAGATCACCTTTCCTCAGGCAAATTCTACCTCTGGGGATGCAGCCAGCCCTCTGAACCCTGTGATCCAGATTGGCCAACAGGAAGCTCATTACCGACTCCCTCAAAGCCTGCAGGATGCCCCGAAGACCTGAACTTTTTAACGTGTTTTCAGGATGGAGGCAGCTTGGCAAAGAGAGGGAGCTTCTGACCCTGGGCCTTGACCTCTGCAAGAAATTCCCTTAGCTTCTATGGGGGCACAGCTGAGGCTTGGCTGCAAAAGTTTCAGGTAGTTTCTGAACATCATGTTGTAATTACTTCTTTTCTTTAAGGAAGCCCTGATTAATAGCTGTTTGGGTTGAATGGTTGCCAGCATCACCATCAGTGGGGTGACTTCTTCACTGGTAAAGGCAAAAGCCCGGACCTTCAGCAACAAGCCAGGAGAGTCCTCTCCAAACTGGCTCAGGAATGAGAAATGAGGATTTCCTTCCTCTCTGGGCAACAACAAACTGTGCAGGAGGAACACTGACTCTCTATCCTTGCTTCAGTGGGCTGCCATGAGAACCAGTTTTTGGTTTGGAGTTTGCTTCTGCTTGCAGTGGAACAGAAACACTGTTTACACAGTTGTAGTTTTTATCATCTGCACTTTTTTTTTCCTGCAACTGCAGTAATGTCACCTCCCTCCCACTTCTCTGGGCACAGAGACATCCGTCAAATGCCCACAGCAAGTTTGTCACAAAATGCCTTCTGACAGGAATGGCAGCTTGCAGCCCACAGCTATGAAGGATGTTATGAAGATCGGCGCGAGGACAGTACATGGGGCAAATGCTGAGGTAATGGCAGGCATCAGGGCTTACATAATATTCTTCAAAATGCTCTTTAATCAACTCTTCTTGTGGGACTTCTCCAGCTTTGGTTCCGATGCACTGATTTTTCCCCAGGGCTTGCGGCCATGTCTGTGCTGTTATATCTCATTCTGTTGAAACACTCCTGGAACGATAATTTGCTTGTAACTGGAGCCACACTTCTCAGGAAAATGAAAGGCAGCAGAGCTAGAAGAAATTTTCTATGTCCCTTGACAGGTAAGATTTGAGTTAACGCTTTATTGCTGGACTCATCTGATCACACACAGTCTTATTTTTAAGCTCTACTGATATTCCATCTGGCCCTATGGCAAGGAATGCTTTCCTCAGCTGTGGAGGTGACCATGCTGTGAGATGAGCACCCTGAGGGACAGGGTCTGCCCAGGGGTCCACCTAGAAGCATTGCTGCCCTTCACTGTTAACATCCACAGCTTGTACGACGTTGTGAGCAACCCACGTCCAAAGATGTCTGTCTTTTTCCTTTGTCCTCCCTCTCTGGAGCTCCTAGAGAAATGAATTGCCATGTGAAGACCCACTCCCTTGGCTGCCATGCTGCTGGCCTGCGCTGAGGTGCGCAGTGTCTGCTCCACACTGCTGCTCTCAACCTGAGCAAAAACCATGAGGCGTCTCCAAAGTGCTTGTGGGGAGAGGCCAGAGCTCTGCCAGCTGAAAGCAGCCCAGCTCCATGTGACAGCGAGTGATGGCATATTCTCCTGTGGCATCAGTTAAGTCACGGCTTCACCCATGTTGTGTTCATGATGAAAGATACTCTACTCCTGCTCCTCCTCCTCTTTCTCCTCCTCTCCAGGGCTGGCTCTTTGAAAACCAGGGCTGGCTTTCAAGCACTGGCAGTTGAAAGAGATAACAACATGCTGCCCATGAAAGCTAACCCTCCTGAGTGAGCTCATGGGAAAAGCTGATCCAACCTGTCTGCCTGAGCACTATTTATCAACACTGCTAACCGAGGATTAGGCAGCCTGGCCTCGCCGTGCTGATGAAAGTCAGTGAAAGCAGCTGTTTATATTTCAAACTTTCTGATGTAGCAGAAAGTCACAAGCTCATACTTTTTTTTTTATTATTTTTTTTCTTTTTCGTTTTTGGCAAAGCCTTTAGAGAAACAAAACAGCACTTGAAGAATTCAAAATGCTGCTGCTTACATTTATGTAAACATTTCAGGATGCTGATGTCACATCCTGCACCCCATCCTAACCTCAGCAAACATGAAGACTTCTCTTTTGAGCTGTGAAGAAGAACAGGATTCACCCGACAGACAGGCACTGATGTCAGGGAGGCTGAGCAGGTTTACGCCAGCTGGTGTGCTTGAGTTGTGGGGACAAGTCAGCTCACACACAGGAACGTGGCCTTCCAGTGCCTAGTTCTATAGTGCCCACTGCCTGCAGCAGGGTGGCTTTCAGTCAGGTCTGGCCAAAACACAGCTGCTGTAACCCTTCTGGGTTGAGAAAGTTCATGTAGGGCATCCCTGCATTATAAGTTTCAGGTGGTCCATTTGAGTGCAGGGCTTGGAGTGTGATGAGAGACAGCTGAGGGATGAAGGGCTGCATCAGACCTTGTGGCATCTGAGCCCAAGAGGTAAGATTGCTGGGATTCTTCTGCTTATTCTCTTCACAGTGACTCCAGTATTGCTCCTCCTGCTCTGAGCTCCGTCAGACATGTGTCCTGGGCTCTTAGTGTCTGGGGATTTTGTTATATCGCTTTCATTGTGAAATAGAAAGACTTCAGAGAGTGGATGCATAGTGTTGGGCACGGGGTCATTCCTGTTCTCTTGCTCTGTGTCAGAAGGGGCTGTGTGCCCAGCTGCTGTTGGAAGATTCCTCCTCTCTACCCTAGTGGCTAAGCGGAGCTCTGTGCTGCCACTTTCACAATACCCCAGGGAGCGCTTTTTTCAGCTATCACTTATTGCAAAAGCACACTGTTCAGCAGGTCCCAGCCTGGTAGGAATAGTAACTCGTGTTGCTTCATGTTACTTGAGAGTCAGCACTTTCACCAGATGAGACTGAGAGATAAAGAATGTTTATTTAGGAGTGGGGCTGTGTGATATTAGAATAAAGTTTATAAAAGATAAAAGAAAACAAAAAAACCTGTACTTCACCATGGGTTTTTCTGTAGTTATTCCTGCAGCCCTGCTAGCTCTTTAAGACACCACATTAGCTGCTTCTGCCGTATTCTGGAGTGCTTTCTGCTGCCTCTTCCTCCACTCTTATAGATGGCTGTTAGAGAAACTGCTCTGGTCAACCTGTTCCCTCTCTCTGCCGTACAAAAACATTCCTCCTTCCTTGTTTGATACCTGTGAATTATCTCCAGGAACTTTTATGGCTCTGTAAGGACTTCTGCCTCACCCTCTATCCTTTGGGGTTACTGCATTTCTGTTGTATAAGTAATGACCTCATTCCTGGACTCAAGCATCTGTCTGCTTAAGAAAACAGCACAGAGTGACTCCATAAGTGATACGAGAAATGCTAACAGTACAAACTCCTTTTACAATTTATAACTGATAGTTTGCTACAGCCTTTGCACAAAGCCTGAATGCGTGAACATGGACAAAGTGTGACCAGGGGATGTGGTTGCCAACGTGGTGCAACGCTTGGCTCCTATTAGGTTTGCAGGACTCCACCCCAAACAGCTACAGAGGAGATGCTGGCTTTTCCATAGCCAATAAAAAGCAAATCCTATGCCCATTGTTGTGCCTGCTAGCACAGTGTGTTGCTGCTTTTGCAGGGATTTTTCTACATCAGCACCTTTGGCAAATGGATACCCACAGAAATGGGGGACCTCCAGCACTTGGCTGGTGGCCTTGAGGAAAGGTTGCTCCAGCTCTGCCACGGTCAGGACCCAGCAGTCTCCCACCACAGCAATGGCATTTTGCTGACATGAAAGAGAGGGCATGGGTTAATGGGCTCTGGAGGAAGGAGCTCGCTGTATCTGCCAAGTCTGTTATTGCCCCTTGAGCTTTGTGCGCAGATGGGTGTGCGAGTGCTCATAAGCTCTCCTCCTCTTCCTTTGATGTGCCCCAGAGTGTCCACAGGGCTTGAGTGCTATAGATTCAGCAGTCCCATGGATGTGCATTTGCTGAGGCTGCTGAGAGTTACCATTCCCAACTTTGTTACTGCGATTAACCCTTTCAGTGAGATCAGAGATGCCTAGAGTGCCTCACCCTTATCCCCTGCCCTGCTGCCAGAAGTACCAAGTGACAAAAAATTTTTACTAAACATCAGCAGAGCCACAGTTCTCAAATCCTGCTGAAATGACTGAGATCACACAAGAGGCCTCAGGTGGTTGATTGGAGATGGTAGATAGATACCTTCACAGAATCGTGGTGGTTGGAAGGGACCTCTGGAGTTCATCGACTCCAACCCCTCTCTGCAGCAGGTTCCCTCACAACAGGTCACACAGAAGAAGTTTCCAGGTGGGTTTTGAGCATCTCCAGAGAAGGAGACTCCGCAACCTCTCTGGGCAGCCTGTTCCAGTGCCTTAAAACATCTATTTGTTCCCCTTTAGAAAATCTAATGAAGACCCTTTCTGCTCCCCCCAAATCCTAACATTATTCTAGAGTTCACTTTCCGATCTTTAAAGAGGTGGTTTGGAAGACTGTTTTTAATTGAAAAGTGAGGCGAAAGAGAAAGTGTTTTGCTAAAACGTGATTTATTTCAGAAAAAGTTGCTCTCCTTCACGGCATTCTATATTTAAACACTTATCAGAGAGAAAGCTATTTTTGCAGGAAAGTTTATGTGGAAAAGTATGGTTCAGTGCAGAAGTCAGAATCTCAGCAGAGGGTAACTCTTTGCTCAGCTGTATTTCAAAACAAGCCTCCAATTAATTTTCTTGTTAATGGAAAATACTCCCCTTTGCTTGCCGAGTGTGCCTGGCAAATCTCAGCCTGACCGTTCTGCTGGGGCTATAATGGGCTGTTGCATTGGAGGACAACTTGTGACCTGTCCTTTTTCTCCTGTGTCCTCACAATGGAAGCAAATCACTTAGATTAATTGTCAAGATGAATATGAGGGACTCATTTATCATGTCCCTATGCATACATATGTTTGCTCTTCTCTAGTAGGTATGATGTTCATGATCTGCAGCCAAGGTTTGCCTGCAAGATGATAACACAGATCTGCAACGAATATGTTTTCCTGATGTACTCTTTATAAAAAGAGTATACTGGATTCTGATAGGAAGTCCTATCAGAAATACAACAAAGTAGTAAAGAAAATAACTTCGTCTTCACCACGATGCTGTGCATAGGTCATTGCCCAACACACAGCTGGGTTTTGTGCACCTATAAGAGCAAACATCTGCAGTATGGGTCATGGGTTATTAAAAACCCAATGCACATTAGCACCATTTTAAAAGCTTGAGTGAGGGTGGGGTAGTTAATCCAAATATCTTGTTATTTACTTGAAAACAAGAGCACCCAGAGTGAACTCTTCTAATGGCCTTGAGGTTTTAAGTTGACTGTGTCAGTGTGAGTAATAGAGCAGTACTTTGTGTAATGGCTAAATGCTAATACTTTGCTTTGTGAGGGTAATCCCATTATTCAGACTTATAATTATCAAGCCAGTTTTCACCTGCCATCATACAGTACTCCTTACCCATAATCTCCCACTACATTTACATTTAAAAGCTTAAAATGAACTGCCTCCAGTTTGTGAAGGGATGGATTTGTGCTTTTTGGAGCAGCCAGAAAGGCTCATCGGGGTCAATCACTGCAAATCGAAAGGGCTCAGGGGCAACAAGAAGGAGCAAAAATCAGATCGTGAATCTGATTCATGCTGCTGTCATTTGTGTTGGATGTAGGGAGAGATCGGATTTGGAGGGGTGCAAAGACAGTACAAAAACCCTTTCCCTGGTAAAGAATCGTGATATCAGATTTTCATCCTTCAAAATATTCGGTGAGAGAATGATCTTGTCCTCTGTCTTGATCAGAGAGTTTTCCTCTTCAATCCACTTGCTTGATGATGACTATTGGTAGTAAATTGTTGCCCTTTCATCCTCATCAGCCAGAAATCATATAAAATTCAACTAAAATAGGTACCTGGTATGAAGCGTGTTTCATTATAACTGCTCTTACAAGTGTTTTCAGAAATACCAGCTCAGTAGTTACTCACATTTGAGTTTTAATATAAGTTCTAAACTAAAAAATCTTGAGTGAATTTGCCTAAAATCGGCTCTAAGTTCAGAATAACAGTAAACATCTGAAAATGTATTCAAAGCCTCTGTCATTTAACATCTCTTTCTTCCTACTATTAAGAAATGAAAAAGAACCTACAATTTTTGATACTGGAATTTGGAGTAGTAACTCAGAGAACAAAGAGGAGAGATATGAAAGAAGGTCTTGGTTTTAGGGTTAGGGTTAGCTCTGCACTTTGTTAACTCTGGTTCTGGTCATTTGTAGTGTTTTTCGTTTTGTTTGTTTGTTTCCAGGGAAAACAGTTTTAAGAAAGGGACAGATTTACTGCAACACTTGAGTGCTACAAATCATCAGTGGATTGTAATGCTTCAGCTCAGTGCTGATGCGAAAACACAAAGGCTTTTGGGGCTGGGCTTGACAGCTCAGGACTATTTTGTCTCTCCCTCTTCTGTTCCATACTCACTGATGCATCTCTAATAGGAAAAATGCAAAGTGTGCAAGTTGTCTTGGCAGTGTGGCTCAACATCTTGTCATGTTGCACTATTATGTTGACTCTTCTATACAGAGAGAGGGGGTGAAAAAATCCCAGAAGTGCTGTTCTGATTCAGGCAGCCACTAAAGCAATTCCCCTTTCTTGTTGGCTGTGGGAAAAGGCTCTACGGAGATGGGCATCCCAGAGCCAGTCAGCTGGTTTGACTTAAAGGGAACGGAGTGGAAGAAAGCCAGTGTCATACTGCAGACCTAACTGTCCTCACACTGAGCTGTTGTTTCTCTCGCCTGCTTTTTGGATGCAGAAGAAGAGAAGGGGCTGCAGAATTCTGCTTCTGAAAAGTGGATGCATCGAGGGACCGAGATGAACGTAAAATGGGAGAGGATGAAATGGGGAGACTTTACCCCATTAGTTTCAAGGTTTTTGAGGGGTGAATTTAATTATTTCAGTGTACTGTGGTTATGCCCATGAACATACAAACTCCTTCAGCTATGTGTGTCTGTCCAAAGATTTTTATTTGGGATATTTATATAGAGTTCCACTGCTGTGGTAGCTGAGCCTTCCACAGTCGGTAATTCAGCACATTACTGATAGATCGGTGATGACCCACTCCTTGTCCAAAGGGGACTGAGACAAAGCATATACATTCTGTTGAGCTCAGAGGATTTTCTTCTTCAGTTAAAGAAGCACTTCACTATACGCTTTAGTATTCTGTTCAGTCTATTTGCCAAAGTCTTGAAGAACCTCAGCACAATGATTCTGAAACATTAAACCCTATCCCCGCTGATGTAGCTGATGCTCTTATAGCTCCCACCTGCCTCGTACCCCCATAACTCCTGTAATGCAGTCTTAGCACAGCCTGCTGCAGACAAGAATTGGGACCCAGTCCTTTCCAGAAGCCAGAAATCCTCAGCAAAGAGGAGATAAAAAGGCTCAGCGATGAGGCAAAGGCCTTCACCTCCCTTCTTTTGCTCAGTTACAGAAGGGTTCATAGCAGACCTAAGGCTAAATTCTTTGATCAGAGCAAAGATTTCCAGACTTACGTTCATGGGCTGTGCTTCTTGTAGCAATGCTTTATGAAAACGAGAGTGTGCTCTCTGTTCTGCTTAACAAGTGCAGCAGCAAATCACAAGCCTGTTAAGTTGTTGGTTTGCTCACACGATGTGTGCCTGCTGAAAACACTTCCTCGGGTCAAAATAAGACTTAATAGTAACCTATATATTAAAGAGCGATGGAACTGCTCACAGAGGGAAAGGGTGTGGAGAACAATGCAGTAGCACATTGGAAAGCACTTGTTACAAGCTTAATTGGAAAAATATTGCAGCTAGTGGCAATATTGTCTTCAGCAGCTTTGGATAAGGCAGAGCACCATTCAGACTCATTCTGCAGTTACTTTCCACCTACAAGATGCGTGGTCTAATGACTGCAGTGGAGGGATGGATGCCTCAGGGGGCTCAATGCAATCTGCTTTGCCATGAGCAGCAGTCTTGTTGCACACTGTTGGAGCAGGGCCCTGGGATGATGCACTGGGGGGTCATTCCCTGCTCTTTGCTGGCAAACCTTGGTTCAGCAGTTCTGATACTGCAGTGATTAGGTTTCCTTAGAAATTTCCAGAGTTACACTTGTTTAAAACCTTAATTTTGGCATTTGTGTCTCACTATTAATGCCTGTAGTGGAGCAATCAGCCTTCCTTCATCTGAGAAGTACAGTAGATAATGGAAGGGTCTCAATAGTGTGGAAACTATGCAAGTGGGTCTACAATCACAAAGCCTTCCTCTGTGACTGTGGTGTCTATGCACCAGCTTGGTGATGCAGACTTTGGTGAGTAATTCATACTGGCAGGCAGAAAAGGACTCTGAAGCTATTGCCTCTCCACTGGAAACCATTTGGGTTCAGGCTGAGAGAGCTGGGGCTGTTCAGCCTGGAAAAGGCTTTGGGGAGAGCTGGTAGCAGCCCCTCAGAATCTAAAGGGGGCTTTAGATAAGAAAGTTGGGGACAGACTCTTTAGTGGGGTTCGTTGTGATAAGACAAGGGAAAATTGTTTCAAACTAAAAGAGGGGAGATTCAGCTTAGATATGAGTAAGACGTTTTTTACAGTAAGGGTGGTAAGGCACTGGGACAGCTTGCCCACAGAGGTAGTGGAAGCCCCATCCCTGGAGACACTCAAGGTCAGGCTGGAGGGGGCTCTGAGCATCCTGATCTGCTGTCGATGTCCCTGTCCATCACAGGGTAGTTGGACTACATGGCCATTATGGGGCCCTTCCAACTCAAACAAGTCTGTGATTCTCTGATTCTGTGCTATTGTAGTCATACTAGAGTGCTTTGGGCTTTCAGAAGCAAGTCCTTCCTGCAGAGCACCCCACACCTCAGTGTTTTATTTCCCTGCTGTGACAATACCTTAATATTGTTGAGTCTGCACGATTTTATTCTCCCATGTGCCACGTGCTGCCCAGCAGCACTGGTGGTCTGGCAGTATCTAAGCTAGGAGGGTCCATGTCTCCTTTCCCAGTGGTTGCCTGTACTACAGAGAGGTGGGGCAGATGGTCAGTATGCTTTTTGTGTGGGATAAAAACAGAGGATGTTTCACCACCACATTATTTCATGAGGTTACCAACCCAACCATTTCAAAGCTACATGGCATCTTTGCAGGGAAGGCAAGAAGTCCTGAGGGGTTTCAGGCCTAGAATGCCAGTCTACCCTTGTTTGTAAAAGGGAAATTATTCCACATAAATCTGGTAGCTCGTCTTCTGAAATATTTAATTCACCAATGAGTGAAGCTTATCTCTTTAGAGGTGGACACTAAACCCATATAACACAGCTTTGGGGTAGCTGAGGTGTTCCCGTGGCTGGCTCAGAGTACAGGAGCAGATCACACCCTGGTGCTGGCAAAGCACTGTGAAGCTCTCCAGGGAGAGAGCCCTATATCCACAATTCACAGTGTTTAAGGGCAGAAGGGGCTGTTAGATCATCCAGCCTGACCTCCGTAGTGCTGGCCATAGCATTCTGCAGGGTAATTTCTGCTTCAGACCTGTCAGTTGTTAGAGCTACAGCATACCTTATAGAGGAACAAGTAGTTTTAGTCAAATGAATCCAGAAATGAAGATCTTGCGTTATTCGTTGGTAATTTGGTCTAGCAGCTAATGGCTCTCAATGGCTTGTGATGAATAATAGAAAAAAATGCATCTTGTTTCCAAGCTAAGTTTCCAATCATTAGATCTCACTGTGCTATTGTCTGCTTGAATAAAGAGCTGTCTGCTATCAGATCTTGATCACTTCATTTGGAGACAATGGAGGGAAAAAAGAGAAGCTTTGCATTCCCCAGACGAATTACAGTTTTTTCTGTACAAATAAATATTATGCCTGCAGAAGGGACTTGGTATTTGTGAAAATTAACAGAGCAAATCCCTTCTAATATGTTAGCAAACACAACTTAAAGCCCATTCTTCAGTCAGGAAGAGGAATCAGTTCCTGCCTTGGAAAAGGACTCAGGTGAAGTAGAAATTGATGTTATGACTACGCAGAGTGCTTCGTCAGACCACAGATGCAGTTGAACTCAGCCCTGGGCCAGAGGCTGAGTGAGTTCATGAATTTCAGCTCAGGCTAGCAAGAATTCAGCTGTGAGAAATGCTGCTTCTCCACCTCCCACAGCAGCTTGCTCCTAGCACTGTGCTCCCCACAGCCACCTGTACAGAGAGGACCACGGAGGGAGACGGAGCAGAAGGAAGCCGTTTGCATCTACTGCCACCACTTCTTCCAGAGGGAGCATTCAGTACCTCTTCCTCACTTTTTTTCTCATGTATGAGGGTGCTGGATGGCTGTTGTCCCCCATGATATAGTCTGTTGCCTTGTATTCTCACTGGAGGAGGTTTCAGATTGTTCCTGTCCAGAGGAAATGTAAATAAGCAGAATATTTCCTGACCTATTTGATAATGTTTATCTTGGGGGGCAGAAATGATGCAGACAGAAATTCAGGTGCTGTTCTGGCTGAGAAGAAATACAGCAAACCAAGACTTGCTAGGCTTGGAGGGAGGTGAACTTGGATTACCACATGATTGAGAGAGGTACTGGTATGAGAACCAGCAGTCTGCTATCTTGGTGGTTTTGAGCTATCTGTGAGGAGCCTGCTTAAAAAGCTCCAAAACCTGGTGCCATGGAAAGCAGTTGTTACCTATCCCCCCTGGCCATGTTTCCCTTGTGGCTGCATGCAGGAGAGCAAACTGAAACACTGAGCCCATAAATGTTTTGATAAACCAGATGGATCCCCTGCCAGGCCATCCAATTTTATTTGGTTTTATCTCTGCATTTCCTTTATAGCCAATTTCTATTGCATGTCTAATGAAACAGTACTGCTGCTATCTGCTTGGGTAACTGTCTTTCCCCGTGCATTGACTGGCATGTTGGCAGATGATGGATGGCCTCAGGCTGCTGTGTAAAAGACTCAACCGTGGCAGTGCTTGCAGGACTGTAGCAGATGCTGTGATGTTGCTAACGTGGTGTGCTGGGTTAACGTTAAGCTGTAATGCACGCAAACCTAAGTGCCACGGATTTCATTGAGATGGCTGGCGTGCACTCATCGCTCCAATCCAAATGCTTTGTAGTACTGCATTAAGCATTTCCCTCGTCCCACTTGTAGCAATTTCTCTGCTATGTGAAGGCCTGTGTAGCGCTTACAGAAGGGTGTTTTATGTGGGTATTTGTTTTCAATAAGTATATAAAGAGATATCCATCTAGATGTATAATAAACAGCCCATAAAGCAGCTTGACTCTGCTTGGAAATTTGCAGCTGTGTTTACGTAGCCTGATGCTGCAATATCCATACATCATCCCTTCCTCAAGGAAGTCTTGTTTCTCTTTTATCTCTTCTCATCTTTTAAGGGCTCTGAGTTACAATTTTCTTTGCTTTCACATCACCAAAGTTTACCATTACCCCACTGCATCTGCTTCTTAGCAGATGTTATGGAAACAAGACAGCTTAATAGTGTTGTGCTAACTCGATCCAACTGCACTTGGAAGAGGTAAACTTGAACTTCAGCACCACTGGTGGGAATGCGACTTGAATTAATGAACATCTGGGTCAGGTTTAGCCCTTGTTTTCCTTGCACCAGCAGGCTGCTAGTCTCGCTGTCTCCTTGGTGGGAGCTGTGTTTATAGGAGATCATTGACATGTTCTTCTCCAAACCTCTCCGAAGATGATAACAAGACCTCCTGTGTGAGGTCCAGTAGGGATTAGATTGTTTCTTTGAGTGAGTCAAGTAGAAGGGCCATGCTTATTTGCTGATGACTCTGTGGTGCAGAGTTGCACTGTGTGCTTCCTCTAGAGACTGCGAAGTATTTTATGGGTCTGAATAACCTCATTTTTGCAGACAGGCACACTGTGGAAAAGGAAGGAAACAGGGTGCTTCCCTCACAGGTGGATAAAACAACCTGAGGCGCTGCCCAGAAAAAGGGAGTTGTTTGCTGAGATTGAAGTCCAAAGCAATGTTACACAGTTTGAAAGCATAAACTTGCCATTAGCCTAAAGTAAATAGCTCTTCCATATGTTTGGTCTACTCATCCGGCATATTTTAAGTTATACCCACCATGCTGTTGCGGACAGAAATCTTTGTAGAAAAAGCTTGGAGGAAAAGCAGTGCTTCCTTACTTGCCCATGTTTTTCATGTTCCTTGGAATTGCTGATAGATCTCTTAAAAATTTAACTTTGGTTCCTCATCCTGTTCAGGAAATGCCCTATCAAAGAGGACTGCCTGGCAAAGTGGTTTATGTTATACATCCTTCCAGTACTTAAAGGACCTTACAAAGAGGAGGGAGATCGACTTCTTACGTTGTCTGGTAGAGGTATGACAAGGAGGAATGGCTTTAAAGAATAAGAGATTTAGGTTAGACATTAGGGGGAAATTTTTTACTCAGAGGGTGATGAGGCACAGCTGCCCCATCCCTGGAAATACTCAGACCAGGTTGCAGGGCACCCTAGGCAGCAAAGCTGGTGGGTGGCAGCCCTGCCCATGGCACGAGGTTGGAGCTGAGTGGGCTCCAAGGTCCCTTCCAATCAGAACCATTCTGTGATTCTATGATAGTAGGGTTTTCAGAGCTCCACTCTCAAGCTACTTTATTCCAGACGTTCATGCTTGACTTCTGTATTAGTAGAACAGACCAAATTTGGATTTCATAGCAGTTCCTAGTGTGTCCTGCAGATGAGGATTTCTTGGTCAACCCCAAAGCAGTGTTGTGAAAATGGAGCATGTTTGGAAGCAGCTTCCAACACAGTCACTGTATGCTGTCCCTACTAGCAGTGTGGGGTCATGTTAACAGTAGCAATATTCATAAGTGATGCTTTGCAGGGTGGATAAGATGCCTTAGTTGCTCAGGGTAGGTACCACTGTGTCTGTTTACACTCATGCACGGGCCATGCAGCTGAGTACTTGCATATGCTGCTTTCTATAACTGCACAGTGGTTTCTGTGTGCATAGGCTGGAAGGGGATTCTCTCTCTGCTCCTTTGCAATGTGCTCTTCCTTCCTGCCCAGCTCTGTGTGACTCTTCCTACTCGGTTGCGTGCTGCAGTGACCGCCAGCTGGTTGCCCTGAGCTGGCACTGCTGGGACCTGGCTTGCAAATGCCAGCCATCGTTGCTTGGGGAATGGCACTCTGGCGGCGCTCCAGTCTTCCTACTGGACCTGATCCAGCCATTTACTGTGAAACTTCTGATGCTCTTGGACTTTGCAGCAATTTTCATCCCTGTGGGTGATTTGCCTGGTACCAGACAGAGAAATCCAATAAAAAGCCCTGGGAATTTGCTCTGCGCTCAGCAACACATAGATGCTGCTGTGCTGAATCCTGTTTCTTCTGCAGCAATATACAGGGGAGTGTAAAACCAATAAAATCTGCTTTAACCTGTGACTACAAATAGTTGGTGGGACTGTGCAGCAGGAAAAAAATAAAGCTACATGTACTGGGAATTGAGCCAGGGTCCAGCTCTGAGGATCAGTAAGTAATGTTAGAAGACAGGTAGAGGAACATTAATTTTACTCTCTGCTTCACTTGTGGGCCAAGGCTGAATTTCTTTCTTCCTTGTGTGTTGCTAAGACTCTTCTCCTTGATGTGCATTTAGTATAACAAACCAAACAATGCGAGTTTTGCTGTTGTTCAGGCTGATCTCCTCTGCTGCACCCCATGCCAATCCCATCCCCACAACACGGGCCGTGTGGTGTGCTCTTTCCCTACCCTTTGTGCTAGTGTGAATGCCCTCAGAGGGACTCTTCACTGGGTAACCCCCAAGGCCATGGGAACCAGGGTTTTAGATGTGTGTTGGTTAAATTAGCGTCATGCAGCAGGTTAAAAAAAACTAGTTTTCTTTGCATGGAGGGAAACATCCATCTTAATGTTGCTGCTCTGACAGAAGTCACAGGAGTGTGTACGAGCTGTTCCTTGGGATGGAAACTGCTGCTGCTGATCTTTGTCACCCTCACATGAGCTACCATTTTCTCATATATATTTTAATGTAGAATGTGGGAAATCAATCAGATACTGAGGCAAAAGACAAACCTCTAAAAGCAGCGTGTCAGCCAGAAAAACACCCCTTCTCCGTTCCCATGTGGCCATTTAAAGAGGTGAGCCATAGTAGAAGGCTCAGCCACTTGACCTTTCAGCTTTGGAAACATTCCTGATGTTGGAAGCGAGGATTCAACCGATTCCCCCTGCTTTGCAGGCAGTCAGAGATCCATCTTGTGGCCAGAAAGTCTGTCAGGACTGGGGGAGCTGCGAGATCTGCTTATCAGGGAACAGAAACCGGCCAGAGAGGCAATGCCAGGGTGCTAGGGGCCTGCTGAGTGCCTGCGCTTGAACCCTACAATCTCCCAAGTTGGAAGGGATCCAGAGGGATCATCGAGTCCAGCTCCTGGCTCCACACAGGACCACCCAAAAATCAGTCCCTATGTCTGAGAACGCTGTCCATTTGCTTCTTGAATGTTGGCAAGCTCAGTGCGGTGCCCACCGCCCTGTGGTACAGACCCTTTCTCTAACCCCCAGCTGCCCCTCTGACACAGCCCTATGCCGTTCCCTCAGGTCCTGTTGCTGTCACAGAGTGCAGAGCTCAGTGCTGTCCCTCTGCTCCCTGTGAAGAGCTGCAGCTGCCATGAGGTCCCCGGCTCCATCTCTGCCACACAGACCCATAGTCAGGCCTTCAGAAAGGCCTCACAACTGACACGGCTGTTCTTTTTGGTCACATCTTGCTACGACCTTGGATCATCTTAAGCAGGCGTTGTACACTGCGCCTTTTCCATTATCTTTGATAACGCTTTATTCGTAATTGCTGTGATTAGCTATAATTGCCTGTGTCAATAAAGTGCCGTGACTGGCAAGGTTAAGCATTAGGTTGGTTTCTGTATTGTGGAATCCTCAGGAGGGGGGAGGTTGTTAGTAGTTTGTCACTGCTGTCTTTCATAATAATGTACTTCAAGTTAATTAAAACTGCAGCTTACGACAAGGTAGTTGCATTTAGAATATTGGACTAAATTTGCCTTTCTGAATTACGTCTAATGTCTCTTTTAAGGTGATTCTGGGCTACAGCAGACTTCAAGAAGTAGCTGGGACCCCCAGGGACTACAAACTGCATTATCCAACTGTGCTTTGAAGAAATGAATTGTGTCCAAGAGTGTGCCCATCACTAGCTCTGACCTGAATAATTCATCCAAGTAACAGAAAACTTGCAACACCTGAAGAGGGAAGGAGCTGGCTCCTTGGTTTGCTGCTTTCAGAGAACCAGCCCCAATGTTGTCCTAAACTGAGAATTTCTATTTCAGAAATCCTTGGTAAAGAGGTAGGGTATCTGAGCAAGGGGCTGTTTATCGCGGGGGGGGGAACAGAAATCCCACCCCAACTGGTTTTGGTTTCCTGACAGACTCATACAACCATTAAGTTTGGAAGAGACCTTTAAGATCACCTAGTCCAACCGCCAACCCACCACCACGTCTAACCACATCACTCAGTGCCACATCTATCCCTTTCTTGAAAATCTCCAGGAACAGTGACTTCCCCACTTCCCTGGGCATCCTGTTCCAATGTATTACCACTCTTTCAGAGAAGATTCTTTTCCTAATATCCAACCTGAAAACAGTGCTCCTCCTTTGACCCCAAGCAGTATGAGAACTGGCAGAACTGCTACTTGAGTTTTTATCAGAGATATTTCTGGATGAAATCCCTTTGTCCAAGAGGCTGCAGCCTTCTCTGAGCTCAGGGAGCTTCAGATCTCAGTTTTTACCCTTCAGTTTTCTTCACTGGGCTAAATCTGGTTCTTCACAACTGCTGAGGTTTTAGAAATGTTTGGCTTTCTGTGCAGAGATAAATGTAAAGGCTGTGCAGAAAAGGATTGTGAAAAATTGCATCAATGCAGATGCACTTTGCTGCATGCCTCTGCAGTTCATTTTTTCCAACTACATTAGTTATCTTGAATAGATACAAATTTAGGACTTAAGCCTGTGGTAATTTAGTATGTATGATGCATATGCATGTAATGCTACCTCAGAATGCTTCTTCGTTGGGTCTGATGGACAGTTGTGCTGTACACAAAGCTATATGCCTCTCAAGGCTCCGCTCTTCAGATTTCCCTCCTGGGTTATTGGCTCTGTGGTTATTGTCAGGAGGTGGGTGACTGACCGGTTGATGTAGGGGGTGGAGACCAGCAGACCAACAGCTGCCAGAGCGAAACCTGGGGATCTACTACTTTAGAGCCTTTTTGACGGACACTTTTATCCTCTTCTGAGCTGAAACAGAAATCATAGCCTGGGGTATCCTGGGAATAATATGCTATATCCTGCCCTGCTGAAGCTGGGAGGTGGCTCGAAGCCTTTTGCTCAGGAAGCAGCCCTGTG
Organism: Callipepla californica brunnescens; assembly: GCA_023055505.1. Classification (NCBI taxonomy): domain Eukaryota; kingdom Metazoa; phylum Chordata; class Aves; order Galliformes; family Odontophoridae; genus Callipepla; species Callipepla californica. The sequence continues at coordinate 72,522,466 of JALIRH010000002.1, read as the reverse complement.
GCTCCACAATGTAAACACTACAATGCATGTTATTTTTGAGCAGACACCACTTGCTGAAAATATATTTTTTTTGAGTGTCTGTTTTCCAGTAATGGCATGACTTACTGAAAATGAAATTGCAAAGGAACTGAATGCACATCTATCTATTTGCTGACCTTTTGGTGTGTTTGCTTTTAATTCATTTGGGGGTTATTCAATGAAATGCAGCTTCATTTTCTTTTCTATCCACTTTCTAGCATGCTTTACATTTGGGCCCTAGGACGAAAAAAGCAGATTTCAACATTTTCCTTTGTATTGTTTCTTGGGCTTGAGAAAAGAACCACCAGCATTAGGGACATTTTTGCTTTTATGTATACCTGTGTACACATTTGTTGTTTGTATAGTGCTTGCATTTTCAACCAGATTTGTCTTCCTTAGGTCTCTTTCGCCCTATTTGCTCAAACCCAGTCATTCTGGACACTTCTTGTGTGTGTTTATGAGCCAATATTTAAAATAATGAGTCTTTCACTTGGAAGTCTATTCTGATTTCATATAATTTCACAAGATTGTGGTAGCTCCATGCTCATAGGCTTAGCTTGGAGACCCTATAAGGAAGGCTTGAACAGTTTCAGAAGGTGCTGAGGATCCTCCCTCTGGGAAGCAGATTGGTCAGATCAGACACTCAGAAAAATGAATCCCTCACACCATACGCTTCAAACCCCTTGGCTTTCCATCTGTGACCCACGGTCACCCCTAACAACAAGCAGATAAAACCTCAGTGACGTAAAAGCCAATTTAGCTTAGAGATTTGTGCATTTCATTGAAGTAACTGTAGGAGATGCAATGTGTCTGTGAAGAAATGTAAAGGTGGGTTAGATTTACAAGCATGCCTTATGGTCATGTCAAAGTGTTTAGTTCCTTGGGAACAAGCATGTACGAGTTGGAAGTTACAGATCAGAGTAGCTTATGAAGGCTCTCAGAAGGGAAAACAGACACTCTGAGGAATAGGTATTCTGCATGTTTCTCTTTTTTTTTTTTTTTTTTCATTTTTCTTTTCCCATTGTTGCTTTTATTTAGGTTTCTCTTTGGATCCTGGTTTCTTCACTCAACAATTCCAAAGCAGATTTTAAATTAATACTCTTTTATGAAAATGTCTGGCTTAAAATTACTCAGAGCAATTAAGAAAGGGGAAAAAAAAGAAAAAAATCCCCTGGCATCCTTTGATGTATAAAGGAGCAGTCTTCTAGGTAACATTTATCCCTTAGGGCAACAGGAGAGTACCAGCCTTTAACCCAATCCACTATGGGAAATCCTGTGTTGCCAAAGCTTTTTGCAAGTAGGCAGTGACTCCTGAGAGCGTTTTTGCCCCAGGCTCCCTGAAGGGGAAGACCACCAGACACAGTAACCCTTGTCTCACTGCCCTAGCCTTGGGATTTTTTTCCTTGGTTGCCAAATAATTGAGGAAGGATGGAGCAGGAAGGCACATTCATCCTTGACTGATGCAGGTTTAAGGTATGCCACAATCACCCCTAGAAGGAAGCCCATGATATTGGTATTAGGGATGTTTTGATCACTTCAAAGCATGAGATGGCTACTGTTGCGTGGTTTACCTGCCATAAAAAGCTACTGGTATCAGTTTATTGAGGTTCAGCAGCTAATGGAGCTGTTGTTGGCTACTGTGTGACTTGCACAATGTTGGCCTCTTGGCCCAGGAGTCATGTGCTGAGGACCGGGCCTTAGGCACCAAAGACACATGCATCTGGGCAAGGAGGCCCAGGGCAATGTCTCTTCATTTCCTGAGGCTTAAGTTATCAAGACAAACTGTAATAAGTATAAGGAATGATTTATTTGTTTATTTTTCCCTAAGAAGGAAGCAGGAGGACACTGTTTCCTTGCTGAGGCAGACGTGAGGGTGTTAAGTCATGCTTTTTGATAGTGAAGTCTGGCCCAGACAAAACTGCTGCTCATGTTTTCCCAGTCATCTCACCAAGGCTCTGAGATAATGATAATACCCTTTGGCTGTAATGATAAGTAGTAGTTTTACTGCTGTTGGGCATCTTCTCAATGTCTTCAGCAAACTCTGACATTTTAAGACACAACAGTGGTGATTGTGCTCTATTTGTTTTGCTTTCTAGCAATTCCTTTTATCAATTAGTTGGAGCCAGAGCTTTTCTTCAGAGCATTCCAGTATGCACAGAAAATGGGACCAAATAACTGCTGAAATGCTGTTGCTATTTTTTTTTTAATGCAGCATTTGTTGGTAATGAATCTACAGGAATGAGCTGAGATCCTACAAGACATTATGAGACCAGGATTCATAAATACTCTGCCCTTGACACACTTTGGCCTTGGGCAAGACATTCAGCCTTTTCAGTTCTGCATTCTCTTAAGAGGTGGTGTAATAATACCTCATGGACCTCACAAGCCCTTCTGTGAGCTCATTGTTAGCGTCCATAAAATACCTTGAGGATAAAAATGCAGTTGACAGCATTTGAGGGTACAATATTGAATCAGCATAATTTCATGGCAATACTTATCCATAGTTTATTTGTTGGAAGGGTGGAGTCCCAATGTTTTTTGCACCTGCATTCTTCAGCTTCCTTTATTCCCACTCCAAAAACAGCCTGATGCTTCCTGTAACATCTTCCTTAATTGCAAGCAAGGGCTTGAAACTTGCCTGTGATCAAAGACTGCCTTTTGACAGCTCAGGTGCAATTAAACATGAGTAGCAAGAAGGGTGCCTGCAGTTTAATATTTGATCTATGCTCATGTATGGGCATAAAACTAGAGCCACAGCACCTTCTTGCAGATCGTGTTGTTATGTACCTACACAGGTCCATTTCAAGACATAGAAGTTAGCGCTCAAGTTACTGGGTGCTCGGAAAAAGCCCAGCTGACCCTGCATAGCCAACCACTCCTTTCAATTGGAGATGAGTCCCTAAACTTGCTAAAAGGGAGCCAGTGGCAAGCAGTCAGTAAAAAAATGTCTTTAATCATGGACCAGACAGAGGGGAGACAGAGAACTGCTCACTTACAGGTGGTTTTGAATAAAGAATATTTGCAGTATCTCTGTCATTTACACTCAAGAGGCTTCTCTAAGAGCAAATAGCTGCCTGAGTGAGGAAAAGCAAGATCACATTTGCCTTTGAAATCTGTGCTCTGGAGAACTGGAAATGCAAAAGTTTAATCCACTCTTAAAAAAAAAAAAAAGAAAGAAAGAAAGTGGAGGAACTCCATTTAAGTGACATATCCAGTGGGATCTTTAAAGAACGAATACCAGAACCCTCCTCAAATGTTTGTTAGGGTGGAAGTGAAAAGTAGTTGCTCTCCAGTTTTCCTAGCTCCAGAAGAAAAAGAAAACAAAAAAACAAAAAAAACCAAGCACACTCTCAGCTTCTCTAATTCTTTTATAAGTGATATTGAAGGATCTTTAATATACTCAGCAACCAAAGACATAACTGATGAAAATTTCATGATTCCAGGTTCAGTGTTTCTATGGATTTCGTATGAGTTGTGCTTGGACACAGGATAGCGGGTAAGGTTTCCTGTGGAAGAAGCACATGGCTCACTCCATGGCTATCCACTGTTGCTCCTTCCTATCTCCCATCAGAAGATAATAATTCGTACTTCTCTCTTGTGAAAGTAATGAAAATCTTTCTCCTTCGGCTGCCATCTCTTTCTCTTTGATGAGTGGGTGTTATGGACACTACTAATGTATTGTCTGAGGCTTAACTCAATAACAAGCTTAAATTAGATTTAAGGAAATGAGTCAATAAGCAGAACAGGAAGGAAACCGGTCAGTTTAAACCTAGAGCTCATTACACCATAGCGTAGCTCAGGAATTTAATACTTTTTACCACAAAGTGAAAAAAACTGGGGACGTGAACCTTCATGTGCTATGTCTGTGAGGGGAACCATTCCCACTCTGTCTCAAGTCAAAACATACTAATTAAAGAAAAAATTAAACTGCCATGAGGTGATTGCTTTTGATGAGGTGATGACCAGAGAAGGGAGGCAAAGGGAAAATTAAATTGAGGCTGAGACTTTCAGAGACTAAAATAGCAGCTTTGCACGGAGACCACCTGGCTGCAGGAACACAGGGAAGGTGGGATGGGTTCAGAACTGTGTTGGAAATTTCCATCAGAAGTAGCAAAAAAAAAAGTTTGTCCTGGAAGGTTTTAAATACAGATTTCTGCTCAGCCCATTGCCCAAGTGGTGAGACACTGCCTGTAAATATCGAAGCATCGTCTGCTTGAATGGCCCGGCTCAAGCACTGTTGCCTGAGCACTGTGAGCAATGTGTTTGTCAATGTTATTGTAGGGGAAAGCAAGCCAAACAGTAATTTCCAAAAAGCAGAGTAAAAAAGGTATACTTTCTCCCGTGTCAGAGGCTGACTCAGTGCAAGACTTTGTCAGCATGTGAAGAGACCCCTTGAACCTGCTTTCATTTCCTGCTTAGTATTTTACTGCACTTCTGTTTAGCCAAGCAGAGGGGGCAGTGATCGGGATAGATCCGTTCTTTCACGGGGTGTGGAAAAAGACAGAACTGATAGAAAAATCTATTGATTTTGATGTGGGGCCTTGAGACCACTTCATCTTCTGATCTCAGAAGTAGTCCCAGAAGCTGAGGAAGCCTCGCTACACTCCACACCTCAACAGTACCTTCTGCTCGGGGATTGAAGAATGCCTAGAAGACCATAAACAAATTTGAATGTGTCACGAGGTAGCTTTTATTCTGGTTTGCATATTGCAAAACTGGGGCATGGTTTTCACAGTCTCGTGGTGTTTGATACCTGTGTGAAAGGTCTGAGTTTCCGATGTGCTGCAAGGGCTCAGGAGGAACCAAGGGCAACTGCGTGCTCTGGTACCTTCGCAAATTGTTCCTTTGCTAAGTTTGCTGGCATGCAAATGCTGGTGAAAGGCAGCACGGAAGTTGAGAGGAGAGTTTTGAATCAGTCTTCTCAGCAATAGATAATACTTCTCAGTAGACAGAGTAAACTACGATGATAATGACTACCACACTTGGAATAAATCAGTGACGTGCAAACTGGCACATTTTCTGGCAAGCACAATTACCCATGAAAATTGTATCATTTTTCTCTTTCTGCCCAGCCTGCCCACTTAGCAGTGTTCTTCTTTCCCTAGGGAAAGCAATCCTTAATTTTGAGAGTCGTTTATTGTACTAGCAAATGACTCAAAGGAAGCATTATGGGCAGAGGTAGCTCTGACCCCTCACTACAAGAAAGACACTGAGCCCCTGGAGCGCATCCAAGTAAGGACAATGAAGCTGTGAAGGGTCTGGAGCACAAGTCTTATGGGAAGCAGCTGGGGGACCTGGGATTGTTCAGTCTGGAGAAGAGGAGGCTCAGGGGAGACCTTACTGTTCTCTCCAATTGCCTGAAGGGATGTTGTGGTAAGGTGGGGGTTGGCCTCTTCTCCCAGGTAAAAGTGATACAATGAGAGGTAGTGACTTTAAGTTGTGCCAGGGAAGATTCCAGTTGAATATTAGGAAGCATTTCTTCTCAGAGGAGTAGTGAGGCACTGGAATGGCTGCCCAGGGGGGTGGTGGAGTCACTGGCACTGCAGGTGTTTAAGAACCATGTAGATGTGGCACTGAGGGACATAGTTAGCAGGCATGGTAGTGATGGGTTGATGGTTAGATGAGATAATCTTAGTGGTCTTTTCCAACCTTGATGATCCTATGAAAAGGCCACTTTCATCTCCTGGTCTACAAACAGGGTCCTGACTGGTCTGGTCTGTGTTTTGACTCACCAGGTCTTTGTGTATGGCTGAAACAGTGTATCTTTGACATGGCGTTGCACTTCAGAGCCACAAAGCTTCTCTTCTGTCGTGTCCTAGGTATAACTGGGGAGGAACCCTTACCAAAAAGGAGTCAGAGGTATAGAATTTCACCTCTGGTAAACATTTTGGAGACCACGGTCCAAATTCAGGCACACAAACAGTCATGTACACATTGCATAAACATACATGGCCCTGTCTAAATTTTGGACAGCTGCAATACAGTGTGTACTGCTGCTGTAGTTTTGACAGCGTTAGCTTGATGAAATTACTAATTGCACTTGAAGTGTCGGAAATAATACAGCCATATGTGTAACTGCTGTGTGTACTTCATAAATGAGACGGTGTCACCATAAACTGTGAAAATAACACAGCTGTATAAAATTATAGTGATGAATGTGTGTTGGCTTGCAGTTCTACCAGTCCAAGCTAATGCTGTTCCCTCAAAAGCGTGGGCATTTAAATGGGCAGTATAGGCGGCAGTTGCTTCGAGTGCCCTTTCCTTATACGGGGGGTATAACACTGGCACCTTTTACTCCTCCCAGTGCTTGTGGATCTTCTAGGGCTGGGGAAGAGAGGAGTGCAGTGTGGTGGGGGGCTGTACTTGCTGTGTTGCTCCCCACTTTTTGGCTGAGGCCAGAGGAAGCTCTCGGTTGAGCAGGTTATCTCCATTGCAGCACATCTGCAGGCAGCTCGCAGGGTACTCGGGCTGGGCAAACAAAGGACAAGTCAGAACAACCAGACAAAAACTCGGGCCGTTCAGAGCTGACAGCAGAAAGACAAGGAGCGGGATTACAGTCAAAAGACACCCAAATAAGGAGACAAAGGACCTTAAGAGAATGACTCAGAGGTGGGAGAGGATGGGCAGACAAAGGCCGTGATTGCTATCAGGTGCTGAAGGCAGCTATCTGCTCCTGGAGGCACCCCAGGCCAGCCCTTGGGCACCCAGGGGAAGGCGTGCTGATGAGCTGGTGAGTATCACCTACCTTTGTAACCTCGGGGATACCTGGCCAGGCTGCTGATTTGTTGCTCGGGGGCCTGGGGAAGCCGGTGATAGGAACAAACTGATGTTTTAAAACAAAATAATTTGCCGTTCTACATTATTGCAACCTCAAAGGTGAGGATTTGGATGCAATTTAATCTCTGGGCAGCCTGACTGTGCTGCTGGATGTTTCCTGAAAGAGGCACAGTCGGGAAAAGGTAGTTAAACCATCAGCAGATAAGAAGAGATTTGTAACTTACACATCCTGAGCAATTGGTGTGCGGGTGTGGGAGCATCACTTGGGAGTGACAGTCACTGCTCATCCATCTTGATAAACACCCAAAACATCTGGGGTTAAATAGCAGGCAGGACTCTAACGCCAGGGCCATAAACTGAGGCTTTCTTCTGATATCACACAAAAAACCACACCACCCTAATAATTGCAGAAAGGAGGCAGTCAGTGCATGAGAGCAGCGTAGAAAATACCAGCGGGTGCATGGAGAGCTGCATGCGGTATCAAGCTTTGCTTACTTAACAAGCTACACGTGGATGAATGAGAAAGGAGGATGCATTACATGTAGCCAGCAGAAAAAAAAACATAATCACATCTCCTGGGCAGCTAGAATAACCCCGATCTGTAAATGCTTACTGTTTTTACTTCTATTTTTCATGCTGTGGCAACACCATTGTGCCCTTTATGCCTTAAATTGTAGTCAACAGGAACCAGCTTGCTGGTGAGGCTGTGATGGTGCTCCAGCTGCAGACATGGCTACATAGCATCAGCCCCAGAGTGAGGTTTGTCATGCTGCCATCAGCACTTTCTTCTTATATGGGGTGTCTGGACAGGTAGGAGAAATATTAGGCTCTGGCAAGCAGCAACTTGCAACAGCAGCTGTTTTCACAGCTCAAAAATAATCCAGTGTGAGGCAAAGACTGGTTGCACTGAGAACAGCAGGAGCAAGGGACCAGAGGTGAGCTCCATCCCCACGTCGGATTTACAGTTCGATCCTCCTCATTCATCTGAGCATTTCCCACTTTTCTGCCTGGCAGCCTCCTGGAGCCACCATCACACATCAGAGATGTTTTCTTCATCAAATAAAGGGTAGAGCGAGCCAGTGAGGGCTGGATCTGGCTGGGGAAGGGTGCTGTACTTAGAATGCACTGAGGATGTGGAAGGTGATTACAAGAGCTCAGGCCAAATAATATCCTTCATAGCAACAGCGAAGGAATGAATTACGGGGTGTGAGGTGAAAAGAAAAAAAAATTAATAGAATTGAGAATTATGCTGCTTGAACTCACTTCAATAAAGCCACAACTGAACAAATCAAAGCTACCTGGGCCAATGAATCTCACATAGAGAGCAGCTCAACTTGCTTAAGACAGTTGCAATGAGTAGGAAAGCTGGAGTCCCAAGCAGAGGAAGGTTTCAGTGGACTTGGGCTGTCTCTCATCTTTATGTTTGAGTTCAAGATGCAGTTGAGTTCTGCCATGCTTAGGCAAAACCCAGCATCAAAAAGCTTTGCCTAAACACGCTTTCTTCATTTTCTTTTATCACATTTGCTGGTTTTATTTTTCTGTGTTTTTTTTTAATATTATTTTTATTTTTAGACACCTCCATCGCAGGCCAGAGCCTGCAGCTTTCAGCCAAACTCACAGTCCAGAGCCCTTTAGCAATGAATTTCCTAGCATGTGTTGACTGCTATAGTTTCAACTTAATTAGTAGTGTCCTTATTTCCAATATGCTTTGGGCAGGCATGACCTACGCTGGTATGTTGCTGTCACTTCTCCCACAGAGGATGTTTCCCTGCAAGGATCCACATCTCCTTAACTGGGTTTCTGCCCTTGGGATGTTGGTAAATGGCTGAAAAGCTTCTGGAAAAGGGTAGCTGCAGCTCTGCACTTTGTGCATAAGCCAATGGCTCGGAGTCAACAGCTTTTCCTTGTTAAAAGCTGGGAAAATAACAACAAAAGGAAACTTTTGCTTGGGAGAGGATTAGATAATAGAGGCTTGGAGGTCTGTGAAGGGTCATGGAGATATGTAGACATGTCAAGACGGGTTGGAAAGAAGTCTGAAATAGAGACAGAGAAATGAGTAGAAAAATAGGCAGTGGAGGGGAAAGACATGCAAATAAGATGAAAATAGCAATGTAGGACTGAAAGGGGGAGAAAGATGGAGAGAACAACCCATGAGAAAAAGGACAAGGCAACACAGAATATGGGAAGAACCCACAGCAAATAGAGAATGGAGAACAGGGGGTAAGAAATTGTGAAACCTGTAGGAAGAGCCTCGTGGAAAAAAGGAAAATGGTTGGAAGGGAATTCAAATGTTAGCATGAGGAAAACCACGTAACATTAAGACTAGCAAATTCTATCGTATTTATTCATGTTACTTCTGAATTATTTTTCCCTGGAGGCTGCTGAGGGTCCAATTCCTGTGCTCTCCCCTCTCTCTAAGGAGCATGGCCAAGCACTTTTCTTTGAGGATGATGAATGGGCAAAACATTCTTCAGCACTTCAGCCTTAAAGAAGTGTTCTCCAAAGCCCCTCTACTTTGGGCAGCTTCCCCACTGCCTTCCTGGTGGGGACTTGTCAGTCTAATTAAAACCCCCAGGCAGGCTCCTTCCTATGAACTCCTCCTGCAGGTTGGTCCATTATTAATGCTGAAACAAGTGTATTGTTATAAAATAACTAAGAATCAGACTAACCTTCCAGGCAAAGAACAGAGACACACTCCCTTTTCCTTATTCTTCCTTGTCATCTTTCTCTTTGCAGATGGATGGCCCCTAGCAGATATTTAGTAACTCACTTATGGGAGAGCCCAAATCCTATTGCAGTCCATGGGAATTCTACTAGATTTAAAGGGCACAGGTGTGGCCCTGAAAGGTTTTCCCTTGTGAGTCTTGCACCCAAGTGTACCCCTTGGACTCTTCAGAGAACTTGTTTGGCAGAGCAATTGAATTGGTGGGGCAATTTCTTAGAAAGACAGATAAAGCCTTTGAATCTTTTCCACCCTCAGCACAGGAAGGATTTTCCATGCCTAGGAAGATATTTAAAAGAAAAGCTTTTCTCACTGATAACTTTTATCAGTCTGAACAGTAACAGTGATTTTTTTTTTTTAAAGCTTTCTAGTGATTTCAGAGAGTAAGTCCCACCTGACTTCAGAAATGAAGCTTGGGCTCTTTTCTTGCTCTTGAGCCATGTCTTCCTGTTCTTCAGACAGATTTCTAAGGAGGCTTGGCTTGCTCTCCTTAAAGGAAGGAGTGAATGAGGGATTTAAAACAACTCTCTTTAAACTGGAGGCATGTTAAAAAGCTGACACCTCGCAGGATTGACATTAGACACATGGTTCATGCGAGCCTCACAGCCCAGAGGTCTGAACTAGGAACCTTTGTACATATTTTCTGGCAGTAATCTTAAATGTGATATAAGTGGCACTGTGCTAGAAATCATGTACAAACTTGACCGGAGTACAGCAGCTCTGTGCAGGTGACTATTAACAAGATCATCTATGAGCTTGATAAGAAGCTCATTCCCCCTTTGACCATACATAGGTTGTTTGGAAAGTCACGTATTAACTAAGCGAGACTAAGAAGAGACAGTAATTTAGAGAGTGTGTACATCACTGCTGTAGATCACACATGGCTCTGCTGTGACTGTGGGTGTCCCAGAGGTGGAAGCCATACCAGCACGGGGGTCTGTGCTGCTATAGGTGGTGGGGTCCTGAATGTTTTCAGCAGGTCAGGAGGTGGAAAGATCTTGAGGACATATAGAAGCAAGAAGCTGTACGCACTGACTGAGGTTTGTACAGCCTTACCTTGGCAGGTCTGGTCCCGGAGATATTTGCATCTGAATCTCTCATGGGAACAGAATAATGTTTAATGTACTCTTAGGTATAAGCAGTGCCATTTCCTCTGCTGATGCCTATGCAGGGTTCTCTCCTTTTCAGCAGTCCCAGCAATAAACATATAAATATTTGCTTCATTTTCACCTGCTTAACTAGCCATATTGTCTATCCCAGAAAATCCATGGGATTTCTTAAAGAGCTTTGTTATTCAGTTCATTTTAAATGGCGATGAATCCACAGCTGCAGTGTTAATTATAAATGACATCATTTTCAGGAAGTGTTAAGATGAAGCACAGTCACTGCTGCCGTGATAGCGCTGAGCACACGAGCATCCCAGCATGCCTGTTTTCCCATGCATGCTTCAGCTTCCACACTGAATTTTCAACCCTTGCTCCTAATCCTGTTAACTCTTAGCCATGTGAGTGATGCTGCTCAGCTAAGTGTGATAGCTACTATTTTCAAGGTAGCTACTCCTGCACACGACAACAGGCACAATCAGGCAAATGTAAAAAGAAGTGTATCAACACACAGACGTCTACATCCCTCTTTAATTTCTCTGCTAAATAAAGGTCTATCTCCCTTGATCATCTCTGGACTTTCATTGTCAGAGGTGAGCCAAGTGTTCAGCCTGAAGTAACCATGACTTTATAGCACCAATCAAGGAGTGTAAAACACCCAGAGCTGGCTGGGAGGTTGGGTGATAATGAACTATGCCTAGAGTACTTATGCACTGCGGTTTCATCTTCACAAGGCCTGCAACGTGAACTGTGGACTCAAACTACCCTAAGGGTAATACACAGGAGATTTACGTTAGGCTACAGAAAATAATCTTTCTTTTACTCAGATTGCTCTATTTATAGTCTGAGTTGCATCACTTTTTCACGTATTCTTCATCTTGCTTAAACCATAACCCTTTGGACTAACATTTTCCATACCGCTGTCTGTTTCGAGAGAGGTGATTCTGGCCATTCAACAACTTCAAGGAATGTTTTTCTCAAAAAGGCTTTCTCGTAGGAAACCAGGAACTTTAGGAAGCCAGTGAGAAGATACGTGTAAAATCTAGATTCAAGCGTGTCTCTTTTGTACCTCCTGTGAAAAACATCCGGATTCAGCCAAGTCATGAGCCCTTGGAAAATCCTAGTTTGCACATGACCTGGTAGAGGCTTGCAAGTTTGGCATCTGCTTGATGTTTCTACTGCAGAGATGGTGCTTTGGCTCCAAGGACTCTGTGGGAAGTTTCTACCAACACTCTTCCTCATGCCTACAGCCCTACAACATTTATCTCCTTGACCCAAAACAGCAAGGAGGAAGTGTTCTTGATTTTTGCAGGTGGCATAAATAGGTGGACTAAAGCAGCCCAGAGAGAAAGACCAGGAGTGAAGATTTGGAGCGGAGAAGATATGCTCTGTAAGAATCCTGGGAGCCAGGGTGGGAAACTGGTGCTGGTGTGACATGTGCCCAACAGTTTTTGAAGAAAAACTAAGAAGTCGTGCCAGAAAGCATAATGAGCCCCCCCCCCCCAAGGCTGGAGAGAGCAGGGATGAGAGTACAGGGGCAGCTGGGGGTGGTGGCATATGGACAGGTGACTACTGAGACCCCACCAAACTGGTGGGGAACCCAGCGTCATGTGGAAAGCAGCATGCACTCATGATGTTGAAGAGTATGATTATGTCAAGAGAGACGTACACAATCAGCCTTTTCCTGATTTTGAATGCTCGTGTTTGCTACCTTAACATTCTTTTTAATGGAGCTTTTTGTCAGCAATGGGACTGTCTATTTTGCTGTGAGTTGGTGCCAAATGAGCACCACAACGCTCTGATATGGAAGTCACAAGCAGTGAATGGAGTAGTTGTTGAGCTTATTGAATTATGATGAAATATCTCCATGCCATTTATTTGTGTTGCATTTGTATATGAAGGCAGTAATTCTGTTAAACCTCAGCTACCTCGGAGGAGGACAGTGAATTAACGTGGATGAATAAAGGGCTGTCTGACTAATGGACTTTCAATATAGATAATGCCCAGAAACAAATTCAACATTGCTTTGGATAACAGAAAGGGCTTTAAAAAAAAAAAGAAAAAAGAAAAGAAAAGTTTTGGTAATTGAAATTCACTGATGTGCGAATGTTTTTTCACACAGGTATTTACTCTTCTGTTTAATATACAGTGCCCTATTAATTATCATGAGTATGCAGGCGTGATTCTGTATTGATGTATGGTACAAAATGAAGGATCAAGATTTGATTTGTATCGGTGTACTTGTCTAAGCGTTACCTAGTGATAGAGCAAGGAGAGATAAAAGTGCAGCTCAGCAGAAAATTGCCAGAGCTCCTAAACTCCTTTTTTCTCTTTCATTTCTTGACAGCTGCAGCAGCAAAGACAATAGCCAGGACTGTAGAGATTAACCGCTGTGGTAGCACCACTGGTTTGTTTATCCAGCACTCCGCATTAGCCATAAATCCAGCTCAAAATCCAGCAGGAGACAGCCCTGAGCACCCTGCATAGCTGACCCTGCCTTGAGCAGGAGGTTGGGCAGGAGGATCTGTGGAGGTCCCTTCCTCTGCTGATGAAAGCTGGTGGCTTTCCTGTTGCAGACATGTCCATGCAGGACACCCAGAGCCTCGTGGTGCTGGTGGCACTCAGGAGGTGGGATGTGGGGTCAGTGGCTCTCCAAGGAGGCTTAGGGGAGGGTCATCACTTTCAGAGAGATGGAGGATGAATCAGTAAGGCCAACTGCTCTATGCACTGGGAGGCTGTATATGCTGCCTATCTCTGAGCATAAGCTCCAGCTCAAGAAGCCTTTACCCTCTGCTGTCTGTGGAGGGAGATTAGCCCAGGCAGAAGGTGACTCAGAGCATCCAAGCTGGTCTCCCACTCTGAATCACCTCCTGGTATGGCTCTCCCGAGATTAAAGAGGCAGCTGATAGATAATGAAGGAGCAGCTTCCCTAAGTGTCGTGCCAAAAGATGTCTGTGCATCTTCCTTTTTAAGGCTGTGGATAACAGATGAGTGTTTTCAAACCAGCATGGGAGAAGATCATCAGTCAAATTTCTGAATCTAACCCTAGGACAAAAAGTGAGCTGAATGGTTGCAAGTGAATACAGAATTTCATTTTCACCTGTCTGTGACAGGCAGATTAAGCATCTCCAGCAGGAGGTCTTCAGTGTTAGCAGAGTTGGGAGGACTCTCCTCTTAACTGGACAGACTTTTATTTTTGAGAGAGAGAAGGAGAGGGAGATGTGGCACTGAGGGATGTGGTTAGTGGGCATGGTGGTAATGAGTTGACAAGATGGTCTTAGTGGTCTTTTCCAACTGGAATAATTCTATGATTCTAGGGGAGAGCAGCCACATCCTCCCTGCCCCTTACTTGGGGGGCTCAGAGAAGTTTCTTCACTCTGTCCTGGTGGTGACTGAAAAAAGAAGAAAGAGGAGGAATTACTGTCCCTGATACCGTCCCCAATTTCTCCTGCTCTGAAAGTTTGGCCAAAAGATTCCAAAGCTGCTGAAGGAAAAGAGGAAGAAAGGAAGACAGATAGTATGATGACAGAAACTTTGTTTCTCAAGGAAACTAGGGTAAAAAGAAATTCCTAGGCCTCTTAGAAACAGAATAAACCTTGGGAACATGACTTAATTCTACACTGTGGGCCCAGAAACTAAGAGGAATGAATCCCACGTGTACTGATTATTTTTAAAACGCTTGCAAGCTCCAGTTCAGCTTTATGATTATTTGGTGACTTGCTCCTGCCTGGAGTGGAAAGTTTGACACTGAGCTCCCGCAGATATACGGCCTATTAGAGGCCCCTCAGGTGATCGTAATGCAGAAACCAGGAGTAAGTTACCTCTGCTGTGGGTCCCCTGCACTTCTTGGGGCTTCTTCTACTGTTCCCATGAATAATATTTCCTCAGGACTTCACCGCTATGAGCTGTGCTTGAGTGGAGCACATCCAAGAGCAATTTGCCAGAACTGACTGTCACACCTGATATGTCTATAACAATCGTCAGAAGCTTCTGGATGAAAAAAGGGGCCCCTCAACACCACAGAGCAGGCAAGTGTAGCAACCCGCAGCAGAACACAGTGCAGGACCACTTCACTCTGCCTTTGGGTGCCCTCTGCACGCAGTTTTTGTGGGGGACACACTGAACAGGGTGATGCCAAGGAACCTGCTGCCTGCTACAGATCAGAGTCCTTGTGAACTGAGATTCATAATCATGGGCTGTATGAAGCAAGCTGAAGCTGCATTCTTATTACCTTTCTTTCAAGTATATTGCTGAGAACTTTTTAAGCTTTCTTCCTTAGAGATCGACAGACTCTTACAATAGGCACAGCCTGGGGGATGACACCAGCAGCGTGAGAATCCTCCTGGGAATAATTACGCTTCCTTTCTCCTTCCCTTTGTCTGCTGTATCTGTTTGGCAGCACTTCTGCCAGGAGTCATGCGCATAGGTAACTTTAATCCCTTTCAGCAGAGGGAGTCAGATGCTAAAATCTTGGCACTGCCTGGCGGGTTATCACGGTGAAGCATTGGAACAGGTTGCCCAGAGAAGTTGTCGTTTTGAGGCCAGGTTGGATGGGGCCCTAGGCAGCCTGATCTGATGGGTGGTAGCTCTGCCTATGGCATGGGGTTGGTGCTGGGTGAGCTGCAAGGTCCCCCAAAACCCATCCTATGATTCTCTGATCTTTCTCTGTCTTTATGGTCCCAGGACTTTTTGGCAGACATCATTTGCACCAGCGCTGGCCTGCCATTTGTGAGACAGTTGTTTCCATTTTGCGATGCATTTTCCACTCGTGTGTTCATGGAGAGCTGGTGCTGTCGTGCCGCTTTGGTGGCCACCTTCTTTCTAGGGAGGAAAGGGGAGCTGACCTGGGCAGTGACGGGAACTTGGTACACCAAGGCACATACACCTCCAAAACCTGAGATGTCCGTTCAGAAACAGGATGTCATGTATCCCAAACCAGAAGCAAGGCTGCAGCCAAGCACCCAGGCCTGGAGCGAGATCCTTGCTCCCACAGTGGCTAATCTTGTCTGCTGCATCCCAAGCAGCTAGGCGCAAAGTGGGGAGAGCACTGACAGCTTTTGAGCCACCCTTCCAGCCGCTTGTGGGGAAATGAAAGCCAGATGCACACGCTGAGATGATGGCTGTGGTGTGAATCAGTGATGAGAAGTTAGAGATGCTAACGTACTCCGAGGGCAGGCCTGATGGGGGAATTGGGCCTGCATGGCTTCCCTAGCCTTCTTTTGATTATTTGATGTGAACATTTTGATCTAAGGCACGCTGCAGGATCTGAAAATCTGCTTGGAATGCTCATCCTGTGAGCGGTAACTGAATTTTTGTTATTTATGGCAGCACCTGGAGCCATAGCTGTGTGTGCACTGTAGGTGCTAAGACGTAGTAGCTCCGCCTGAGACCCAGCTTAGCCATCAGCTCCTTGTAGAGGGGAGTAGGGAGAAGGAAGGGAAGGATGCTCAGCAGGCTTTCGTGAAACCTGTTTATTTTGCTCACGGTGGAAGTTTTCCTCCGCTACAGCCAGCATCTTCACGGAGCTGTCACACTGCGATGTCCCGCGGCTCTGCTCTCACGCAGCCGCTTGCCCCAGAACAGCCCCACGAGCGGAACGAGGTCCGTCGCTCCTCCCATCTGCCCTCCTGCCCCATGTGCGAGCCCCCCACGCCCCCTCGGGCCGCCCCCCGCAGCCCGAGCCCCGCCTCGGCCCCGCAGCCGGCGGGGCGGGGGCCGTGAGGCGGCGCTGGCTGCCGGGCTGAGGGCGCCGGCTGCGGCGGGCGCGGGACGGCCGTCGGCAAGGTCAGCGCTCGCGAGGGAGCGGAGCGCGAGGCGCGACGGATGCCGTGAGGAGGAGGAGGAGGAGGAGGCGGCCGGAGAAGGAGGAAGGGGGGGGGAAGCCGGGGCGGGGCAGGGTGGGCGCGTCGCCCCCGCCACACCTCCCGCCCGCCGCTCCTCCGCCCCGGCCGGAGCCAGCCGCGCGTTTCGTAAGCGGCCGCCGCGCCCGGCTCCGCCGGCGGCAGGACGGAGCGGCGGGGCCTCAGTGCGAGCCGCGGGCTGCGGGCTGCGGGGAGGGAGGCGGCGGTAGCGGCGCAGGTAATGGCCGGGCGCGGGGGCGGCGGGGCGGGCTCGTCCTTGCGCCTCGCTAGCGGGGAACTTGCGGACTTTTTGCATACCGTCCTTGTCGTCTGTGTGGGCTTTTTTTTTTTCTCTCTTTCTTTTTTTTTCCCCCTTCCCGCAGTTAGCGGGGAGGACGGGCGGTCGCTCGGGTCTGTCGCTTAGTGCGGGGTGGGCGCGGAGTTGGGTGCGGGCGGAGATGCCGCCTCCCGGCTCAGGTGGCGCCGCGCATCGCCCGAGCGGTTCCCCGAGCCCCGCATCCATCGGGCTGTGCCCCGGCACGCCGTCTCGGGCTGCGGAGACTTTCTTGGGAAGCTTCTGAAGCGGAGGTATGCCTCAGGTCGTCCGCCGGGGAGGCAGCAGGGCGTGTGTTTCTGTCCTCCTTAAAATAAAGGAGAACAAAGCAAACAGGCTTCTCATAAGGTCCTACTGATGCAGCTGCAAACACTGTAATTCCTCCGTTCTTCTTTTCTCGCTGAAACTCTTCTTCTCATCGCAGATGCGGCCCTTGACCTTTTTTAATTTATTATTCTTATTTTTGTTGCTATCATTATTACTGCTATTATTATTACTGCTATTTTAAAGCCATCTTTCAGATGTCTCTTCATCTGACACAGATTCACTCATGTTCTGGGTCTGCCTGAGGCTGTTGGAAAACGCCTGTAACCTTCTGCCTTCCGATGTCACCGAGGTCTTGCTCGTAGCCCCCTGCATCCAGGCAGAGGTCGCAGCCCTCCTGTAACGCCCGCTGCGTCTGAGCTAGCACAGAACTCGCAGCACAATGGTAACAGTGATTTAGAAACAAAGCCTTCAGCTGGAAACGCTGTTCTGGGCTGTGTAACGGGATTGGGTTTGAGCTTCTCGTGAAACGTAGCAGTAACTGCGGCCGAGGCGTATGGGGTCAGGATGACTTGGGGCCGTTGCTGCCAGGGGCACTGGTGTATCACCAGGGCGTGTAATTCCCTGCGTGCACATGTTGGCGACGTGGCCCAGAAGCTCGCATCTCTGATTTAAGCCTGTTGTGTGTATTGGAGGCTTTGCGCAGCTTGCCAGGTACGCAGAGACAAATGGGAAAGGTGTTCGTTTGCTGTTGCTTGACTGGGGGGAGGGAAGTTGTCGGGGCAGCACCTGGTTCAAGTTTTATACGCGCTGCAGAGTCTCCTTGGAAGCGGCGGCTGGTGATGTTGAACACCCAGATTAGAAACGCCAGCAGGATGTTATTTCTGCCTTAATATGATGTGTTTAAATTATACATGCAAATGAAGCAGTTGGAAGGAGCTGCTCATCCAGATAGGCTCCGGCATAGCAGTGTGCAGGGAGCTGGCAGGTAGAGGCTTCTGGGCACCATTCCCCATTCGGCTCAGTGGGTCTGCAGCTCTGCCAGAATCCCTGTGTGTTTTTCTAGTGCCTCTTTCTGGCTCCATTCGGGGTTCTTGCATTGACCCCTTGATGGAGTGGAGCAGGAACTCCAACAGTCACAGCCCAACAGGGGCTTCGGTGCTGTTTTAACTCATCATACGTGTTGTCCTGATGAAATTGAAGAGCAATATGTTCAAGCAAGCTTGCACGCAGGGACATTACACTAAGGGCTGCCTTCCTTAAACCTCTCAGAGTGTGAGCTGTGCATCTCTCACGCTCCATAGTGCTTAGAACAGATGCCATATCATGGCTGGGTTTGGAATGGAGGAGCTGAGCTCACTTGAGACCAGTGCATACAAAGAAAGATTAGTACAGCTTCTCTGGAGTTCTGTGAAGGATTTTAAGCAGAATTAAGTTTTCTAAGTCACTGAAATATTTGTCAGACCATGACCACAATCAGGAGATTGTGCCTGGAGGATACATCTCTACAGTGATACATGTGACGTAGGTGATTGGTTGGTGTGACTCTACCAAAGACCCAGTGATTTGTATTTTTGCACACAGTATTGACTTTAGGGTCTGGCCAAGGGTTCTGACCGTTTATTAGTCTTATATTCTGTATATCTGTATTTTATTTGTCAGCCAGTCCCACAGCCCTTCCTTGCATCACGCAGCAGTTACTCAGGCAAGTAATTTCCCTGGCTTGAGTGTGGTTGTTCAGCTGCGTAAATGATGTACGCTCTGAATATAAGATGGTGGATTTGGGGCACGAGTATTCTGTGCTTTGGTGGAGAATGTGGACAGTGCATTCCTGGAGCCTGAGGTCCTGGCATGCCTTAAATTCTGTCCTGTTCTTAGGCTTTGCCTGTGTCCGGTGAGTGGGCTGGAAGGTGGATTTTCCTCATTCAGAGCATGCAAAGCTTCTGGAGAAATTCCGCAGCTGTTTTGGGTCAGCCCAGAGCTGCCTGCTTGCCGTGCAGCAGTTTTCTCCACAAATAGCTTTGCTGCTTCTGGGCCCTGCAAAGGAAGGGAACAGAGAAGCCGGCTGTAGGGAGTGGTATGGCTCTGGCCTGTCCATCTGCAAGAGGTGCCAGGGGCAGCCCTCCCAGCTTCCCAGAGTCTCCTGAGCTCAATAGGCTTTTGACCCCTCTCCAGGCAGCTGCTTTTCTGCCCGCAGCAGTTACCCCTGTCTTACAGGCACTCACCAATGTGTGGACTGTGATGTGGCTTGCTGCCTGACCTGGATGTCCCAGTTGATGAGCTGGGGTTTGGGATGGCACTACCTCCCTGGCAGCAATCCCAATGAGTGAGGAGCCCCAGCAGCTTCCACGCCCACTTTTGGGTAACAGTCTTCCAGCTGGCAGTCCTGAAGACCACTGATCTGCCACGTGCTAGTATTAGAGGCTGGATAGATTGGAAGTCCTTGAAGCAGCGCTGTGTTTGGCAGGAGGGAGATGAGGTTTGGCCACTCCCCATTCTGCCCTTGTAGTGTAGTGGCCCAACACCAGCACCTCTGCAGCCCTGGCCATGCCATGGGGTGTGCGTGGTCCCCATGGCAGGGGTTGGTGTGAAGTAGTGCTGTGGGAGGACAGAGAGGCAGAGGACATGAACCTTGAGCAGGCTGGGCCTGCTGGTTGCACTTCCTCTCAGCATGGCTGCTCTTTGGCTCATAAAGTGAGAGCTGCTTGAGGCCTGGGAGGGACAGCAGGTTGCTGGCCGTGGCTAGGAGCCCACTGTGTGACCTCCAGTGCTCCTTGGGCTGAGTGGAGTGAGCGGGGAGGACTTTGGCAGAGGTGTGCAATAGCATTGCAATTATCTGGGTGCTTGCAGGCGTCGCCTCTGTTGAGTTCAGTGGTGATTCGATTGTCCTGAAGATAACACTCAGTGCTGTGTGTTTCTCCCAGAATAGCTTCAGTGAATGAATACGGTCTTAATTCCCTTGCAACCCACTCTTTCTGACAGCGTGTTACATACCCATTGTCAGAGTGGCCCTTCAGAGACTTCCAGCATCCATCTTTGATGTCAGAACCATAAGCATCACCTTAGAGGCCTTAGATATCTAATGGCCACTAAGATTAGAAGCGGTCAAAGTGAGGTGGAGGGAGAAGGAGTAGCTGGAACCTGATTGTGGGTCATGGAGGGCACAGAGCGCTGGACTGTGCAGGAGGGCTGCAGGTCCTTCTGTCCTTCCCCCAGCACAGCAGTGGCAATAGCTAGTGAGGTGACACAGCAGACACCTGAGATAGATACCAACAAGCCCTGGGGCTCACAGCAGCTGTATGCAGGTCCCTCCTCTTAGGGTGCTGGACTTAGAGGTTCGGTGTGAGAAGCCCTGTGACAGGAGCCTTTGGTGGAGCATTGCTGCTGCCACATCCCTGCCTGCTGTGTTAACCAGCACTGGCTGTTTTGAGTTAGGTGTATGCACTTAGTGATGGGCTGGTTCTTTCTCTGTTAGGTTTTATGCCTGGAGCTGAAGAGGGATACTGCAGGTTCTGTCTGAACCTGGGGACCTGGTAGCTCCAGGTTACCTAGGCTCTGAGGGCAAGGAAGGGCAGCAGTGAAGCTTTCTTTGTTAGGAACAGCAGTGTGCAAAGCGTGTGACAGTTGCTGCCAGCACCTGCTAGACAAGGTAAAAATATTAGAAAGAAAGAAGGAGGGGGATGTTTTCATATGGGAGCGCACAAAGACAAATAGAGTGTTTTTTTTAAAAGCACAAAACCTACACAGTGAGTGTGCCATCAGACACACACGCTGCCTCTCATCAGCTAATACAGTCTGCAAATAAAGCAAGTCGGGTTGTTGCTATTGCAGCTGCTCTCCCTCGTGAAGCAGGGTGAGCCAGGCTCATCCAACTCTGAGAAATGTGTTGGCAAGCAGCCTGAAGTCCGAGGTGCACAGGGTAATTTACTTTAAAAAATAAAGAAAATAAAACACGAAAAAAAAAATCAAAAACCCAAACCGACAACAAGCAGTGTAAGACTTATTGTCCAGGATGAGCACGTCCAACCGTAATGCTTGCTTGCAGCTGTGTTTTCTATGACACACTCTTAGAAGTTGCTCTTTGGCTGCATTCAGCAGCAAACACAGCCTAGAGGTGATCGGCTTCTTCCCTGACCTGCAGTTAACAGCGGTAATTATGCTTAAACAAGTTTTGGTGTGGGAGGGGTTCAGAGGCTTGGAGCTGTCAGCTGGGTTATTTGGGATCCAGGCCTCGGGAATTTTCATCTTGACCTTGGGCAAAACACATCAGCTGCTCTGTGCTTCTGCTTTTCACATCCGATCTGTTACGATTCATTTTGGAGCAACTGATTGATATCAGTCTTCGTTTCCTCATCTGAAGCCGCCCCAAAGCCCCCAAACGTTTGTGCGTTGAAACTGAAGTTCAAATGTGAAATCTCCCCCTCTCCTCCCTGCTCTTTACCTCTGATAGCGGTGGAAGAAAAAGAATCCTTCGTAGCCATCTGCTGGAGGCATCAATCACGCTGGGAGCAGTCTGCCGGTTGTTCTACACGTTATTAATGATGAAAAGATATAAACATACGAGCTCATAATTATGTTGCATTCAAATTACTTACAAAATAATGACATTAGGAGAACAATGAGGTTACAAAATCCAGCGGACAAAAGCAAGGAAGTGGCAGAACTAACATCACACGGCTCCCCTTCGCATCTGCATTATGATACAATCTTTAATTCTGTAATTGCATCATTTTTTCCCTTTCACAGTGTCCCTCGTTTAGTGGATAGGTAATTACTGCATAATTCATCTTCTCTCTCCCATTTACTTTCTGCGTGCGTCTCCACATATTTGTTTTACACCCCACCCAAACCTTGAGCTGAGCAGTGCTGTTATTTCCTTCCCGGGGGCTTCGCAGGCAGGGAAGCTCTCACTCTTGCAACATCTCAGATGCTGGCACAGCGTTCAGTTTCAGGAATGGAGACAAAGAGCAAGCAAAGCTCAAATGATTGAAACTTCTTCAATTTTTGGCTGCCTAAAAATGATGCTGAGGGATGTTCTTGTTTTTCAGTCACCCCAGCATGCCTGCCGTGATGTAGCAGTTCATCTGCTGGAAGCATGGGGACAGCTGACTGGAGCTGGAAGTCTTGGCACTCTTGCAGGGCAGCCTTAGATGCACTGGGTTTGCAGAGAGAAGGGAAAAACTGCTTTTAGTGACTTGCTGAGCATCTTGCAAAGACTGAACATGAGAGAAAGGCAAGTCGTGCTGCAAGGTGGTGCATCCAACTTTGCAAGTAAAGTTGACTCTTTTCCTGCTATGCCTTGTTCACTGATCTTTCTTACTTCTACTGACTTGTTTAGGGTCTGAGGGACTGCAGTCACTTTTATTGCACAGCACCTATCATTTTTGCCTACAGCAGCTGATTTGCTGCTTAGAATTAGAGGTAGCATCAGTGGAGATGTGTTACGGGAGCTGAGTGAAGGTAGTAGAGTCAGTTCTTGTAGTGGTACCTCTTAATTTCAGAGTGCTCTGAGGTTTTATGTAATTTTCCAGCTGGACAAAGGGAAATGGGGGAGATAAAAAAAAAGACATGTCACATGAATCTGCAGTGACCCGGGTCATCCAAAGGGCTTAGACCTTTGGGCTGCAGCATTAATTTCTAATCCATGAGCTGGTAGCTTGCACCAGTTGGCTGTGGATGGTACTGGTTTCTAGAATGGGGTGACATGCTCAGCAGCTCATATTCCGTGCTGGGGAAGCTCAGTGTCTCCGATCCCATTCCAGGATGGACAAGGCAAAGTTCTGCTGCTTCCCAGCTCCTCCTGACTTGCCTGTGTTCCTCCTGCCTGGGTTTTCACCCCCTCCCTCCCTTTTGGTCCTATCCATCTACAACTCCTGCCTCTCCCCTGGCTTGCTGGTGCCACAGCTGTAGCCCGTGCCCTTCCATTGGTTCTGCCAGTGCCGCCTATAATTTTTCAGAGGTCCCAGATCTAGGTAGCATGGTAGGGTTGTGTGCCCGAGGATTTAAATTTATGTCTAGAATTCTTGCATTTTCAAATTGTAGATAAGCGCCAGTCCAAAACCTTCAATGAAGCATTTTTGGGGGGATTCGTCTTCCTTGGTTTTGGTCCGTAGCTCTTGCTGTGGACATCCTCTGAGATCAGGAAATGGGATAAATGGCTGCTTTAGGACAACTCTATAATGCAGCTTTCCATCTAAAGAATA